>OX451735.1:1459174666-1460374666 GCA_948472305.1 Vicia faba
TGGTTCTTTCGAGAAGCTCCCAAGTCTTGTTCTTCTCAGTTTCTCTAAGTTCTTCTTTCATGGCTTCACACCAATTCAAATTGCTCAAGGCTTCGCCCAAATCAACTGGTTATGCTTCAGCCATCATCATGGCTTCTTCGATTAAGTCACCATCTACATTGATTGCTTGATCTAGAAACCTCTCATATCCAATCAGCCTAGTCGACTCAGTTCTTGTTCTTGTGGATCTTCTTTCATTCTGCACAGGTGGTTCTTCATTTCGAATTATCGAAGCTTCGTTCTATTCATCTTCTTTGAAATAGTTGTGACTGTATTTGATTCTTGTCGAACTGAACTTTGACTCCAATCCAACCATTTTCTTTCATCTACAAGAACATCTCTACTGATCACTAGTTTATCTTCGATTGGCGAATACAACTTGTATGCACCAGTCGAATGATAACCTATGAGCACCATGACTTTACTTTGATCATTCAGCTTTTTTCTCAATTGTTGAAGTACATGCCTGAAACACATTGATCCAAAAACTCTAAGATGACTTACATTTGGTTTCGACCCTGCCCAAGCCTCATATGGTGTCTTTTCGACCATCTTCTTTGTTGGGCATCTATTTAGAATGTATACTGCTGTCGAAGCTGCTTCAGCCCAAAATCTCTAAGGCACATTCTTAGCTTTCAACATACATCTCGTCATGTTCAGTACACTTCTATTCTTTCTCTCAGCTATGCCATTACACTGAGGCTTATAGGGTGCAATAACCTCATGCTCTATACCTTCCTCATTGCAAAATCTAGCAAATTCAGCAGAAGTATATTCACCACCACCATCAGTTCTTAACTTCTTAAATTTGCATCTACTTTGTTTCTCAACGTGCAACTTGAACTTCTTGAATTGTGTTAATATCTCACTCTTCCTTTTAATAAGGTAAATCCACATATGTTTGGTGAATTCATCAATGAAAGTAAGGAAATACATGTTACCTCCATTAGAATTTACTTCAAATGGTCCACACACATCTGAATGAACCAACTCTAGTTTTTGCCTTGATCTTATAGGAAAGTCACATTTGAACGCCTTCCTTGCCTGTTTGGCTTTGCAACATTCCTCACATATCTGCTTTGGTTCCTCCACATACGGCAACCCAAGCACCATTCTTTTATTATTGAGTATACATAAAATCTTGAAGTTTAGATGTCCATATCTGTGATGCCATAGCCAGTTCTTGTCTTCTTCTGTAGTTGAAGCAAGACATTTGTGATCTGATGTGTTGAGTTCAACCTTTAACATTTTGTTCTCCCCCAATGGTGCTTTCATTATTAGCCTCTCATCAGCTTTATATACCTTTATCTGATTATTATCCAACTCCATATTGAAGCCTTTTGCAAGTAATTGACCCACACTTATCAAGTTACTTGTCATCAAAGGTACATATAGAACTTCAGTGACAATATCCTTTCGATCATCCTTTCTGATAATCAAAATATCTCCTTTACCACCTGATTTGATATGCCTTCCATCTGTAAACTTTATCACCTTTTCGACTGAATTATCTAACTTGGTAAACCAGTTTTTATTTCCAATCATGTGGTTGTTACATCCTGAATCCAGATACCACATGTTGTTTTTCTCAGTAGTCGACTGAGTGTTCACCAGCAACAACACATCATCAGAATCACTATCTCTAGCTCGTGCGTATTGAGCTTCATTAATATCTTTCGACCTCACAACTTTCTTTCTTCGACAGTCTCTAGCATAGTGGCCAAAACCTTGACAATTGTAACATTGCACCTCTCTCGTGTCAACTTTCTTTCCAGAATACTTGTTGCCCACACCTTTTGAATAAGTATTCTTGCTTGACTTTTCATCACCAGCAAGATTTTTTTGCTGCTTCGACTTCTCTTTTCCAGCTTTCTTGCTGAATCTTAATTGCAATGCTTGTTTAGCTGCCTTCTCTCTTTCTGAGTTTCTCTGCTGCAGCCTCATTTCGTGAGCTTCCAATGAAGTTTGAAGTTCTTCCAACTTCATCTCAGATAGATTATTGGCATCTTAAATTGTCACAACAAAGTAATCGAAATATGCGATTAAAGATCTCAATATCTTTTCTATCTTTTGCAGATCCGTACACGCTTCACCACATGCCTTCATCTGGTTTGTTAGCGTCACAATTCTTGAGAAATATGCAGAAATAGATTCATCCTCTTTCATCTGAAGCATCTCGTACTGCTTCCTCAATGTCTGTAACTTCACCTTCTTCAATTTCTCATGTCCACCCTGCAAAGATCTCAACTTTTCCCAAGCTCCTTTTGCTGTTTCTTCTTCAATTATCTTCTCGAATATGTCACAATCCACACACTGGTGAATCAAGAACAACGCCTTACCATCTTTCTTTCTCTGATCTTTGTGTGCCGCTTTCTGAGCTTCCGTAGCATTTACTTCCAGTTCTGATATTCCATCATTCAAGATTTCTACGACATCTTGAAATTTGAGAATAACCTTCATTTGCGCAACCCATCGTTTATAGTTTTCACCTTTGAAAACCGGTAGATTAGCTGAAAACTGTGTTTATGTTGTTGATCCGTTTGCCATTAGATTATCTCTGAATCGCAAACAAACTCTCGATACCAATTTGTTGGAACAAAATATTCAAGAAAGATGATTTTGTGAAAACAAGAAGAAGAAGAAGAAGAAGAAGAGAGAGACATTATGAGTTAGTTAAGTGTAACTAACTTTCTAACTGAATGTATTATTATTTCTGTTTGTTGATTACAAACATAATGACCCTTTATATAGGCAAAATATTCAGGTCCAAATATACATGCTAAAAGCTCAAATATAACTAAACAAGAATTATACGACTAATAAAATCCCGTATAATTATTAAAAATAAAATTAATAGTGTCGTAATTATCATCATCTTAATAATGATGTTGTTGCTTAATGATTATGATAAACAAATAAGATCTAACTTTTGTACTATGTCTCTTTAAGAGTTACTTTCCCTTTTATCGGGTAGAATTGTTGGGCTAGCCGTCATGAGCAATGTGTGTACATACTTTGTGTTCTTTTTAAGGATAATAGAGACCATCAATCCAATCTTGTAGATACATTGTTTCCTTAGTCTCTCATCTATTATTACTACTAAATAGTAAAGTTTAAGAAATTTAAATGAATTACTACTATTACATTTGTTAATTGTACATGGTTTTTTTTAGTCATATAGTTTAACGATTGAAAAATTCACTTTCTTAAAAATAAATAAATACGGCACCCCCTTCATCTAATGTCTTTACAAAATTACCAACTTAACTGTTTGATCGGAACTATTAATTCTTAAAAAAAAGGTTTATATCATGATAAAATTAATTAATTATTTCTTTAATTAAAAAATATTAAATAATTCTAAGATGTTGTATTGAAACAATAATTGATGTTTCAATAAAAAAATGTACAACTAAAAATATATATTATAAAAAGGAGTATTTTTTTTCTTCATATTTTTATTTTTATTGAGAAACAATGTAAAAATAAATTGTGCAAAAAAACAGAAGTATATTTTGGTGCTTATATCATGATTGAAGCTTTGGGATTTGGCAGGTCAGCAATGTAATTGCCGTGATATCCGGTGGTGTTTTTGAATTCAAATCGTATCCACGAAAAGAAAAGGGTAGTTTGGTCATTTTGTGTTGCATGAAGGATAATGTGGTCATTCAGATGTATGTCCTGTCAAGAGAAGAAATCGGTTATGGCATATTATGCGGTGGTCTTGTGGTTGGAAAGTAGCATGCAGGCTAGTTCATGCTTTTCACTCATCTTCTTAGGTTACAAACTCAATCTCAAATATACATTTTAACCTTCAATATTTTTCAACTATTCTATTTTAGTTTTTTTTTGTTCCAATTGCATGATTTTGACTCACATACTTTTTCTTTTTAATCTTGTATTGAAAAGTATATCAAGTCAATAAGTCGAATAAATCGAATAAGTCGAAAAGTTAGATTAAGAAATGCACTAGTGCATAGTTTCAATCAAAAAATTCTCAAATAAATCATAAACACTTCAATTTTAAAAAAAATCAATTTTGAAAGTGTGATTCATATCAGAGTTATGTGTAATTCGAATCATGACATAAATGTGAGATTTAGAATTCGCCTCTGCGAAAGTGATTTAAATCACAAGTTTCCCGATTTGAATCAGGTGTATGCTTGATTCTAATCACATATATTTTGGATCGTCCACAAGGCCCAAGATGAAAGGTTCAATGATAAAGAAAATATTAAAGTGCAAAGAACATGCAGACCTCTATTTCCCCTAAAGCAGATAATTCTGCCTTTAAGAGCTCTACTAGCTGTCCAGATTGATCTGACGGTTAACTGTGATCCATATCTCACTCCACACTTTCTGTTGAGAACCATTCTTACTATTTAATAGAAAAGTCGCGTCATTTTTCAAGTATTCAAATTCATTCTCACTCTCACTCTCACATCACTATTTATTCTCTTACTGACTTTGGTGTTGTAGTGCACTTACCTTTGAAATTTTGGCACAACGCGACAGATGTCGTATACAATGTCCCAACACTAGGATATAAAAACGCAATGTCAAGTGCAATGTTAAAACATCGTAACAACAGACAAAACAATAAACAATTTAAAGAACTTTTACAGAAAGTAATTAACACAGATAAATTATTTACCCAGTTCGGTGCAACATCACCTACATCTGGGGGCATCCAAGCCAGGAAGGAAATCCACTATAGTAGTATTAGTTTGAAGTTCTAAACAACCTCTGGTTTACAAACTTCTCACCTAAACACTACCCCTGTAATTCCTATCTAAGACACTCCTAGATATGAGACCGATCTCACTTTTCTTCAATCACACAACAACGATGACAACAGTAACAACAAAAAGAAGACACACTTCCAATGAAACTGAATCCACTATTGCTTAAAATCTTAGGAGTGATTCACAATCATAACTCAAAACTCAATCCAACTCAAGCATCAAAGAGATACAAGAGTCACTCACAAATAATAAAGAACAAACTAAACCCTAATGAAGATTCTCACATTTGTGCCTTCTTCCTTCTTTAGGTTTAAAGTCTTCCTTTTAATAGCCAAAAAAGTACTTGGGCTTGAATATTAAATCTGGCCAAAACAAACTGCAAATCAAATTATATTAAGTCATATCTTCTGATGCAAATATAATGTTTCCCTAAATGTCATGACATGCAATCTTGAGAAACAAATCTAATCAGATGAGATCTTTCACTTGAACCAAATCTTCGGAGAATTAGATCTTCATATGCACAATTTGGACCACACGAAACAAAAATCAAATCTTCAGAGATATTGCGATACAAACAAATATCCACAGCTTTAAAACAAATCTTGAACTACAATGTCGTACCAATATGTCAAGACATCTTGTCCAACATCTTGCTGAAATAGTTGTTTTAACAAAATGCAACTAACACACCAAAACCTAACAATCTCTCTAGAAAATTTTGGCTAAAACAACTTTTGCATAGAACAACTTGCAAAAATTAAACAATACAATAGCATCCATAGAAAGATGGACAAGATCTAAACAAAATACCTCAAAAGAACATCTTCAATCAAAACACACAAAAAAAAAACATAAGCATCAGAATATCATGCTCCCCCTAAATAGTAGCTCATCTAACAGTCAAGATGTTAATCATGATGTCAAGACATTAGAGGTTTGCATCAGAATCAACCATCATCCATATAACTAACAAAAGAAAAAATGGCATCACACTAGCCGAAACAAACAGCTCCACCTGCACATATATGCTCCGCATGAATAGATGATCAAGCATAAACTCAAAAACTCATACTCCTTCTCAAGATGAAAAATATCAGAACAACAACAGAAAAAACTATGAAAGCTATCACATCAGGAAACGATCATAGTTAATCTATCATTTTATATCTACTCCCCATTTTTAGCCATAATCTTGCCAAAGTAACCATACTTGCATTCATTAAAAACCACATAGTGCAACACAATTTTTAATCATATTAAAAGGAGTTAAACAATACAGACCAACAATACATAAAGTACTCAAAATATCTTGGGCAAAGTCCCCAAAAGAAACAGAGAAAAAAAATTAAAAAATAAGACACAATTGATGTTACATCAGATGTCAACACTTCCTTCAGGCTCCTTCTCATTTCCACTTGTATTACCATTATCATTCACATTCTCTTCTTCTTCATCACCAACCAAGTTCTCATCCACAACTTCTTCATATAGGGATTTGATCAAGCTCTCCGGTCGAATCTTCTTTTTAGTGCAGCATTTTATGGTCTCGTCCAACCATATGCAGGTTTCCTTTAAATCAACAATAATAGCATCCTTAGAGGTTGACCTGCCATCCTTCTTTCCAGATGTCATGACAATGTCTGTGACATGTGTCCCTGCAAATAACATGTAGTGTAATGAAAGAGGATATTCCCTCTTGCAAGCAGTATCAAAATTGTTTAAGATCCCAGGATATTGACTGAGTATTATCCCACAGATTAGAGATGGAAAGGCTATTGTCATCTTTACAACAAATGGAGTAGCATGCTTCATGGTTTGGTCAAACACATAAGATCCAAAGTCAAATTTGGTTTTGGTACCTATAATGTAAATAAACCTAACCAATCCTATAACAATGTTGGAAATATGGTTTGTGGGAACCCAATTTGCTACCTTAATTATGTGAAGCACATCATACCTCACACTTAACTTGCTAGCAGAAAGCTTTCCCTTCCTTGACCATTATTTTCACTTGATTAACAGTTATCTCTTTGCAGAGATCATTGTCAGTTACCTCCACTTCAACTTGTACTTCCTTATTCCTACCCAAAAATCTATTTATAATTTCTAGAGAGAACTCCACACATTTTCCTCTAACATACACCTTTCTAAACTCATTACTTCTCTTGTCATCACAATTCCCAAAAATGTTAACAATAAAATCTTTTACAAGCATCTCATAGTACTTGCCAAACCCAACCATATTTTGCATCAACCCAGCTTCATTAATCAGATCAATCACATCCTTGCCCTCAGAGGCATCCTTGCCAAGTCCCCTCTCTACAGCCAACCTCCTTCAGTAAACAAATTTCCATTTCTCTAAACTTTTCACATAATGAAAAGATATGTTATCAATTGGAACTTCAGGAATGTTGGCTGGAACATTCTTCCCAGAAACTTGCTTTCTTGCAGAAGGAATAATGTATAGAACGTCATGTTCGACATCATAATTAGAATCACTAGGGGGCACCTCCTTTCTCTTTAGTGACTTTTTCTTGGGGGTAGGAGTCACAACCTTACTCCACACCTTATTAGGTCCAACAATGGAACTTGTCTTTGAAGTCTTGGGGGTCTTTCTTTCAAAAACAACATTATTTATTTTCCTTTTCTTTAATCTCTTGGAAATACTATGAGCCAACCTTATTCCAATAGGTTCATCATCAGAGCTCAGTTCTTCCACATTAACAACATGATTTATTTGTGTCTCCTTTTCAGCAACACTTCCCTCCTTGTCTTCTATATCAGCCATATCTTCTTCACCAGATACACAATCAAGTATGTCTTTCTCTTCTTCACCAGACTTACTCTCTAAATCACCTTTCTCATTGTCACCTGAGTTCTCTTCAGACACAACCTCTTGGGAATTCTTCTCAGGTACATTCTCCTTAGAGTTTTCATAAGGCTCAATGGAACCAAGCTCTTTGTAAGAATCATCAAGGGAATTTTCTTGAGTAGTTTCAACATGAGGTTTAGATTAGGCTAAGGATGTTGTGACATCTGGCACAAAAACCTAGAATCGGATTTGATCCCCAAAATATTAGAGACTAACACACAAATACTTTTATCCACAACAACATTCAAACTAGATTGACCTAGGGTTTCTTCATTTTTACTAGAGTCAGATGGAGATTTACCAGTTATTTCCACACTACCCATTAAGTTAGATATACCAGAACCTTTAGCAGATGTATTAACATTAGGTTTGACATTAGCGGTATCAATGGAATCAAGATATAAGCTAGTCATAGAGAGAGGTTTCTTAACAGCTGTATGAGGTTCTACATTCCTAATACCCCTATCAGAGTTTTGAATCGACACAAATGGTTTAGGATATTTACTTACAAAACAAGATTTTACCCTTTTGATAGCAGGTGTTTGAGCCTTCTTAGTTATTGTAACATGTGCTGAAATATTGGCGAGAGGGACGTCATCTCTGATAATTTCCATGGAACTATAACTGAAACTTGAGCCTGAAAACTTCGACATCTTGAGATTACTGCTATGTGAGAGATTTGGAAGATGAGAGTGAGTGAGAGTGATTTTGAAACGTTTACTGAGACTAGAGAGAATGAGAACAATATAGTAGGCGGAGAAAGATTTGATATCGTGTACAAGGGGATTATGGAAAGCTTGTAAGGATTTTCATAATTTAGAATGCACATTTAACTAGAGGGGAGAGACAATGACTGTTGCATGCTTCCTACACATTAATTGATATAATTTTTCAAAAATCCTAATTCCTAATTTGCCCTTTATCTTTTCAAGCTGGTTTGCATTCATCCACTGAGATGTAGTTCCAACATCTTCTCTGACATCAGTCCCTTTCTCAGTGATTGAACCATCAACCACATAGATAAACCTCTTTTTTCCAGGACTTTCATCTTGAATGGGCCACCTTAACTCCATATGTAGAGGATCTAGAATTTTAGAGGTAGTATGATGTTGCAACTTCTGGTGTGACATCTTGGTTTCATCTTCCTTGGTCATTGAGCAAGAGGAAGAGCAGGCAGTTTCTTGTGGTACCCACAAATAACTATTGTCTTTATACCTAACCCCTTTATTAGAACATCATTCTTCTAATTGGTAATCAAACATTCCAACTTGGTGAAATTTAATTTTAAACCTTGATCACATAACTGACTAATAATGATTAGATTTGTAATCAATCCTTACACACTAACTTTCCTACTCCCTTGATTTCACCTTTAGCTCCATCACCAAATGTGACAAAACAAGAGGAATAAGACTTTATGTCCACTAAATACTTTGTGACCCATGTTATGTGTCTAGAACACCCACTGTCAAAATATCAGTCTTCTCTAGATGGAGATCTAAGATAAGTATGGTCTATAAGACTAGTGTCAACTGAAGGTGGAGAAAACACTTAGAGGGGGGGGGGGAGGGGGGGGGGGTTGAATAAGTTTCTCTTTTTATTTTTCTTAAAGGCACAACAATAAAGTAAATACAAGGTTATTTTTATCCTGGTTTATTTGAACTCAAACTACTCCAGTCCACCCGCCAAGGTGATTTCGCCTTTCTCAACAAGGACTTAATCCACTATAATCAACTGATTACAATCACACAACAAATGTTGTGACTAACAATGCACAAGTAAACTTACAAGTGACTCACACCACTAAGACTTAAACTAGTCCTAGTCTACTTGAGAAATTTGACCAACCTTGGTCTCTCAAGGAACAATTACAAGATATAAATCTTTACAGATAGTGAAAAAAAGTTTGCTTCTAAGAAAGCTATATCACAACTGTGATTTTTCACTAAGAATAGTATAGCACAAAGTGTATGAAATTTGTTTGTGAGCCCAGAATCTTTCACGTTGTTCTTGCTTCTTTTGAAATTGTTAAGTTCTATTCAGAACTTCAGTTGTTCAATCTTTCAGTATTTTGGTTGAGCAGTTGAGCGTTAGTTGGCTTGCAATTAATGTTCTTTTATATATAGCATGGAGAAACATGACCGTTGCTGCCTTCAAGTGGAGAGCATTAAATGTTTGCGTGTTTCCTTGCACTATTCCATTTTCCAATGCACTAGCCTAGACACTTGAGCGCATGTAGTCGTCTTTGCATTAAATGAGCAAACGACACTTGTAAGAGCATGTTCCCTGAAGCTTGACAAGACTTGTTAGCTTTTGAATTCTTTCAGAACTTGGCTTCATGTCTTGATTTCAGAACATACTTGCAAATCTTCTAAACAACGCTTTGCTTGCTAAGTACTTCTGATCAGCGCTTTCTTTAAAATATCTTCTGAACAACACTTGCTTTCAAATATCTTCTGAAAAACACTTGCTTTCAAATATCTTCTGAACAACACTTGCTTTCAAATATCTTCTGAACAACACTTGCTTTCAAATATCTTCTGAATAACACTTGCTTTCAAAGAACTTCTGAAACATAGCTTACACAGAAACTTGCTAAGCGTTAGAAGATGTAATAAAATAATTATCTTACCAGAGTCAGCATCAACACTTGAGTTAAAGCAAATGGTTCTTTTATCAAAAGAACTTCTTCATTTATTTTCAGCTCAGCACATCAAGATGCTTTTGTCAGAACATTATCAGAGACAATATCAGCATCAGTACTTGTGCTTAAAACAAATAGTTCTTTCATCAAAGAACTTCTTCATTTATTTTCAACTCAGCACTTCAAGATGCTTCTGTCAGAACATTATCTGAAACAATTAAATACGTTCATCAGAGTATCAAATATATAAAATATAATTTATTGTTATCATCAAAACTCTGAGAAATGATCAGAACCAATCTTGTTCTAACAATCTCCTCCTTTTTGATGATGACAAAAATATATTCAGATATAGAAATAAATTTGAATAAGAGATAGGAATCTCCCCATGAAATAAATATTTCTATAAGAAAAACTTCGTGAGAATTTTCATCAGAGCTTTGGAATATTTCTTCTGAGATTTCTTCATCAGGTTCTTTTGAAGATAATGTTCATTTGAAATAAACTTCAAGAGTTTAAATGATACCTGCAAAGTTCTTTAAAGCATAGAAAGAAATCTTGTATTTTGTTAGAATGTTTGACTTAGTCCCATAACTGTTAATCAGAGATTAGATCAAAATACTCATTTTCTCCCCCTTTTTGGCATAATCAAAAAGTATATAAAAATAGTTGAAGAGCGTAAAAATTTTATAATAAAAGATTCAGAGGTTCAACAAAACAACAAGTGAGAAGGGTTTTTACAAAGATATTTATATGAAGACTTTTCAGAAGTAGGTTAAAAAATAAAACTGAAAAAAATATTTAGTAAAAATTTAAATAAAAAGAATCTAATCATGACTTAGTCATTTAATGAAATTGAAAAGTGAGGGGAAAGCGTGAGATTTAAATCAAATCAGAACAGTTACCTAGAACGGCGTCAATAGCTTAGCACGTGTGACCTTTCAGAAACACACCAAGTGTTCATCTTCTAAAGATTGCATGGGACAGTTGTTTGATCTAATGAACTTCTGAGCTATACTTCAATGGAAACGTTAGAACATTTCAGAACATTACATATAACTTCTGATGTAACTTCTCTTCTAACTTATGAAGAGTTGTTAATCAGAGCATTCATAACAGGATATTCTGAAGTCAAGCACAGAAGATAAATATAGTTTTATTCAGGACATAATTCCATACAAATATTTTTCAAAATGAATTTAAATCTATCTTCTGAAAGAGGTTTGGTAAAAATATCAGCCCATTGATGGTCTGTTTTTACAAAGTTTACATTTAAAATTCCCTTCTGAATATAGTCCCTTATAAAGTGATATTTAATTTCAATGTGTTTAGCTTTAGAATGTAAAATAGGATTTTTAGAAAGAAAAATTGCAGAAGTATTGTCACAGAAGATAGGAATCTTACTTTCATAAAGATTAAAATCTTATAGCTGACTTTTCATCCAAATCATGTGAGAAATACATCCAGCTGCAGATATATACTCAGCTTCTGTTGTTGAAAGTGAAATTGTTGCTTGCTTCTTGTTGTACCACGAGATAATATTTTCACCCAGAAACTGGCAGCTTCCAGAGATGCTCTTTCTTTCAATTCTATCTCTAGCAAAGTCAGCATCACAATAACTTGCTAGTCTGAAATCTTTTGATCTTCTGTAACACAGACCCAAATTAGTAGTACCTTTCAGATACCTCAGAATTCTCTTAACAGCAGTTAAGTGAGATTCTCTAGGATCTGATTGGAATCTAGCACATAAACATACGCTGAATAATATATCAGGTCTAGATGCAGTCAGATAGAGAAGGGATCCAATCATACCTCTGTAGAGCTTCTGATCTACCTTCATACTTACCTCATCTTTTCCCAGAATGCATGTTGGATGCATTGGTGTCTTAGCATCTTTGCTTTCTGACATCTGAAATTTCTTCAGAAGTTCTTTAACATACTTCGTCTGATGTATGTAAGTACCTTCTGGAGTCTGGTTGATTTGAATTCCTAGAAAGAACTTCAATTCTCCCATCATGCTCATCTCATATTCTGCCTGCATGGTCTCAGCAAATTCTTTTCCAAGGGAGATATTAGAGGTTCCAAAAATAATATCATCAACATAAATTTGACAAATTAAGATATCATTTTTAAATGACTTTCTGAATAGAGTTGTGTCCACTTTCCCTCTGGTAAAATCTTTTTCTAAAAGAAAATTACTCAGACGATCATACCAAGCTCTGGGAGCTTGTTTAAACCGTACAAAGACTTTTTTAATTTAAAAACATGTTCTAAATGTTTTGAGTCATTAAATCCAGGAGGCTGATGGACATAAACTTCTTCTTCTATATAGCCATTTAAAAATGCACTTTTAACATCCGTTTGATATAATGTAATGTTATTTTGAACAACAAAAGAAATTAATAATCTAATAGACTCTAACCTGGCGACTGGGGAAAAGGTTTCATTATAATCAATTCCTTCTTGTTGACTATAACCCTGTGCAACCAGTCATGCTTTGTTTCTGATCACCTATCCTTGCTCGTTCAGTTTGTTTCTGAAAACCCATTTGGTTCCTATAATGTTGAATCCTTTGGGTCTTGGAACTAGATCCCATACATAATTTCTGGAAAATTGATTGAGTTCCTCTTGCATTGCTAAGATCCAATCATTGTCTTCCAGAGCTTCATCAATAGAAGTTGGTTCAATCAGAGATACCAATCTAAACAGTGATTCTTCATTGGTTCTGAGAGAGGATCTTGTTCTGATGGGATCTTCTTTTCTTCCAATAATCTCGTCTTCTTTGTGAGCTAAAGAGATTCTAGGAAACCTTTTCTGAGTGGGTTGTTCAGAGATTCTGAGATTGTCCAAAGCATTGTTAAGAGGGTGATCTTCCGAGTCTTCCTTTGCTTTTGAATTTTTCTTAGCTTCAGAGTCTTCCTTTGCTTCTGAAGTTCTAGAGTTTGAGGGATGATCTTCTGTACCTACAGAAATATCAATTTGCTTTGGCTGTTGCTGGCCAAGCTTGTCATCAAACCTGACTTTGATTGATTCTTCAACAATCAGAGCTTCTATGTTGTATACTCTATAGCCTTTTGAGCATTCAGAATATCCAAGCAAAAAACACTTTTGTGCTTTAGAATTAAACTTGTTCAGATTTTCTTTAGTGTTCAGAATAAAACAAGTACATCCAAAAGGATGGAAATAAGAAATGTTGGGTTTTCTGTTTTTCCACAATTCATAGGGAGTCTTTTCAAGAATAGGTCTTATAGAGATTATATTCTGAATATAACATGCTGTGTTCACAGCTTCTGCCCAAAAGTGCTTTGCTATATTAGTTTCATTGATCATGGTTCTGGCCATTTCTTATAATGTTCTATTCTTTCGTTCTACAACTCCATTTTGCTGGGGAGTTCTAGGACAAGAGAAACTATGAATGTTGTACCCCAAAATTTGCCCTCCCATATTTCCCAAAACATTTCAATAAAGATCCCCAAGTTGCTAAAGGTAGTCCAAGGGTTGGCCAGACAAGCTCTCTCCTAAGGCAGTCTACCTCAAATTAGGGTTTCATGTTGCATCAAGATACTTGAGTCCAAGTGATCCCAAATGTTGACCAATGTCCTAATATGTTATCAAGATCATCCATGTCAAGTTTCAAGCCTTGCAGAGGAAGTTTGCTCAGTCAATTGCTCAAAGGCCTGAAAATCGACTGTGCTAGGGGAAAAGTCAACTGTGGCCTACATACAGTCAAACTTCAATATTTTTAGTCAACATTCTCATTTTGAAGGATATTTCATCATTTGATTAAGGGTTGATCATGATTCATCAAGGATTGCTCATAACTCATCAAGAACCAAAAGTTGCTAAATTAGGGTTTTATAGGAAAAGTCAACTCAACTTTGACCAAGAATAACTTTCTCATACTTTATTAGAAATGACCCATCCAAAGATCATTTTTAAGAGGATGCAATTCCCTACAATCCATCTTCAGCTCCCAAGTTCAAAATATGCACTCACAAGAAGTTATGAATTTGGACATTATAGGTCATTTTGAAAAGTCAACAAAAACACATTTTTTGTCAAAGATTCATACATGAGCATGGAATATCAAATTGAGATGAGACCAAAAGGGTTGCTTAGAGGACATCTCAAGCTTTCTAAAAAGTCCAATAATACCTCCAAAGAGTCAAAATTGAGGAAGTTATGCATTGATGAAGTTGATCCTTTTTGCAAAATTGCCAAAAGTCAACTATGCCTAAAACTTCAAATTTTGCCAAATGGGCCCAATCTTTTTCACTTGTTTTGAGTTGGCAACATAGTCCACGAGCTCTAGCCCTTTCCACTTGTCACTATCATGTTTTTATTATTTATTTTTATTTTTATTTGATTTAAATCAATTTTAATCAAAATAAATCATATAAAATCCAAAACATTGAAAACACAAGATTTTGTGCTTGTTTCAGGTCTTAAATTACAGCTATCAAGTATTCAAATTCGTATCAAGGCATGGTGTGTACAAAAAGATTGAATTAAGCCATTTTTGGAAAGATTTTTAAGGTGTATCAAATCAAGATCCAATTCATTGATGGAGGAAGATTGAGATCAGTTATCAACCCTAATCTATTCCCCAATACATATAGAGTGCGTGCAGACTCAAAGCTAGGTTAGAAAACAGGCGCAACAAGGAGAACAAAAACTCAAAAAATCAAGAAAAAGTGCAAGATCGAATTTCTATTTCTAGGCATCCTCAAGGCCTTCTAGCTATCCCAATCGATTCCTGGGAGTGTAAGCAAGCTAAAGCAATCAAGAACCAAGCCTTTCCAGTACCCAAAAGCGTCATAAGTCCATCACGATATCCATGAAATTTTGAATTCGATTAGCATGATTTAGGCATTGTTAGGATGAATTAATCATATATTGTTGATCCATGGAACATTTGCAAGCTTCCTGTATTGATTAATTACATTTATATGGCCTGTGGTGGATTTCACTATTGTTAGGGTTTTGGATTCCGTTTTAGGGTTTTTTGCTTGCAGGTGAAATTAGCCTTCATAAATGGTACCATCATGTTCAGGAGGACGAGACGAGTCCAACCATGGCATTATATGTCATTTATATGGCTCAAGGAGGATTTTGGAACGAGTCCTATCAATAGCTACGGACAAACATCCGTAGGTAAAAGTTTGAAACTTTTACCCACTGAGAGAGGAAGAAGATGACTAGTTGGCACCCCTCCATTGGCTTGTTCAAATTTCGCGCGCTGAATTGATTTACGTGGCTTTTTAATATTTGTTTATTGTTTTGTAATATTATAACAAACAGAAGTAATTGGCCCAGTGGTAGCCAGGCAAGCGTTAAGGTGTTGGGGAGCTTGAGGTCAGGGGTTCGACCCCTGCCTCCAACATTTGGTATTTTTCTTAATTTCTTTCAGGTTATCCAGCGTGTTCATAAGCCTAAGGATTACCATATGTCCTCACAATCCAGCCAGCCAAATGTCAGATGGCCAGATCCAAGGGCCATCCATGAGGGTACATCATAAGCTTGGTCAAACGCATAACATCAAATCATGAAGGTCAACATGGACCTCACTCAAATGGGCCCAGATCTGGCTGTTTGCACCCCCCCAAAAATACTATTCAGGCCCAAATTTTTTTCTTTATTCTTTTTTTATTTTGTTTTATTTAATTTATTTAATTTATTTATTTTATTTACTAACCAATTAAATTATTTTCTTTTTACCAAAAAATCATTAAAATATTACTTTTCATAAATTAGGTCTAGATTTTATTTTTATTAAAAAAATTAATTAATTAAATTAGGTTTATTAATTTAGACAACTTTAATTCTTTTTGTACATAATTAAAAAATAATTAGAATAATTAGGTTTTTATTCCAAATTTAATTTTTCTTTCTTTTCTTAAAAATAACAAAAACCAAAAATAGGCTATGTATTTATTTTTATTAATTAATTTAATTAACTAATTATTTGTACATTTATTTTTAAAACCTAATCCTTTTTCTTAAAAAAATATTAAAAACAACAAAAAACAAGTTTTCTTTTAATTAGGTTAGAAGGGTCAAAACCCTAATTTCTTCCCGAATCTTAATTTTTTTCTCGCGCGCTTTATTTTATTATTTATCATATTGATGTAACTGCCTAAAGTTTGTAATAGTTTAATTAGGACGTTTATTTACATTTATCGCTTTAATTTCAAAGGGTTTGTTTTTGGCTATGTAAATACCCGAAGCCTTGTAATAACGTAGTTTAATTTCCGCATTTTAAATTCCGCAAATATTTAACTGTTAGATGTATGATTTTAGGATGCATGACAAGAATGTATGTTTAATTTTAAAATAGTTAGACAACCCTAAACATGTGCAAAGATAATAAATCTGAAATTGAATCACTCACACATGTGCACTCCTAGGGTACACTCCCACTTGGTTGCCTTCGATAAACAATCATTGAGTATAGGATGCTTTAGTGGCCGCCCTTTTGTCTAAAGATCATAGTTGCCTCGGAAAGTTTGCCTCAGATACTGTTGCCTTGGATAAATTGATCTAAGATATTAGGGTTACTACTAAGACGTCCTAACATTGCTTTAGTGACCGTACGTCCCTTTCGAATTGACCCTTAAAACTCTAACGACGGTGCTACCTACTCACTAATAGCGGGATAACACTGTCTAAAGGAAACGAATACATAACGATTCTTTTTTCGAGTAGGTAGATTAGTTCTTAAGTACTTGCTCAATCAAAACAAACTTTTTTCACACTTACACTCTTTTACAAACAAGTTTTCAAAAACACTTCATTACACTCTTGAAGACAGAAGCAAGAGTTAAATCGAAGTCAAAACAAAAACTTTTCAAAGCACACAAACACAAAGAAAACAATTTTGAAAATGATGAGCAAGTACCTAAGAGCCCATAGATAACTACGGATAGAAAGGGTGCTAATACCTTCCCTTTCTATAATCTACCCCCCGTACTCAGAAATATCTCGAAAAAGGAATTTTTCTGTGCTTTTTTCCTTTCCTTGTTGGATAAAATAAAAGACGGTGGCGACTTTTGCTTACTGCGACATTTTGCGAACACAAACGCAAAATGCAAACCAGCAATTCCTTAAAAAATAGGGAAACACGTCCCAGTTCTGGCCACCGTATCACAGAACTGGCGACTCTGCTGGGGATAGTTATAAGTAGGGTGTACCTTAGGATTAGTTCATCATATTGTTTTGAATTGTTTGATCTGTATGCTTTATCTTTGTGGGCTTTGTATCAGAGTTACTATAGATCCTAACTCGGATCTGGGGACACCTTTTAGGTAAGTAGCAATAGACTGTGAGGGAACTGTACGGCATAGACCGATACGGTTGAAGCAGTAGCTACATTGGTGTGACACATTAGTTGGTACCGATATCCCTTATGGAGGAACAAGGAGAGTATGGGGCTCCTAATGGGTCATTAAGAATCAACTGACCTTAGAACCTATAATTGACCAACTTGGCCATAGAAAAGTAGCAGTATGCTACACTCATTGAGACCATACTCTCGTGATGATTCCGACCGCAAGAAAAGATTGCTAAACTGGAATTGTGACCGATCGAGGATGGTCAGTGATATTGAGAACCTCTAGAACCCGGTTACTATTACTAGGACAGGTTGAACCAACTAAACTACAAGAGGGTAGTACCTAAACTCCATGCCAGCCTGAAATTTAAGGGCTATTGTGTGACTTGTTTGCCCTTACCATGTTTTCTATCTGTGATACCTGTGGTGTGTTTTTATCATAACATCATGAATCATGACATCACATACATATTTCATTAGACAAACCATTTCAAAGACCAAGGGGATTCATCTTTGTTCTGTTTTGCAGATCATGGCTTCTATGCGCAGAAATACCATTCGGACCAGCTTCGTGCAGATACCTGCTCAACTTAGAGAGTTGGTTTCAAAGGTTCCTGATACTTCTTCCGTTGTTAGAAGACATGGTCATCTCCTTAGCCTGGTCACTTCCAAGTTGGATGAGCAAATGATGAGCGTGTTGTTCTAGTTCTTTGACCTGTTGCGTCACTATTTCACCTTCCCAGACTATCAGTTGGTCCCTACTTTGGAGGAGTTCTCTGATTTACTTGGCATATCTATTCTAGAGCAGACACCATTTACAGGTTTGGAGATAGCTCCTAGGCCAGAGGATATTGCTTCATCCCTCCATCTAACAATGGTTGATGTAGTATCTAACTGGGAGACTCGGAGTGGGGTGAAAGGTTTCTTGGCTAAGTTTTTGATTAATCAAGCTCAACAGTTCTGGGATAGTTTGGACTTTCAAGCATTTGAATACATCCTGGCTCTCCTCATCTATGGCTTGGTTCTGTTCCCAAATTCAGATTCTTTTGTCGATGTGAACGCAGTACAGATCTTCATGTCCCGTAACCCAGTGCCTACACTCTTGGGTGATATTCTGCATACTCTTTATACCCGTACAGTTCAGAGAAGGGGAACTCTCATGTGCTGTACACCGCTGCTGGCGAGGTGGTTTATTTCTCACCTCCTCAAATCTGTATTGAAGAATGAGGAAGGTATGGGTTGGGCTTACAGAATCATGTCCCTTGCTCATACGGACATCCTTTGGAGTACTAAAGATATGGAAAAAGTAGCTGTCATTGATTGTTGTGGGGAATACCCCAATGTTCCATTGCTTGGAATTAGAGGAGAAATAACCTATAATCCTTGTTTGGCCTTACGACAATTTGGATGAGCTCGAAGGGACGGTCCTCATGAGTTGCTACTTCCAGACATTGTCTTTGACTTCAAGGGGGATGTTGAGGGACATCGCCGCAGATTTATACGAGCCTGGGATAGGGTGAACAGGTCTGATTCACATGAGCTAGGAATGAATACTTCTCTCCCAATGCAACCGTATCTCTAGTGGGTTCGAGCCCATGCTCAAAAGCTGGGGATGCCATACGAAGCTATTTCGCCGGTAATTGTGGAGCGTACTGATGAAGAAGGTGTTCCTCATGCGATCCTCCATCCTTATATGCCTACTGATATTGGGGCATTGAAGAGGTCTTGGATCCAACTAAGGGAAGAAAGGGATACCTACAGAGAGAAGTATCATGAGCAGGAACAGAAGATTCTAAAGCTTACAAGGCAGCTAGAGACTGAGAGGACAATCAACGATTATGTCAGCACGAAAGGAAAACGACCATGGGAATTCTGATATCTTTTATTGTTTCTAGTTTAGATTTGCTTTTCAGTATTTCTTTTGTAACGCCTTAAAGGAATTTGTTAAACATTGTTTCAAGTTTTAATCTAATAAAGTGTGTTTTATTTTGGTTTACAAATTTGAATCTCCCTAAGTCTCTGAAATCATTTCATACGCATTACATTCCCATGCACCTCATTACAGGTACCATTACAGGTTTCTCATCTTCTTCGCTGTTTATTTCAGCATAACATGTCTTCTTAAACACCTACTGATCAAGCTATTAAGGCTCTTCAAGCTCAGAATGCTCAGTTCCAGGAAATGTTCTTGAACTTGGCCAAGAGTCAATAAGATTTGAAGACTCTTATCTTGAAGGACAAGAAGAAGAAGAAGAAGAAGGTGGTCCTCCTGAATATGGGTCATAGATTTGGAAACAAGTTGAGACAGGAAGTTGATTTATCTCATTCATCTGGAGGAGGAGAGAATCAAGAGGAAAGGAAGGGTTCTAGCCCTGTGGTTTCTGACAATGACACTGACTTTGATAAAGACCAGTATCCTCCTGCTGAGGATAGGTATAAACAACTTGAAGACCATTTGAGTGCCATGGAGATCCAGAAGATACCTAGGTTAGACTTCAGAGATTTGGGTTTGGCATCTGGGGTGGTTATCCCACACAAGTTTAAAGCGCCTATCTTTGCTAAGTACGACAGGGTCTCCTGTCCAAAGCTATACCTCCGCTCGTATGTCAGAAAGATTCAACCGTATACTGCTGATAGGAACCTCTGGGTTCATTTCTTTCAAGATAGTCTGTCAGGGACTCAACTTGAATGGTTCTATCAACTGGAAGGAGCTAACGTCCGTAACTGGGAGGACCTTGCTGCTGCTTTTTACAAGAAATACCAGTATAATGCCAACCTTGCTCCCACGCGTACCCAACTTCAGGGTATGTCTATAGGTGCGAGCGAAGGTTTTAAGGACTACGCTCAGAAGTGGAGAGATCTTGCTGGAAGAGTCCAACCCCCTCTGGCTGATAGGGAGTTGGTGGATATGTTTCTTGGGACTTTGTCTGGTCCGCATTTCAATCATCTGATTGGTAGTTCATCGTCTGGGTTCACTGAATTGATTATGACTGGGGAGAGAGTTGAAGCTGGTATTAAAAGTGGCAAGATACAAAAAGGTGCTTCATCAAGTATAGAAAAGAAGCATTTCAAGAAGGAGTCTAGTGCAATTTACTGCTCGAGGAGCCAAAATCGACCCGAGCGCTGCCAAGCAGTTAATGCGGTAGTTATATCAAGACCAACTGTTGCCCCACAACGCAACACTCAGCAAAGAGTAGAGAGACCGAAAAGGCAGTATACTCGGCTCAGTATGACTCTATCCCAAATTCCGCCGCAACTGTTGAAAACCAACTTGGTGACTCTGAAGGAGGCTCCAAAGAATCCCAGCACCACATCTCCACTGTTTAATCCGAACGCCCGCTGTGCTTTCCACTCCGATAGCCCAAGGCATAATACCAACAACTGTTGGGCTTTGAAGAATAAAGTGCAGGATCTGATTGATGCTAAGGAGATTGAGTTTGAAGCTCCGGAAAAGCCTAATGTCATGACTGCTCCTATGCCCAAGCATGGAGTGAATGCTGTGGATGATGACTCGTTTGTGACTTTTGTAGAAGATGTTTTTACTTCGTTAATGACAGTGAAGAAGAATTTATTATCAGCCGGTTTATTTCCAGGCTGTGGTGAAGGTTTCCATCTATTGAAGTCAGGTGTCCAACGCCTGATGGATAACAAAGAAATCTTGTTCGAGAAAACTTTGGTTCCGTTGATTCCTGTTGAAGATGTTTCCATAATCACTATTTCCGCCAATTCTTCCAAGGATTCCTCGAGAAAGCCTGTTAGAATTACATCTGTTCCAAGAGTTGCTCCATTGATCATTACCATTCCTGGACCTATCCCTTACACGTCGAACAAGGCTGTCCCGTGGCACTATGGGGCCGATGTGTATTATCATGGTATTAAACAAGACTTGAAGGTTGAAGAGGCTGATACTGATGTCAGCAATATTGTTGGATCTAGAAAGATCACCCGAAGTGGAAGACTTTTCTCTCCTAAAATTTCCCCACCAACTGTTAAGAAGCCTGTTGCTATTACACCTTCCAGTACATCTGCTGCTGTTCCAATTCTCACTCCAGTTGTCACCCCTGTCGCCGAGTCGTCTAACGCTCGGGGCAAAGAGATCACCGGTGAGCCTGCCCGGACGGAGGCACCGAAGAAGATTATTGTTGAAACCTCTAGACAGGACATAGAGGAAATTTTGAAGATCATCAAGAAAAGAGACTACAACATAGTCGAACAGCTGGGGCAAACCCCGTCAAAGATCTCCATGTTATCTTTATTATTGTGCTTAGAAGCCCATGCTAAGGCTCTGATTGCTTTCCTGAAAACTGCGCATGTGCCGTAGGAAACATCTACTGATCAGTTCAAAGACTGTGTGGCTAGTTTGACCGCTGACAATAGTTTAGGTTTCTCCGACGCAGATCTGACTACCAAAGGAAAGAATCACAATGATGCTCTGCATGTTTCAATCGAGTGCAGGGGCACTACTCTGGCTCACGTGCTGGTGGATACTGGGTCCTCATTAAATGTTTTACCCAAGAAAGCATTAGATCGGATGGATTGTGAAGGGTTGGTTCTGAAGCCAAGTAATATTGTGGTTAGGGCCTTTGACGGGTCCAAAAGGATGGTACATGGAGAGGTGGATGTTCCTGTTAAGGTTGATTCCCAGACTTTCGCGTCTACATTCTATGTGATGGACATTCGACCATCTTATTCTTGTTTCCTGGGTCGCCCGTGGATTCACAAAGCTAGGGCAATAACTTCTACGCTCCATCAGATGTTAAAATATCCAGTGAAGGGGAAAATTGTTACAATACGAGGAGAAGAGGAGTACATGGTGAGCCACCTCAACCCTTTTCGGTATGTGGAGATGGACGAGGAGTTCATTGAAACCCCGTGTCAAAACTTTGAAGAAGTCCCCCAGACTCTGGCGTTGACTGAAACTGTTACTGAAAATCCTCCAATGAAGATGGCTTCCCTCAAGGATGCCCGGGCTGTTATTGAAAAAGGTGGGTGTGCGAATTGGGGCCAACTTCCTGACTTTGCACACAAGACTGACAAGTTTGGTTTGGGTTTTACTGCAGAAGCTCAAAGGGAAGTTCGGCATGCGCGGATTGGAAGACCTCCCCTGCGTATCACTAATCCGGAAGTGAATGCAATTGAAGATGATGATGAAGAGTCTGAGTTTGACAGCTGGATTTACCCGACTACTGACGGTGGACTAAGAAATTGGTCGGCGAAGGACTTCATGCCCATTTCTTTTATTACATAGTAATAGACTTTTGTTTTGGATTTGTAACAAACAATTTGAAACTTTTACGGCCCGATGCCTCGCCCGAGACACCGTGGTTTTGTTTTAGGGCTTATTATCTGTCATTTCCATATATCATCAATAAAAGCATTGGACGTTGTCTTGCATTACAAATTTTGCACTCCTTGTTTTTCCTTTTTTCACTTTATCAAAACAACTATTTGTCTTACACACACTCACATATACAGGTCTACATCCACTCTGGATCCCACTGATAACGATTCTGCTACTACCAGTTATGACTTCGAAAGTCCGATCAACCAAGCCGAGGATGAAGGTGAGGATGATTGCGAAGTGCATGGGGAACTTGCTAGACTGTTACTTCAGGAAGAGAGGGCCATACAACCGCATGAAGAGCCAGTGGAAACAGTAAATCTGGGTACAGAAGAAGACAAGAAAGAGGTCAAGATCGGTGCAAATCTGGAGCCTAGTGTTAAGCAACGGCTGAATCAGATGATGCGTGATTATGTTTAGATCTTTGTCTGGTCTTATAAAGATATGCCTGGGTTGGATACCGATATCGTGGTTCACCGCTTGCAAACCAAGGAAGACTGTCCTCCAGTGAAACAGAAAGTTCGCCGAATGCGCCCAGAGATGTCTGAGAAAATCAAGGCTGAGGTTATGAAACAGTTTGATGCCGATTTTCTAGCAGTTACTTCTTACCCGCAGTGGATTTCCAACGTGGTTCCGGTGCCGAAGAAGGATGGTAAGGTTCGTATGTGTGTGGACTATAGGGATCTGAACAAGGTGAGTCCCAAAGATGATTTCCCTCTGCCTCATATCGATGTTCTGGTTGATAACACCGCAAAACATAAGGTCTTCTCCTTTATGGATGGTTTCTCCGGTTACAATCAGATTAAGATGGCTCCCGAAGACATGGAGAAGACAACCTTTGTCACGCAGTGGGGTACCTTTTGCTACAAAGTCATGCCTTTCGGATTGAAGAATGCTGGGGCAACGTATCAGCGCGCCATGGTCGCTTTGTTCCACGACATGATTCATCATGAGATTGAGGTATACGTTGACGACATGATTGCAAGATCCCAGACTGAAAAGGAACATCTTGACCATCTGCAGAAGCTATTTGACAGGTTGAAGTTGTATAAGCTGAGGTTAAACCCGAACAAGTGCACCTTCGGGGTAAGGTCTGGTAAGCTGCTGGGTTTTGTCGTTAGTGATAAAGGTATTCAGGTGGATCCTGCAAAGGTGAAGGATATATAGGAAATGCCAGCTCCCCGAATAGAAAAAGAAGTCAGAGGCTTTTTGGGACGTCTGAATTATATTGCCCGATTCATCTCACATTTGACTGCTACTTATGAGCCAATCTTCAAGTTACTGAAGAAAGATCAAGTGGTAAGATGGAACGATGAATGTCAGGCCGCTTCCGGAAGGATCAAAGAATATCTCCAAGAGCCTCCTATTCTGATGCCTCCAGTTGAAGGGAGACCTCTGATCTTATACTTGACAGTACTCGACAATTCAATGGGGTGCGTGCTGGGGCAGCATGACGAGTCTGGCCGAAAAGCGCATGTTATTTACTACCTTAGCAAAAAGTTTACCGACTGTGAGACCTGATACTCACTGCTTGAGAAAAATTGCTGCGCTTTGGCATGGGCTGCTTGCCGGCTGAGAGAGTATATGTTGACTCACACTACTCTATTGATATCAAAGATGAATCCAATCAAGTATATCTTCGAAAAGCCTGCCTTATCCGGAAGAATAGCAAGATGGCAGATGATCTTGACTAGGTATGACACCTAATACATGACCCAAAAAGCAATCAAGGGAAGTGTGTTGGCAGATCATTTGGCACATCAGGCAGTGGATGATTACCAGTCTATGAACTTTGAATTCCCGGATGAGAACATCATGTTGGTGACCAATTGTGAAGAACCTGGACCGGATGAAGGACCTGAGGAGGGATCCCGATGGTCTATGTACTTTGATGGAGCTTCAAACACTCTGGGTAATGGCATTGGCACCGTGATCATATCTCCTGAAGGCTCTCATAATCCATTCACCGCCCGACTATGTTTCAACTGCACCAACAATATGGCGGAGTATGAAGCGTGCATCATGGGCCTTCGAGCAACTATTGACCTAAGGATTAAGTTCTTAAGTGTATTTGGATATTCCGCTCTCGTGATCAGTCAGATCAAAGGCGAGTGGGATACAAAACACCCAAATCTTATTCCTTACAAATAGTATGTATTGACGTTGCTTCCACACTTCGAAGAGATAACCTTTGAACACTTCCCTAGAGAGGAGAATCAGCTAGCGGACGCGCTAGCTACAATGTCTTCTATGTTCAAGGTCAGGTTGGACAATGAGGCTCACCAAATTACCATTGAAAGGTTGGAAGAACCTGCACATTACTGCGACATTGAGACTGAAGAGGTAACAGATAAACCCTGGTTTCACGAAGTAAAGAGGTATCTTGAGGCTCAGGAGTACCCCGAGGGTGCATCTGTTAATGATAAGAAGTTTTTGAGGAGGTTCGCGGCGAAGTTCTTCATCAGTAATGGTATCCTTTACAAGCGTAATCATGATTCAACCTTACTGCGATGTGTGGATAAGAGCGAGGCAGAAAGAATCATGGTAGAGTTACACGAAGGTACTTTCAGAACTCATTCCAGTGGACATACCATGGCAAAGAAAATCCTACGGGCAGGATATTATTGGTCTACAATGGAAGCCGACTGTTATCATCATTCTCGGACCTGTCATAAGTGCCAAGTCTATGCTGATAAGGTGCATATACCTCCAGTTCCTCTGAATGTTTTGATAGCTCCGTGGCCTTTTGCAATGTGGGGCATCGACATGATCGGCGAGATCAGACCTACTGTGTCCAACGGGCATATTGATTACTTTACGAAGTGGGTTAAAGAAGCTTCCTTTGCTACAGTAACCAAGAACATCGTGGCACGGTTTATTCGGCACAATCTGATCTGTTGATACGGTGTACCAGAGAGGATCATTACGGACAATGGTACAAATCTCAACAATACGATGATCACCGAGCTCTGCAAGTAGTTCAAGATACAACATCATAACTCTTCTCCTTACCGGCCGAAGATGAATGGGGTTGTTGAAGCGGCTAATAAGAACATCAAGAAGATTGTGCAAAAGATGACAGTGACATACAAAGACTGGCACGAGATGTTACCATTTGCTCTTCATGGGTACCACACCTCAGCGCGGACGTCAACAGGGGCAACCCATATTCCTTGGTATATGGTATGGAGGAAGTCTTGCCCATTGAAGTTCAGATACCCTCTCTTCGGATTATGAAGGATGCAGGTTTGAGCGAAGATCACTGGATCCAGACCCGACTTGATCAGCTGAACTTAATCGATGAAAAGAGACTTACTGCTATTTGTCATGGTCAAACGTATCAAAAGATAATGATCAAGGCATTTAACAAGAAAGTTAAACGACAAGAATATCAAGTCGGGGATCTGGTGATCAAACGCATCATCCTACCTCAAGGTGATCCCAGGGGCAAATGGACCCCTACGTACGAAGGGCCATTTATGGTTAAGAACATCTTCTCGGGAGGAGCTATGATTCTAACCACCATGGATGGTGACGACCTTCCTCACCCCGTCAATACAGACATAGTGAAAAAATACTACGCATAATTAAAGACCCGCTAGGTCGACTGGCCTAGGCAAAAATAAGGGCTTCCCAACGAACCAAAAGGGTTCGGGCAAAAATAAGGGATGAAAATGAAAAAAATCTGTACACCCGGCAAGTCGAAAACTTGAAAAGGAGGCTTGGGAAAAAAAGGGTATCCCGGTGGACTGAAAACCCGAAAGGGCGGTCCAGGCAAAAATTAGGGATTAAAGCGCAACACTATGTCTCATTGGATCATCTTACAACCAGACTTCGGTATCGACTATCAAGATTGGACGAAACTAATCAATCTGATCTACCTTCAACCAAGTAGCAAAGTGATGATATGCTCGAGGATATAAAGGCAATATCAGAGTTGGAACCCAATGGGATTATTCACATAGCTGTTTTTTCTTTATTTTTCACAAATTGTATAAATCCTATTTGTTCGGCGGTGTTCTCTTACTAGGACGTCAGTCTCTTGTACAAAAACTCCTATTTACGGGCCAAACTTCAAAGTCAATACAATTCATTTTCACAAATAAATTTCAAACGGTTTTTCTTTTTTCTGTTTTGTTTTGCAAGAACATCCAATGTTCATTTTTGATATATGCATTTGAAAATAATTGTTGTTTATAAATATTTACATACAAAACAAAAGACGATTACTCGTAATATCAGGAACAGGGGCAAATAAGAATTGTCCAGACCTTATAGCTGCTCTGTCCACCAGGTACAGGGATATATTTAGCTGAAGAATATAACTGAGGTACATTCACTCCCTGCAGAGTAAGAGAAATTCAGTTGGGTTAACTCTTCCCAGCCGAGGCTCACAACCGCGAATGAGTCGATAAAATTCTCCCCAAGCAGAGTTTATCTACCATCAGCACTGGAAAATTATCCCCAGTGGAATTTGGAGAATTATCTCCAGTAGAGGTTGGAGGATTGTCCCCAAAAGAGCCTAAAAGGTTATCCCCAGTGAAGTAGCAACTGGAAAATCATCCCCAGTGGAGTTCATTCCTTTCACAAACAGAAACTCAATTCCCAACAGAGTTCCATTATCGCCAACAACGGTAATTCATCCCCGACTGAGGTTATTCTTCCAAATCAATAGATCCTCCGGCAGAGTACGTCTTCCCCACAAAGTAATTTCCTTATCAGTTTATTCCCCAACGAAGTTATCCTCTCCCGCGAGTTTATTCTCACAATCATCTTCATTCACTATCCCTAGCGGAAACGAAGAATTAAACTCTTTTCTCCAGCAGCAATCTGGGATTTATTTTCCCTAGCTAAAAACATCACATTTCCATACATCATGACACATGCATACACGCATCATACAAACACAATCTCATTTATTTTGAGAACATCATTGCTTGATACATATCATTCATTACATACATCTAACCTTTACCTTTCAAGAAGGATACAATCAAATTCTCACAAAATTCAAGCTATGAAGTTTTTTCCTCAGTTGGATACGGACGACCAAAGCTCCTAAAATTCAACTTTCCTATTCAATAGAGATGATTCTTCAGTTGGATACGGACGAATGAAGCTCCTAAAATTCAACTTTCCTCTTCAATAGAGATGATTTCTCAATAGAATACAGACGACCGAAGTACCTAAAATTCAAAAGAGATGATTCCTCATTCGAATACGGACGACCGAAGTTCCTAAAATTCAACAGAGATGATTCCTCGGTAGAATACGGACGACCGAAGTTCTTAAAATTTGACAGAGATGTTTCCTCAGTAGAATACGGACGACCGAAGTTCCTAAAATTCAACAAAGATGTTTCCTCAGTAGAACACGGACGACCAGAGTTCCTAAAATTCAACATAGATGATTCCTCGGTAGAATACGGACGACCGAAGTTCCTAAAATTCGACAGAGATGTTTCCTCAGTAGAATACGGACGACCGAAGTTCCTAAAATTCGACAGAGATGATTCCTCAGCAGAATATGGACGACCGAAGTTCCTAAAATTCAACAGAGAAGATTCCTCAGTAGAATACGGACGACCAAAGTTCCTAAAATTCAAACAGAGACGACTCACCAGCAAAATAATGGACGATCGAAGTTCCTAAAATTCTACTTCTTTCAACAAAGATCAGCCTTCCCCAGCGGAATCTTCCTCAACGACAGGTATACAAGCTCTCACTAAGGAATATCTTATGCGATCGACACTCCTTCGGATGGCATATTTAAGCCCATCTACCATCATCAGTCTCCAAATGGCATCATTAATCCCATTCCCAACATCACAAGACAATTACCACTTCATGCGAGTGCAAATTTCTGGGCACTCTAGTGTTCAATCATCTTCCACCTTCAGATCACGAAAGGCAGACAAGCCAATCTAAATATTCAGGTTTAAGAAAATTGAACAGGGGCAGATGTTGTACCCCAAAATTTTCCCTTCCATATTTCTCAAAACATTTCAAGAAAGATCCCCAAGTTGCTCAAGGTAGTCCAAGGGTTGGCCAGACAAGCTCTCTCCTAAGGCAGTCTACCTCAAATTAGGGTTTCATGTTGCATCAAGATACTTGAGTCCAAGTGATCCCAAATGCTCACCAATGTCCTAATATGTTATCAAGATCATCCATGTCAAGTTTCAAGCCTTGCAGAGGAAGTTTGCTCAGTCAATTGCTCAAAGGCCTGAAAATCGACTGTGCTAGGGGAAAAGTCAACTGTGGCCTACAGACAGTCAAACTTCAAGATTTTTAGTCAACATTCTCATTTTTAAGGATATTTCATCATTTGATCAAGGGTTGATCATGATTCATCAAGGATTGCTCATAATTCATCAAGAACCAAAAGTTGCTAAATTAGGGTTTTGTAGGAAAAGTCAACTCAACTTTGACCAAGCATAACTTTCTCATACTTTATGATAAATGACCCATCCAAAGCTCATTTTGAAGAGGATGAAATTTCATACAATACATATTCATCTCCCAAGTTCAAAATATGCACTCACAAGAAGTTATGAATTTGGACATTATAGGTCATTTTGAAAAGTCAACAAAAACACCTTTTTTGTCAAAGCTTCATACATGAGCATGGAATATCAAATTGAGATGATACCAAAAGGGTTTCTTAAAGGACATATCAAGATTTCTAAAATGTCCAAGAACACCTCCAAAGAGTCAAAATTGAGGAAGTTGTGCATTGGTGAAGTTGACCCTTTTTTGCAAAATTGCCAAAAGTCAACTATGCCTAAAACTTCAAATTTTGCCAAATGGGCCCAATCTTTTTCACTTGTTTTGAGTTGGCAACATAGTACACGAGCTGTAGCCCTTGCCACTTGTAATTATCATGTTTTTATTATTTATTTTGATTTTGATTTGATTTAAATCATTTTTAATCAAAATAAATCATATAAAATCCAAAACATTGAATTAAGCCATTTTTGGAAAGATTTTTAAGGTGTATCAAATCAAGATCCAATTCATTGATGGAGGAAGATTGAGATCAGTTATCAACCCTAATCTATTCCTCAATACATATAGAGTGCATGCAGACTCAAAGCTAGGTTAGAAAACAGGCGCAACAAGGAGAACAAAAACTAAAAAAATCAAGAAAAAGTGCAAGATCGAATTCCTATTTCCAGGCATCCTCAAGGCCTTCTAGCTATCCCAATCGATTTCTGGGAGTGTAAGCAAGCTAAAGCAATCAAGAACCAAGCCTTTCCAGTACCCAAAAGCGCTGTAAGTCCATCATGATATCCATGAAATTTTGAATTCGATTAGCACGATTTAGGCATTGTTAGGATGAATTAATCATATATTGTTGATCCATAGAACATTTGCAAGCTTCCTGTATTGATTAATTACATTTATATGGCCTGTGGTGGATTTCACCATTGTTAGGGTTTTCGATTCCGTTTTAGGGTTTTTGCTTGCAGGTGAAATTAGCCTTCATAAATGGTACCATCATGTTCAGGAGGACGAGACGAGTCCAACCATGGCATTAGATGTCATTTATATGGCTCAAGGAGGATTTTGGAACGAGTCCTGTCAATAGCTACGGACAAATGTCCGTAGGTAAAAGTTTGAAACTTTTACCCACGGAGAGAGGAAGAAGATGACCAGTTGGCACCCCTCCATTGGCTTGTTCAAATTTCGCGCTCTGAATTGATTTACGTGGCTTTTTAATATTTGTTTATTGTTTTGTAAAATTATAACAAACAAAAGCAATTGGCCCAGTGGTAGCCAGGCAAATGTTAAGGTGTTGGGGAGCTTGAGGTCAGGGGTTCGACCCCTGCCTCCAACATTTGGTATTTTTCTTAATTTCTTTCAGGTTATCCAGCGTGTTAACAAGCCTAAGGATTACCATATGTCCTCACAATCCAGCCAGCCAAATGTCAGATGGCCAGATCCAAGGGCCATCCATGAGGGTACATCATAAGCTTGGTCAAACGCATAGCATCAAATCATGAAGGTCAACGTGGACCTCACTCAAATGGGCCCAGATATGGCTGTTTGCACCCCCCAAAAATACTATTCAGGCCCAAATTTCTTTCTTTATTCTTTTTTTATTTTGTTTTATTTAATTTATTTAATTTATTTATTTTATTTACTAACCAATTAAATTATTTTCTTTTTACCAAAAAATCATAAAAATATTACTTTTCATAAATTAGGTCTAGATTTTATTTTTATTAAAAAAATTAATTAATTAAATTAGGTTTATTAATTTAGACAACTTTAATTCTTTTTGTACATAATTAAAAAATAATTAGAATAATTAGGTTTTTATTCCAAATTTAATTTTTCTTTCTTTTCTTAAAAATACCAAAAACCAAAAATAGGCTATGTATTTATTTTTATTAATTAATTTAATTAACTAATTATTTGTACATTTATTTTTAAAACCTAATCCTTTTTCTTAAAAAAATATTAAAAACAACAAAAAACAAGTTTTCTTTTAATTAGGTTAGAAGGGTCAAAACCCTAATTTCTTCCCGAATCTTAATTTTTTTCTCGCGTGCTTTATTTTATTATTTATCATATTGATGTAACTGCCTACAGTTTGTAATAGTTTAGTTAGGACGTTTATTTACATTTATCGCTTTAATTTCAAAGGGTTTGTTTTTGGCTATGTAAATACTCGAAGCCTTGTAATAGCGTAGTTTAATTTCCGCATTTTAAATTCCGCAAATATTTAACTGTTAGATGTATGAAGGATGCATGACAAGAATGTATGTTTAATTTTAAAACAGTTAGACAACCCTAAACATGTGCAAATATAATTAATCTGAAATTGAATCACTCGCACATGCGCACTCCTAGGGTACACTCCCACTTGGTTGCCTTCGGTAAACTGTCATTGAGTATAGGATGCTTTAGTGGTCGCCCTTTTTTCTAAAGATCATAGTTGCCTCAGAAAGGTTACCTCAGATATTGTTGCCTCGGATAAATTGATCTAAGATATTAGGGTTACTACTAAGATGTCCTAACATTGCTTTAGTGACCGTACGTCCCTTTCGAATTGACCCTCAAAACTCCAACGACGGTGCTACCTACTCACTAATAGCGAGATAACACTGTCTAAAGGAAACGAATACAGAACGATTCTTTTTTCGAGTAGGTAGATTAGTTCTTAAGTACTTGCTCAATCAAAACAAACTTTTTTCACACTTACACTCTTTTACAAACAAGTTTTGAAAAACACTTCATTACACTCTTGAAGACAGAAGCAAGAGTTAAATCGAAGTCAAAACAAAAACTTTTCAAAGCACACAAACACAAAGAAAACAACTTTGAAAATGATGAGCAAGTACCTAAGAGCCCGTAGATAACTACAGATAGAAAGGGTGTTATTACCTTCCCTTTCTATAATCTACCCCCCGTACTCAGAAATATCTCGAAAAAGGATTTTTCTGTGCTTTTTTCCTTTCCCTGTTGGATAAAATAAAAGACGGTGGCGACTCTTGCTTACCGCGATATTTTGCGAACACAAACGCAAAACGCAAACCAGCAATTCCTTAAAAATAGGGAAACACGTCCCGGTTCTGGCCACCGTATCACAATGAACAATACCATTTTCTTTAATTTTTTTTCAAAATAATGGTTTTCAAATTCACCACCATGATCACTTCTGACTTTTATAATTCTAAAATCTTTTTCGTTTTGCACTTGGTTACAGAAGTCAACGAACATAAAATGTGACTCATCCTTGTGTTTTAAAAACATGACCCATGTCCATCTGATGAAGTCATCAACAATGACCAATCCATACTTCTTGCCTCTGATGGATGCGGTTTTAACTGGCCCAAACAGATCAATATGAAGTAGTTCTAATGGCCTAGAGGAAGAAACAACATTTTTGGATTTAAAGGAAGGTTTTGAAAATTTTCATTTTTGACATGCTTCGCACAGAGCTTCTGAGTTGTACTTCAGATTGGGAAGTCCTCTGACTAAATTTAATTTATTTAGTTGAGAGATTTTTCTTAAGCTGACATGTCCCAGTCTTCTGTGCCATACCCATTGCTCATCGCTAACAGACAAAATGCATTTAACATTCTGAGATTTAAGATCTGACAAATCAATTTTGTATATGTTGTTCTTTCTCTTGCCAGAAAAGAGGATTGATCCATCTTTTTGACTAACAGCTCTACATGAATTTTGATTAAAGATAATGTCATAACCATTGTCACTTAATTTACTTATGGACAACAGGTTATGCGTTAATCCTTCTACTAATAAAACATTAGAGATAGAAGGAAGGTTACTGTTTCCAATGGTTCCAGAACCAATAATCTTCCCTTTCTGATTACCTCCAAACTTTACGTCTCCTCCAGCTTTAAATTCCAGGTTTTGGAATGTAGACTTTTTTCCCGTCATGTGTCGTGAGCACCCAGAGTCCAGGTACCATGACTGGTGTCTCAATTGAGTTGTTAAGGACATCTGCAACAAATGTTATTTTATCCTTAGGTACCCATATCTTTTTGGGTCCTCTTGGGTTAGAGTGTTTAAAGTTCTGTTTGAACTTTGGGTTAGCATAAGAGTTTCCAGAATGTGAAGTATATTTTATATCATGTGTGTGTCCAAACTTGAATTGTTTGTTCAGAGGTTTGTAAGTGAAAGTCATCTTAGCAACATGTTTTGGTATATATGTCTCCTTCCCTTTGGGAGGTTCATATCCAATTCCTCTTCTGTTTTTCCCACTAACTCCATAGATCATTGAAGTCATTTTGCTTCTATCTATTCTTTTAGCCAGAAAAGTTTGAAAGCTACAGTCATATTCTTTCAGAATATCTTTTGAACTTGACACAGACTCTGAACTAGAAATTTTTTGAACATTTTGAATTTCTTCTTTAAGTTTAAAATTATTTTCTATGAGTTCAGATTTTTCTGTTTCATGTTTCTCAAGATCAGATGCAAGACTCTTCTTGAGTTTCTTATATTTGATTTTGAGCTGACTGTAGTTTTCCAAAAGTTCTGCTGTGGTATCCATCAAAGCTAGGTTGGCGTTCTCATCTTCAGAATCAGATTCATCTTCAAAGGATTCTGAATTGTCCCAGGTTGCCATCATCCCTTTCTTTTTACCAAAATTTTTCTTTGGTTTTTCTCTCTGAAGTTTTGGACAATCACTCTTGTAGTGTCCAGGTTCTTTGCATTCATAACAAATTACTTCTCTTTTGTTTGACTTTTTGTGTCCAGAAGATTCTGGTTTATCTTCTGACTTCTTGAAGTTCCTTAACTTCTTCTGTCTGTGCTTCCACAGATGATTGATCCTTCTGGAGAGCAAGGATAGTTCGTCTTCTTTTAACGCAGATTCTTCAGAGTTTTCCTCTTAATCCTGAAAAGCGTTAATATCATATTTCTTAATTGATTTAAGGTCAAGAGACTTACCTTTCTTCTGAGGCTCTTGCTCATCAAGTTCTATCTCATGGCTTCTGAGAGCGCTGATGAGTTCTTTAAGAGACACGTTGTTCAGATCTTTTGATACTTTGAAAGTAGTGACCATAGGTGCCCATCTTCTGGGTAAGCTTCTGATGATCTTTTTAATGTGGTCTGCTTTAGTGTATCCCTTATTCAAAACTCTCAGACCAGTGATCAGATTTTGAAACCTTGAGAACATTGCTTCTATAGATTCAGTTTCTTCTACTTTGAAGGCTTCATACTTCTGGACGAGAGCCAGAGCTTTAGACTCCTTCACTTGAGCGTTTCCTTCATGAGTCATTTTGAGTGACTCAAACATATCATGTGCTGTATCTCTATTTGTGATTTTTTCATATTCCATTTTGAAGATAGCATTTATAAAAATATTTCTAGCTCTATGATGATTTTTGAAATCAGCTTTTTGTTGTCTATCTATATTTTTCCTATCAATCTTGTTTCCTTCTGAGTCTGTAGGATGTGTGTAACCATCCAAGACTATATCTCATAAATCACTATCATGACCTAGAAATAAACTTTCTAGTCTATCTTTCCAATAATCAAAATCTTCTCCATCAAATACAAGAGGTTTTTTGTAACTATTGTTATTTTGTTATTTTGTTCATTTGTCATTGTGTTTTCTTCTGGATCTTTTCCTGACACGGTTAAGTGTTGAACTCAGAACTAGGCTCTGATACCAATTTAAGGTGGAGAAAACACTTAGAAGGGGGGGGGGGGGGTTGAATAAGTTTCTCTTTTTCTTTTTCATAAAGGCACAATAATAAAGGAAAGACAAGGTTATTTTTATCCTGGTTCGTTTGAACTCAAACTACTCCAGTCCACCCGTCAAGGTGATTTCGCCTTTCTCAACAAGAACTTAATCCACTATAATTAACTGATTACAATCACACAATAACTGTTGTGACTAACAATGCACAAGTAAACTTACAAGTGACTCACACCACTAAGACTTAAACTAGTCCTAGTCTACTTGAGAAATCTGACCAACCTTGGTCTCTCAAGGAACAATTACAAGATATAAATCTTTACATATAGTAAAATAAAGTTTGCTTCTAAGAAAGCTATATCAAAACTGTGATTTTTCACTAAGAATACTATAGCACAAAGTGTATGAAATTTGTTTGTGAGCCCAAAATCTTTCACGTTGTTCTTGCTTCTTTTGAAATTGTTAAGTTCTATTCAGAACTTCAGTTGTTCAATCTTTCAGTATTTTGGTTGAGCAGTTGAGTGTTAGTTGGCTTGCAATTAATGTTCTTCTATATATAGCATGAAGAAACATGACCGTTGCTGCCTTCAAATGGAGAGCATTAAATGTTTGCGTGTTTCCTTGTACTATTCCATTTTCCAATGCACTAGCATAGACACTTGAGTGCATGTAGCCGTCTTTGCATTAAATGAGAAAATGAAAATTGTAAGACCATGTTTCCTGAAGCTTGACAAGACTTGTTAGCTTTTGCATTCTTTCAGAACTTGGCTTCACGTGTTGATTTCAGAACACGCTTGCATATCTTCTAAACAACGCTTTGCTTGCTAAGTACTTCTGATCAGCGCTTGCTTTCAAATATCTTCTAAACATCACTTGCTTTCAAATATCTTCTGAACAACACTTGCTTTCAAATATCTTCTGAACAACACTTGCTTTCAAATATCTTCTGAACAACACTTGCTTTCAAATATCTTCTAAACAACACTTGCTTTCAAATATCTTCTGAACAACACTTGCTTTCAAATATCTTCTGAACAACACTTGCTTTCAAAGAACTTCTGAAACATAGCTTACACAGAAACTTGCTAAGCGTTAGAAGATGTAATAAAATAATTATCTCACCAGAGTCAGCATCAACACTTGAGTTAAAGCAAATGGTTCTTTTATCAAAAGAACTTCTTAATTTATTTTCAACTCAACACATCAAGATGCTTTTGTCATAACATTATCGGAGACAACATCAGCATCAGTACTTGCGCTTAAAACAAATAATTCTTTCATCAAAGAACTTCTTCATTTATTTTCAGCTCAACACTTCAAGATGCTTCTGTCAGAACATTATCTGAAACAGTTAAATACGTTCATCAGAGTATCAAATATATAAAATATAATTTATTGTTATCATCAAAACTCTGAGATATGATCAGAACCAATCTTGTTCTAACATCAACACCCTTAGGTTTCCATTCCTTTCTAGTTTTACTTATCACATGATTTCCCCTAGGTTGATTAGGATGTTTGGGATAACCATACAGTTTGTAACAAAAACGTTTTATATGATCATATTTCCCACAAAAATGACATTTCCATGGTAAGAATTTTGCTTTGGTTTGAGACTCATGATGTCTGGAACGATGTTTTAACATTTTGTCAGACATTGTGTCCTCATGCTCCCTTTCAGAATTTTTTTTTTGTCATAGGGTTTTTCTTTGTTTATTTAGAGATTGGTAATTAAAATATATATATGTTGAGTATCCATCCCTTTTCCTAACTTGAAGAATTTCATCCAACATATCAGACCCATTGTTTAACATTCTTATAGATTTGGTCATTTTTACAAGTTTGGAGGTCAATAAGATAACCTCATTTGAAGATTAAGAGACAGTAGATGACTTTTTCTGTTTTTCAGCCTATAGTTGAGGTATGATTCTCTTCTATTTTTATGTTGTCTTACACACCTCTACACTTATGACACGAAGTTCTTTGTAGGAAGCTTCCAGTTCATCAAAAAAGAGATCCTTATCACATGATTCATCATCAGATTCATATCTACCAGTGAAAGCTGTAACATACTTAACAGTTTCATCATCAGGTTCACCTTCAGAATTTTCATTATCAGACCAATAGCCAGACAAACCCTTCTTTTGTTTCCTAAGAAACGTGGGACATTCTGATCTAATGTGACCAAAACCTTTACATTCATGACATTGAATACCTCTTCCTTGATTTGGCTTTTCTACTATTTTTCCACTTCTCTGAAAGTCACTGTTTTTGTTGATGTCAAATGTGGTATTCTTGACATATTGTCTTGCCTTCCAATCCACGTTCTTTAGAATCTTATTGAATTTATTCACAAGCAGCACAATAGCATTATCAATTCATTTATCAGTCTTCATGTCACATTGATCCACTTCAACATCTGTATTAGAGATAAAAGCTATGATCTTATTATTCTTTTCTGATATATCGTCAATAGCTAATTCAAAAGTTTGGAGAGACCTAATCAGCTCTTCTACTTTCATGTTGCAAATGTCTTGGGCTTCTTCTATGATCGTAAACTTCTGTTGCACCCCAAAATTTACCCTATTGATTTCAAAATATCTATGGATTATGTTTCATCATATGCATATCGTACATATTCATGCATTTGAAATGGGATCAAAGCAGTTCCATAAGGTATGAACTGCTTATTAGAGACGTTCAAAGATTTATACAAATAATCCATGCAGTGAACAGATGATTTCTTACCATGCCCAATTCTTGTGTATTCTATCATGTCTTGAGTGGTATAAAGAAGCCGGAGATTTCGTTTGATTCAGGATAGTTCAAGTTGAAAGTCCGTTTCGGCACGACATACTTCAGAACTTTATAAATCCAGGCCAGAGTATTATTTTAAGCTGACATTGATCACCGGGTCTGTGTGGATATTATCTTCACTTTTTCATGTTCAGGCGGGAGCCATTTATAGGCAGAAGACGGTCAAATAACTTCGCTATTGAGTTTTTGGGTTACCGATCAACGATATTTTTGGCGTTCAAAAATTTATAACTCCGATTTGATATACTGTCTTGAGGTGGTTCTTTCACCATTGAATTTGTATCAATTTCCTCTTCAACTTTCATATTCGAGAAAAAGCATAATTATCGAAGGAAGGTCTCTGAATACGTGAATCTGTCAAAGTTATACAGTGGAAAAATACAGTAAAAAATATGTTGAAAGTGCAGTTTTGGCGCACTAAAAAAATTCATAACTCGAAGCCCGTGGATCGTTTTGATCTCGTTCCAATGTCCAAAATTCCTTCTCGATGTCAGCTACATTTTTATCTCTCACGGCCGGAAGCCAATTTTTCTCGTAAAGTCTCCAAAAATATGGATTTATCAAGTATTTTTGCACAAAAAAATTGTGACAAATGTTTGTCTGCATCACATTCAAAAAATCATTACTCGACTGATTTTTATTGTATCAAGCCGGGTCTTGTGGAATTGTCTCATAAGTTGAGTTAGCTAAATTTTAGTTTCAATTTTCAAGAGCAAACAGTACCCTGAAGACTTTCGTTTTTGACTCACAGCGTGTGCAACTCACTGGAAATTCTAAAGCTGGAAATTAAGTTGTCTGAGGTGAAACTTCAAAAAAATCATAACTAAATCATTGTTTATCTGATTGAGCTCATCTACGAACATGATATCTTTCTCGATATTGACTATATTTTGGTTTCATATTTCAACTTCAAAAATTGCACCGAGGTCTCTGCGAATTTGACCTGAATGTGTCGAACTCGGATGAAATAAAAATATGTACTATTGCTTGTGCTTATTTGAGTACCATTTACCAAATCCACTAAAAAAAGACCCACATTATATAGCCTCATAAATCACAAATTCTCATAAACATAAAAACCTTTTCTCTCAATTCTCTCAAAGATCAAATCAAGATTTTCCCTACTTTTTCATCAAGAACACAACAACTTCATCAAGATTCAAGAACAAATCAAGAGCAATTCTTCTCTGATCTTCGATCTGTTCATTGTGATCTTTATACATAAGCTTCCTCTTCACTTCTATCGGTGAGTTTTCTTGAATTAAGCATTTTTTGAAATAAGTGATTATTGATAAGCACTTTTTTGATTAAACTTGAATTGAACCTAGGTTGAATTTTAATTGTGAAATTGAAGTTGTTGTTAGTATAGCTCAATACTAATTTTTAGAATTGGTAGGATTTGACATGTAAATCTAACATAGAATTTTGCTTGTAGAACTTTAGCATACTAGGTGTTTGTTTAATTTCCTCTTAAAACTAACATATAGTAGAAATTGACATAGAGTATACTTTAGAACACGTGCTTGTGCTAGTTTTGTGTTGATTCTTGATTTTGATCATGGCTAGATTAGGAATTGGTTGAATTGACATATTGTTGTGATTCTAATTTCCTAGTTTATTCACTAACACTTCGTGTTGATTGATAATTGTTATTGACGTGATTCACCATAACATACTAACATAATGCTTGTAATTCACCATTTCTATGCTAATAATTTGTGCCAATTAGATGTATGTGCTAACATTTATTCAAGTTACTAACACTTTTCTCTCTTTTTACGTAATGCTTGAATTTTGTTATTTGATGTGATTTCTTGTGTTTGGAAATTCCCATGAGTTGAGATAGTTTCCAATAGACTCAAGTATCATAACAAAACATGTTTGATACAACTTGGCTTGAGTTTAGTGGAAATTTGATCAACACTTGAAAATTGGGCAAAATCAACATAATCGATGTTTTTGTCGTAACTTTTGATCCGTGATGAGTTTTTTCAATTTTTCTTAATGAAAACTGATTTTCTCGACCCATCCAAAGCCCTCCACATGAATGGTTTTTAGATTCGGACAATTATTTCCCTATTTTTACTGCTACTGGAACTGTTACGAAAATCGAATTTTCGGGTGAAATTTGACCGAACCGACCGTATTTTTTAAACCATTTGCGTGTGTATAGGTTCCATTAATTTTCATAATTCATTTTGGGTAATTTTTGAGGTTGTGCCGATGTTCTGGGTTCACTTTTATAACATGTCCATATTATTATTTTTTGCTTGTAATGTGGTATTTTACACTAATTCTTGTTTGTGATAACACCATTTTCTATAGTTTGTGTAACCCCTAGTTTGTGATGATGCTAACTTAGTTTAGTTTATATAGGCTAATAGCATAGCACTACTAACTTGTGGTTTACTCTCTAATGGTAAGTTGCTTACATAACATTTGCCATGACACTAACATTGTTGCTACTTTCACACTTTGGTCATGTTCTCTCAATTTCAACTTTATGTGCAATTTAAAAGTTTGTAGATATTTGTTGACTCTTGCTAGCAACACTCGTTTATTTGAGTTGTGACATGTTTCAAATAGCTCAAGGCACCCTATAAACTCTTTTCAAATGGCAAAACTTGAGTCAATTGGAAAATGACACAAATACTCAAATTTTCTGACTCTTGTAACATAATCTCCATTTTGTCATAACTCTTAATCCGTGATGAGTTTTTTTAACTTTTCTTAATGAAAACCATGTTTTTCGATGCTTTCAAAACTGTTCATGCAATTAATTTTTCATTTCGGACATTTTTATCACATTTTTCGCTACTGTACAAAACTGTAAAATGGCCTAAAAGTCTTGTTTCTATGCCAAATTAATTAAAATCGACCTCGTTTTCGAGTCTGTTGGGACGTTTGTAATCAACAATGTAAATTTCGTTTAATTTCGAGCAACTAATTTTTGACGCATTTTTTCCGATTTCGTCGGTTTTGGTTCCAATTAACATGTGTAGAGTTGCTTTGACTTTCATTTAACTTACATCCATATTTAATTAGCAATAGTGTACTAATGCGCTTGATTTTACTTGATTCAGATTCTTTCTATGCTTACTTTGTAAATTGACATAACACTTTCTTACCGTTTCATGTCTTTTTTCGGTTTTCATGTATTGAGCTCATGTTGTAATTTTTAGTTGCTCTCTCGTTATCTCTAACTTGTTTGTTGAGTTTGTATAAGGATTCCATAGACATATTTAGACACTTCTCGCTTGCTTGGTATTCCATTTTATTTGTGGGATACCGCATCTTTTTGTCGGATTCTCGATGCTCCACTTTATGTGTGGCGCACCACCTTTACTCATCACCTTTTCCCTCGTGCGAGGAGTATTAGCCGTTGTATTATATATATTATTGTTGCTTGTAGGTTATTTACATGGTTGTGTACGACACACACTGTTGTCTTTGCATTTTGATGCATTGCACATATTTTGACACTGTGTATTGTTGATGCTTAGCTTGTACGAGGACCTCTGGGTTTCTTAGTTGCTTTTGCTGTTATATGCAGATTTCTATCCGTTTGGTATATTTCTACTGACTAATTTATTTCTTTCTGCATTTACTGCTTACTTAGGATTGGAAGTCCGTGCCATTTGGTAGGTAATTATGGAAGTCCTCACTAGGAGGCTCTGTTTGTGATTGTTTATTATTTCGTGCTTGCATAGCAGGATGATGGTTTTAGGTGCTTTTATGGCAACCATTCCTAAGTCCTCATGAGTAGGCAAGTGGATAGGGTTAGTAATCAATACCTACAGTCCCTTGTCCGTGTCATTCCTATGCTCACCTTTTGTAAGTAGATGCTCTGAACATGTACCCAAGATCCGAATGAGTCTAAGCCCTATTAAGGAAAGTGAAAAGAGTTCCTGCAATCGGATCCCCATGTTTTCTTTAGCTTGTATTGACCGAAACTAATGCTCGGTGTACGCATACACCTTGTCTTTTTCCCTTGATCTTTCTGTTAGACGGTGTGGCAAGTGATCGAGAGGGGGGGGGGGGGGGGTGAATAGATCACTTCTTCTTTTTCAAGGATTTAAAATTGTTTTATCAAAGAGAGTTGAAAGCAGCGAAAAATCAATGTCCTGAATCAATTCCGTCTACTTTGAACTGACTACTAGAAAGCTTGACATGTGAAAACATTGCTGGATTTTATTGAATGGAATGGATAAACATACAACTCAGAAATCTTGACGTTTCAATGCACTTATCATAAAACAGAATTTCCAATGAATTTAGAAATATAATAGGAATTTTATCAAACAATTGGCATATGCTTGTATAATGATTTAATAGTGGTGATTTGGTGAAAATGTTTGAGCCATTATGTTTATCATTAGACTGTAAAACTTAGCACGCCAATTGAATTACAAAATTATAGAATATGTAAAACTGTAAAGAGAAAGAAAAGAGAGAATGATACACAGGAAGTTTGGTAAGGAAGTTCCCCACTATCGTCCTCGCGTGTGGGTACGTCTCCCTCTCAATTTCACAATCGAAACTGAGAACTTTTATATCAATATGCTGAATGTTTGATAGCAAGGTTACACTACACAGAAAGACAGAAATCCCTATGATCTTCTTCTTCTTGTAAAAACCACCACTTGATAAGAGCTGTATCAAGATTCCCTACAAAGTCACCGAACGATCCTCTGCTTCCACGACCCGTTTGTTCAAAATCCTTCCGATTTCCAAACCCCTCGCTACGGCTGAATTCGACTCGCGTGACTGTGACTGACAAAACCCTCAAGAACACACCCGTTTTTGAAGGACAAACCCCCTGGTTTATTTCTTGAAGCTTCCTCTTCAACCTTCAACTCAACTAGACTTCTTCAATACTCAGTTGAACGTTATCTTAAACCGCTTGAATCAATTCAACAAGGATGTTTGATTTTCTTTGTTGTTCTTGAATGTAAGATGGTTGAGAAGATGATGAAGATGAAGGAATCAAAAGCTTATGGTTGCTCACAATTGTTTTGCACACAATCTTTTATGCTGCTTTTGTTTTATCTGAACAAATGCTTGCTTATATTTATAACAGAAAACAGTTAGTCAAAAAAGAGAGTGCATGAGTCGATGCATGTTGGTCATGTGCCGACTCATGTTAGTTACATGTAATAGGATGAGTCGATACATTATGTTTTGAGTCGATACAAAAACCTGTTAAAGCGTTTTACAGAACCAACACTTTTATACCCGTCGACATTTAATGCGTATGTGTCGATACATACTGATTGTAAATTCAACTTTTGAATTAGCCGTCGACACATAATGCGTATGTGTCGATACATACTGATTGTAATTTAAACTTTTGAATTTAAAACATAGTATGAGTCGACACATGTTATTATGTATCGATACATATAAGTTTCAAAACATTTTCCAAGATCATCAGAATGTTTTGTGTCGATACATAAGGTTTTGTGTCGATTCATACAAGTATTACAGGGGCATCAACATATTATGTGTCGATGCATGGAATGTATGTATCGATGCATGCAGTTTTTAGATTTACATTCCAGGGTCATCAAAGAGTTATGTATCGACTCATAAGCTTTTGTATCGATACATAATAGTTTTGAGATACAAGTCCAGGGACTTCAGAAAGCTATGTATCGATACAAAACTTGATGTGTCGACACATAAAGATGCATTATGAGAGAAATGTAATTTTGGCTTATTCAAACATGTTATATTATATTTGCAATCATTCAAAATCAATCTATGAAGGGGTTGCTCACAAAATCCCCCTTTTTGATGATGGAAAATATCTGATGATGTGTCGTGAATGAAAAAAGCTTGCTCCCCCTGAGTTTGTGTATCTTCTTCCTAATGCAAGCACAATCTTTACTGACACACTCTTCTTCTCCCCCTTTGACCATATCAAAAAGAGAATAAGCAACATTTTCAAGAAACTCAGTACATAGGAAAAATTATATACAATTTCAGCAGTTAATGGACTTGGCATTCACACAGAATGTCAGGCATAAAGTTATCAATAAGTGAGTAAATAGAAGAGTAAACATAAAGTAATCACATTAAAAGTAATGCATTGGTAGGTAAAAGGTTAGATTATATAAGCACAATTTATGCAAAAGAGATATACGAAGACATTTTCAGTGGACATTTAGATCAACTCATAGGTGATTGAGGGTGAAGATAGGAAGGATATTACCTCGTTTGATTTGATAAGAGAACACTCGTACTAAAGCTGAAAAAGCACATCTTAACAGTATGGTGTGACATAGATATATTTCAATTACATATATGTTTATGACAACACGTATGAGAGATCTAAAATCCCTAGCTCATGGCGGATGTTGAAGAAGAGGTCCGTTGCAAGTGGTTTTGTAAAGATGTCAGCAAGTTGATTTTTAGTATCAACATGCTCAAACGTAACATCCTCCTTTTCAACATGATCGCGTAGAAAGTGATGTCTAATTTCTATGTGTTTAGTGCGTGAGTGTAAAACAGGATTCTTAGTGAGGTTTATAGCACTTGTATTGTCACATTTGATTGGAATACATTTTAATTGAATATCGTAGTCTTGTAATTGTTGCTTCAGCCATAAGATCTGAGCACAACAGCTACCGGCTGCAACGTATTCAGCTTCAGCAGTTGACAAAGCAACAAAAACTTGCTTTTTGCTATGCCAACTTATTAAAGAGTTTGAAAACAAGTGACAAGTTCCACTAGTGCTTTTCCTATCTGATTTTCAGCCAGCAAAATCAGAATCAGAGTAACCTACTAAACTGCAATCGCTTCCCTTGGAATACCATAGCCCATACTTAGGTGTATTATTGAGATACCTAAGTATACACTTGATAGCTTTCAAGTGGGATTCCTTAGGATCCGATTGATATCGTGCACACATGAAAACACTAAACATAATGTCAGGCCTAGATGCTGTAAGATACAAGAGTGATTCGATCATACCTCTATTTTTCTTGACATCGACACTCTTACCGTGTTCATCCTTGTCTAAGTTTCCGTTGGTAGGCATGGGAGTATAAATTGGTTTAGAGTTGTTCATCCCAAATCGTTTAAGCAACTCTTGGCTATATTTTGTTCGACATATAATTGTGCCTTCATTGAGCTGCTTTATTTGGAGACCGAGAAAGTAGTTTAGTTCCCTCATGAGGCTCATCTCAAATTCACCCTGCATGATTTTGGAAAATTCCTCGACCAAGTGTAGATTAGTTGAACCAAAAATAATGTCATCTACGTATATTTGAACTAAAAGGATGTGATTTCCTTTACGTTTAATGAAAAGAGTAGTGTCCACTTGACCTCTTGAATAGCCATGATCAAGTAGAAATTTACTAAGTCTTTCATACCAGACCCGAGGAGCCTGTTTAAGACCATATAAAGCTTGTTTTAATTTAAATACATGATCTGGACATTCGTTATTTTCAAAACCGGGAGGCTGTGAGACATACACTTCTTCATTTATGACTCCGTTAAGAAAGGCATTTTTTACATCCATTTGATAAAGCTTAAATTCTTTTGCACACGCATAAGCGAGCAAAATACGTATAGCCTCAAGGCGAGCAACTGGAGCACAAGTCTCCTCATAATCAATGTCCTCCTCTTGGTTATACCCTTGTGCTACCAAGCGTGATTTATTGCGGGTTATCATTCCGTTTTCATCAAGTTTATTTCTAAATACCCATTTAGTGCCTATGATATGATGGTCTCGCGGACGAGGGACAAGTTCCCAAACGTCATTTCTTTTAAACTGATTTAGCTCATCTTGCATGGCCATTAGCCAAAATTCATCAATCAAGTCCTCTTTAGCATTCTTAGGTTCTACTTGTGAAACGAAAGCAAAATGATAACAAAAATTACTTATCTTGGAGCGAGTCATTACTCCTTTTGAGATGTCTCCCAATATGTTGTCAATGGGATGGTCTTTAGAGGACTTCCAAGCTAGTGGAAGATCATTTGCTTCCATTTGCTCTTCTTCCTCATCTTTTGAAGGGCTTGTATCTTTTTCTTCCTTATCATCAACTGTTTTGGATTGAACATTTTCTTCAACAGTTTCTTTGAGTATATTCTCGGTAGATACACCTGCACCATCAAGAGAAATACCTTTTCCGACATGTTTAGGATAAGATTCATCAAAGGAGACATGAACTGACTCCTCAACTGTAAGTAGACGTTTATTGTATACCCTATATGTTTTGCTTGATTGTGAGTATCCGAGAAAGATACCTTCATCTGCTTTTGCATCAAATTTTCCAAGATTTTCTTTTCCATTATTTAAGACAAAACATTTGCAATCGAATACATGAAGATGTGACAGGTTTGGCTTTCTTCCTTTCAAGATTTCATAAGGTGTTTTATCCAAAATTGGACGAATTAGTATTCTGTTTAAAACATAGCAGACTGTGCTAATTGCATCAGCCCAAAAATATTTTGGCAGTCCACCTTCATTGAGCATTGTTCTTGCTAGCTCCTCTAAGACGCGATTTTTACGCTCCATAACTCCATTCTGCTGTGGAGTTCGAGGTGCTGAAAAATTATGCTCAATACCATGCTTGTCACAATATTTATCAAAGAGATGGTTTTGAAATTCACCTCCATGATCGCTTCGAATTGCAATAATTTTCAATTCCATTTTATTTTGAGATAATCTTGCAAAACTCTTAAAAGCAGAAAAAGTTTCATTTTTGCTATGAAGGAATATAGTCCAAGTAAATCTAGAGTAGTCGTCAACAATAACAAAACCATAATAATTTCCTCCTAAACTTTTTGTTCTAGAGGGTCCAAAAAGGTCCATATGGAGAAGCTCAAGGGGTCGTGAAGTGGAAATCATGTTTTTGGATTTGAAAGAGACCCTTGTTTGCTTTCCCATTTAGCACACATCACATAGGTGATCCTTTATAAATTTTATCTTTGGAAGACCTACTACTAGATCCTTGGATACAACCTTATTAAGAAAATCAAAGTTAACATGCGCTAAGCGTCTATGCCAAAGCCATGAATCATCATTCAAGGTGACTAGACACTTAGTGCTTGTTAAGGATACATCAAAAAGGTCAAGCATATGGATATTGTTTACTCTAATGCCCTTAAACACAATATCTTTTTCAGTATTTTCAATTATGCAGCAAGTATTTGTGAAGGTAACTTTATAACCTTTGTCACATAATTGACTAATACTGAGCAAATTGTGTTTAAGCCCCTCTACTAAATGGACATTAGAAATAATAGTGATAGAGGGATTACCTACACTACCTTTACCGAGTATAGCTCCTTTGTTATTGTCTCCATAGGTAACAAATCCTTTCTTCTTTGCCTTGAAGTCAACGAAGAGCGATATGTTACCAATCATATGCCTTGAACACCCGCTGTCTAAAAACCATCTTCTATCCATGGGTGTGAGGCATTTTTCCTACAATATCAAAAGAGAGAGGTAGGTACCAAATTTTTATTGGGTCCATGTGGGTAAGTGGTAACATGGTTTCCTTTAGGCCTCCATTGGTAAATTCCTTTAGGAACAAGGAACCTCCTAAACTTGTATTTTTCAATGGTATGTCCAAAGTGACAACAATAATGGCATAAACCATGATGATGATGTATTGTTTTACTTTTGCTCATTGTATCCTTTGGTAATTTTTCAACAAAAGAGTATTTTGAATACATTGGATTTAATTTTTTCTTAAAATTTTTAGGATCGGTTGCAAAAGTAACTTTGGGCTGTAAAGCTTTTTCTAATTTGGCATTAAGAGTCCTAACCTCTTGCTTCCAAATATGACAAACTTCACATTCCCTTCTGGGAATACATCCTGTAACATCCTTATATTTTGAACTTTCTACAATACTAGCTTTTAGACTTTTTAAGTCTTTTTAAGCTTTATAGACTTTACTCTCGAGAAATGAAAATATTTGTTTATCGGCGGATAATCTCTTAAAGGAATCTTCAGCTTTGTATTGCAGTTTTTCAAAAGCTAACTTTAGTTCAGAAAAGGTCATAGAAGAAAAGTTGTTAGGATATGCTTGTCTTACTTGTTTGTTGTGGTTGTCTTTCTTGTTATAGAATTGACTTTTTGTATGTGCCATCAGACATAAATTTGCACTTTCATCACTACAACTTGAACTGTCATCGTCTGATGAATCGCTGTCGCTTTCCCATGCAATATAAGCTCTTCTTTGTTTGTTGAACTTCTTTGGTGGAGCTTTTTCTTTATCCTTTTTCATCTTTGGACAGTCTGGTTTGTAGTGTCCAACTTTACCACAATTGTAACAAGGTCCTTTACCTCTTTGCTTTTTATTTTCTTCTTGCCTTGGTTCTTTGGATTGTTTTCAAAAGCTTATGAGATTCTTATTGGAGTTGTTGATTCCATTCTTTCGAATAAATCTATTGTATCTCCGAACAAAAAATCCCATTTCTTCATCATCAGAATCTTCATCACTAGTTGAGCCATTTTCATCTTGCTCTTTGGTTGAGGACTTAGAGCTAGAAGTCATTAGAGCTATTGACTTCTTCTCACCCTCCCTGTCTTTGTTCCTTTCTTTCTTACTCTTGTTTTCGTATTTTTCAAAACTTTGCAATTCTTGTTGATGTTCTTCCAGCTTTCCAAATAGAGTTGTAATGGTAAGAGTAGTGAGGTCATTTGCTTCCTTGATAGCTGTTACTTTAGGTTGCCATTCCCTGCTAAGACATCTCAAAATTTTATTAGTATCAATTTAATTGGAAACAGGTTTTCCAAGTGCATTTAAACGACTCACAAGATGTACGAATCTCTATTGCATGTCAGAGACAGATTCTCCTTGCTTCATGCGAAAGAGCTCAAACTCTTGATTGACTGTATTAATGCGGGATTGTTTAACTTCAGTTGTGCCTTCATGGGCAATTTCTAAAGCATCCCACATTTCTTTAGCGGACGTGCAGTGAGACACCCTATAATACTCATCAACACCAAGTGCTGAGATCATCATATTTTTGGCTCTCCAATCGCACGACCATTTCTTTTCATCCATTTCATTCCATTGATCCTCAGGTTTAGGTACTATTGCACCTGCAGCATTCCTCATGGTGATTTGAAAAGTACCATTTTGAATGGCAGTCCATACATTCCTATCAATGGAATTTATGTGTACTCGCATGCAGTCTTTCCAGTAGCCATAGTTTTCACCATTGAAAACAGGAGCTCTATTATATGCCCCATTTGGTTCAAAGGCCATAGCGTTACGAGTAGATACAAAGCACCAGCTAACCGGTGCTCTAATACCACTTGTTAGATGGTGTGGCAAGTGATCAAGAGGGGGGGGGGGGTGAATAGATCACTTCTTCTTTTTCGAGGATTTAAAATTGTTTTATCAAAGAGAGTTGAAAGCAGCGAAAATCAATGTCCTGAATCAATTCCGTCTACTTTGATCTGACTACTAGAAAGCTTGACATGTGAAAAATTTGCTGGATTTTATTGAATGGAATGGATGAATATACAACTCAGAAGTATTGACGTTTCAATGCACTTATCATAAAACATAATTTCCAATGAATTTAGAAATATAATAGGAATTTTGTCAAACAATTGGCATATGCTTGTATAATGATTTAATAGTGGTGATTTGGTGAAAATGTTTGAGCCACTATGTTTATCATTAGACTGTAAAACTTAGCACGCCAATTGAATTACAAAATTATAGAATATGTAAAACTGTAAAGAGAAAGAAAAGAGAGAACAATACACAAGCAGTTTGGTTAGGAAGTTCCCCACTGTCGTCCTCGCGTGTGGGTACGTCTCCCTCTCAATTTCACAATCGAAACTGAGAACTTTTATATAAATATGCTGAATGTTTGATAGCAAGGTTAAACTACACAGAAAGACAAAAATCCCTATGATCTTATTCTTCTTGTAAGAACCACCACTTGATAAGAGCTATATCAAGATTCCCTGCAAAGTCACCGAACGATCCTCTGCTTCCATGACCTGTTTGTTCGAAATCCTTCCGATTTCCAAACCCCTTGCTACAGCTGAATCCGACTCGCGTGACTATGAATGACAAAACCCTCAAGAACACACCCGTTCTTGAAGGACAAACCCTCTGATTTATTTCTTGAAGCTTCCTCTTCAACCTTCAACTCAGCTAGACTTCTTCAATACTCAGCTGAATGTTATCTCAAACCGCTTGAATCAATTCAACAAGGATGTTTGATTTTCTTTGTTGTTCTTGAATGTAAGATGGTTGAGAAGATGATGAAGATGAAGGAATCAAAAGCTTCTGGTTGCTCACAATTGTTTTGCACACAATCTTCTATGCTGCTTTTGTTTTATCTGAACAAATGCTTGCTTATATTTATAACAGAAAACGGTTAGTCAAAAATGAGAGTGCATGAGTCGATGCATGTTGGTCATGTGTCGACACATGTTAGTTACATGTAACAGGATGAGTCGTTACATTATGTTTTGAGTCGATACAAAAACCTGTTATAGCGTTTTACAGAACCAACACTTTTATACCCGTCGACACATAATGCGTATGTGTCGATACATATTGATTGTAAATTCAACTTTTGAATTACCTGTCGACACATAATGCGTATGTGTCGATACATACTGATTGTAATTTAAACTTTTGAATTTAAAACATAGTATGAGTCGACGCATGTTATTATGTATCGATACATATAAGTTTCAAAACTTTTTCCAGGATCATCAGAATGTTTTGTGTCGATCATAAGGTTTTGTGTCGATTCATACAAGTATTACAGGGGCATCAACATATTATGTGTTGATGCATGGAATGTATGTATCGATGCATGCAGTTTTTAGATTTACATTCCAGGGTCATCAAAGAGTTATGTATCAACTCAAAAGCTTTTGTATCGATACATAATAGTTTTGAGATACAAGTCCAGGGACTTCAGAAAGCTATGTATCGATACAAAACATGATGTGTCGACACATAAAGATGCATTATGAGAGAAATGTAATTTTGGCTTATTCAAACATGTTATATTATATTTTGGCTTATTCAAAATCAATCTATGAAGGTGTTGCTCACACTTTCTTGCCCTGGTAATTAATACCGCGGTTAAGAACCTATTATATTCCCATAGTTTTATGGCTTGGTTGACTCGGGTGATTCGCTCCCCTTGGCTATGGCTTGACCCTTGGTCTGATGCTTGGTTGCTTGTCTATGGAGGGACCTACCCTTTTACTACTTGGCATGTGCCTTATAGGTGTTTGATATTTGAGTGATGCTCGAGCTTTTGTTTGCTCAGATGTTTTGCCATCTGTTTGTTTGATTCTTGTCACATGATCTGTGATGTTTTTCTATCTCTCTTTAGATGTTTCGTCATCCATTCTCGTACGTTCTCTTATGACAGTATGACTACTCTTGCGTCTCTTTTATGAGATATTTTCCATGCTCCCTTAGGATTGCTCGGGTAGGATTAGTCCTCAAGCTAGACATTACGATAGTTATCCATGTATGTCCACTTAGGTAGATATTCCCCTTTCATCCTTGACATAGGACCATCCTTGTATGATAATTATAGGGCTATTTTGCTAGTCTCCCTTAGTCTTTGTCTTTCTATTTTGCATGTTGCATTTAAAACTAAAACCTTCTTTTTCTTTCAAACTTCAAAGCACTCTAACAAAATTTAAATCATTTTCTAAGGTACAAAAATACAAACCAATCTTATTGTTTTTGTGCCTGCTGGCTTTGCTTTAGACCTTTCTAGGTTATTATTTTATCATCCATGTTATGATTTATCATATTTGTGTCGATGTTTTATCATCACATATATTTGTTATCCTACTTTGATTTTAATATCATTGTTAAGTGTGATGTTTTATCATCTAAGTTGTGATGTTTTTCCATCATTGCCATGATACTTCTGTAAAGTCATGCTTCATCAAGTTTATATTTTGATGATTACAAACATCATGATCAAGGCAAAAGGAATTATCAAAAAGAAGAAGAAAAAGTATCTACTCAAAATGGACTTTTTGCTTGCATGCTAAGTTACTCCTAAAGAAGACTTTGGTATTTGATCTTCATTACAAAACTCCAATTCAATATAGTATGTTACAATATTGCTCAAAATATGTCTAATATTATGCATAAATGTTTCATGGATTTTAATATCACTAGCATTGCATTTCCAAGTCATTAAAAAGGTTATTTCACTTTTTCATACAGTGGTAACCGGTTACAGGTTTCTGGTAACCGATTACAGGCTTCATCATTTCAAAAAATATATGTTAGCTGCACTGGGTAACTGGTTACAACCCTACGGTAACCGGTTACCACTGAATTTTTTTTGAAAAACAAGACTTTTTTGAATGTTGTTTGTTTGTTGTATTTGTCCATGAACCATTGCACTACTACATTCATTTAGAACCTTTTTAAAGGGTACAATACATCTATATAATTCAAATATTTCTGAAGTAGGAACACACACAAAATAACAATAATCACAACATACAATTCACCATTTTTTTCTCATTTTCAAACAAGTGCATGGATTAACATTTTGATCTTGCATGAAAATTTTACTCTTATATTTTCAAATACATCATTAGAAAAGTTTCAACATATGCATTGAGCACTTGTGTAATATATTCATTGAATTGTTGTCTTGAAAGAGAAGATATTAATACTTTGTATTGACATTGATTATCAACTTTCATATATACTTCAAGAATTTGTTTCTAATAATTTTTCCAAAGTGATTGTTGTATAACCTTGTTGTTCAGGATTGTTGGAAGCAAGAGATTATTAAGAGATGATTGTTCTCTTTCTACTTTGTATTGGTTACCTTATTTTCAGGATCGTTAGAAACAAGTGTGTATATTGAAGAGGATTATTCTTCATGTACTTGGTTGAATCTTAAAGGATAGTTAAATCCTTTGATCTCCCTATAGGTTAGATAGTAAGCATCACGTTTGGATGTAGATAAACTGTACAATAATTCTAACTATAGTGAAATCTCTTACATGTTGGTAAGGGGACTGGAGTACTCTCGAAGTGTGAGGGATTCAATATAAATCTCTTGTGTTCTTTATTTTATGTATTTACTGCTTTCATATTCATACACAAACAAGAAAATAATAACATCATCACATAAAAGAATAAAAATTTGCAATCCACTTTAATCAGCCCCATCTTAAGGGCACTCAAAAGCCAACAATTTTACTATCATTGTGCCGATGTTTCGTCATCGCGTATGTTTGTTATCCTACTTTGATTTTTGATATCATTGTTAGGTGTGATGTTTTATCATCTAATTTGTGATATTTTTCCATACTTTCCATGATATTTTACTATCCTTGTGCCGATGTTTCGTCATCACGTATGTTTGTTATCCTACTTTGATTTTCGATATCATTGCTAGGTGTGATGTTTTATCATCTAAAGTTGTGATGTTTTACCATCCATGTTTTGATGTTTTACTATCCATGTTGTGATTTTTTGCCATCCATGTTGTGATATTTCATCATCCATGTTGTGATGTTATGCCATCTATGTTGTGATGTTTTTCTATCCATGCCATGCTATGATGTATTTCCATCCTGGTGTCGATGTTTTGTCACCGCTTATGTTTGCTATCCTACTTTGATTGTTGATATCATTGTTAGGTGTGTTGTTTTGGTTATTGTTGCTGATGTTTTGCCATCTTAGTTGATGTTTTGTCATCTTACTTCATGTTTTTCCATCTATTCTGATGTTTTGCCATCTCATATGATGTTTTGTTATCTATACTTGATATGTTGCTATCATTGTTGATATTTTGCAATCTGTTATACCCCAAAATTTTCCCTCTCATTTTTGAGACAAAATATTTCAAGACACATCCTCATGCTCATAAAGGTCTCAATTGCTCAAGACTACTCAAGGGTTGACCAGACAAACTCTCCTCATAAGCAATTGACCTACAACTAGGGTTTTTCTTCTCTCAAAGGAAATTGGACTTCTAATGCCTCAAGTAAACTTCATGGTATTCCACATGCTTCAAAGAATTCTCATGCCAAATTTCAAGTCTTACATCACAAATTTGTCCAGTCAATTAGTCAGATGATTGAAAATCAACTATATTGAACAAAAAGTCAACTTTGACCAATCTACAGTCAAACTTCAATATTTTTTGTCAACGTCAAGATTTTTAAGTCACATTCATCATTTGATCAAGGGTTGATCACGATTCATCAAGAAAACTCAAGATTCATCAAAAGTCAAAAGTTACTAAATTAGGGTTTTCTTAAGGAGAAGTCAACTAAACTTGGACCAAGCACAACTTTTATATACTTTATCAGAGATTCCTCAACCAAATCCTATCTTGAAGCAAATTCAATTCTCTACAACTTTGTATCTCTTAGCTCAAGGCCAAAAATGCTTCATTTGAGAGATATGGGCCAAAATATTATAGGTCATTTCGAAAGTCAACAAAAAGAATATCAAGAAGATCTTGCAGAAGATGACAGTGACATATAAAGATTGACATGAGATGCTACCATTTGCTCTTCATGGTTACCTCACTTCAGTACGTACGTCAACTCGGGCGACCCCGTTCTCTCTAGTCTACGGTATGGAGGTTGTCTTACCTGTTGAAGTCCAGATTCCTTCCCTAAGGATTATGAAAGACGCAAGTTTAGATGAAGACAAATTGATTCAGACTCGACTTGACCAAATGAATTTGATTGATGAAAAAAGGCTTGCGGTTGTTTGTCATGGTCAGATGTATAAAAAATGTATGATCAAGGCCTTTAACAAGAAAGTAAAACATCAGGTGTACCAGGCTGGTGATTTGGTAACAATGCGCATCATCCTACCACAAGGTGATCCCAGGGGAAAATGGAATCCCACATATGAAGAGCCATTTGTGATCAAAAATATATTTTCTGGCGGTGCTATGCTACTTACCACCATAGACGGTGAAGATTTTCAGCACCATGTGAACACGGACATAGTCAAGAAATACTACGCATAAAAGAAACCCGCTAGGTTGACAGGCCTAGGCAAAAATAAGGGCATCCCGGCGAACCAAAAGGGTTTGGGAAAAAATTAGGGATATATATATATATATATATATATATATATATATATATATATATATATATATATATATATATATATAAACATTGTACATCCGGAAAGTGGAAAACCTGAAAAGGAGACTTGGGCCAAAAAGAATATCCCAATGGACTGAAAACCCGAAAGGGAGGTCCAGGCAAAAGTTAGGGATTAAAACGTACGACTATGTCCTGTTAGATCACCCATCTACTTACAACCAAGTTTATTACTAGCATCAAGTTCAAATGGTACAGATCAATTCAATCATCTTCTTCCAATAACAAGTGATGAGATACTTGAAGACATATGGGTAATAGCAGAGTTTGAAGCTCGATGGAATTGTTTCCACATAGCTGTTTTTCTTTGTTTATCACTTTGTACCCCTTCTTCAACTTTTACGAAGATTTCCTCTTACTAGGATTTCAGTCTTCTTGTATTAATCTGCCTGCTTATAGGCAAACTTTTAGAATCAATATATTTCAAAATCTAAAACTGTTTTTACTTTCTCTATTTTGTTTACAAAAACGTCCAATGATTACGTTGAATGAACATATGCATTTGAATATGATTACTTTTACAAAATATATGCATGAAAACATTATTAGCATTTACTAAAGACCCTATGAGTTGGGATAATGTTTAAGTTATCCATAAATCCCCACAAGGTGATCTCCATAGAACTATCTCTACAGAGCTATCTTCATAAGCTCATCCCTAACAGAGATATATTCCCCAACAAATCTAATATGCCCTCAGAGAAAAATTGGGGCATCTTCCAGCAAGTTCACCTCTATATTCCTGATGGATAACTCGACATAATCATCTTCCCCAATAGGTCCCCTAGCGGATAGAAAAGTTGGATCATTTCCCCAACATACAGTGGAAACTTCCTCAACGCAACCTATGAATTTCCAATCCCCATCATAGATTATTTCCTCAACCCAGTCTACAATATTTAATTCCCCAATAGTGTTTATTTCTCCAATAGTGCAAATTCCCCGACAGAATTCTCTTCTCCAGCCAAATATCATTCAACGTTGTCCTCCCCAGAAGAGCTGATAACCATATCTGAAACTTGGTCAGATAGCGCATCAGAGGAATATCCATCTCTTTTATCCCCAGTCAGGGTACATAAGAATTAAATCCTTTAATAAAAATAACGACGAACAATCGACTTTCCTGGAATTCTTCTATCCCCAAGCAGAAGTCGAACATCCCTAGCGGAGTGTCCTCAAACAGAAAGCGGGAATCCCCAGTAAAGTAGTTCTAAACAAAATTGAAGAATTACTTTCTTCATCCCCAGTAACAGCCAGGGATTTATTTTCCTCAGCTAGACGTTGTTACAAGAAGCTACCGATACGCTCCAACGACATATTGCATCCATACATCATTTACAAAATATCATAACATATGCATATGAAACGCATATAATATTCTCATTTATTTTGAGAGAATCATTACATAATGTATTACATACATCGTGACATTGCATAAAACTAACTTTGTCTTTTCAGGTTAGTCTCCGAACAGATAGATATTATCAACAGTTTATCACCTTTCAGATACAATCAAACAATGATTCATTCTGATAAGCACATCTTTCAAATACAATCAGTCGAAGATTCACTCTAGATCCTTCTTCTAGATACAATTCATATACGATCTAGATATAGATTCATTTTGACACTCATTCCAGATCCATTTCTAGATACAGTCGGGCATAGACTCATTCTAGTACATTTTTCAGATACAATCAGTTGAAGACTCATTCTGATCCACTTATGGATATAATCGGGTGTAGACTCATTCCAATATATTGTTCAGATACAACCAGGAAAAAACTCATTCTGATCCATTTCAGATACAGTCGGGCGAAGACTGATTTTGATCCACATCTGGATACAGTCGGGCATAGACTCATTCTAGTATACTTTTTTTTATACAATCAGACGAAGACTAATTCTGGTCCTCTCATAGATATAGTCAAGACATAGACTTATTCTAGAACATCATTCAGATACAATCGAGACATAAGATTCATTATAACAATCCCCAACACGTCTGTTAGATACATTCAGACACAAACTCATTCTAGTATACTTTTTTAGATACAGTCGGGCATAGATACCTATCAACATTTACTTTGGATGACATCTATAATCCCATCTTCGATGGCTTCTCATCACCTCTACGAATGGCATCTCTAAGCTCGTTCAAGCAGTACAATCAACCAACAAGTGTTACTTTGTGTACATGTGAGTGCAAAATTTTGGGCACTTAAGTGTTCAATCCTCTTCCACCTTCAGATCATGAATGGTGAACATGCCAATCTAACTCTTAAGGTTTAAGAAGATTGAATAGGGGCAGTTGTTGTACCCCAAAATTTTCCCTCCCATTTTTGAGACAAATTATTTCAAGACACATCCTCATGTTCATAAAGGTCTCAATTGCTCAAGGCTACTCAAGGGTTGACCCGACAAACTCTCCTCCTAAGCAATTGACCTACAATTAGGGTTTTTCTTCTCTCAAAGGAAATTGGACTTCTATTGCCTCAAATGGACTTCATGGTATCCCACATGCTTCAAATAATTCTCATACCAAATTTCAAGCCTTACATCACAAATTTGCTCAGTCAATTAGTCAGATGATTAAAAATCAACTGTAATGTACAAAAAGTCAACTTTGACCAATCTACAACCAAACTTCAAGATTTTTGGTCAATATCAATATTTTTAAGTCACATTCATCATTTCATCAAGGGTTGATCATGATTCATCAAGAAAACTCAAGATTCATTAAAAGTCAAAAGTTACTAAATTAGGGTTTTCTTAAGGAGAAGTCAACTGAATTTGACCAAGCATAACTTTTACATACTTCATCAGAAATTCCTCAACCAAAGCCTACCTTGAAGGAAATTCAATTCTCTACAACTTTGTTTCTTTAAGCTCAAGGCCAAAAATGCTTCATTTGAGAGATATAGGCCAAAACGTTACAGGTCATTTTGAAAGTCAACAAAAAGACATCTTTTGTCAAAGCAATTTACATCAAGACAAAGACTTCAAATTAAAAAATGACCAGCATGAAAGTTGTAAGAGACACCTTGAGGTTTTGAAAAAGTCAAAGATCATCTTTATAAGACAAAAATTTAGTGAGATATGATTGGTACAAGTTGGACAATTTTGAGAAAATGCATGAAGTTCAAATTGAGCAAAGTTGAATTTTTGGGCTAGTGGGCCTAATTTTTCAGGTTCAAACGTGTCTATGACCTCATATTAGACCTCTAAATCCATTAATATATTTTTGTGGTTTTTATTTCTTTTTCATTAGATTTTATTCAATTAAAAGAAAAATAAATCAAATAAAATACCAAATAAATGATACAAGGCGCGTGGACTTTTGTTTTAATCATGTTGGAGGCCCAAAAATCTACCTTGAAGCTGAAGAAACCGTGTGGTCTATATTTGAAACAAATATTCATTGGTTTTGGAAGAATTCAACTTATTTTCAAACAAAATCAACGATATGATTTCATGAGATGTCCAAGCCCACCACTTGACCTAATCTTCTCCTCTATATATACTCAACACATTCAGACATCAAAGGACACGCAAGACATCCTCAAGAATAAACCTTAAAGCTCTCCAAATTTTCAAGAACTAGGGCAAAGTCAAAACCAAAGATCCAACCACTTTCAGTACAAGCCATCCATTACAAATCATTCCTGAGGCATCTAAGGAACATGTTTGGATCATAAAACTTAAGCTCTAACGTAAGAATTGTGTTTTGCCATGGCTAGGGAAAAATGCTTATGTACCATTCGTATCATTACTTTATGCCGTTTCAAGCAAAACTAATGACACCAATTGATTCGCAGGGGTCGATTTAAGAGGGTAGCCTTAATCTTGGATTTCAATTTTGTTTATTTCACAGGATAGCAATTTCAAGTGGTCGTAGAAGACGGTTGCAACCACCATCCATGGTGGTTTGACCGGCCGGAGGAAACACGTGTCTTAATGATATCTTCTTATTTGTCCATTCAAAATCATAGGGGGCCCACCTGAACGCGTGTGTTATTTGATTGATAATTTTAATTGTTTGTTTATCTAATATGGTTTGCTGATTTGATGATGAACGCGCAACAACAATTGGCCTGGTGGTGGGTGATACGTTTGGTATAGTAAAAGGCATGGGTTCGAGCCATCTCTTGTGAAATTTTTCTTTTATTTTTCAGGGCAAAATACAAGGATATCATATATTGAGCGCTAGCTATTCTTAATCACAAACGCAGCGTCTGGCCTAATGGAAAGCAGCACATGCTTTGAAGGGGAGGGCGTGGGTTCAACTCCCACCCCATGCATTATTGTTTTCTATTTTTACTAATCCTAATTTTTATTCCATTTTCTTAACTAATTAATTTCTAACTAACCATTAACCTTAAACTTTTTCAAAACATAACAAATTAGGATTAGGGTTTTTGACATATTTATTAATTAATTAAATTAATTAGTCTTTTTCTTAAATTAAAATTAATCAGAAATAATTAGGTTTTATTACTATTATCACTTAAATTATTTTCTACAAAAAAACACAAAAACATTTAACAATTTTCTAACATTATTTTTCTCATCTTTTTCTATTTAAATTCATAGAAAAACTGTATAGGTCGCACTCCCCGATGTAATAGCGTAGATTTATTTTCTCGCATCTTTTCCTATTATGTAACTGCTCACAGGATGTAATTGCTTAAGTTTAATTTTCCGCACTTTACATTCCGCATATTATATTTTTAATTGTTATTAATTAGGGTTTGTATGGAAAGACTAAAAGCAATCTAGACCACCCTAATATCCAAGATAAATATAACGTGATTAACACACTCTTCACACTTGCACATCTAGGGTAACCTCTCTTGTTTCCTTACGAATATTGGTCATGTCCCTCGAAATTGGGGATACTTTAGCAAAAGACCCTCAATATAATCATTATAATCCCTACGATACAAAATATCATAGTCCCTCGATGACCCTCCGAGTTGCCTACAAAAGGATCCAGTCCTTTTAATGACCCTACGAGCAAAATTATGATAGTCCCTTCGATAAAATTGCTAAAGTATCCTTACATGTTACCTTCGATGACCATGCGATAACCCTACGCCTGTCCCTTCACATCCAATAGATATGACTATCTACCGACTAATGATATAGATAATACTATCTCCATAGGAGAAGGAAAGTAACAAGAAAGACTTTAGTGGGTAAGGACTCTTGAATGCTTGCTCACAACTAAATACATTTTAACACATCACTTTCAAAACAAATATTTTCAAAAACACTTTGTATACATTCTTGAGGACTGATACAAGAATTATTACAAAGTTAGCCTTACATTGGCATTTCAAAATATTTTCAAACAAATCACACACACACACACAACTCAAGTTTTAAAGTGAGCAAGAAATGAAGATCCCATAGATAAGTACTGCTGAAAAGGGTGCTAACACCTTCCCTTTTCATAACTTACCCCCCGAACTCAAAATCCATCAAAGGTCTTTCATGTTCTTTTCACCTTCCTAATTGTTGTATAAAAGAAAAGTCGGTGGCGACTCTTGCTAACCACAACATTTGCGATAAACCAAAAAGTCATTTCTCCCACCGTATTACAAAATTGGCGACTCTGCCGGGGATTGTCTAAAAGAGGGGTTACCTTAAGAGTTAGAGCACTTTACTTGCTTTTATTGTATGCTATGTCTGATTTACTTTAAGGGTTCATGCTTGGATATTATTTCTTGTGTGAAAGATCCTACACCCGAATCTAGTGATTCCTTAGGTAAGTAGCAATAGATCATAAAGAGTGTACTGCGTATATCGATATGGTTAATATGATAGCTACAATTAGTGTGACACTTTGGTTTGTACTGATGTTCCTTGAGTAAGTAGGGGATAACATTAGACTTCTGCGTGGTGTCGTTAAAACTAACGTACTTTTAGAACCTTAATTGAGCCATCTTGGCCATTAGAAAGTAGTGAGATAGGCGGATTTAGTGTAGTCTGAAGTTGGTTGATAGTCGAGGCTACGCTCATTGAGATTCGACTTTCGGGATGTTTTGGTGGAAAGCCAGTTGCCGTGCTAAAATAAAGCCTGCAACAAAGATCGATGATATGAGATTCTTAGAACCCGATTACTATTTTAGGATAGGTTGAGCCAAATTAACTTTTATGGGGAAGGGTATTTACCTATGGACTTCATGCAAGCCTTTAAACCTAAGGCTCTTGTATGACTTGTTTGTGTTTGCTACTTATTTAACATGAACATAACATCATAACATCATATCATCATAACCTAACATTTTCACTAACCATTTCAAGGACCTAGGGATTTATCTTTGTTCCTTGTTGCAGGTTATGGCCTCCGCTCACAAAAATACTATCCGAATCAACTTTGTCAGGGTACCTTCCAAACTTAATGAGTTAGTCTCAAAAGTTCTCGAAAACTCTCAATTCACCAAGAGGCATGGTTATCTACTCAGTTTGGTTACCTTAGGTTTTGAAGAATACATGATGAGTGTTCTTTTCCAGTTCTTTGATCCTAAGCATCACTATTTTGCTTTCCCAGATTATAAGTTAGTACCCACAATGGAAGGGTTTTCTAAGCTACTTGGAGTACCTATTGTAATACGGTGGGAGAACTGACTTGGTGTTTTACATTTTATCACAATTGTTACGGATAGAAAGAGTCACCATCGACTTTTCTTTTATCCAATAAAGGAAAGGGTGAAAAGAACAGGAAAGACCTTTGAGATTATTTTCTTGAGTTCAGGGGGTAGGTTATGAAAAGGGAAGGTGTTAGCACCCTTTTCGTCCGTAGGTATCTACGGGCTCTAGTTGCTTGCTAGATTACTTGAAAATGCTTTGTTTGAAAATGTGTTTTGTGATGGGTGTAAGTTTGAAAGTATTTTGAAAACGCCTTTGTTTCGACAAACTTTGTAATGATTCTCGTCTCTATAAGAATGTATACAAAGCGTTGGTTTTGAAAATAGTTCAAAGAGATGTTTGTTTTTTAAAGGTGTTTTAAAAGTGTAAGTGTGAAAATGGTTTTAGTTTGTGAGCAAGAAACTATGAGCGTCCTACCTACTCAAAAGGTCTTTGTTCTTTTCCTCCTCCTTTAGATGTTTCTATCTTACCATTGATTGGTAAGAAGCCCATAATTAGATGTGAAGGGACGGGCATGGGTCATCGTATAGTCATAGAAGGAAACTTATGAGACGTTTTAGCAATTTTCGTAAGAGACTAGATCGTTTATCGGAGGAAACATCAAGGGACATCGAGGGACTATGATCCTTTTTATCAAGGGTCTTTGCTAAAACGACCATATTCGAGGGACATGACTATTTTCCGAGGCAACAAGCGAGGTTATCCTAGAGGTGCACGTGTGTGAATAGTGTGTTTGATTGCATGCATTTTTGTCTTTGAAATTAGGGTTTTCTAACGGTTGATTTTATCTTTCCATACACACCCTAATTACTAACAATTTATATTAAAGTGATAAATTGCGGAAATTAAAATCCTAAGCTATTACATTATTAGGGGATGGGGGGGGGGGGGGGGTACAAATGTACACATGGGCTTTGCAAGAAATTAAACCTAATTATCTATTACAACGATATTGAATAAATGTACAATAAATGACATGAATATAATGTACAAGGAATATAAAAAAGAAATTGATTTTGCATTGGATTTTTGTTAGGAAAATTGTTTTGACCTAATTAACCTAAAGGGATATGATTAATAAAAAAGGAAAATTAATCCTAAGTTAAAAGGAAATCAAATTAATCAAGAAATCATTTTTTAGGTTTTTTCTATGGAAGGCTTGTGGTTAATTAAAATAAATATGAAAATAAAAAAAGCGCAAAAGAGAGAAAAAAACAAATCTTTTGACAACATGTGTTGAAGCATGTTTCGAAGCATGCTTATATGCATTGAACATATCCTTCTTTCGACCCTGTAACTCTGTGAATCGAAGCATAAAGTTGACCCTGTAACTCTGTGAATTAAAGCATAAAGTTGACCCTGTAACTCAGTAAGAATTGAAGCATAAAGTTATGTGTCGAATCACACACCATTTCCCCCTTCTATTTGGGCCTTTAAAGTAGTATGGGTCGAATCCTAAGGCTTTGTGTCAAAGCATGCTGTAAATATTTCACTCCAACATTATTTTATGGTTTATACAGGTTAGTTCTTAATATATAATTGACAAGAAAAGAAGACAAGCAAAATGTTAGTTTCGAATGCAATGGTTATTACATGTTATCTTCGAAGATGAATTATCAATGACGCTTGAAGTGAAGGGTTTAAAGTCAAGAAGACTTACCTTGAAGCTGGAATTTGTGATTCGAACTTGAGTTGCTTCCTTGAATGTTCTTGAATTTGAAGAAATGAAATAGAGGTGTTGTTTTTAGTTCTGGGTTTAAGAGTGTTATAAGGCTTCAGTCTTAGTGTTCTCTCCTCTCTTTCTTTTTTTCTTCTTCTCCTTTTTCCTTTCTAAAAAGCCCCCCTTTGTGTGTTGGTGAAACAACTTATTTATAGAAGAGTCTTGCTGGGGTTTTTTTTTGGTAGGGGGGGGGGGGGGGGACAAATAAAATTTGAAAAGTTTGGGTATGTTCTTTTCATAGCTTTCAAGGTGCAGTTCTTATATGCTAGTTTGGTGCAAATATGGGACTGGTTTAGGAGCAGCATAGCAGGACTGTTTTGCAGCAGTTTTGGAGTGTTGTGGCAGCTTGGTGCAGGGCTGTTTCTTAGCAGTGCAACATACTGCTTTTTAACATGGTTTTAGGCTGTTATGTGGAGAGTACAGTAAGCTTGGGCTTGGTAGCATATATGACTTTGTTCATGAAGCATCTTGAATACTTCACCCTTTCGTTTTGATCACATAGTTCCACAAACCTTCGACCAAACTCATCAATAGACAAAACAATATTGTTTCCACCAATTGTATGTTCTTCGAATGACCACTTACAACCTTCGACCAAACTCATCAACAGACAGAACAATATTTGTTTCCACCAATTGTGTGTTCTTTGAATGGACCACTTACAACTGAATGTACAACTTTGAGTATGCAATATGATCTCATTGGCATAGTCAAAACAAAAGAATTTATAGATTTCTTTCCTACCAGTAACCATTAGTTGATTAAGTGGTTGAAATTTCAAATTTCCAAACCTCAAATTGTAAATCATAGTGTAGAAACTATGTGTGTCGAAGGGCTTAGAGGTGGATCGAAGCAAGTTGCTCAAAGGAAGCTATTGCCCAGTCGAAGCTTGTGGATCTAAGTAAGCATGAAGATAGACTTGTAATATATAGTGTCGAAACTATGTGTGTCAAATGGTTTAGAGGTGGATCAAAGCAGGTTTCTTAGAAGGAAGCCATTGCCCAATCGAAGCTTAGGGACCGAAGAAAGCTTGCTCTCCTTCGTTTTGTCAAAAATATGCTTTGCCCTTTCGATAGTTTCCTCTTTTACCTGATGCTTGAAAGACCAATATGATCCATGGAAACTATACGGGGCATTAAAAGTACAATTGTACTTGTGGAAACTTGGGCTTTTGAAAATCTTTGTGAAAAATGTCTTGAGAAAAGAGAGGACAAATTTTGGGGTACAACAGCTGCCCCTGTTCAATCTTCTTAAACCTGAAGAGTTAGATTGGCGAGTCCACCATTCGTGACTGGAAGGTGGAAGATGATTGAATATTAGAGTGCCCAGAAATTTGCACTCGATGATGTGTTAGTCAATTGTGTAGGGAATGGTCTTAAAGATTCCATTTGGAGAGGTGATGAAGAGTTGTCGGGGATGAGCTTATGGATGCCATCAAAGTAACTATTGACAGGGATTAGAAGAAGTATCAGAATAAATATTTGGTCGATTTAATCTGAAGGAAAAGATGTAGTGGGATGAGTATAAGAATGACATCCGTCTCTGGATCATATCTGAACTGTATTTAGAAGAGAATCTGGAATAAGTGTCAGAATGTCATCCATCTCTGGATCGTATCTGGACTGTTTCTGAAAAATGTATGAGAAAGAACCCGTGTTGGATTGCTTCATGATGAGTCCATGTGAAGCTGCATCTAGAAATTAGAAGGAACCCGTGTAAGATTGCTTCACGATGAACCCGTGTGAAGCTGCATCTGGAAATTAGAAGGAACCCGTGTAAGATTGCTTCAGCTGGTCGTGTAGATAGTTTCCCTGGCTTGTTTCAGCAATTAATCTCTGACCTATTTGAGAAAGACAGATAGTTTCCCCGGCTTGTTTAGGGAGTTAATCTTCAATCTGCTCATGTAGATAGTTAACCTGTCTTGTTTCAGGTATTAATCTATAATTGGTTGTTCACATATTGTTGTCCTGTCTTGTTTCAGATATTAATTCGGAACCCACTTTTTGTTGGTCGTAGAGATAGTTGCCCTGACTTGTTTCAGGAATTAATCTCTGACCTATTTGAGAAAGAAATATAGTTTCCCTAACTTGTTTCGGGAGTTAATCTTCAATCTGTTCATGTAGATAGTTGCCATATCTTGTTTCAGGTATTAATCTATAATCGGTTGTTCATAAATAGGTGTCTTGTCTTATTATAGGTATTAATTTGGAACCTGCTTTTTGTTGGTCGTAGAGATAGTTTCCCTAGCTTGTTTCAATAATTAATCTCTTACCTATTTGAGAAAGAAAGATAGTTTCCCCGACTTGTTTCGGGAGTTAATCTTCAATCTGCTCATGTAGATAGTTATCCTGTCTTGTTTCAGGTATTAATCTATAATCAGTTGTTCATAAATAGTTGACCTGTCTTATTTCAGGTATTAATCCGGAACCCACTTTTTGTTGGTCGTAGAGATAGTTCCCTTGGCTTGTTTCAGAAATTAATCTCTGACCTATTTGAGAAAGAAAGATAGTTTCCCCGGCTTGTTTCGGGAGTTAATCTTCAATTTGCTCATGTAGATAGTTGTCTCGTCTTGTTTCAGGTATTAATTTACAATCGATTATTCACAAATAGTTGTCCTGTCTTGTTTCAAGTATTAATCTGGAACCCGCTTTTTGTTGGTCGTAGAGATAGTTTCCCTGACTTCTTTCAGGATTTAATATCTGACCTATTTGAGAAAGAAAGATAGTTTCCCCGACTTGTTTTCAGAGTTAATCTTTAATCTGCTCATGTATATAGTTGTCCTGTCATGTTTCAGGTATTAATCTATAATCGATTATTCACATATAGTTGTCCTGTCTTGTTTTAGTTATTAATCCGGAACCCGCTTTTTGTTGGTCGTAGAGATAGTTGCCCTGGCTTGATTTAGGAATTAATCTCTGCCCTTTTGAGAAATGGTTGTGATATTTTGGTGATGGTTCAGATACTTGGAAGTTTATTTGAGAAGGAAGTCATTTTCGCAACATTTTTCTGTTGTCGAGGATTTGTAGTGACCTCTTTTTTGATTTAGTGTCCCTACTTTTTGCCCGACTGTTCTTGTTTTGAGATTACATCCAGCGAGATGCCCCAATTTTTCTTAATTCTCCTTCATAGGTTTTTCCTCAGTGGGCTTTTCTTTTGAGAGATATTGATTGCATATTTTACGGGGAACCATCATCGGCTTTTGATTCAAAAGGATGTTTTTTAACGTCATTCGTTGTGTATGAAGTGAAGGTTTACGACTGAATGTGCAATTGGATTAACTGAGAAACTACCCTGCCCCAGGTTTTGATTAAAGGTTTCAATTTGTGTGAAAAAGAAAACTCCTACTTCTTTGGCTCAAAAGGGTTGACTAGATATTATCTTCCTTATAACTCCACTATTTAGGAATTGAAAGAACGTCTGTACATTGTCTGCAAGGTCTGTCCAAAAGCATACTGTATGAGATTATGGTATTGTTTTCATCATCCTCCCTCTAAAGGCTTACAACTTTTAACGAGAGTTGAATATCACGAGAAAAAAGAAAGAATAAAAGAACAGTTTAAATATAGTGAAAACAAATGGATTAATTCAAGAAAAACATATGCAATACATTAATGAAAGTAACAAAAGTTTGACATAAAGATAAGTGTTTAAGCAAACAAAGAAATTACAACTGAAAATTCGAATGAACAAAAATTTCTCCATCTAAATTTGTAACTTCAGATGGTCTGTCTTTGAGGGATGACAAAAAAAATTCAATATGACTATCTTGTGTGAATTCTAACCCTCCTTCATCGACCAGGTCTTGAATCTTATATTTCAACATCCAACAACTATCAGTATCATGCCCTAGACCGTTGGAGTGATATGCACACCTTTCATTGGGATGGTAACTAGGAGTGGAAGTATTAGGATTTCGAGGAGGATCCTTCAACGTGACCAAATTAAACTTGAACATGTGTTGCAAGGCTTGCGACATCGGCATGTTGAGTTTGGTATATTGCCTATTGGATGTATACTGCTTATGCTGATTACCTTGTCGTTGTTGTCGAGGTTGTTTTTGGGCTTGTGATGTAGCAGCAATTTGGAAAGGTCTACTTTCCACCAAGCCAACTTCTTGTCTCTCCGGGGGCTGATTAGTGACTTAATCCCCAACCTCAACTGTTTGTTTCATACGGTTGCATCCGTCTTGATGAAGCTTGTTAACAAGAGTTCTCAGCTCTTCTTATCCCTGAGCTAATTTTTGGATAAGAGCCATTTATCCCAACATTTGGATTCTCATCGTTGCTATCTCCGCTTGCAATTGTCTTATCTGACCCTCCTTGTCATCTTCAGGGTTGTTATTAGTCATTCTCTCAATGAAAAGTGTTTTTACTTCTTCTTGCCCCTTGGATAGATTTAGGAATATTTCTTGAAGCTGAGACTTTTGGGTCTGAAGATCTATGACAGTCTTTTCTAGAGCCATCTCTACTGAAATAAATAGTAAGCAGATGAGAAACCTGTGTGGGGAAAACCTATCATGATATGATGCATGGTATGTGGATGGAACGTTTTCAAGGATCTCGCTGGGTAAACACAAGAAAATGTCAGAAGCTGAACTTTGACAGCAACCTTGATTGAAGAACTTCATATCGTTGAATATCCTTCTACGAGAATCAAGCTCACCATGTCAAGTGGGTCATAACCTTTGACTCAAGTTATCGTGCTTTGGTCTTTGAGAGCATTTGGTTAGAGAAAAATAAATCCTTTTTCCCCTTGATAAACGTATGGTTCAATATACCCCTGTATCACAGACCCTTTGAGATCCTTGAAATGGTCAGTGGAAATGATATGATATGATGTCATGATGTTATGCACAAGTAAACATATACACACAGAGCAAACAAGTCGTTATGTATAAATAATCATATATACACAAACAAGTCCTTAGGTTTAGGCTTGCATGGAGTCATAGGTAAGTACCCTCTTGAAGTTTTGTTGGTTCAACCTGTCCTAGTAAGTAATCGGGTTCTAGGGGATCTCAATATCATTGATCTTTCTTCATTGGGCATTGTCTCAGCATAATCAATCTTTTCTTGCAGCCGAAATATCCCAAAATTCTGATCTCAATGAGTGTAGTATCGAGTATCAACTAATCTTCCACTTTACACCAAAGTCAGCTATCTCACTACTTCGTAATGGCCAAGTTGTTTAATTAAAGGTTCTACGGTCAGTTATTGCTTCATGACACCGCTCAGTAGCCCCATATTCTCCTCGATTCAACACAAGAGATATCGGTACCAACAAATGCATTACACTAACGTAGCCATTGCTTCAACCATATCGGTCTATGCCATACAATTTCCACAATCTATTGCTACTTACCTAATGATGTTCCCCGATCCGGCTACAGGATAAAAAACCCAAACAAGGACCCAAAATGTAAAGCAAGCAAGTTAAACAAGGAAAGCATTTTAAAGGCGATCTAGCTCTAAGGTAACCTCACTTTTAAGTAAATCCCCAGCAGAGTTGCCGGTTCTATAATATGGTGGGAGAACTGACTTGGTGTTTTGCGTTTTATCGCAATTGTTGTAGATAGCAAGAGTCGCCACCGAATTTTCTTTTATCCAATAAAGGAAATTGTGAAAAGAACAGGAAAGACCTTTGAGATTATTTTCTTTAGTTCGGGGGGTAGGTTATGAAAAGGGAAGGTGTTAGCACCCTTTTCATCCTTAGTTATCTACGGGCTCTTAGTTTCTTGCTAGATCACTTGAAAATGATTTGTTTGAAAATGTGTTTTGTGATAGGTGTAAGTTTGAAAATATTTTGAAAACGCCTTTGTTTTGGAAAACTTTGTAATGATTCTCTTCTCTATAAGAATGTATACAAAGTTTTGGTTTTGAAAATAGTTCAAAGAGATGTTTGTTTTTTAAAGATGTTTTGAAAGTGTAAGTGTGAAAATGGTTTTAGTTTGTGAGCAAGCAACTGCGAGTGTCCTACCTACTCAAAAGGTCTTTGTTCTTTTTCTACTCCTTTAGATGTTGCTATCTTACCATTGATTGGTAAGAAGCCCCATCATTGGATGTGAAGGGACGGGCGTGGGTCATCGTATAGTCATAGAAGGCAGCTTATGAGACGTTTTAGAAATTTTCGTAAGGGACTAGATCGTTTACTGGAGGCAACATCGAGGGACATCGAGAGACTATAATCTTTTTTATCGAGGGTCTTTGCTAAAACGTCCATATTCGAGGGACATGACTATTTTCCGACACAATAAACGAGGTTATCCTAGAGGTACACGTGTGTGAATAGTGTGTTTGATTGTATGCATTTTTGTCTTTGAAATTAGGGTTTTCTAACAGTTGATTTTATCTTGCCATACACGCCCTAATTACTAACGATTTATATTAAAGCAATAAATTGCGGAAATTAAAATCCTAAGCTATTACATCATTAGGGTATGGGGGATACAAATATACAAATGGGGATTGCAAGAAATTAAACCAAATTATCTATTACAACCATATTGAATAAATGTACAAGAAATGACATGAATATAATGTACAATGAATATAAAAAGAAATGGATTTTGCTTTGGATTTTTGTTAGGAAAATTGTTTTGACCTAATTAAGCTAAAGGGATATGATTAATAAAAAATAGGAAAATTAATCCTAAGTTAAAAGGAAATCAAATTAATCAAGAAATCATCTTTTAGGTTTTTTCTATGGAAGACTTTTGGTTAATTAAAATAAATATGAAAAAAAAGCGCAAAACAGAGAAAAAAACAAATCTTTCGACAACATGTTTCGAAGCATGTTTCAAAGCATGCTTATATGCATTGAACATAACCTTCTTTCGACCCTGTAACTCAGTGTGAACCGAAGCATAAAGTTGAGCCTGTAACTCTGTGTGAATCGAAGTATAAAGTTGACCCTGTAACTCAGTGTGAATCGAAGCATAAAGTTATGTGTCGAATCACACACCCTTTTTCCCTTCTGTTTGGGCTTGTAAAGCAGTATGGGTCGAAGCCTACGGCTTTGTGTCAAAGCATGCTGTAAACCTTTCACTCCAACATTATTTTATGGTTTATATAGGTTAGTTCTTAATATATAATTGACAAGAAAAGAAGACAAGCAAAAGGTTAATTTCGAATTCAATGGTTATTACATGTTATCTTTGAAGATGAATTATCAATGATGCTTGAAGTGAAGGGTTTAAAGTCAAGAAGACTTACCTTGAAGCTGGAATTTGTGATTCAAACTTGAGTCGCTGCCTTGAATGTTCTTGAAATCGAAGAAAAGAAATTGAGGTGTTGTTTTTGGTTCTAGGTTTAAGAGTGTTTTAAGGCTTCAGTCTTAGTGTTCTCTCCTCTCTCTTTTTTTATTCTTCTCATTTTTCCCTGCTCAAAAGCCCCCCTTTGTGTGTTGGTGAAACAAATTATTTATAGAAGAGTCTTGCTGGGGTTTTGGAGGGAAAAACAAATAAAATTCTAACAATTTGAGTATGTTCTTTTCATATCTTTCGAGGTGCACCTCTTATATGCTAGTTTGGTACAAATATGGGACTGGTTTAGGAGCAGCATAGAAGGACTGTTTTATAGCAGTTTTGGAGTGTTGTGGCAACTTGGTGCAGGGTTGTTTCATAGTAGTGCATCTGACTGCTTTTTGACATAGTTTTAGGCTTTTATGTGGATAGTACACTAAGCTTGGGCTTGGCAGCATATAGGACTTTGTTCAGCAAGCATCTCGAATACTTGACCCTTTCGTTTTGATCACATAGATCCATAAACCTTCGACCAAACTCATTAACAGACAAAAAACATTGTTTCCACCAATTGTGTGTTCTTCAAATGGAGCACTTACAACCCCTCGACCAAACTCATCAACAGACAAAACAATCTTTGTTTCCACCAATTGTGTGTTCTTCGAATGAACCACTTACAACTGAATGTACCACTTTGAGTATGCAAGATGATCTCGTTGGCATAGTTAAAACGAAAGAATTTATGGATTGTTTTCCTACCAGAAACCATCAGTTGATTAAGTGGTAGAAAGTTCAAATGTCCAAACCTTAAATTGTAATTCATAATGTAGAAACTATGTGTGTCGAAGGGCTTACAGGTGGACCGAAGCAAGTTGCTCGAAGGAAGCTATTGCCCAGTCGAAGCTTGTGGATCGAAGCAAGCATGAAAATAGACTTATAATCCATAGTTTCAGAAATATGTTTGTCGAAGGGTTTAGAGGTGGATCGAAGCATGTTGCTTCGAAGGAAGCCATTTCCCAGTCGAAGCTTGGGGATCTAAGCAAGCTTTATCTCCTTCGTTTTTTCAAAAATCTGCTTTTCCCTTTCTACAATTTCCTCTTTGACTTGATGCTTGAAAGCCCAATATGATCCATGGAAACTATATGGGGCATTAAAAATCCAATTGTACTTGTGCAAACTTGGGATTTTGAAAATCTTTGTGAGAAATGTCTTGAGAAAAGAGAGGGTAAATTTTGGGTACAACACCTATTCTTGATCAGACACCCTTCACCGGTTTAGAGAAAGTTCCAAAACCTAAAGTTATTTCAACAGCCTTACATCTGAAGCCGTCAAACATTGTATCTAATTGGGAAGTAAGAATTGGAGTTAAATGTCTTCTTGCTAAATTTCAGATGGAGAAGGCTTAGTTGTCTCTAGATGCTATGAGTTTTCATGCTTTTGAGGAGATCTTAGCTCTGTTGATCTATGGTTTTGGTACTATTCCCTAATCCAGACCAACTGATAGATGTGAACGCCATCAAAATATTTCTTACTCATAATCCCATTCCTACTTTGCTTGGAGATATTTTGCACTCTCATGACACTCGCACTATGAGAGAGCGATGGACTCTCATGTTTTTCATACCTTTACTAACCAGATGGTTTATTTCGCACCTTCCCTGATCAGTGATAAAGAATGAAAAAGGTTTGAGGTGCTCTCGAAGGATGATGTAACTCTCTCATTCGGATAACTATTGGTGTTCTTGATCTCAGGAGGACATCACTATTATTAACCGATGTGGGCAATTCCCTAATGTGCCATTCCTTGGTATAAGGGAAGGTATTACTTATAACCCTTCTCTAGCTCTACGTCAATTTGGTTATGTTCGAAGAGATGGTCCTCATGATTTGCTTATCCATGGTATTATATTCGATTACAAGAATGATCCTCAAGGTTACCGTTAAAAGTTTATATATGCTCAGGGCATGGTGAATAAGATCAATATCAAAGTTTTGGGACAGAAAAAATCCATTCCTTTGGAGCCCTACCTCAGATGGGTGCGATCTTGTGCTCAAAATAGTATAATGCCATATCATGTTGTACTACCAGTAATTGTGGAGCCTGTTGTTGAAAGAGATGTTCCTCATACCATTTTTCATCTAGATATGCCTACTAACCATGAAGAGCTATAAAAGTCTTGGATTCAATTGAAAGAAGAAAGGGACACCTTTGAGACTCAGTTCTATACTAGTGAGAAGAAAGTGTTGGATCTAAAAAAATGAATTCACGAAGAGCAGAGCCTTAATGCATATGTCAACACAAAGAGGAAGCGCCCTTGGGAAACTTGAGTCTTAGGTCTTAGGAGTTCATAATTTTTTTCCTTGTAACCCTTTTTGTTTTCATTGTAAGTCTAAGAGGCAGTTCTAATTTAAACTTACTAACAAGAGTCTTTGTTTTTGTTCCCTTTTTTTAACAAATTTAAATCCCACGAAGTCCTTGAAAACATTTCATATGCATCTACATGCCATACATATCATTTCATAACAGGTTTCCAAGACAGGTTTCTCATCTTCTTGCTGTTTATTTCAGTAGAAAAATGGCTCTCAAATAGACAGTCAAAGATCTCTAAGCTCAAAATGATTAGTTTCAAGAGATGTTCCTAAGCTTAGCCAAGGGGAAGAAGAACTGAAGGCGCTCATCAACAATGGGAAGAAGAAGAAGACAAAGAAACCAATTGGCATCCTTAACATGGGGAGAATGTTCAGAGGTCCAGCCAAGCGAGCTCAAGATCTTGATATCCCATTAGACGAAGATAACAAACGGGATGAAGATGATAAGAGTGTTAAAACTGAAAAAGAAATCATGTTTCTGACAAATGTTCTGATGAAGAGGAAGAGGATTATTTGGATGAACAATATCCCCCTGCTGGCGAGAAGTATAAGCTGTTAGAAGAGCGTCTGAAAGCTATGGAGATCAAGAAAGTGTCTGGCTTGAACTTTGAAGAATTGGGTTTAGTCTCAGGAGTCGTCATTCCTCCTAAGGTCAAAACTCCTACCTTTGCTAAGTATGATGACATTTCTTTCTCGAAGCTGCATCTAAGATCATATGTTAAGAAAATTCCATCATACATTGTTGACAAGAAATTATGGTTGCATTTCTTTCAAGAGAGTCTATCTGGAACACAATTGGAATGGTATTATCAACTCGAAGGTACCAATATCCCTACCTAGGAGGATTTGGTTGTAACTCTCTATAGACATTATCAGTATAATTCTGATTTGGCACCAACCCGCATGCAACTACAAAGTATGTCCATGGTTTATGAGGAAGGCTTTAAAGAATACACACATAAATGGAGAGATCTTGTAGGAAAAGTTAAACCTCCTTTGGCCGATAGGGAATTGGTTGACATGTTCATGAGTATGCTAACATGTCCTTCTATAATCACCTACTTGGAAGTGCTTCATCCAGTTTCACTGAAATGATATTGACAGGGGAACATATTGAGAATGGAATCAGAAGTGGGAAAATTTAGGTTGCTACATCTTTGAATACTGCGAAGAAGTCATACAATGGTAAGAAAGAATCCAATGCCGTGTACGGCCAGAAGGGTCGTAATAAGAGTGACTGCAACCAATCTGTAGGGGAAATTTTGATCTCTAATCCTACACCAATGCAACAAGAACAGAATAATCAACATAGGCAGGATGCACCCAGGAGACAGTTCACCATAATCAATATGCCGTTGTCTCAGGCATAGTAACACATGTTGAAGGCAGAGCTCATTACATTGAAAGAGCCTCCTCAAAACCCCAATACTTCCTCTCCTCGTTACAATCCCTATGCAAGGTGTGCATATCACTCGAACAGCCCTGGACATGACACTAACAGTTGTTGGGCTCTGAAAAATAAGATTCAAGATATGATTGACTCTAAGAAGATTTAATTTGATCCTCTTGAGACTCCTAATGTGATCACTGGACCTATGCCTAATCATGATAAAGGCGTTAATGCTATTGATGATGTTTCTTATGTTTCTGCTGTGAATGAATTAACTACTCCTATGATGATTGTTAAGAAGAAGTTGCTGCAAGTTGATTTATTTCCAGGTTACGTTAAAAACTGCTACTACTGTGCGTCCCAATCCAATGGTTATGTACTACTAAAAGAAGGTATTCAATGTTTGATGGATGACTGTATAATTCTGTTTGAGAAGACTCCTTTTGTGGATAGCTTATGTAAAAGTATGTCCCAAGACTTGAAGCTTGAATAGATGTCTGTGATTACAATTTCTGGTACTCCTGTAAGGATCACTTCTAAGGGTCCTATGAAGATTACTACCGAGCCTAGGATTTCTCCTCTGATCATTACTGCACCTGGTCAATCCCATATTCCTCTTACAAGGCTATCCCTTGGAATTATGGAGCTAATGTCTACTACCATGGCATCAAGAAAGAACCATTGGATGTCGTAAATGAAAATACTGAAGTTACTGATCCCAATGTTGGCAATATTGTTGGGACTAGTAAGGTTGCCATAAGTGGAAGGGTTTTCTCTCCAGAGGTCTCTCTAAAGGCTGTTACTACACTGGTTCGTATCACTGCTACTAAATCAACTACTGAGACTCGAGGCAAAGAATAGATGACTGAGCCTGCCCAGACCGAGACACCGAAAGAGGTTACTGTTGAAGATACCTCCAAGCAAGAGATGAGTGAGGTACTGAAAATTATTCGAAAGAGTGACTATAAGATTGTTCAATAGTAGGGGCATACCCCCTCCAAAATATCTATGATATCTCTGTTGTTGTTCTATGAAGCCAATGCTTAGACTTTGGTAAAGTTTCTGAAATATTCTTATGTACCACAGGAAATCTCTATTGATCAGTTCGAAAATTATGTTGCTAGCCCAACAACTAATAATGGGCTAGACTTTCCTGATGCTGATTTAACTCCGTAGGAAGGAACCATAATAAGGCTTTGCATATCTCTATTGAGTATAGAGGCACTACCTTATCTCATGTGTTAGTGGGCACGAGTTCCTCATTGAATTTATTGTCGAAAGCAGTTTTAGACAATGACGTTGTGGTGAGAGATTTTGATTTTTCAAAGAGAATGGTGCATAGAGAGGTTGATCTTCCAATCAAAGTGGGTTCCCAGGTCTTCGACTCTACTTTCTCTATGATGGACATTTGTCCAGCCTATTCCTGTCTTCTTGGACGCCCTTAGACTCATGGGCAGGCGCTGTTACTTCTACTTTACACCAAAAGTTGAAGTATCCTATGAAAGGAAAAAGCATTACAGTTTGTGGCGAAGAAGAATACATGGTGAGCCATTTGAACTCCTTCAAGTATGTTGAATTCATTGAGACTCCTTTCCATACATTTGAAGTTATTCCTCAGACTACCCATGTTGCAAATGTTAAGGATAGCAAAAGTCGCCACCAACATTTCTTTTATCCAATAAGGAAAGGGTGAAAAGAACAGGAAAGACCTTTGAGACTATTGAGTTCGGGAGGTAGGTTATGAAAAGGGTTTTGAAAAAGGCTTTGTGAAAATAAAAGAAAATAAGAGAAAGAGTAAGAAGAAAAGAGAATTGGAAAAAATAACCAAAATTGGTAGGGGTGGGTGTTGAACTAACGCCCTCTACACTTTCAATCAACAAGTTCACCACTAGGCCAAGCGCGCCTTGGTGTCAAGGAAGGGATCAGGCGCGCTTTATCACCTGCAAAACAAATAAATCATAAAAAACATCAAAATGCCAAAAGGTTGGGATCAAATTCACGCATTGGCATAGTAAGGTCTTTAACGCACAAGATTCAACCACTAAGGCAGTAATAAATCCGTTAACTTATGCGAAACAAAAAAAATAAAAATTAAGCCAAATGCCTGGACCAGAGAGAAGCCAGAGCCCTAGCTCCGGTCGTCTTCTCCAGTGAGAAGATTTCTCTTTCCTTCAAAATAACACGTATTAGAGATCCAGGGGGACTCTACCCCCTAAGTCAAGGCCTACGAGTTCAACGGAAGGGTTCTTTTGGATTGAAACACGCTAGATTTTGAGTTGTGGTGAAAACAACACCGATATGTACAAAGATGGTGGTTCATGATTTGGCCAGCATGGGACCGTCACGATGGGTTTTTCCTGTATATCATTACCTTATGAACATGTTAATAACATTAGTATGCGTAAAAACATAATGAAACAATAAATATGAAAAAACATGCAATGATGAAATCGGCGAGGCATGTTCATGTGATTTTATTCCCTTTTGATCATGGAAATCTATCCATCCTTACCCTCTTGAATCCTTGAAAGTGAATGGACTGGCTAGTTTGTGGTGAAAGGGACTATGAATAGGGTTTCAAGTTGTTTTATGGTTCTTCAAAAATTTGAGATTTTGGACAAGCTTCTTGATATAAGGGCTTCGTCCCTTTTGTGCCTGATTAATGGAGATTATATAAGGGTGAAATTGGGTCAACAACATGGGCTTGGATCTTTATTAACAAGCCTTGTATTTTATCTTATTTATTTTGAATTAATAATGAATAAAATCAAAATAATTAAAATAAAATCGATCAAGGGGTGCATGAAAAAGATCTGAGGTGTATAAGGAGTGTAATACACACTTGGACTCTGAAACAATAGCCCAAAATATCAAGTTTGCTCAATTTGTACTTCATGCATTTGCTCAAAAGTTCCCAACTTGTACTGGTCATAACTGTCTCAATTTACATTATTTTTAGGTTATCTTAGACTTTTTGGAAAGCTCAAGATGTCCTCTATAATCCCTCGTTTGATCATTTTTGCATTTGGAGATATTATCTTAATGTAAGTTGCCTTGACAAAAAGTGTCTTTTTATTGAATTTTGAAATGACCTGTAATGTATTGGCCCATATCTCTCAAATGAAGCATTTTTTGGACTTGAGCTTAGATATACAAAGTTGTAGAGAATTGAATTTCCTTCAAAATGAGCTTTGGTTGGGAAAAATATGATGAAGATGTGAAAGTTATGCTTGGTCAAAGTTTAGTTGACTTCTCCTAAGAAAAACCCTAATTTGGCAACTTTTGACTTCTGATGGTTTGAGGGTTTTTCTTGATGAATCATGATCAACCTTTGATAAAATGATAAATATGACTTTAAAACATTGACATTGACCAAAATCCTTGAAGTTTGATTGTATGTTGACCACAGTTGACTTTTTACCCAATATAGTTAACTTTTAGTCATCCGAGCCATTGACTGAGCAAACTTGTGATACAAGGCATGAAAATTGGTATGAATATTATTTGAGATATATAAGAAACAATGAAATCCACTTGAGGCCTTTGAAACCCAAACTTCCTTGTGAAAGATGAAACCCTAATTATGGACCCATTGCTTAGGAAGAGAATTTGTCTGATCAATTCTTGAGCAACCTTGAGCATTTGAGAACCCTAGGAGAATGTCTTGAGATAAATGGGAGGGAAAATTTTGGGGTACAACAGCTGCCCCTGTTAAATCTTGTTAAACTTGAAGAGTTAGATTGTCATGTTCGCCATTCGTGATCTGAAGGCAGAAGAGGATTGAACACTTAAGTGCCCAGACATTTGCACTCGCGTGTGCAGGAAGTAATGTTGTTGGTTGGGGATATTACTTGAATGGGCTTAAATATGCCATTCAGAAAGGTGACAAAATGTTGTCGAATATGGGATTATTGATGCCATCTAAAGTAACCATTGATAGAAGTATTAGAATGAGTCTACACTTGACTGTATCTGAAGAATGCTTTCCAGAATGAACCTTTAGGGAGGGTGTTTGAGTAGTTGCTTTTCAGATTTAGTCTTTGAGGGAGATGCTTGTCATGTAGATAGTCGCCCCATCCTATTTCAGAAATTGATCTATAGTCTATCTTTGTTGGTAAATCCGTCCTATTTTGGGAATTCATACCACCTGGTCGAATAGATAGTTTCCCCGTCCTATTTCGGGAGTTAATCTTTGCTTGGTTATGAAAATAGTTTCCCCGTCCTGTTTCAGGAATTAATCTTCACTCAGTCTTGCAAATAGTTGCCCCATCTTATTTCGAGAATTAATCTCTGACCTGTTTTCTGTTGGCGAACCTGTCTTGTTTCGGGAATTCATCCCGTCTGGTCGTATGGATAATTGCCCTGTTTTGTTTCAGGAATTAATCTTTGATTTGTTTGAAAATTGTTGACGGTATTTGTTTTTTTGTAGACTTCTACTTAAAAAGATAAAGAGTTAGTTGTATACAATGTCATGGTGTATGTAATGCATTGCGTAATGATGTTCTCAAAGTAAATGAGAGCGTGCTATATGCGTTTCATATCCATATGCTATGATGCTTGTAAATGATGTAGGAATGTGAGATGTCGCTGGATAGAAATGGTAGCTCCATGTAACATCTTGGCTGAGGGAAATAAATCCTTGCCTATTGCTGGGGATAAAGAAAGTAATTCTTCAATCTTGTTTAGAATGTCTCCGCTGGGAATTCCTTCCTTCTGTTTTAGGAAACTCCGATGGGGAATTTGATTTCTGCTTGGGGATATAAGAGTTTGGGAACTTTGGTCGTTAATATCTCTACTGGGGAGTTTAATTCTTATATACCCTGACTGGGGATAAAAGAGATGGATAACCTTCTGAGGTGATGTCTGACCGAGTTTCCGATATGGATGCCCACTCTTATGGGAAGGCAAAGTCAAATGATATCTCGCCTGGTTTCAGATACCATATCAACTCTCTGGGGATAGAAGCCTAAACTGCCCTTTGCTGAAGAGGGGAATTTTGCCGGTGATTTATAGTAGTCGGAGAAATAAACTCTATTTGGTAAACTAAATTCTGTAGGGGAAATATACTCTGCTGGAGAAATATACTCTGCTGAGGAAATGGGATCTGTTGGAGAAGAGAATTCTGCATGGGTCTTTATAGTATTAGAGAAATAAACTCAGCTGGGGAAGAGAATTCATGTGAACTGTGGTGAGGAAATCTCTGATGAGGACTGGAATTCCGTAGGTTTTATGGAGGAAGTTTCTATCGTATGCTAGGGAAATGATCATACTCCTTTATTTGCTAGGGGATCTGCTGGGGAGTATGGTCATGCTGATTGCTGGAAGATGCCCCAATTTCTATCTTGAAGGAATATTAGATTCGCGGGGGAAGTTATCTCTGTTGAAGACGAGCTTGTGAAGATGACTCTGGGGACAATCCCATGGAGGTTGTTCTGTGAGGATTTTGTGGATGACTTGAATGTTATCACAACTCCTAGAGTCTTGAGTACAAGCTTATTCCCGTTTTTATGCATATATTCGTCAATAGTAATCATATTCATATGCATATGTTCATTCAATTTAGTCATTGGACATTTTTGCAAACAAAACAGAACAGAGTAAAACAGAATTTGAATTTTGAAATTGTATTTATATTGATAGTTTGCCTATAAATAGGCGGTTTTATACAAAGAGACAGAAATCCTAGTAACAGGAAATCGTCACAAAATGAAAAGAGTACAAAGTAAAACAAAACATATAGCTATGTGTAAATGATATCACCGAGTTTCAACTTTGCTATTGCCATTGTATCTTCAAGCATCTCATCCTTTATTGTCGGAAGAAGTTGATTGAATTGATCTATACCATTTGAACTTGACATTGATAATAAAGCTTGTTGTGAGTAGATGATCAAACGGAACATATTCGTACAGTTTAATCCCTAACTTTTTCCTGGACTGCCTTTTTGAGTTTTCAGTCCACCGGGATACCCTATTTTACCCAAGCCGCCTTTTAAGGTTTTCGGCTTGCCGGGTGTACAATCTTTATAATATCCCTAATTTTTGCCCAAACCCTTTTGGATCGCCGAGATGCCCTTATTTTTGCCTAGGCCAGTCAACCTAGCAGGTCATTTTTCATGCGTAGTATCTTTTGACTATGTTTGCGTTCACAGGGGGCGAAAAATCTTCACCGTCTATGGTGGTAAGTATCATAACACCGCTGGAAAATATCTTCTTGACTACAAATGGCCCTTTGTAGGTGGGAGTCCATTTCCCCCTGGGATCACCCTGTAGTAAGATGATGCGCTCTATTACCAAGTCACCAGCCTGATAAAACAGATGATTGACCTTTTTGTTAAAATATTTGATCATACATTTTTGATACATCTGACCATGACAAACAGCCACAAGCCTCTTCTCGTCAATCAAATTCAACTAGTCCAGCCTAGTCTGAATCCACTCGTCTTCGTCTAAATCTCCGTCCTTCATAATCCTTAGAGAAGGAATCTGTACTATGACCGATAGGTCAGCTTCCATACCGTTGACTAGAGAGAATGTGGTTTCCATAATCTTCTCTTCTTCCTTCTTGTCCATACATGTATCAGAGTTGAGTCATGGTTGCGCTTGTACAGAATTCTGTTTCTCAGAAAGAACTTGGCAGAGAACCTCCGTAGGAATTTCTTGTCATTGATAGATGCTCCTTCAGGATAATCTTGAGCCTCAAGGTATCTTTTCACTTCATAAAACCAAGGCTTCTCTTCTACTCCGTCAGTGTCAACTTCATAGCAGTGTTCCAGTTCTTCTAGCCTTTCAATGGTCATTCGAGGAGCTTCGTTGTCACATCTAACTTTGAACATAGATGACATGGTAGCCAATGCATCTTCCAACTGATTCTCTTCTCTTGGGATGTGCTCACAATTTATTTCCTCGAAGTACGAGATTAAGGTCAGCATAAGTTCCTGATAAGGAATCAGATTTGGATTCTTTGTATCCCATTCTCCCTTGATCTGACTGATTACCAGGGCCGAGTCCTCGTACACATCCAAAAACCTGATTCTTAGATCAATAGAAGGTTTGATACCCATGATGAACACTTTGTATTCATCCATATTGTTGGTGCAGTCAAAGCATAATCTGGCGGTGAAGGGCGTATGGAAACCCTGGGGAGAGATAATTACAACACCAATTCTGTGACCAAGTGCGTTAGAAGCCCCGTCAAAAACCATAGTCCATCGGGATCCTGGCTCGGGTCCTTCATACGGTCCAGGTTCTTCATAATCTGTAACTAGCATAATGTTCTCATTCGGGAACTCGAGATTCATAAATTGGTAGTCGTCTACCGCTTGATGAGCCAAACGATCTTCCAGTACACTTCCTTTGATTTCCTTCTGAGTGGTGTACTGAATGTCGTATTTTGTTAAGACCATTTTCCATCGGGCTATTCTTGCTGAAAGAGATGGCTTCTCGAATATGTATTTGATGGGATCTATTTTAGAGATTAATAAAGTAGTATTATTCAACATATACTATCTTATTCGCTGAGCAGCCCATGCCAAAGTACATCGAGTTTTCTCGAGCAGTGAGTATCTTGTTTCACAGTTGATAACCTTTTTGCTAAGGTAGTATATTGCATGCTCATTTAGACCAGTCTCGTCATGCTGGCCCAATACACACCCCATTGAGTTCTCTAGCACTGTGAGGTACATGATTAGAGGTCTTCCTTCAACTGGTGGCATCAGAATAGAGGTTCTTGTAAGTACTCCTTGATTTTGTCAAAGGCTATCTGGATGTCATTGTTTTACTACCTGGTATTTCTTCAGCAACTTGAAGATTGGATCACAAGTAATGGTCAGATGGGAAATAAATCAGGCAATATAATTCAGTCGTCCCAAGAAACATCTGAATTCCTTCTCAGTACGGGGAGCATGAATTTCTTGAATAGCTTTGACCTTGGGGGGATCAACTTCGATACCTTTACTGTAACACCCAAATTCTACCCCAAGCAATTACGCAAGATAAATTAGAGTTATAAAATTTCAATCACACAAGTGAATCGGGACGTCACAAATTCTTCTAATAAATTCATTGCATTCATCGTGGATATATAACACTTTTAAAACATCGGATGAACCATCGTCATAACATCTTTAATAAAATATTTCAACCACTACGCAGCGGAATTCTTCAATAACATCTTTAAATAAAAACAACAACTTCGAAACATCTCATATTTAATAATAATCAATTCAAAATTCAGCAACTGAAAATCAACAGTCAAAAATCAGCAAGCGTTCACCCCCCCGAGTGTTACATATCAGAGCAATGACACCGACTCGAACTTATTGAAGGTATATAGCCTTCACTCGCGATTACCTGCACGTTACCAACATAAGGGCAACATTCAAACAGAAGGGGTGAGATATTTAAGAATATAATAAAGCGCATGATAATTAATATATTAAATCAGATCAATAATGTCACCACTTCTCATCTCATAATCAACAATAATTACATCATATATACTCATTCATCAACATCAAATACACTTCATTACTCAATCATATAATGCGACTCAAAACTATGCAAATGCATGTGGTACCATTGGAGCAGAACTCCCATCTAAAAAATCTGCCAATTAATAGAGGCATCAACAAAGCATAGCCTTCATCTCAAAATTTGCCAATCCAGGCCATCTCAACGAGCATAAGCTCCATCTCAAAAATGCAATGTATGCGACTCTTCATGAATGTAATGTCAACACTCAATCAACCACATCTCAATTATCTCAAAACAACAACATCTTATAAACATCTCAGAACAACATCTCATAAACATCTCAGAACAACATCTCATAAACATATCAGAACAACAACATCTCATAACATCTCAAAACATCTCAGTTACAACATCTCATAAACATCTAAAAATAATTTATTAAACATCATTTATTTATCAAACGTCATTTGTTCATCATAATTATCAAACACAACTTTAATAATCATATCTCACTAATAACTCAGTTGTATAACAAAAGTACAATAATCCATACTGTTATTCTGCTACTGTACATCATTACTGTCACTAAATCCTACTGTCATAATTCTAACAATAGCCTCTAACATCTCATATTCATCAATCTGTCCCAAAAACAGCACAACGGTCATCTACGGGAATTAATTCTAAATCCTAAATTGGTTACTGGGATTACACCTCTTAATCATCATCTAAATCATCTAGAATAAAGTTCATCGCGATAGCTAATCATCGCTTCGAACGACATCTCAAACAGCATCCTAAAACTCAAGTTACAACAATTTAAAAATGATTATGTCAAAAATCAGACCTTATGTATCGACACAAAACACTATGGATCGACTCATCCTGCTTCATCTGCACTGCATGAGTCGACACATCCTCCTCATGGATCGACTCATTCTGGCTTTCAATACAGCATGTATCGACACATGCACTTCACGGTCGACTCATCCTGAGTCTCACACACTCATGCATCAACACATCCTCTCTTCGTGTCGACTCATCCAGAGTCTCACACACTCATGCATCGACACATCCTCTCTTCGTGTCGACTCATCCTGAGTCTTGTACTCATCATGCATTGACGCAAGCCCTGCATGCATCAACTCATCCTGAGTCGAACATCCTTCATGTATCGACACATCCAGCTTGGGGTCGACACATCCTTCGACAGTCTGCATAATTTTCTGCGTTTTCTACTGTAATTCACTACGGGAATCATATTCTTAACCTTACAAACCTTATTATAAACATGATATTTCATCTCCTAACATTATCCTCTATTACCACATCGATTAGACAACATAATAACATCATTATTCATCCAGAATTCATCAATATTCACCATACATCATTCATAACACATCTAATTCAAGAACAAACAACAATTACATCTAACCCCATATATCAAACATCATGAACCCAATTATAAAGCCAGAACCCCACCCTTACCTTGGATTGAAGGTCGCTCTACAATTTCCGGGTTGATTTCTTCGTTCTTGCCGTTTTCCACTTTTCCAGCAACTTTACGTTCTTCACAATCCTTATTTCTCTTCTTACTGCTTCCTCCTTCTATTCTTCTCACAAATAATAAAATAACCTAATATTATTATATTATTCCTTATTGGGCTCAAAACCTACACCCCCTTAATACTTCCACTCACACATTATAGGCCCACATTAAATAATATTAACTTCTAATATTATTTCACCACCCAATAATATAATACCTCAAATATATTATTATTTCTCCATTTAATAAAATAAATCCAATTATAATAACACTTCTTCACAAAATTCCAAAAATAATTTAATTAAATAATTAATTAAATTATGGGCATTACAACTCTCCCCCACTTAGAATATTTTCGTCCTAAAAAATTTACCTCAATCAAACAATTCAGGATAGGAGTCTCGCATCTTGCTCTCCAATTCCCAAGTCATGCTTTCACCAGCAGCTCCTAGCCAAACCACTTTAACCAAGGAAATCTCCTTGCCCCTCATAGTCTTCATTTCACGATCCGCAATCCGTACAGGCATCGTCTCTATCGTAAGATTATCCCGTACTTGCACATCATCCATATGAATCACATGAGATGGATCTGAAATATACTTCCGAAGTTGCGACACATGAAACACATCATGCAAATTCGAAAGATTAGGCGGTAAAGCCACTCTATAAGCAACATTCCCCACTCTCTCTGAAATATGATACGATCTAATAAAATGAGAAGTGAGCTTCTTAGACTTCAACGCTCGCCCAACACCAGTCACAGGTGTAACTCCCAAAAAAACATGATCACCGGTTGAAACTCTAAATCCTTCCTTCGCTTGTCATGATAACTCTTCTGTATACTCTGTGAAGCTTTCATCTTTTCTCGAATCAACTTCACCTTCTCAGTAGTCTCACGAACAAGTTCAGGTCCAAGTACTACACTTTCACCAGATTCATGCCAACATAACGGAGTTCTACATCTTCAACCATACAACGCTTCAAAAGGTGCCATCCCAATACTAGAATGGTAACTATTATTATACGTGAACTCTATCAATGGAAGATAAGTATCCCATGAACCTCCCTGCTCGAGAACACATGCCCTCAACAAGTCTTCCAATGATTGAATCGTCCGTTCAGTCTGACCATCTGTCTGAGGATGATACGCTGAACTCAACCTCAACTTAGAACCCAACGCTTCTTGCAAACTCTTCCAAAAATCAGAAGTAAATCTTGGATCTCTATCTGAAACAATGCACAAAGGAACACCATGCAGCTTCACAATCACACTAACATAAATCTCAGCCAACTTCGACACTGGAAAACTGATGTTAATAGGAATAAAATGAGCTTACTTCATAAGCCTATCAACAATCACCCAAATCAAATCATGTCCTCTTGAAGTACTGGGCAACCCCCATCACAAAGTCCATTGAAATGCTATCCCATTTCCATTCAGGAACTTCCAACGGTTGCATCAATCCTGCAAGCTTCTGATGTTCAACTTTCGACTTCTGACAAGTCAAACATGCATACACAAATCGAGCCACATCACTCTTTATCCCAGGCCACCAAAACAAACCTTTCAAATCTTGATACATCTTTTTAGCTCCTGGATGAATACTCAACTTACTTCTATGACTCTCTTCAAGTATCACTTTCTTCATCTCAGCATCATCAGGAATACAAATCCGGTCATGAAATCTCAACACACCTTGCTCATCTAACTTGAAATCACTATTCTCAGATTGATCGATCCCAACCATCGAATCGACCAGTTTCACATCCAACTTCCGAGCTTCTCTAATACTATCTAAAAATTAATTATTAATCTTCATCTTCAACATACCCAACATAACACTCTGCGGAGTAACCTCACAAACTAAGCTCATATCTCTGAACTGCTCAATCAATTCCAACTCTTTGATCATCATTGCTGACATATGTAAAGTCTTTCGACTCAACGCATCAGCTACCACATTCGCCTTTCTTGGATGATAATTCAAACCAAAATCATAATCCTTTAACAATTCCAACCATCTTCGTTGCCTCATATTCAACTCCTTCTGATCAAATAAATACTTTAAGCTCTTATGGTCACTAAACACTTCAAATATAGAACCATAAAGATAATGCCTCCAAATCTTCAACACAAAAACAACTATAGCAAGCTCTAAATCATGCGTAGGATAGTTCTTCTCATGAGTCCTCAACTGCTTCGACGAATAAGCAACTACCTTACCACTCTGCATAAGCACACCTCCTAAACCCATCTTAGAAGCATCACAATACACCACAAAAGGCTCTCCTGGATTAGGCAACATCAAAATCAGAGCCGACGTCAACCTCTTCTTCAATTCCGTAAAACTTTCTTCGTACTAAACATCCCAAACAAAAGCTCTACCTTTACAAGTCAACTTAGTCAACAGAAGTGACAACTTAGAAAACCCTTCGATAAACCTTCTATAATAACCAGCTAATCCCAAGAAGCTTCTAATCTCAGTAGCTGACTTTGGAGTTTCCCATTGCAACACAACATCAACCTTCGATGGATCTACAACAATGCCACTACCTGAAATCACATGACCAAGAAAACTAACCTCCTTTAACCAAAATTCACATTTGGAAAACTTTGCATACAACTTCTTTTCTTTCAAAACTTGCAATACTACTCTTAAATGTTCAACATGCTCTTTTTCTGACTTAGAGTAAATCAAAATATCATTGATGAACATAACTACAAACCGATCCAAATAAGTATGAAAGATACGATTCATATATTCCATGAATACTCCCGGCGCATTAGTAACACCGAAAGGCATCACCGCATACTCGTAATGTCCATAACGTGTTCTGAAAGCCGTCTTCTGAATATCTTCATCCTTCACTTTAATATGATGATAACCCGACCTCAAATCAATCTTGCTAAACACACGGGCATCCACTAATTGGTCCATCAGGTCATCTATTCTTGGAAGCGGATACTTGTTCTTAATTGTCACCTTGTTCAACTGTCTATAATCAACACAAAGCCTCATACTTCCATCTTTCTTCTTCACTAACAACACTGGAGCTCCCCACGACGATACACTTGGTCTTACAAACCTCTTCTTAAGTAACTCTTCCAATTGCTTCTTCAACTCAGACAACTCAGACGCAGACATCCTGTATGGTGCCATAGACACAGGTCTGGTACCAGGTACAAGATCAATTTCAAATTCAACTTCCCTCTCTGGCGGTACATCAGGAATCTCATCAGGGAAAACATCAGGAAATTCACACACCACCTGCAATTCCTCAATTATAGCTTGAGTCTCTACAGATAGAGACGCCATCAACGAAAACATATGTGCTTCCTCTTGCATCAACTTTCTCAATTGTCTAGCAGACAACAAACCATCTTCCTCTTCTTCAGGAGTAGAAAACTTCACCGACTTGTCATAACAGTTAATATGAACACAGTTATGCTCTAACCAGTTCATAACAAGAATCATATCCAAACCTCTTAACGGCAAACAAACCAAATCAACAACAAAGTCTCTGTCGAAGATCGACAAGGGACACTTAGCACACACAAAAGAAGTAGTCACCGATCCCTTAGATGGAGTATCGACGACCATTTCTCCACTCAAAGAAGACAACACAAGACCCAATCTTTCAACATAATCAGCAACAATAAAACAATGCATAACACCAGTATCAATAATAGTAATTAAAGGAGTACTATTAATGAAACATGTACCTCTAATAAGTCCATCCTCAGCAGCTGTCTGATCCTCAACCAAAGCAAACACTTTACCACTTGACTGAGCCCTCTTCGGTTTTGGACACTGGCTACCAATGTGCCCTTCTTATTTACAGTTGAAACAAACCATATTCTTATGCTCACACTCAGATACAACATGTCCGTTCTTACCACAACAGAAACACCTCTTCACTTCAGTAATGCACACATTACTCTTGTGTCCAGGTTTCCCACACTTAAAGAAAATCACACCAGCAGGAGAATCTCCCCTACTAGTCCTCTGACCATGAGCAACTCTCTGCTTACCCTTACCAGCTGGGGCATCATAAGGTTTACCACGACTCTGTGGGTGCTTACCCCTCTTCTCACTGATAATCTTGTAATGTGCATTATTATCTTCCTCATAAATCCTACAGCTATCAACCAAATTAGCAAAGACACGAATCTTCTGGTATCCAACCGCCTTCTTAATTTCCGGGCGCATCCCATTCTCAAACTTAATACACTTTGAAAACTAAGCATTTTCCTCAGTGTAATATAGATAAAACGTAGCCAACTCAGCAAACTTGGCAGCATACCCAACAACAGACATACTTCCTTGCTTCATCTCAAGGAACTCAATTTCCTTCTTACCAAGGACATCTTCAGGAAAATACTTTCTCAAAAACTCCCTACGAAACACAGCCCAAGTGACATTCTCACCTGCAGCTTCTAACTTCTGGCAAGTCTCTAGCCACCAGTCATCAGCCTCGACTGCTAGCATATGAGTCCCATAACGATCCTTCTGCACTGGAGTGCAGTCCATAACGCGAAAGATTCTCTCAATCTCTTTCAACCATTCCAATGCTCCGTCGGGATCATACTTTCCCTTGAACGTAGGTGGATTCTCTCTCTGGAAAGTCACCAAGCTACGAGATCCAGCATTCCTGTCAACATTCGGCTGATTTTCCATCGCATGAGCCATTACTTCTAAAGCAGTAACAAGTGCAACATCATTCCTTCCAGCCATCTCAAATTCTCACTACAACATAAACAATGGTTAGAACATCAAAATAACAATACTCGATTGTTAGACAACTACGACTCGACGACAAGGTCGGACCAACCTTTTGCTCTGATTCCAACTTTGTAACACCCCAATTCTACCCCAAGCAATTATGCAAGATAAATCAGAGTTATAAAATTTCAATCACACAAGTGAATCGGGACGTCACAAATTCTTCTAATAAATTCATTGCATTCATCGTGGATATATAACACTTTTAAAACATCGGATGAACCATCGTCATAACATCTTTAATAAAATATTTCAACAACTACGCAGTGGAATTCTTCAATAACATCTTTAAATAAAAACAACAACTTCGAAACATCTCATATTTAATAATAATCAATTCAAAATTCAGCAACTGAAAATCAACAGTCTAAAATCAGCAAGCGTTCACCCCCCCCAAGTGTTACATATCAGAGCAATGACACCGGCTCAAACTTATTGAAGATATACAACCTTCACTCGCGATTACCTGTACGTTACCAACATAAGGGCAACATTCAAACATAAGGGGTGAGATATCTAACAATATAATAAAGCGCATGATAATTAATATATTAAATCAGATTAATAATGTCACCACTTCTCATCTCATAATCAACAATAATTACAACATATATACTCATTCATCAACACCAAATACACTTCATTACTCAATCATATAATGCAACTTAAAACTATGCAAATGCATGTGGTACCATTGGAGCAGAACTCCCATCTCAAAAATCTGCCAATTAATAGAGGCATCAACAAGGCATAACCTTCATCTCAAAATTTGCCAATCCAGGCTATCTCAACGAGCATAAGCTCCATCTTAAAAATGCATTGTATGCGACTCTTCATGAATGTAATGTCAACACTCAATCAACCACATCTCAATTATCTCAAAACAACAACATCTTATAAACATCTCAGAACAACATCTCATAAACATCTCAGAACAACATCTCATAAACATCTCAGGACAACAACATCTCATAACATCTCAAAACATCTCAATTACAGCATCTCATAAACATCTCAAAATAATTTATTAAACATCATTTATTTATCAAACGTCATTTGTTCATCATAATTATCAAACACAACTTTAATAATCACATCTCACTAATAACTCAGTTGTATAACAATAGTACAGTAATCCATACTGTTATTCTACTACTGTACATCATTACTGTCACTAAATCCTACTATCATAATTCTAACAGCAACCTCTAACATCTCATATTCATCAATCTGTCCCAAAAACAGCACAACGGTCATCTACGGGAATTTATTCTAAATCCTAAATTGGTTACTGGGATTACACCTCTTAATCATCATCTAAATCATCTAGAATAAAGTTTATCACGTTAGCTAATCAACGCTTCGAACGACATCTCAAACAACATCCTAAAACTCAAGTTACAGCAATTTAAAAATGATTCTGTCAAAAATCAGATCTTATGTATCGACACAAAACACTATGGATCGACTCATCCTGCTTCATCTGCACTGCATGATTCGACACATCCTCCTCATGGATCAAATCATTCTGGCTTTCAATACATCATGTATCGACACATGCACTTCACCAGTCGACTCATCCTGAGTCTCACACACTTATGCATCGACACATCCTCTCTTCGTGTCGACTCATCCTGAGTCTCACACACTCATGCATCGACACATCCTCTCTTCGTGTTGACTCATCCTGAGTCTTGTGCTCATCATGCATTGACGCAAGCCCTGCATGCATCGACCCATCTTGAGTCGAACATCCTTCATGTATCGACTCATCCAGCTTGGGGTCGACACATCCTTTGACAGTCTACATAATTTTCTGCATTTTATACTGTAATTCACTACGGGAATCATATTCTTAACCTTACAAACCTTATTATAAACATGATATTTCATCTCCTAACATAATCCTTTATTACCACATCGATTAGACAACATAATAACATCATTATTCATCCAGAATTCATCAATATTCACCATAAATCATTCATAACACATCTAATTCAAGAACAAATAGCAATTACATCTAACCCCATATATCAAACATCATGAACCCAATTATAAAGCCAGAACCCCATCCTTACCTTGGATTGAAGGTCACTCTACAATTTCCGAGTTGAATTCTTCGTTCTTGCCGTTTTCCACTTTTCCAGCAACTTCACGTTCTTCATAATCCTTATTTCTCTTCTTACTGCTTCCTCCTTCTATTCTTCTCACAAATAATAAAATAACCTAATATTATTATATTATTCCTTATTGGGCTCAAAACCTACACCCCCTTAATACTTCCACTCACACATTATAGGCCCATATTAAATAATATTAACTTCTAATATTATTTCATCACCCAATAATATAATACCTCAAATATATTATTATTTCTCCATTTAATAAAATAAATCCAATTATAATAACACTTCTTTACAAATATTCCAAAAATAATTTAATTAAATAATTAATTAAATTACGGGCGTTACATTTACCACTGACAATAAAACACACGAGTTTACTGGACCTCACCCCAAAGGTGCACTTGTTCGAATTCAACTTCAGCTTGTAGTTCTTTAACCTTTCAAATAGCTTGTGTAGATGGTCGAGATGTTCTTCTTCAGTTTGAGACCTAGCTATCATGCCATCGACGTAGACCTTTATCTCGTGATGGATCATGTCATGGAACAAAGTTACCATAGCACATTGATATGTTGCGCTGATGTTCTTCAACCCAAAAGGCATAACCATTTAATAGAAAGTACCCCACTGTGTGACGAAGGTAGTTTTCTCCATGTCTTTAGGTTCCATCTTGATCTGATTATAACCTGAGAAGTTGTCCATGAAGGAGAATACCTTATGTTGAGCAGTGTTACCGACCAAAACATCAATATGTGGGAGTGGGAAGTCATCTTTGGGGCTTTCCCTGTTTAAATCCCTATAGTCTACATATATACATACCTTGTCGTCTTCCTTAGGTACCAGAACCACATTTGCAACCCATTGAGGATATGATGTAACAACTAAGAAACCTGCGTTGAATTGTTTCATAACCTCAGCCTTGATCTGCTCTGACATTTCAGGACGCATACAATAAACCTTCTACTTTACTGAAGAACAACCCTCTTTCATTGGTAGACAGTGAACCACAATATCGGTATCGAGCCCTGGCATGTCTTCGTACGACCAAGCAAAGATATCAACATAGTTACGCAACATCTTTGGTTAACCTGTTCTTGACACTGTCTTCTAAGTTGGCGCCTATCTTGACCTCTTTCATGTCTATTTCAGTACCCAAGTTTATAACTTCAACTGGATCTTCATGTGGTTAAATAGCCTTTTCCTCTTGCGCTAACAGTATGAAAAGTTCTCCAGGTCTTTCACAATGTTCCTCACCCTTGTCCTCGGCTTGGTAGATCGGATTTTCAAAGTAATAACTGGCAATAGTAGAGTAGTTATCAACAGGATCCAGAGTGGATGTGGATCTGCAATTTATTGTGTGGGTGTATGTAAGAAAACATATCTATTTGAAAGTGATAAAAAGTAAAAGAAAGACAAGGAGCATAAAATTTGAATGTAAAATGTCCAATGCTTTATTAAATTAAATATGTTTATGAAATGACAACCCTTAACAAATGGATCATTGTTCCCCGGGTAAGACACAAGGCTTAAAGTCATTAACCTAAATTTAGGAAGTGATAAAAACAGAGAGTTTCTATTACTCCTGGACAAAGGAGATTGAAATAATGTCTTCGGTCTTCCAATTGCTGAGTCCGTTGCCGATGGTAGGAAAGATCCAACTGTCAAGGTCATGATTACTATCAGCATCTTTTATAGCGTTCACTCCACTATTGCTGATGCAGAATGGTGGTCTTCCAGCACGAGCACGATGAACATCCCTCTGACCCTCTGCAGTGAAACCCAAACCAAAATTTTCAAATTTATACAGAATGTCAGGAAGCTGAACCCAAGTAGTACAACCACCTTCTTCTACATCAGTTTGGCGTCCTTCAAAGAATCCATTCTGGGCGGAACCCTGGTAACTTTGGGAATAGAAGAGACATCTTCAGTGGCAACAGGAGGGATAACTTCAAAAGTCTGATAGGGAGTCTCGATGAATTCGCCGTCCATCTCTACATACCATAATTAGTTCAAGTGGCTAACCATATACTCTTCTTTGCCATAGACTGTAACAACCTTTCCCTACACGAGATACTTCAGCTTCCGGTGTAGGGTTGAAGTAACAGCTCCTGCCCCATAGATCCAGGGGCATCCCAGTAAGCAAGAATAAGCTGGTCGAATATCCATTATATAGAAGGTAAATTCAAAGACTTGTGAACCTACCTTGATTGGAAGATCCACTTCTCCGTGTACCATCCTCTTCGAACCGTTAAAGGCTCTCACCACAATATCACTAGGTTTCAGTATAACCCCTTCGCAATCAAGTCTGCCAAGAGCACCCTTTGGTAGAAAATTCAGTGACGAACCATTATCAATCAACATGTGAGCTAAAGTAGTGCCTCTACATTCAATGTAGACATATAGGGCCTTGTTGTGATTTCTTCCCTCAGGAGTCAGGTCAGTATCAGAAAAACCTAACCCATTGTCAGTCGTTAAGCTAGCAACATAACCCTCAAATTGATCAGAAGAAATTTCTTATGGCACGTGAGCAATCTTCAAATATTTCACTAAAGCCTGTGTATGGGCTTCAGAACACAGTAACAAGGATAACATGGAGATTTTAGAGGGGGTCTTCCCCATCTATTCAACAATTTTATAATCACTCTTGCAGATAATCTTTAATACAGCCTTCAACTCTTGCTTGGAAGTATCATCAGTGGTGACCTCTTTAGGTGCCTCCGTCTAGGCAGGCTCCGTCATTTGTTCTTTGCCTCAAGCCTCAGTAGTTGGCTCAATAGCAGTAACTCGAACTGGTGTAGCGACAGTCTTCCAAGAGATTTCTGGAGATAACACCCTTCCGCTTCTAGTAACCTTATGGGTCCCAACAATATTGTCAACAATGGGATCAACAACTTTAGCACCTTCATTTTCAGTAATCGGTAGTTCTTGCTTTGACACTATGGTAGTAGATGTCAGATCCAAAGTTCCACGGGATAGCTTTATTCGAAGAATATGGAATAGGTCCAGGTGCAATGATTATTAGCAGAGCAACTTTGGGTTTGGCAGAGATCCTTATAGGACCCTTGGAAGTGATCCTGATAGGAGTGTTAGAAATTACAGATAAGTCTTGAAATAGATTCTCAACAGATGAAATCTTCTCAACCAAAATTATGTGATTGTCCATTAGGCGCTGAACGCCTTCCTTCAGCAACTTGCAACCATTGGGTTAGGCTACGCAACAGTAACATCTTTCAATACAACCTAAAAATAAACTGGCCTGCAACAGATTCTTTTTGATAATTGGGAGGGGAGTAACCAATTCACTTACAATAGAAATATAAATAACATCATCAATAGCACTTATGCCTTTGTCATGCTTCAACGTTGGTGCAGTAATTACATTCGGGGTCTCTGGAGGACCAAACTCAATCTCTTTGTTGTCAATCATGTCTTGAATTTTGTTTTTCAACGCCCAACAGTTATTGGTGTCGTGCCCAGGGCTATTGGAATGGTAAGCACACTTCACATTTATATTGTATCGAGGAGAGGAGGTGTTGGGATTCTGAGGAGGATCCCTTAACGTAATCATTTCCGCTTTCAGTAAATGTTGTAACATCTGGGATAATGGCATGCTGATTTTAGTAAACTGCCTTCTAGGCGTGTATGACCTACGCTGATTATTTTGTTGATGTTGTTGAATAGGTGCATGATTAGAAATCAACATCGCTCCTACATATTGATGGTGATCATTTCTAGTACGACCCTTTTGACTGTAGACAACATTAACTTCTTTCTTTCTATTAAATTTCTTCTTTACAACACTCAAAGGCGCAACCACCTAAATCTTTCCACTATTCATACCACTTTTGACATGTTCCACAGTTAGAATCAGCTCGGTAAAACAGATGCGGAACTTTTGATCAGATGGTTAAAGAAAGGACATGTAAGAGTTCCTATGAACATGTCAACCATCTCTCTATCAGATTAGGGAGGTTGCACTCTTCCAGCCAGATATCTCCACTTTTGAGCATACTCCTTAAACCCTTCATTCGAACCCATAGTCATACTTTATAGTTGCACGCGAGTAGGTGCAAGGTCAGTATTATATTGATACTGCTTGTAAAAAGCAGAAGCCAAGTATTCTCGAGTGCGGATATTGGTTCCCTCCAGCTGATAGAACCATTCAAGTCGTGTCCCAGATAAACTCTCATGAAAGAAGTGAACCCATAGCTTTCAGTCAGCAGTATGGGGTTGGATCTTCCGAACATAAGACCACAGATGCAGCTTTGGACAGGACACACCATCATATTTGGAAAAAGTAGGAACCTTGAAATTTTGAGGGATAACAACCCCCGAAATAATATCTAACTCTTCAAAATCTAGCCAAGACACTTTCTGTATCTCCATAACATTAAGTCGATCTTCCAGCTGTTTGTATCTGTTGTCAGCGGGAGGATATTATTCAGCAGAATAGCCTTCATCAGAATCTTGGCCAGAACCAAGGTTGTTATTCTCTTCATCTTTCACACTCTTGTCATCCTCTTCTTGGTTATCGTCTTCATTCATGGGGACCTCAAAATCTAGAGCCCTTCTGACTGGACCCTTGAGTCTTCTGTCCATAATAAGAAAGACTGTTGGCTTTTTAGTGTTCTTCTTATTCCCCTTTGTGATGGGGGTCTTCAACTCGTCTTGACCCTTATCTAAGTCCAAGAACATCTGCTGAAACTGAGCATTCTGAGCTTGAAGTTCTTTCACAGTTTGTTTGAGTGCCATATTTTACTGAAATAAACAAGAAGATGATAAAACCTGTCTAGATAGTAACCGTTATGTGATGATATGCATGATATGTAGATGCAAATGCAATGTTTTCAACGACCTTTGTGAGATTTAATTTTTTTAAACAAAAGGAAATGAAAGAAATTTTAGTAACAAGCTCGAATTATAATTGCCTTCTAGGCTTATAATGATAACAAGAAGAGTTACAAAGAAACAAAATATGAATTCAAGTCTCCCATGGGAGCTTCCTCTTTGTGTTGACATATGCATTAAGGCTTTGTTCTTCATGGAGTCGTTTCGTCAGCTCCAGTACTTTCTTTTCACTAGCATATATATGAGTTTCAAAGGTATCCCTTTCTTCCTTGAGTTGAATCCAAGACTTCTACAATTCTTCAAAGTCGGTAGGCATGTCTAGATGAAGAAGGGTGTGAGGAACATCTCCTTCAACAACATGTTCTACGATTACTGGTAGGATAGTAGGATATGGCATTTTAAGATTTTGAACATGAGACCACACCCATCTGAGGTAAGGCTCTAGAGGAATGGAATTCTTGTATCCCAAAGTCTCTCTATCAATCTTGTTGACCATGCCCCAAGCACGTATAAACCTTTGATGGTAATTTTGAGGATCATTCTCATAATCGAACATAAGACCCTGGATGAGCATATCACGAGGATCGTTCCTTCGAGCATAACCAAACTGACGTAGAGCTAGATAAGGGTCGTAAGTGATTCCCCCTCTTATACCAAGGAGTGGTACATTAGGGAATTCCCCATAATGGTCAATAATAGTGATATCTCCCTGAGATTGAGAACACCAATGGATATCCGAATGAGCGAGTGACATCAACCTTTGAAACCACCTCAAACCTTGTTCATTCTTTATCACTGATCGGGGCAGGTGCGAAATAAACCACCTGGCCAGTAGAGGTATACAACACATAATAGTTCCTCGCTTCTTCATAGTACGAGTTTGAAGGGAATGCAGGACATCTCCAAGAAAAGTAGGCACCGGATTATGAGTGAGAAATATTTTGATGGCATTCACATCTATGAATTGGTCCGGATTTGGGAATAATACCAAACCATAGATTAGAAAAGCCAAAATATACTCGAAAGCATGAAAATTCATGGCATCTAGAAACCCCTGAGCCTTCTCCATCAAAAACTTAGGAGGAAAACCCTTGACTCCATTTCTTGTTTCCCAATTAAATACGATGTCCGATCGTTTCAGATGTAAGGCTGCTGCAATGTCTTCAGGTTTTGGAACTTGCTCTAGACCTGTGAAAGGTATCTGATCAAGAATAGGCACTTCGAGTAACTTAGAGAATTATTCCATTGTAGGCACCAAATGATAATCCGGGAAGGTAAAACAAGGATGCTTAGGATCAAAGAACTGGAACAGAACACTCATCATGTCTTCTTTGAAATCGTTAGTAACAAAACCGAGTAGATGAACATGTCTCTTGGTGAATTGAGAATTGTCAGGAACTTTTGAGACTAATTCATCAAGCTTGAAAGGTACCTTTACAAAGTTGATTCGGATAGTATTCCTATGACTAGAAGCCATGACCCTGCAACACAAAACAAAGATAAATCCCCTGGATCCTTGAAATGGTTAGTCATGATATGATGTTATGATGTCATGTTTATACATATAATAAACACAAACAAAGCACACAAGAGCATTAGGTTTAAGGATTGGATGGGGTTCATAGGTGAGTACCCTCTTGAAGTTTAGTTGGCTCAACCTGTCCTATAGAAGTAACCGAGTTCTAGGGATCTAAATATCAATGATTTTTCACACAGGTTTTATTTAGCACCGAAACTGACTTTCCACCAAACAAACTCCGAGAGTCAAATCTCAATGAGCGTAGTATAGAGTATCAACCCACTTCGGAATGCACCAAAGCCGGCTAACTCACTACCTTGTAATGGCTAAGTTGGCTCAATTAAGGTTCTAAAGGCAAGTTAGTGCTTATAACACCACACAACAACATAGTATTCTCCCTGACTAACTCGAGCGACACTAGTGCAAACCATTGTGTCGCACTAACGTAGCCATCACTCCAACCATATCGGTATACGCCGTATAGTTTCCATGATCTATTTCTACTTACTTAAGGTCCCCAGATCCAGGTATAGCATCTTTGCAAGAAAAATAAACCCGAGCAACCCTCAAATGTAAAGCATACAAAGAAAATAATAAAAGAATTTAAAGTGATCCTAAACTCTAAGGTAACCCCTATTTTTAGTTCTCCTAGCAGAGTCACCAGTTCTGTGATACGATGGGAGAACTAACTTGGTTTTGCATTTTATCGCAAATGTTGCGGATAACAAGAGTCGCCACTGACTTTTATTTTATCCGATATGGAAAGGGTGAAAAGAACAACAAAGAACTTTGAGATTATTGAGTTCAGGAGGTAAGTTATGAAAAGGGTTTTGAAAAAGGTTTTGTGAAAATAAAAGAAAATAAGAGAAAGAGTAAGAAGAAAAGAGAATTGGAAAAAATAACCAAAATTGGTAGGGGTGGGTGTTGAACCCATGCCCTCTGCACTTTCAATCAACAAGTTCACCGCTAGGCCAAGCGTGCCTTGGTGTCAAGGAAGGGATCCAACGCGCTTTATCATCTACAAAACAAATAAATCATAAAAACATCAAAATTCCAGAAGGCTGGGATCGAACCCACACCTTGGCATAGTAAGGTCTTTAACGTGCATGCATCAACTGCTGGAGTGGTAATACATTCGTTAATGTGATCGGTGGGAATGAGAACTGACTATTTTTTAAGGCTGGTTCGCGTTTGCGTTTGTTTTCGCAAAATGTCGCGGTAAGCAAGAGTCGCCACCGTCTTTTATTTTATCCAACAAGGAAAGGACAAAAGCACAGAAAAATTCCTTTTCGAAATGTTTCTCGGGTTCGGGAGGTAGATTATAGAAAGGGAAGGTATTAGCACCCTTTCTATCCGTGGTTATCCACGGGCTCTTAGGTACTTGCTCACTATGTTTTCAAAAAGTTTTGCTTTTCTTGTGTTCGTGGGTTTTGAAAAGAGTTTTGTTTGAAAACTTCGATTTAACTCTTGTTTCTGTCCTCAAGAGTCTATGAAGTGTTGTTGAAAACTTTGTTTGAAAAGTGTAAGTGCGAAAAATTTGTTTTGTTTTGAAAGAGCAAGTACCTGAGAACCTCTACCTACTCAAAAGGGAATTAAACTGTACAAATGTCCTTTAGACAGTGCTATCCCACTATTGAGGAGTAGGTAGCACCGTCGTTGGAGTTTTCAGGTCAATTCGATTTAAGGGACATGTGGTCACTAAAGCAATGTTAGGACGCCTTAGCGGTAACCCTAATGTCTTAGATCATTTTATCCGAGGCAACTGTTTCGAGGAAACTTATGATCTTTGGACAAGAGGGCGACCTCTAAAACTTCCTATACTCAATGACCACGTTCGAGGCAACCAAGTGAGGCGTACCCTAGGAGTGGCATGTGCAAATGTGTCAATTTTCAGTTATGTTATCTTTGTACATGTTATGGTGAGCTACGGTTGATTTTAAGTTAAGATACACTACGCCAAAAACGAGTTTTGCCACCGCTACATAGACAGCGCTTATGCAAAAGCGCTGCTGTAGGTATCCAAAAAAAAAAATACTTTAGACAGCGCTTATTAAAAGCGCTTCTATAGGCCTTATCAAAGGCAGCGCTTTTTCTCCCTAAGCGCTGCTATAGGGTTTTAAAAAAAATAAAAAATAAAAAATTAATAAAAGCGCTGCTAAAGGGTATGCTTTAGACAGCGCTTTCAAAAAGCGCTGCTAAAGGTGTAAGTCTAAAAGCGCTGCTAAAGGGGGGTAAACCTAAAGCGCTTCTAAAGGGGGTACCTTTAGCAGCGCTTCTTGAAAGCGCTGCCTTTGTGTAAATCTAAAAGCGCTGATAAAGGTGGGGTAAGCCTAAAGCGCTGCTAAAGGGGGGTACCTTTAGCAGCGCTTCTTGAAAGTGCTGCCTTTGGTTTGTTAATTTATTTCTAAACCCCTAACCCCTAAATCAGATTTCCAGAAACACAAAATTAAACCCATATCGCTGTTCATCTTCTTCTCCATTCGTCTCCTCCCAAACTCCCCATGTCTCACTCCATTACTCCCTTTGTTCCGTCATCTCTCCGATATAACTCCCTCCGGTAGTCATCCAAGCATTGAAGAAACTTCCTTCCCAATCTCCTCCACCAGACCAAGTTCCCGGAAGCACTTCTCTTATTAACGTCATTAGGAGAGCACAAGCTGCGCAGAAGTCACGGGGTGACACTCATTTAGCCGTTGATCAGTTGATTTTGGGAATTCTCGAGGATTCTCAGATTGGAGATTTGTTTAAAGAAGCTGGCGTTGCTGCTTCTAGGGTTAGATTAGAGGTTGAAAAGCTTCATGGTAAAGAGGGGAAGAAAGTTGAGAGTGCTTCTGGGGATACTAATTTTCAAGCTTTGAAAACTTATGGGAGAGATTTGGTTGAACAAGCGTGGAAGCTTGATTCTGTTATTGGACGTGATGAAGAGATAAGAAGGGTTGTTAGGATTTTGTCGAGAAGGACTAAGAACAATCCTGTTCTTATAGGAGAGCCAGGTGTTGGTAAAACTGCTGTTGTTGAAGGGTTGGCTCAGAGGATTGTTAGAGGTGATGTTCCTAGTAATCTTGTGGATGTTAGGTTAGTTGCTTTGGATATGGGTGCATTAGTTGCTGGTGCTAAGTATAGGGGAGAGTTTGAAGAGAGGTTGAAGTCTGTTTTGAAGGAGGTGGAAGAAGCTGAAGGAAAAGTTATTCTTTTCATCGATGAAATTCATCTTGTTCTTGGTGCCGGTCGAACTGAAGGATCAATGGATGCTGCTAATCTTTTCAAACCTATGCTTGCTCGTGGACAACTTAGATGCATTGGTGCTACAACACTTGATGAATATAGGAAGTATGTTGAAAAGGATGCAGCCTTTGAAAGGAGGTTTCAGCAGGTTTACGTGGCTGAACCTAGTGTGCTCGATACTGTTAGCATCCTTCGTGGGCTTAAAGAGAGATATGAGGGTCATCATGGTGTTAGAATTCAAGACCGTGCTATTGTTGTTGCAGCTCAGTTGTCTAGTCGGTACATAACTGGTATGCTCTTTATGCTCTATTGATGTTTCTTTCTCTTGATGTTGATTACTTATGTGTTGGATAGGCTTGATTGTTGTTGTGGTTTTACTAACATGGTATATCTTTGTATTTTGTATTTATTAAGGGCTCCATCTTCCTGACAAGGCAATTGATTTAATTGACGAGGCATGTGCAAATGTGAGAGTTCAACTTGATAGTCAGCCGGAAGAAATTGACAACCTTGAAAGGAAGAGAATGCAACTAGAAGTAGAGCTTCACGCTCTATAGAAAGAGAAGGACAAAGCTAGCAAAGCCCGTCTAGTAGATGTAAGTACGGGTGCTGAGTTTTTCTTTTTTGACCGTGAACATGTATTCATTCATTGATTGATAAATAACTCGCTTAATCAAATTTTTTACAGTACAAGACAACATTTCTTTCTTGTGTATTTGTAGTAATTCAATTATTCTATTTGTTGATGCTATTTGCAGGTGCGGAGAGAACTTGACGATTTAAGAGACTAACTTCAACCTCTGAAGATGAAGTATATCAAAGAGAAAGAGAGGATTGATGAGATTCGAAGGCTGAAACAGAAACGTGAAGAGCTCCTCTTTGCACTACAAGAGGCGTAGAGGCGGTATGATCTAGCCAGAGCTGCAGACCTATGATATGGTGCAATTTAAGAGGTGGAAACTGCAATAAAAAACCTTGAAGACAACACTGATGGTAATACCGATGAGAACTTAATGTTGACAGAAACAGTTGGACCGGACCAAATAGCCGAGGTTGTTAGCCGATGGACAGGTATTCCTGTGACTAGGCTTTGGACCCTCATTTAAACAAAACAGGGGATGTTTGGCACATATGTATTGAGGTGCTTTCTGTGATAGTGCCTGTGCCTGATTATAGCCTTTCCATGGTTTTTGATTGAAATTGTTGCTATATGCTTTGTAGCTTACTTAAAAAAAATACAATTTTTGCAATTATCAAGTACCTTTCATAATTGCATAGATAAATAACATTTTTTTTCTGTAAATTTGAGTATAAATTTTGTATATTTTATGCTTTATTTCAAGTGCATTATTCTTGTGCCAAAAACTTCTCTTGGCTAGTCAAATGTGAATTCTATTTGCCTTTACTCTTATATGTTCTGACAATAGTGGATGGAAGTATGTGAGATGTCTTTGAGTTGAATACCGATGCACCTCATTAAAAGCTTTGAAAGTAGTTGGAATCAAACTTCATGCAGTCTTACTATAATGATTATATAGATAAAATTTTCCATTTTAAATTTGATGAGATTTTTTCTCACCTTTATGATATTAAGCAGAAACTTACATGGGTAAGGAAATACATTGAAGAAGACATTGTGTATTAAAATTGGAAAACATCAATTACTGTAATAACATCTTCCGTTGTCGAAGATATCTTTACCTGAACTGTTGTTAGTTTACCTTGCACAAATTCTAGATAATGCTGTTATATTTTAGAGGCTGATGTTGATGCCTGTTGAGCTACAAGCTCGTTGGCTCCATATTTTCATTTCTTCCATTTTATGCAAGTTCAATATTGCTCCGATTATGCAGAGTTAGTGCATATTTCTGTTACAAAGCTCCCTAAACTCCTCTCCTCCCAAATGTGAGTGTACGGCTCGCTTGTATATGATCATTTCTCCCCTAGTTAATTCAGTTAGTTACAGCAGTGACAACTGTTGCATGCTGACTGTATTTGTTTCTTAGTGTTAGCCCGGTCTATAAATATAGAAGAGGGACTAGGATAACTTCTAGTTGTCCAAGAGGAAGACTTTAAGAACTAAGAACTCTTAATACACTAATACTCTTCTGCAAGCTTGTGGTGGGTGTGATTCTTGTATGAAGGTAAGATCACACACATTGAGCTTGGACCTCATGACTTCAAAGTTCGTAGGAAAAAGAGCCTTGGTGAGAATGTCAACATATTGATAAGCTGTGGGTACATAAACTACTTGTAATTGTTTGCTGTGAACTTTTTCCCTTGACAAAAAATCGACCAGGCTCGATAGTTCATATGTTTAGTCCTAGCATGCGGAAGTAGATTACGAGCAAGAGAGTTTTCTCTCAGTTTACTGATGAGGGAATCTGTAACGTATAGCCTAAATATAGTACTGCAAGTGCACAGCCTATCGAAGTAATATATAAGATTATTGAACCACAGAGACCAATTGTCAATCTATCAACTCTATTGCTAAGGTGCTTATCTAAGGTGAACAAGAATATTGATGTGAGTGCAGTGCAACAAAGTAAATGAGCGAGGTAAATAACAGTTTAAAAGACAGGTTGGAATGTAAATCATGTAATCAGATATTGGTCCGGTCATGCGTAGATGAAACTACTTATGGGGCAGTATTTTCTATTGATAGCAAAGAATCAATTTAACGGGAACTTGTAGCTTTTGACTACTAAGAACCGAATTTACTCTTTAAATTAAATTCCTTTATTGTCACATATAAAGGGTGCCTTCCGCGTTAAAGAGGTAAACCTATTTTTAAGAAATTGATAGTTTTGACTTAACAGAAAAGTAATTTTACTTGGAAAGATTAACTTAAAGAGACTTTTGGCTTTTGACCAAGAGTCAGATTTCAAACCTACAAACGCGTCCGAAAATAGTTTCAAAATCGTTTTCTAAAAAGGTCAATGATTCCTATTTAACCAATCAACGGCTTTCGCTCTTTTTGTTTGGTTAAATAATAATCAAGTCGTATCATTAGTTTGGACGGCTTTCGATCTTACCCAATAAACATTTAAACATAATTGACTTAAGTTAAAAGCAAAACATCCCCAGAGTATTTTCACTAGCATGATAATTGGAACACGACCATGATGACAATCATTACATCCAAACCTTTATAGTTTAGCCAGACATAATAAGTGCGAGTCTATAAAACGTGTAGACTATGATAAGAGCGTTTAGAGTCTATAAAACGTGTAGACTATGGTAAGAGCGTTTAGAGTCTATAAAACGTGTAGACTATGGTAAGAGCATTTAGAGTCTATAAAACGTGTAGACTATGGTAAGAGCAATTATAAGTAAAGAAATGCAATAAAATAGAACCTTGCTCAAGTCGGAGACTTGAATCTGATACAAATATGCGGAATGGTAAGGCTGGTATGATCAACTTCAACCAAAGTGCTCCAAGACTCGATTACAACTCAATCTACACCACAATAACTCCCCGATGTGAAGAGATTATTACTTTACAGAAACTGATAGTATATGGCTTAAGATTGTACTAAGCTTGGATGAAACTAAAAAATGAAAATCGAAAACTATTTATAGAGGATCCTTGAGATGCGTAAAGACCAGCATGCCCCTCAACTTCTTCTGAGCGGGAAAACTTTTGTGAAGGCCGCGGGCGCGGTGGCAGTGGCCGCGGGCGTGGTGGCTGGAACTGCCACATCGTGGGAACGTGGCAGTTGGTCTCTGGGTGAAAGTGGGCCACGTCATCGCGTTCCCTGTAGCCAGCGCGGTGCTGAACGCCATAAGTGCAGAATATCTTGAAAAACCCTAATTTCTTGGCGTTTTGGCTCGTTTCTTCATAGAAGGCTCTGAAATGACAAGAATCCTGAAAACAAAGGAAAAAGGAACATAATACGAGAAAATGATAATAAAAACTAAGGAAAACATGTGATATTTGAGTCAGAAACATAGTGCGATTTAGTGCGATCAAATCCTCCCACGCTTAGACCTTTGCTTGTCCTCAAGCAACAACTCTTAGAAATAGATGAAAGAAAATTATGGTGTATACAGGTTTTGGGCAAAGAGGGCTTCTAAGTTCGAGTAAGGGTGTGTTGTCAGGCACTAACTATCTGAACCAAGGGTATCGTAATTACACTATTCGCAGAAATGCGGACATAAACCTCATAAGTATACAGATCGATCCTAATATCCTTACTATGCTAAGACTTCTTTTTGTACGAGGTCCTTTTTCATTCAGGCGCAATCACATTAAGCCCGTTATCCGTACATACTCATGGTGTAGTGACCGGTTAGTGACTCTGATCTCAAGTGATGGGATTCTGGTACAAGAGTTGGTTTAACCCCTTTTTATTTTACCCATTTGCAGTTGCGGGGGATCGGACCGTAGTCCGCCCTACCAAGTCCAGCACCAGATACCTCTGGACCAACTACAACGGATGTGCCTTATATATATATATTTTTTTTCTTTGTTTTTATTAGTGCTTACAACTTTCTTGAGTTGAGTAATCTTTGTGAGGATCACCCAACTCGTAGTCGTATTCATACTTTATTTTTTAAACTTTTAAGGCAAAATAGAGATCATCCACTGATATTCATCGATCCTACACTTAGAGCATGCTTAGGCCGGAGCTGACTGCTAAGATAAACTACTTGAAGACCTATTTGTACAGTTTTATTCAAAATCATAGCATATTGGGAAGAAAGGATCTAATCTAAATGTTCAAAAAGGCTTACGGTGTTAAAACGATAACGAATTTTTCAAAAAGTGAGTGCCCAAGAAATAGACCCTATCTAGGACCTGTCTCATAGCCCAAATCCTTAAAAACAACCACAATTCTTTGAAAAAGATTTTGTAAGGCTAAAAAGTGGGGGAAATGAAAGGGTACACTACGCAGAAAGACTCGCCTATCACATGCATTTTATTAACTACGAATATAACATACCTAAAAGGAAAAAATGCGGAAGGGAAATAAAAGCAGGAAAAACGGGAAATAAAAGCGATAAATGCTCCTCCCACACTTAAATCGGACATTGTCCTCAATGTTCCAAAATAAGGTAGGAGGAGGTACCTGAAAACGCTAGTGGGGGCCACTAGGACCTTCACCATCCTGGTTGGTACGACCGGAACGGCGGCTACGGCTGCGACGGCGGCTCTCTCGGTCCAAAACTAGCTGCTCTATTCTCTCTGTCAAGGCGGCATTTGCCGCTTGTAGCTCTTGGGTCCTACCAATGAGGGTGCCTTGGGTTGCCTCCATCAATTGGAAGTGACGAGCGTATGTGGTCTGGTTAAGGTGATGTTCTCTCTGGAAAGCCAGCTGACTTTCCATAATAGTGCGCAGAGAGCTAGCATTTTGCTGTTGGGATGCTTGCATGAAGGCCATGTTATCGGTCGCCTGTTGCTGCAAAGTAGCAAGGAGGGTGTCCCTCTGGGCCTCTCGGGCCATATGCTCACGCCACATGTCCTCAGTGACATGGAAACTAGGAGCTGTACCTGCATGTGGGTTAGAAGTAGATGGTGTCGTGTGTGGTGGTGAAAAGTGGGGTGGTTCTTCCGTACGGAAATCGTACTCATCATCAGTGTTGTTACCCTCATTTAAAGGTAGATTTGGGGGCAACGGACCAATAAAAGCAGGAGCGTTGAGATCGTAGGTCCAGTTACGCTCAAATCTGATATCAGTACGACGGGTGCAAGGAATAACAACACTGGGTACACCGGCACCTCCAACCATGAGGAAGTAACCACCTTCCCTCCTCGTCTTGCATAAACGCATATCCTTTAAAAATTTAAGATTTGCAATACGAGGAGGAAGTGGCTCAAGGGTGGCAAGTTCTGTATCCAATCCTATGGCACGGGCAATAGTAGTAATCAGTCCACCAAAGGAAATCGGCCCACCTTTTCTTAAAACATGGTGCATGTGGGCAATCATAAATGGGTCTGGATTAACTTTGGTGTCTGTGAGGCAGCTCAGCATGATAATTAATTCTTTAGCATTCACCTTGTTTGGGTTTTCCCGAGCAAAGATGGTGGATGCTAAAAGAAATCTAAAAACACGAAGGGCAGGATTGTGGATATGAGAAACAAGTAGGCCATCAAAAGATGTTGCATTTTGTTTAGTAATTCTGGCCCAAAATGCTTCAAATGCCCAATCCGTGTCTAAAGGTGCTTCACAAACGGCACCATCCCCATAAGGCCATCCTAACATGGCAGCTAGACCGTCAGTGGAGTAGTCATATTCAACATTAAACATTCTAAATTTTACTCCACCTACGGCGCTAGCAGTGTTAGGAGAGACGTTATAAATTAAAGAACTCAAAAATTCGAACGTCAGCCTAGGGTAGGTTGGTGCTTGAGTAGCAAAAATATCATGCATGCCTAGTTTGTCGAGAAGGAAAAATACACTATGGTATATACCTAATGAATATAGACAGTTTTCATCGATATACCTGGTAGAGTGTATTGGTGTTGTCAGCAATTTCTCAAGCCGCTTTTGTTGTCTTTCTCCGGGTTGGCCATCTCGCAAAATGTAGCCGTGATACTCCATAGGATTTTCTTGTGGATGAATATAAAGAGAAAGAATGGGATGTAGAAGTAGTGAAGGTGTGAGGAAGAAAATGAAATAGTGGGGGTATTTATAGGTAGTGAAAAAAAATGGTGGTTGATGAATATTTATGATGGGAATAAATGTAGTGGGGTAGGTATGGAAAATAAAGGAAGTTATGGGGGGTTAAGAATGGAAGAAAATGGGATTGGAAGTGGAAAAAGAGGCAAAATGGGGGGAAAACCGAGCCACTAGCCGTTAGGTGACCGTTACGTCACCGCGGGCGCGGTCAGGGCGAGCCAAGTTGGGCCGGTCTTGCTTCCTTTCCATTGGGCTTTTCCTTCCTTGCCATTAGCTTCAATTTTTGGAGGTGTACCTAGTTTTCTTACGAACGTGCATATATGTATGTGAATACATATATACATGTATATTTATTTATTTTTATATCAAAATTTTCATTATGGTGACCAGAAAAACAAAAATATTAGTAAATGAAAGATATATATAGAGAAAAAAGAAAAAAAAACATATGCATATATATATATATATAGGTACGGACATCGGGTCACCAAAATAGTTATTAATAATGCAGAAAACAGATAATGCAAATAAAAATGAGTCTGAAAAGGAAATCAACATAATACTAATAATACTAGAACTAGAGATCTTGTGAATAACATAGATCTATCGCCAACCGGGAGGATGCTCTGCAGGAGTGTCTGGGCCACGCAGCTCAGTCAGCTGGCGTCGAATCTCTGCCACCTCGTGAGCTAATTCATCTAACTCACCAGCAAAGGTAACATCATTCAGTTCCAACTGTAAATGAAGGTCAGCCACCTCATTGCAGAGAGTGGCTATCTCAGTGCGCATAGCAGTCAACAGAGTGCGAATATCAGGTTCCTGCAAGCTGAGGTTATTAGTAAGAACAGTAGTGCGTGTAACCTCGGGTCGGGATGTGTGATCTGGAGTAGAGTCCTCGGGAGCAGGAGTGTATTCAAGAGTAGGATCTTCGGAAGCAGGAGTGTATTCTGGAGTGGGATCTTCGGAAGCAGGAGTGTATTATGGAGTGGGATCTTCGGAAGCAGGAGTATATTCTGGGGCATACTCTGATATCTCACCCCAACCTTCTACATAATAGTTCCAATTAGCAGGGTTGGAAACACAAGCCATCTGAGGGTCTGGCAGTGTGAAGGTGTAAACTGTCTGGTCATCGATGAGCAATCTGTACTGATATGGGTGGAAAGAGGCCCTCCTCATGAGCCCACGATCCATGCAAAAGTCTAAATCCAGGAAAGTATATCCACAGTATGGGGTCAGCTGTGCTATCATACTGTTCAAACCCAAAGCAGAAGCTATATGTGTCACATTCCCTCCGGAATGAATGAGTCCTACAGCGGATCGAGCAGTCTGCTCGAGGCTCTCTATCAGAAAACCTCCACTAGCTATAGGTCTGGACTGACTGGCACAGTATAGGAAAAGGATCTCCTCAGCGGTGACTAAGTGGTCACAGTAACTCCTCCCAAAGAAAGTGTGGCACAAAATCATCTCGAAGTATCGGAAAGCCGGGTTATGGATCTTCCTGGACAACTGGGTAGAGGGGTCAAGGCTGGCTCCATCAGTAATGTCCTGCCAAAATTTATCAATATCTCTGTCCATATAGTAACTCAATGGTAACTCAGTGATAGCGGTCGGTCCAGTTTGGAAACCAAGAAAATCCCCAAATTCTTTGATGGTCAGGGTATACTCGGTACCAAACAATCTGAAACTTAGGCATCCTCGCTCATCTCCTTCACCCACCCATGGGTTATAATCCACAGAGCTAAGAAACTCCAGAGTAAGGTTCCTGTAGGTTTTATGGACATCATCAACATAATAATCCCAGCCAAGTTGGTTGCACAGATACCTAATACTTGGCTCAATCCCGAGTGCCTCCATGCAGCTCTGATCGGGGTACCTAGTGGGTACCATAGGTCTAGCAGATAAGGTAGCAAATCGGGATTTCTGTGCTTCATCCCTGAAAATCACAACCATACCATCGGGGTAATGCATCCTGAAAATATAAACACAAGAAATTAGTCCAGATAGAACATATATAAATTAATAAAATAAAATAAAATTAAGAATAAACCATGGGTTGCCTCCCATGCAGCGCTTGTTTAACATCTTTAGCTTGACGATTAGATCTTACTTTATGTGGGTATTGGTGGGTCTATAAGAATATGCCTAGAGTAGTCAACAGGCAAATCGCCTCCTTTATATAGCTTCAGTCTTTGTCCATTTACCACAAATGGAGCGCATGAATTGTTTTTGATTTCTACTGCTCCAGACTTTAGAACTTTTGACACTTCAAATGGACCTGTCCATCTTGAACGAAGCTTACCAGGAAAAAGTCGTAACCTTGAGTTAAATAGGAGAACAGGGTCACCAATGTTGAAATCTTTCTTGATGATTTTTTTATCATGCCACATCTTGGTTCTTTCCTTATATATGATGGCATTCTCATAGGCATTCAAGCGAAGCTCTTCCAGCTTGTGAATGTCTAGGATACGTTTTTCTCCGGCTTTTAGGTGATCTAGATTCAAGGATTTAATGGCCCAATAGGCTTTATGTTCTAGTTCGAAGGGTAAATGACAGGACTTTTCATAAACCAATTGATAAGGAGTTGTTCCAATAGGGGTTTTATAAGCCGTTCTATAAGCCCATAAGGCGTCTTTAAGTTTTCCAGACCAGTCTTTTCTGGATAATGATACGGTTTTCTCTAGGATCTGCTTAATCTCCCTATTCGATACTTCTACTTGGCCACTGGTTTGCGGGTGATATGGTGTTGCTACTCTATGTTTTACTCCGTATTTGCTTAGAAGCTTGTCAAATATCTTAGATATAAAATGCGATCCTCCATCACTTATGACTAACCTCGGGGTTCCAAACCTAGGAAAAATAATATTCTTAAACAGTTTGATAACTACCTTGGTATCGTTTGTGGGTGATGCAACAGCTTCTATCCACTTTGAGACATAATCGACAGCTACTAGGATATACTTGTTACCCATTGAGGAAGGAAAAGGTCCCATGAAATCTATACCCCAGACATCAAATATTTCCACTTCTTGGATGTTACTTAAAGGCATTTCATCACGTCTTGAGATGTTCCCAGTGCGTTGGCATCGGTCACATTTTGTAATGTAAGTGTGGACATCGCGCCATACAGTAGGCCAATAAAAACCTGCTTAAAATATTTTGGCGCATGTTTTAGATGTGCTTGCATGTCCACCATAAGGTGCAGCATGAGAATGTTTAATGACGTTGCCTACTTCTTCTTCCGACACACATCGTCTGAATATATTATCTATTCCTCTTTTGAATAGGAGGGGTTCATCCCAAAAGAAGTGTTTAACATCACTAAAAAACTTCTTCTTCTGTTGGTAGCTTAAGTCAGGGGGTATGATATCAGCGGCCAGATAATTCACAATATCTGCGTACCATGGTATGTTGTTCAAGGTTGAGATTTCCTCATAGGTCTCTTCTTCAGTTGAGTTTATCCCAGCTATTAATCTTTCATAAGTAGAGTGATCGTCTATAGGTATAAGTTCAGGTTTAAGGTGTTCTAACCTAGAGAGATGATCAGCTACTAAGTTTTCAGCTCCTTTTTTATCCTTAATATCCAAGTCAAATTCTTGGAGTAAAAGAACCCATCTGAGCAATCTAGGCTTAGCATCTTTCTTACTTAACAAGTACCGGATTGCTGCATGATCTGTGTATACTATTATTTTTGCTCCCACCAAATAAGATCGAAATTTATCAATAGCAAAAACTACGGCTAGCAATTCCTTTTCTGTGGTTGTATAATTTAGCTGGGCAGCGTCTAGTGTTCTACTAGCGTAGTAAATAGCATGCAGTTTCTTGTCTTTTCTTTGCCCTAGTACAACACCTACAGCGAAATCACTAGCATCGCACATGATTTCAAAGGGTTGTGTCCAATCAGGTGGTCTTATGATAGGTGCTGAAATAAGAGCTTGCTTTAAAACTTCAAAGGCCTCAAGACATTTTTGGTCGAATTCAAACTCGACATCCTTCATCAATAAGTTAGTTAAAGGTTTTGTTATTCCGGAAAAATTCTTGATGAAATGTCGGTAGAACCCGGCATGTCCTAGAAAACTTCTTACTTCCCTAACGGTCTTAGGTGGGTTTAGGTTTTCTATAACTTCTATCTTGGCCTTATCAACTTCTATACCTCTTTCAGAAATAATGTGTCCCAAGACTATCCCTTCATTTACCATAAAGTGGCACTTTTCCCAATTCAACACAAGGTTTACTTCCACACATCTTTTTAAGATTTTCTCTAAGTTTGAGAGGCAGTTTTTGAAATCAAACCCACACACTGAAAAATCGTCCATAAATACTTCCATAATTCCATCTAGGTAGTCTGCGAAAATTGACATCATACAACGTTGGAAAGTGGCAGGTGCATTACAGAGTCCAAAGGGCATTCGTCTATAAGCGAATGTTCCATAAGGGCAAGTAAATGTGGTTTTTTCTTGGTCCTCTGGGTGAATAGGGATTTGGAAAAACCCTGAATACCCATCAAGATAGCATAAATATGAGTGTCTTGCTAGACGTTCAAGCATCTGATCTATAAATGGGAGAGGGAAATGGTCTTTTCTCGTTGCCTTATTCAACTTTCTGTAATCTATACACATACGCCATCCTCCTTCTGTTCGTTTTGCCACATGCTCACCTTTCTCATTTTCCATAACAGTGATACCTCCTTTCTTGGGTACCACATGGACTGGGCTTACCCATTCACTATCCGAAATTTGGTATATGATACCAGCTTCTAATAACTTAAGAACTTCTTTCTTGACTACATCACTCATGATAGGGTTTATTCTTCTTTGATGTTCTCTTGAGGGTTTTGAATCTTCTTCTAGCATAATCCGATGCATGCATACGGATGGGCTTATACCTTTTAAATCTGATACTTTATACCCTAAAGCTGAGGGATATTTTCGCAAGGTATCTAAGAGTTGATTTGTTTCTATTTGGTTTAGAGCGGCGCTAATTATAACAGGTCTATTCATCTCCTCATCCAAAAACTCATATCTTAGATTCTTGGGTAGTTCCTTAAGTTCTATAGTGGGTTTCTCAGTACGCGGCATAAGGTCAGGGGTAAGAGCTAAGCATTCGAAAAGGTTGTCATCAATGCACGGTTCGATACTCTTAAATCCGTCATCCTCTAAAATAGGGGTTGATGGTAATTTGATTAAAGATTCGTTTTGTTCGAGCTCCTTTACACATTCGTCAATGACTTCGATGGCATAACACGCATCTCCTATCACTGGTGCCATTAGAAACTTTGATAAAATGAACTCAATCTTTTCATCTCCTACCTCGAAAGTCAGTTTCCCTTTCTTAACATCTATTATAGCTCCGGCGGTCGATAAGAATGGTCTTCCTAAGAGGATTGGGATGTCTTTATCTTCTTTAATATCCATTACGACGAAGTCGGTCGGAATGTACAACTGACCAATCTTGACAGGTATGTCTTCTAAAATACCCATGGGATATTTGACAGATCTATCAGCTAGTTGTAAGGACATCTTAGTAGGTTGAAGTTCTCCTAATTTTAACCTCTTACAGACGGCCAGAGGCATCAGACTTACGCTTGCTCCTAAGTCTAAAAATGCTTTGTCTATCATATGGTTACCTAGGATGCAAGGGATAGAAAAACTTCCAGGGTCTTTATCTTTCTTGGCGAGTTTATTTTCGGATATATAATGACATTCTAAAGGCTTGGGATCATCGAGTCGCCGTTTATTGGTCAAAATATCTTTCAAGAACTTAGCATATGATGGTATCTGGGTTATAGCTTCAGTAAAAGGAATCTCTACATGGAGTTTCTCTATTACCTTAATAAACTTTTGGTACTGGTTTTCTACTTTGGTGTTTTTCAGCCTCTGTGGGAACGAAATAGGTGGTTTATAAGGTTGTTGAGTGTTATTCCCTGGTTCTGGTTTTGATTGCTTTTCTGGTTTCTCTGGTTCCTCTACCTGGGCTTTAGGTGTAGCATCTTCCATAGGTTTTTCTGATGTGCTTAAGTTAGGATTTCTAGGCCCTTCATAAGCAGTTCCACTTCTTAAGGTGATAGAATTTGCTTGGCCTTTTGGATTTGGTTCAGTTTGTCCAGGAAATTGTCCTCCAGGTGCAACTTGTACAGAGGTGTTTTGTGCTACTTCGGAAATCTGAGTCTCAAGCATTTTGGTGTGGGTTATCATCTGGTCAAACTTGGTTGCCAGTTGAGTAACTAGTTCGTTCGTGTGAATGTGTTGGTTCATAAACTCCTTATTTTGCTGAGTTTGAGTCTGAATAAAGGTGTCTATGGTTTCTTTAAGGTTTGGTCTTGGGGGCACTATTTGCATAGGTTGGTTTTGTTTTTGCGTTTGGAATCCTTGAGGTCTCGAAGGTCCGGGATTTTGGATAGGGTTATTGTTTTTGTAAGAGAAATTCGGGTGGTTCCTCCATCCAGGATTGTAGGTATTCGAGAAAGGGTTCCCTTGGGTATAATTAACTTGGTCTAAGATAGATTCGTTCAAAAGGTTACAATCAACGGTTTGATGTCCTTGAGTTCCACAGAGTTCGCATTCCGATTGGATTGCTGCTACTGTGGTTGGGTTTTGAGACATGTTCTCGACTCTCAAAGCTAGGGCGTCCATCTTGGCATTAATCATGTCCATGCAACTTACCTCATGATTTCCTCCATGGCTCTCCTTTTTCTGTACTGTCGCTCGTTCTAATCCCCACTGGGCGTGGTTTTGGGCCATGTCCTCTATTAGGGCGCAAGCGTCAGGGTAAGGTTTGTTCATCAACGCTCCGCCAGCGGCAGCGTCTATGGAAATCTTTGTGTTGTAATGGAGTCCATTATAGAAGGTATGTATGATTAACCATTGCTCCAGGCCATGGTGCAGACAAGCTCTTAAAAGTTCTTTATATCTCTCCCAGGCATCAAAAAGTGATTCGCCTTGGTTTTGGGTGAAACAAGTGATCAGGTTCCTAAGAACAGCGGTCTTGCTTGGTGGAAAATATCTCGCAAGAAAAGCTCTCCTAAGGTCTTCCCAAGTTGTTATTGAGTTAGCTGGAAGGGCGTCTAACCAGTCGTGAGCTTTACCTCTAAGGGAAAAAGGAAACAATCTTAAACGGATGGCTTCGGGTGTGGCTCCATTTGCCTTAAGGGTGTCAGCTAACTGGATAAATACCTTTAAATGTTGATTCGGGTTCTGGGTAGCGAGACCAGCGAATTGGTTTTGTTGTACTAATTGTAATAATGAGGGCTTTAGTTCAAAGTTGTTGGTAGTTATAGTAGGGTTTACTATACTAGAACTAGGTTCCTCGTTAGATGGTTGGGCGAATTCCTTGAGTGGTCTTTGGTTACGATCTTCTGCCATAGCTCTTCTTATCTTGCGTATAAAAAGACGGGCACGAGCGTAACGTTCAGGTTCTACTAAAGGATCTATTAGGTTACCGGTGCTACAATTTCTACGCATCTACCGGCTAGAATAGCCTTAGTCTAAACGGGATAACAATAGGGTGCGAAATTTGACGAAGTTGGTCCCCGGCAACGGCGCCAAAAACTTGATGAGGGAATCTGTAACGTATAGCCTAAATATAGTACTGCAAGTGCACAGCCTATCGAAGTAATATATAAGATTATCGAACCACAGAGACCAATTGTCAATCTATCAACTCTATTGCTAAGGTGCTTATCTAAGGTGAACAAGAATATTGATGTGAGTGCAGTGCAACAAAGTAAATTAGCGAGGTAAATAACAGTTTAAAAGACAGGTTGGAATGTAAATCATGTAATCAGATATTGGTCCGGTCATGCGTAGATGAAACTACTTATGGGGCAGTATTTTTTATTGATAGCAAAGAATCAATTTAACGGGAACTTGTAGCTTTTGACTACTAAGAACCGAATTTACTCTTTAAATTAAATTCCTTTATTGTCACATATAAAGGGTGCCTTCCGCGTTAAAGAGGTAAACCTATTTTTAAGAAATTGATAGTTTTGACTTAACAGAAAAGTAATTTTACTTGGAAAGATTAACTTAAAGAGACTTTTGGCTTTTGACCAAGAGTCAGATTTCAAACCTACAAACGCGTCTGAAAATAGTTTCAAAATCGTTTTCTAAAAAGGTCAATGATTCCTATTTAACCAATCAACGGCTTTTGCTCTTTTTGTTTGGTTAAATAATAATCAAGTCGTATCATTAGTTTGGACGACTTTCAATCTTACCCAATAAACATTTAAACATAATTGACTTAAGTTAAAAGCAAAACATCCCCAGAGTATTTTCACTAGCATGATAATTGGAACACGACCATGATGACAATCATTACATCCAAACCTTTATAGTTTAGCCAGACATAATAAGTGCGAGTCTATAAAACGTGTAGACTATGATAAGAGCGTTTAGAGTCTATAAAACGTGTAGACTATGGTAAGAGCGTTTAGAGTCTATAAAACGTGTAGACTATGGTAAGAGCATTTAGAGTCTATAAAACGTGTAGACTATGGTAAGAGCAATTATAAGTAAAGAAATGCAATAAAATAGAACCTTGCTCCAGTCGGAGACTTGAATCTGATACAAATCTGCGGAATGGTAAGGCTGGTATGATCAACTTCAACCAAAGTGCTCCAAGACTCGATTACAACTCAATCTACACCGCAATAACTCCCCGATGTGAAGAGATTATTACTTTACAGAAACTGATAGTATATGGCTTAAGATTGTACTAAGCTTGGATGAAACTAAAAAATGAAAATCGAAAACTATTTATAGAGGATCCTTGAGATGCGTAAAGACCAGCATGCCCCTCAACTTCTTCTGAGCGGGAAAACTTTTGTGAAGGCCGCGGGCGCGGTGGCAGTGGCTGCGGGCGCGGTGGCTGGAACTGCCACATCGTGGGAACGTGGCAGTTGGTCTCTGGGTGAAAGTGGGCCACGTCATCGCGTTCCATGTAGCCAGCGCGGCGCTGAACGCCATAAGTGCAGAATATCTTGAAAAACCCTAATTTCTTGGCGTTTTGGCTCGTTTCTTCACAGAAGGCTCTGAAATGACAAGAATCCTGAAAACAAAGGAAAAAGGAACATAATACGAGAAAATGACAATAAAAACTAAGGAAAACATGTGATATTTGAGTCAGAAACATAGTGCGATTTAGTGCGATCATTTACTTGATCTTATTGCTGAATGAATATACTCTTGTGTATTCAGTTTGTAAATGTTTAAGTTCATATTGATTTGGCCTTACTACCTAATGTCTTTTTCTAGTAATTAATTTGTCGTTGATAATTGTAGTTGCCACTAGATCAAGGAGGAGGTGAGGGTAAAGCTATGTACATAGATGCTGAGGGAACATTTCGGCCTCAGCGACTCTTACAGATAGCAGACAGGTATAATGATTCTTTATATTGCTTTGTTGCCCTATGTCTGTGAAATTATATATTCAATATTAATGTTCCTTAATGGTACAGGTTTGGACTGAATGGTGATGATGTATTGGAAAATGTCGCTTATGCTAGGGCGTATAACACGGATCATCAAACACGGCTTCTGCTTGAAGCAGCTTCAATGATGGTTGATACAAGGTGTGACTTCTGATGGTTCCTTTCGAATATGCATTATTATGTCAGACTAGCACTATGACCAGCTGAACTGGCTCTGTTTTATTTTCCTTTCATTCTTTTCTATTAGGCCTTAAGCTGTATTGTAAGATTTACTTTACTAGTGATGTTTGATCTTAATTTGGTTATGTGCTTTAGATGCCAGAATCGATATTGAGGCTTATGTTTTGATGGCTTATACACAGGTTTGCTCTAATGATAATAGACAGTGCTACTGCTCTCTATAGGACAGATTTTTCCGGAAGAGGGGAGCTTTCAGCCCGCCAAATGCATTTAGCGAAGTTCCTGAGAAGCCTTCAGAAGTTAGCAGACGAGGTAAACAGTCCATGTCAGGCTTGTTCTGCACAAATTTCTTTATTGTATATAAACTGATTCATGATTCTTAGTAAACACATACAAATATACAAATCATTTGGAGCTAATAACTTATTTTGATTGTCTAATTGTAGTTCGGCGTGGCTGTTGTCTTAACAAACCAAGTAGTTTCACAAGTAGATGGTTCTGCAATGTTTGCTGGACCACAAACCAAACCTATTGGAGGGAACATTATGGCTCATGCAACCACAACAAGGTTAGCTCTCAGGAAAGGAAGAGGAGAAGAGCGAATCTGTAAAGTGATTAGTTCTCCTTGTTTGGCTGAAGCCGAAGCAAGATTTCAGGTGTTAGGCGAAGGAGTTTCAGATGTTAAAGACTAACCAATTATAGCATTGTCTGAAACATTGAGTGTTTTTTGTTTGTTTGTTTGGGCCCTTTTGCTGGTTGTAAAGGATGATTTGAAAGAATCCAATGTCTAGTTTGCAATAATGTTCAATTTTGGTGGTTTCTGTTTTCTTACCATTGTTCTTTTGGCAGTCGCTTTGCATTTTGTGATCATGATAATTGTTACAGTGTTGATTGTGTAGCTTCATTGAAATTGAGAAACTATTGAATGCAATTGGCAATTGACATTTAAAACATGCACTATGTTTTGAAATAAGAAGATTAGAATTAAACTTTGTCAATATTTATATTTTAGATTTTAAAAATACTCTCTTTAAAACTTACAATTGTGTGGGGGCACAATTAATAAAAAATAATAATAATAAAACCTCATTATGCCTCATTAAAATTTGCATGATGAGCCTTTCTGATTAATAAAAAAATAATGAAAAGCGCTGCTAAAGGGGGGGGGGGGGGGGGTAATAGACAGCGCTTTTCATGAAAGCGCTGTCTAAAGTGATTGAAAAAAAAAATTAAAAAAAAATGAGGAAAAGCGCTGCTAAAGGGGGGGTAATAGATAGTGCTTTTCATGAAAAGCGCAGTCTAAAGTGATTGAAAAAAAAATAAAAAATAAAAATGAGGAAAAGCGCTGCTAAAGGGGGGTAATAGACAATGCTTTTACCAAGCGCTGTCTAAAGTGATTGAAAAAAAGCGCTGTCTATACCTTTAGCAGCAGAGGTTTTAGCAGCGCTTTTAAGCGCTGTTAAAGGCCTAAAAAAGCGCTGTCTAATCCCTTGTTTGGCATAGTGATAGATCTTGTCATGGATAGCCAATTAGCATACATCTAGCAGTTAATGGTTGCGGAAAATAAATCTAAGCTATTACAAGGCGTCGGGTATTTACATCGCCAAAAACAAACCCTTGAAAAAGTAAATGCGAAAAGGTAAATAAAAGCGGTAAATAATCCTAAGTTAAAGCTATTACATCCTGAAATCAAGGATGGGACACGTGTGTGGCATGACAAGACTGAATCAAGTGGGCCCTTTTGTCAAAAATTGGAGTTTTGAGGATAGTTGACTTTTGGCAATTTTGGAAAAATTCCTAACTTCAACAATGCATAACTTCCTCAATTTTGAACTTTTGGAGGTGTTCTTGGACTTTTTAGAAACCTTGAGGTGTCCTCTAATCAACCCTTTTGATCTCATCTCATTTTGATATTCCATTCGCAAGTTATAAGCTTTAGAAAAAAAGGTGTTTTTGTTGACTTTCAAAAATGACCTATAATGTCCAAATTTGTAACTTTTTGTGAGAGAATTTATTTATCTTGGGGTGTGAAGATGGATTGTAGGAAATTGCATCCTCTTCAAAATGAGCTTTGGATGGGTCATTTCTCATAAAGTATGAGAAAGTTATGCTTGGTCAAAGTTGAGTTGACTTTTCCTCCAAAACCCTAATTTAGCAACTTTTGAATCTCGATGAATCCTGAGCAATCCTTGATGAATCATGATCAACCATTGATCAAATGATGAATTATACTTCAAAATAAGAGTGTTGACAAAAAATCCTGAGGTTTGACTGTATTTGGGACACAATTGACTTTTGACCCAACACAGTCGATTTTTGGGCCTCTTGAGCAATTAACTGACCAAAGTTTCTCTACAAGGCTTGAAATTTGTCATGGATGAACTTAAGAACATATCAAGGCATTGGGAAGCACTTGAGGCCATTTGGATGTAAGGACCTTGATGCAACACAAAACCCTAATTTTGAATTGACTGCCTTAGGAGGTGATTTGACTGTACAACCCTTGAGCCATTTTGAGCAATATGAAGATCATTCTTGACAAATCTTGAGGAATATGGGAGGGCAAATTTTGGGGTACAACAGTTGCCCCTGTTCAATCTTCTTAAACCTGAGGATGTAGATTGGCTTGCGTGCCTTTCGTGATCTGAAGGTGGAAGATGATTGAACACTAAAGTGCCCAGAAATTTGCACTCGCATGATGTAGTATCAGCATTGTGATGTCGGGAATGGGCTTACATATGCCATTTGGAGATGTGATAGAAAGTTGTTGGAGATGGGCTTAAAGATACTACCCAAAAGTGGTTGTTGAATTGTTTGAGCTGGTCGAGTAGATAGTTGTCCTGGCTGGTTTCAGGTATTGATCTCTGACCTGAGAAAGAAAAATAGTTTTCCTGGCTTGTTACAGGTATTAATTTTCAATCTCTTCGCGTAGGTGGTTTTCCTGGCTGGTTTCAGGTATCGATTTTCAATTAGTCGTCCACAGATGCTTTTCCTGGCTTGTTACAGGAATTAATCTGGAACTTGAAAAGGTTGGCCGATGAGATAGTTGTCCTGGCTGGTTACAGGTATTGATCTCTGACCTGAGAAAGAAAGATGGTCTTCCTGGCTTGTTACAGGTATTGATCTTCAATCTCTTCATGTAGATAACTTTCCTGGCTTGTTACAGGTATTGATCTACAATCAGTCATCCACAGATATTTTCCTGGCTTGTTACAGGTATTCATCTGGAACTTAAGAAAGGTTGGTCGAGGAGATAGTTGTCCTGGCTGGTTTCAGGTATTAATCTCTGACCTGAGAAAGAAAGATGGTCTTCCTGGCTTGTTACAGTTATTGATCTTCAATCTCTTCATGTAGATAACTTTCCTGGCTTGTTACAGGTATTGATCTACAATCAGTCGTCCACAGATATTTTCCTTGCTTGTTATAGGTATTCATCTGGAACTTGAAAAGGTTGGTCGAGGAGATAGTTGTCCTGGCTGGTTTCAGGTATTAATCTCTGACCTGAGAAAGAAAGATGGTCTTCCTGGCTTGTTACAGGTATTAATTTTCAATCTCTTCATGTAGATAATTTCCTAGCTGGTTTCAAGTATTAACCTACAATCAGTCGTCCACAGATATTTTTCCTGGCTTGTTACAGGTATTAATCTGGAACTTGAAAAGGTTGGCCAATGAGATAGTTGTCCTGGATGGTTTCAGGTATTAATCTCTGACCTGAGAAATGAAGATCTTCCTGGCTTGTTACAGGTGTTAATCTTCAATCTCTGTGTAGATGGTTTTCCTGGCTTGTTACAGGTATTAACCTATAATCAGCCGTCCACAGAATTTTCCTGGCTTGTTACAGGTATTAAACTGGGACTTGAAAAGGTTGATGGTAGCCATCTTTTGATTGACCTTTTCCTGAAAAAGGTAAAACGTTAGCTGAATGCAATGTCGTGATGTATGAAATGCATGATGTCATGATGTTCTCAAAAATAAATGAGATCGTGTCGTAGGCACTTTATCATGTATATAAATAGGAGATATGAAGTGTGAAATGTTTATGAATGTATTTTCGTCTGGGAAAATAAATCCTGGAGCTGCTGGAGAATAGAGTTGAGTTCTTCGTTTCCGCTGGGGATGATGAACCAAGATGATTGTGAGAATAAACCTGCAGGAGAAAAGAACTCCGTTGGGGAATAAACTGGTGAAGATATTACTCTGCAGGGAATTACTCTGTGGGAAGAGATGCTTTGCTGAGATTTTAACGATAACTCCACTGGGAATTCCGTTGATAAGCTCTGTTGGGGTTTTTGATGATGAACTCCGCTGGGGATAGAAAGAACTTCGCTGGGGATGATCTTTCAGTTGCAACCTACTGAGGATAACCCAGTTAGACTCTCGTGGGGATAACCTCTGAATTTGGCTGAGGAGATGCATTTGTATTCTGCAGGGGACAAGCTTCCAGAATCTACTGAGTAAGATGATTCAATTCTCTATTGGGGAAATTTTTTAGACTGCGCTGGGGAAATGGCTCCACTGGGGGTATCTTGTATTCCGCCGGGGAACATTCTTATATTTCGCTGAGGAATATTAAGACTGCTAGGGATGCTCTTTACGCTTGCTGGGGAATATCTGTATACTCCGCTGGGGAATATTAAGACCTTCTGGGAATACCGAGCCTTTTCAGGACTAACGGTAGACTAACTCTGCTTGGGGGAGAGTATTGCTGATTTGTACATAGCTGCAAGTCTCAGCCGGGAGAGCTGCCATTACTGTCTTACTCTGCGAGTAGTGACGATATCTTGGTCATATTCTTCAGCTGAACCTACCTTGGTACCTTGGTGGACAGAGCAACTGTACAGTTCGGACAATTCTTATTGCCCCAGTTTCTGCGGGAGAAGAAGGCCTATGAGGTGCTTGATATCTGCCGATTGACAAATCTTCTTCTGGTAGGCAAGTGACGAGATGACGGGACATAGTCGTACACTTTGATCCCTAATTTTTGCCTGGACCGCCCTTTCGGGTTTTCAGTCCATCGGAATACCCCTTTTTGCCCAAGCCGCCTTTTCAGATTTTCGACTTGTCGGGTGTATAGATTTTTTATTTTCATCCCTTATTTTTTTGCCCGAACCCTTTTGGTTCGCCGAGAAGCCCTTATTTTTGCCTAGGCCAGTCAACCTAGCGGGTCATTGATTCACGCGCGGTATTTTTTGACTATATCCATTCCCTCAGGATGTAGAGAGGTGTCACTGTCGGTAGTGTTGTGTTGCCATACTACCAGAAGATCTTCATTTGATCATGCAAGATTCGTTGCTGGAATTCATGTCCAATGCCCCAATTGATTCAGATGGAGATCTGCCCCTGGCTATTTGGCATTTTGAGAGATTCCTTGAATCTTGACTTGACTGCCCCAGATGATAGACAATGAACATGCCGCGCCCCTTGATTGGAAGTGTTGTTCCACTTGAGGTGATCTTTTTTATTGAAAAGGTTTTTGTTCACAAGATATTCATCGTGCGAATTTCTCTGCTGTTCGAACAAATAGTCATATGCAAACAATGTTATTTTAAGAATGCAAAGCTTATGTCTGTCTTGAAGTTTTTTGAAAATGCAGTTTTCAATAAAACAAGTGAATTTTTGTAAAATGTGATGTCAACTCAGGATTTTACAGCAAGCCCTATAGGAGTCAGGATACCTTTGTAACAGTATGCTTTCGAACTTACCCATGCTTCAGCTAGGACTTTTTATGGGTTATAACGTGGCCTGGTTCACGGTTTAAGAAACAAAGGATAAAGGCTCAAATTTTATTTATACCCACCCGTTCTTCGTGATGTTCTTCGATCCTAAACTCAGCTAATCGTGCATTAGATCTTGTTTGAGTCTTTGCTCTGATATTCCGGTGATGGTTCGGATACCGACAATTTATTTTGAACAGGCAGTCATTTTTTTGAGAGTCTGTAGGACCTCTTTCTTTTTGATTTTATTATCCCTGTCTTTTTGCCTGAACTGTTTCTTTCGTGATTACAGTCAGCGGGATGCCCCAGTTTTATAAGTCTCCTTCATAGGTTTTGACTTGATGGGTTTTTATTTTGAGAGATAATGACTGCCTGTCCTGATGATTATAGGGAACCATCACTGTCTTTTGTTTTGGAAGGACTCCTTTGATGCCATTCATTGTGTACCTGGATCAACTGAGAGAACTACCCTGCCCCAGGTTATAATTAAGGGTTTTAATTTTTGAAAAGAAAAACTCCAACTTCTTTGGCTCAAAGGGGTTGACTAGGGATTATCTTCCTTATAACTCCACTGTTTAGGATTTGAAACAATGTCTATACCTCATCAGCGGGGTCTGTTCAAAATCATACTATAAAGATCGTGGTATCGTTTTCGTCATCCTCCCTCAAAAGGCTTAGAATTTTTTAATTGAGAGTTTGAACATCACAAAAAGGAAATATGAAGCAATTTTAAGCATAGTGAAAACAATTAATTCAAAACAGACACGTGTAATGCATTAATGAAATAAAAGAGTTTGACATGATAATTGTTTGAATAAGCAAGAAAAATACAATTTCAGAATTCAAATGAACAAAAATTCTTTCAATCCTATCCATGTTTTGGCAAGGGAGCAGTGATCACATTGGGAGTCTCAGGAGGCTCGAATTCGATCTCCTTAGCGTCAATCATATTCTGAATCTTGTATTTCAGCATCCAACAATCGTTAGTATCATGGCCCGGGCTACCGGAATGATAAGCACACCTTGCATCTGGGTTGTAGTTAGGAGAAGAAGTCTTAGGGTTCGGAGGAGGGTTTATTACCGTAATCAGATTCATCTTCAACATGTGTTGCAATGCTTGTGACAATGGCATGTTGATGTTGGTGAACTGTCTTTTAGGCTCGTCCGACCTTCATTGATTTCCCTTTTGCTGTTGTCGGTGTGACACAAAACCAGAGATCAGGACTGCCCCTACGTGTTGGTCACGACGACTCTTTTGACTGTACACAACATTGGACTCTTTCTTCCTACTGTAAGGCTTTTTCTGAGCATCAGAAGGTGTAGCTTCTTGAATCTTCCCACTTTTGATGCCGGCTTCAATTCTCTCCCCAGTCAAGATAAGGTCTGTAAATCCGACTGAAGAGCTTCCAATCAGATGATTAAAGAATGGACCAGACAGGGTCCCCAGAAACATATCGACAAGTTCACGATCAGCCAAAGGTGGTTGCACCCTTCCGGCAAGGTATCTCCATTTCTGAGCATACTCTTTAAATCCTTCACCCGTCCCTATTGACATACCCTGGAGTTGGGTACGCGTAGGAGCAAGGTCGGAGTTATACTGATACTGCCTATAGAACGCAGTAGCCAAATCCTCCCAGCTGCGGATACTGGCTCCATCCAACTGATAGAACCACTCAAGCTGAGTCACTGAAAGACTTTCTTGAAAGAAATGGATCCATAAGTTCTTGTCAGCAGTGTAAGGTTGGATCCTTCTCACATATGACCGGAGGTGCAGCTTTGGACAGGAAGCTCCGTCATACTTGGCAAAGGCAGGTGCCTTAAACTTATGGGGAATCACCACCCCAGATGATAGACCCAGGTCTCCGAAGTTCAGCCCGGGCACGTTTTGTAACTCCATAGCGCTCAAGCGGTCTTCCAGCTGTTTGTACTTATCCTCAGCAGGAAGATATTGTTCTTCATCATAGTCCGTCTCGTTGTCGGAGACTATAGGGCTAGGAACCCTCCTTTCTGGTGGGCTGTCTTTCCCTCCAGATGAGGTGGCCAGATCAACTTTGTTTTGTAGCCCGTTTCCAAACCTGCGTCCGGTGTTGAACAAGACAGTCCTCTTCTTCTTCTTCTTCCTCTCTTTCAGAATCAGGGTCTTCAGGTCCTGCTGACCCTTAGCTAGGCTCATGACCAACTCTTGAAACTGGGCATTCTGGGCTTGGAGGGCCTTGATAGCTTGCTCAGTGGAAGGTTCGGTAGACATGATGATTGCTGAAATAAACAGCGAAGAAGATAAGAGACCTGTAATGGTACCTGTAATGCAATGATATGTATGATATATGTATGCAATGTTTTCAAGGATCTCGTGGAGTAAACAAAGAAACTTGTTAGAATTTGAATTTTGCAGCTTGATTGGAGGAACTTCATGTTGCTGAGAGTCCTTCTTCAAGAGTCATGCTCACCATATCGAGTGGGTCATAGCCCCTGACTCAAGTTATCATGTTTTGATCTCCAAACAACCTTGGCTAGAGGAAAATAAATCCCCTTTTCCCCTTGCTAGACATTTGGTTCATCATGACCTGCATCACAAACCTTTGAGATCCTTGAAATGGTTAAGGAAATGTTAAGGTATGATGTTATGATGTGTATGCTATGCGTTTAAGCAACAGTGTGAGGCGATGTAAGTAAACCCTGCAATGAGTCCAAATTATTGGATAAGGAGTGTAAACAAAAACCTGCAAGGAACCCATGTTGTCAGATAACAAGAATGTACAAGTAATGTTAGGACGCCTTAGCGGTAACCCTAATGTCTTAGATCATTTTATCCGAGGCAACCGTTTCGAGGCAACTTATGATCTTTGGACAAGAGGGCGACCTCTAAAACTTCCTATACTCAATGACCACGTTCGAGGCAACCAAGTGAGGCGTACCCTAGGAGTGGCATGTGCAAATGTGTCAATTTTCAGTTATGTTATCTTTGTACATGTTATGGTGAGCTACGGTTGATTTTAAGTTAAGATAGATCTTGTCATGCATAGCCTATTAGCATACATCTAGCAGTTAATGGTTACGGAAAATAAATCTAAGCTATTACAAGGCGTCGGGTATTTACATCGCCAAAAACAAACCCTTGAAAAAGTAAATGCGAAAAGGTAAATAAAAGCGGTAAATAATCATAAGTTAAAGCTATTACATCCTCAGAGCAATTACAATATTGAAATATGAATCAAAAAATAATACGCGCGAGAAAATTGAATCGGAGAGTTTTAGGGTTTTGACCCTTTTTATGAAAGAAGGAGATTTTTTGTTATTTTGAACTAAATGAAATTAAACCTAAGTTAATTAATTAATTAAAAAATAAAAAAAAAATATTTTTTTGGGTTTTTAGAATATTTAAGGAAATAAAAATAAAAATGATTAAAATTGTTAAAACCTAATGTTCTAATTAATTTTAAATTTATTGCAAAAATGTTAAAATTATACCTAATTAAAAAAACTAAGTCAATTAAATTGTTTATTTACAAAAGTAATGAAATTAATAAAAATAATATATTTTTTATGTTTTCTGGTTTTTATTAGGAAAAATAAATTAGTTAGTATAATAATAATAATTAATAAAAAAAACAATTAAATAAAAATATAAAAAGAGAAAAAAAAGAGGCAAACTCAGGGGGTTTGGGCCTAATTTTGTGGTGAATTTGGCAATTCCCAGGCCCATTAACGTCCAGCCTGCTTGACTTTTCAGATTGTCCACGCGTATGTTGACCAGTGAGTATGGTGGACCTTCATTCATGACCACTGGATCTAGGTTTGGAGCCATCTGGCGCACTGAGATTTGAGATGTATGGTGGACCAACGCCTTGGAGAGTACATGTGATCACCTGAAGAAAAAATCAAATTAGTGTTTTGGGGGACCTGGGATTCGAACCCAGGTCCCATTGGTTTTGGACGTTCACCCCTGCCACTACACCACCATGCCTTATTTGTTATTGGATCAGATAGTAATTAATATATTAGCAAACAAATAAATATGCTGGAATTATAAAAACACGCGCCAAGGTTTGAAACAGCCAGTAGGGAAGAGCCACGTGATCTTCTTCTTCAACAAAAAGCCTGGTTATTTACCTGCGGATTTCATCCACAGGAAGTTTCGTAGGCCGTTTCAAAAATTGTCTCCAGGCCATGAAAACGCTATCCAAGATTACAGACATGTTCGTCTCTGTCTCCTCATCATCCCTGTAACCACCATTCATCTTGATTTTGCCTATAGAAAAAACGCCTAAAACACAAGAACCTGAACCCTAGGTTCGAGCATCATGATACAGGGTCCAATAATAAAATTGAATAATGCAAAAATGTTCTAAATCAAATAACAAACATGAATATGCCAATATTTTGAAGAAAAAGTGCAAGAACTGGAGGTTTGGACTCCATGTTCAGAGTCGAGTTGAAGACGACTTACAGTGATTTTTAGGTGATGAAAAGGCCTGGTTTTTATTCCAATCGCTTCAAGGGATGGCAGTCAAGCACACTACGTTGAGTTTTGGTCCTGAAAACGTCCCTAAGGTGGATTTCGATCCTCACTTTTTCCAAGCTTTTTCAGTTTTTGGTTTGGCCGTTTTAACAGAGCTTTGTGCGTGCATTAGGTTTGTCAGGCTTGTGTATGTATATTGGAAGTGAATTAGGTCAAGAGTTAGGCTTTAATCCATGTGCATTCAAGGTTTTGAGATTTGATTTTATCACCATTGAAAAGCTTTCCAAATATGGCCAAATCTAAGATTTTGTGCATGTTTGAGCCTTGGCACGAGTTGGTTGGTTGTCACATGATATTTGCAAGTTGTACAAATCACAAAGATCCATTTACATCAATTTTTGGATTTTATTTTATTTAATATTGATTAATAATGAATTAAATCAATAAAAATGAAATAAAATAGAAAAATAAATGTTTGGTCATGAAATTAAGGATGGGACACGTGTGTGGAATGACAAGACTGAATCAAGTGGAAAAAAGTGGGCCCTTTTGTCAAAAATTGGAGTTTTGAGGATAGTTGACTTTTGGCAATTTTGAAAAAATGCCCAACTTCAACAATGCATAACTTCATCAATTTTGAACTTTTTGAGGTCTTCTTGGACTTTTTAGAAACCTTGAGATGTCCTATAATCAACCCTTTTGGTCTCATCGCATTTTGATCTTCCATTCTCAAGTTATAAGCTTTAGAAAAAAAGGTGTTTTTGTTGACTTTCAAAAATGACCTATAATGTCCAAATTTGTAACTTTTTGTGAGAGCATTTATTGATCTTGGGGTGTGAAGATGGATTTTAGGAAATTGCATCCTCTTCAAAATGAGCTTTGGATGGGTCATTTCTCATAAAGTATGAGAAAGTTATACTTGGTAAAAGTTGAGTTGACTTTTCCTACAAAACCCTAATTTAGCAACTTTTGAATCTTGATGAATCTTGAGCAATCCTTGATGAATCATGATCAACCATTGATCAAATGATGAATTATAGTTCAAAATAAGAGTGTTGACAAAAAATCCTGAGGTTTGACTGTATTTGGGACACAGTTGACTTTTGACCCAGCACAGTCGATTTTTGGGCCTCTTGAGCAATTGACTGACCAAAGTTTCTCTACAAGGCTTGAAATTTGTCATGGATGAACTTAAGAAAATATCAAGGCATTGGGAAGAACTTGAGGCCATTTGGATGTAAGGACCTTGATGCAACACAAAATCCTAATTTTGAATTGACTGCCTTAGGAGGTGATTTGACTGTACAACCCTTGAGCCATTTTGAGCAATATGAAGATCATTCTTGACAAATCTTGAGGAATATGGGAGGGCAAATTTGGGGGTACAACAGTTAACTTATATTAAACGAATAAAATAAATATTAAGCCAATTTCCTGGACGGCAAAGACGCCAGAGCCCTGACTCCAGTCGTCTTCTCCAGTGAGAAGATTTCTCTTTCTTGTAAAATAACATGTATTAGAGATCCTGAGGGACCCTACCCCCCTAAATTAGGGACTATTAGTTCAATGAAATGGTTCTTTTGTATTGGAACGCTAGATTTTGTGTTATGGTGAAAACAACACCGATTTGTACAAAGATGGTGGTTCATGATTTGACCAGCATGGGACCTCCACGATGAATTTTTCCTGCATATCATTACCTTATGAACATGTTAATAAAATTTGTATGAGTAAAAACATCATGAAACAATAAATATGAAAAAACATGCAATGATGAAACCGGAGAGGCATGTTGATGTGATTTTATCCCCTTTTGATCATGGAAATCTATCCATCCTTACCCTCTTGCGTCCCTGAAAGTGAATGGGCTGGCTAGTTTTTAGTGAAAGGGACTATGAATCGGGTTTCAATTTGTTTTGGGGTTCTTGAAAAATTTGATATTTTGGACAAGCTTCTTGGTATAAGGGTTTCATCCCTTTTGTGTCTGAATAATGGAGATTATATAAGAGTTAAATTAGGTCAACAACACGGGCTTGGACCTTTGTTAACAAGTCTTGTATTTTATCTTATTTATTTTGAATTAATAATGAATAAAATCAAAATAATTAAAATAAAATCGATCAAGGGGTGCATGAACAAGATCTGAGGTGTACAAGGAGTGTAATACATGCTTGGACTCTGAAACAATAGCCCAATAGGCCAAAATATTAAGTTTGCTCAATTTGAACTTCTTGCATTTGCTCAAAATTTACCAACTTGTACTGGTCATAACTCTCTAAATTTTCATCTTTTGAAGGTGATCTTGGAAGTTTGAAAAGATCAAGATGTCCTCTACAATCCCTCTTTTGATCATTTTTGAATTTGGAGACATTATCTTAATGTAAGTTGCCTTGATAAAAAGTGTCTTTTTGTTGACTTTTGCAATGACCTGTAATGTATTGGCCCATATCTCTCAAATGAAGCATTTTTTAAACTTGAGATTAGAGACACAATGTTGTAGAGAACTGAATTTCCTTAAAAAGAGATTTGGTTGGGAAACATATGATGAAGCATGTGAAAGTTATGCTTGGTCAAAGTTCAGTTGACTTCTCCTAAGAAAAACCATAATTTGGTAACTTTTGACTTATGAAGGTTTGAGGGATTTTCTTAAAGAGTCATGACAAACCTTTGATCAAATGATGAATATGACTTCAAAACCTTGATGTTGACCAAAAACCTTGAAGTTTGACTGTATGTTAGCCACAGTTAACGTTTTACCCAATACAATTAATTTTTAGTCATCTGAGCCATTGACTGAGCAAACTTGTGATGCAAGGCATGAAACTTGGTATGGGTATTCTTTGAGATATATAATAAACCATGAAATCCACTTGAGGCCTTTGAAACCCAAACATCCTTGTGAAAGATGAAACCCTAATTGTGGATCCATTACTTAGGAGAAGAATTCGTCTGATCAATTCTTGAGCAACCTTGAGCATTTGAGAACCCTAGGAGAATGTCTTGAAATAAATGGGAGGGAAAATTTTAGGGTACAACACCAGGATTCCAGCAAGAATGGCTTCTATGAAAGACGCTAAGGCTGTGGTAGAAGAAGGTGGTGTCACTATTTGGGGTCAACTTCCCGACATTCCTTACAAGTCTGACAAATTTAGTTTGGGTTTCACCTCAGAGTCTCAGAGGGCTGTCTGTCGTGCTCATTCTAGTTCTGGGATACCTCAATTCCGCATCAACGAAAATGGAGTTCGTGAAAATTAGGTCAACACTGTGGAAGACGCTGATAGAGACTGTGACATATATAGTTGGATTTCCCCTACTACCTATAATGGGCTCAACAATTGGAATGCTGGAGACTTTATGCCAATCTCCTTTAGTAAGGAGTAAATGCTATTTTTTATTTCCTTGCTTTTAAGATTTTGGTTATTTTATTTGAACAATAACTTTAAGCCTTGTGAATTACCCGGGGAACAATGGTCCATTTGTTAGGGTTGTTATTTTTCATCCGCATATTTTCATTTAATAAATCATTGGACGTTCGCATTCAAATTTTGCACTATTGTCTTTCTTTTACTTTATTGCTTTCAAAATATCTATGTGTTCTTACACACAACCAGATAACAAATTGCAGATCCACATCCACCCTGGGTCCCATTGATAACAGTTCTGCTATTGCCAATTATGACTTCGAAAATCCGGGCTACCAAGCCGAGGACGAAGGTGAGGAAGATTGCGAAGTACCTGGAGAGCTTGCCAGAATCTTAGAGAAGGAAGAAAGAGCTATACAACCGCATGAAGATCCAGTCGAGGTTGTGAACTTGGGTACTAAAGAGGACAAGAAAGAAATCAAGATAGGTGCCAACCTAGAAGACAGTGTCAAAAAAAGATTAATCTAGACTTTACGCGACTATGTTGAGTTCTTTGCTTGATCTTATGAAGAAATTCCAGGGCTCGATACTAACATTGTGGTTCACTGTCTATCGATGAAATAAGGTTGTCCTCCTATAAAGTAGAAGGTTCTTCGTATGCATCCCGAGATGTCTGAAAAGATCAAAGTTGAGGTCATGAAGTTGTTCAATGCCAGTTTCTTAGCTGTTACGTCCTATCCTCAGTGGGTTGCAAATATGGTGCCGATACCTAATAAGGATGATAAGGTGAATATATGTATAGACTACAGGTATTTGAATAGGGAAATCCCCAAAGATGACTTCCCACTTCTGCATATTGATGCTCTGGTTGACAATACAGCTAAACACAAAGTATTTTCCTTCATGGATGGGTTCTTTGGTTATAATCAAATCAAGATGGCACCTGAAGAATGTGAGAAGACCACTTTTGTCACAAAGTGGGGAACTTTCTGTTATAAAGTTATGCCTTTTGGTTTGAAGAACGTCGGTGCAACATATCAGCGTACTATGGTAGCTTTGTTCCATGATATGATCCATCATGAGATAGAGGTTTACGTTGATGACATGATATCCAGGTCTCAGACTAAAGAAGAACATCTTGACCACCTGCACAAGTTGCTTGAGAGATTGAAGAAGTACAAGTTGAGGTTGAATCCAAACAAGTGGACCTTCGGGGTAAGATCCGGTAAACTGCTAGGTTTCATCGTCAGTGGTAAAGGGATTGGAGTTGATCCTGCCAAGGTTAAAGGCATTCAAGAAATGTAAGCTCCTCGTACTGAGAAGGAAGTCAGAGGTTTCTTGGGACGATTGAACTACATTGCCATATTTATTTCCCATTTGACCGCTACTTGTGAGCCAATCTTCAAGTTACTGAAGAAAGATCAAGTAGTGAAGTGGAACGATGATTGTCAGATAGACTTTAACAAAATTAAGAAGTACCTCTAGGAACCTCCAATTCGATGCCACTAGTTGAAGGAAGACCTCTTATCATGTACTTGTCAATATTAGAGAACTCAATAGGGTGTGTATTGGGGCAACATGACGAGTTTGGTCGAAAAAAGCATGCAATATACTACCTTAGCAAAAAGTTTACCGACTGTGAAATAAGATACTCACCGCTCGAGAAAACTTGTTGCACTTTGGCATGGGCTTCTCGTTGACTAAGACAATATATGTTGACTCATACTAATTTATTGATCTCTAAGATGGATCCAATAATATACATATTCGAGAAACCCGCTCTCTCAAGAAGAATAGCAAGATAGAAAATGGTCTTGACAGAATACGACATTCAATACACTACTCAAAAGGCAACCAAAGGAAATGTACTGGCAGATCTGGCTCATCAAGCTGTAAATAACTATCAGTCTATAAATTTTGAGTTCCCAGATGAGAATATCATGCTAGTTATTGATTTTGAAGAACCTGGACCATATGAAGGACCTAAACTGGGATCCTGATGGACTATGGTTTTTGATGGAGCTTCCAATGCACTTGGTAATGGAATTATTGTTGTATGCCCTTCACCGCCATATTGTGTTTTGACTGTACCAACAATATGGCCGAGTACGAAGCATGCATCACTGGTATCAAACCTGCCATCAATATGAAAATTAAATTTTGAATGTATATGGGGACACAACCTAGTGATCAGTCAGATTAAGGGAGAATGGGACACGAAGCATCCAAATCTCATTCCTTATCGAGAGCATGTGCTGAGATTAATTCTGTACTTCGAAGAAATCACTTTTGAACATATTCCACGAGAAGATAATCAATTGGCAGACGCACTAGCTACCATGTCATATATGTTCAAAGTCAGATGGGATAATGAAGCTCCTCGAATTACTATTGAGAGACTAGACGAACTGGCGCATTGCTATGAAGTTGATACTGATGGAGTAGATGAAAAGCCTTGGTACCACGAAGTAAAAAGATAGCTCGAAACTCAAGAATATCCTTAAGGGGCATCCATGATTAGTAAGGAGGTTCTCTGCTAAGTTCTTTATGAGTAACGAAATCTTGTACAAGCGCAACCACGATTCAACTTTGCTTCATTGTGTAGACAAGAAGGAAGTTGAGAAAATGATGGAAGATATGCACAAAGGTGTCTTTGGTACTCACTCTAGTTGACATACAATGGCTAAGAATATTTTGAGAGCAGGTTATTATTGGTCTACCATAGAAACCGATTGCCATCATCTTTCTAGAACTTACCATAAATGCCAGATTTATGCTGACAAAGTACATGTGCCTATGGAGAGATTAAGCTGACAAAGTACATGGTTGTTTGAAATGCAGGGAATTGATATGATCTGAGAGATTAAGCCTATTTCTTCCAATGGACATCATTTCATCCTTGTCTCTATTGATTACTTCACGAAGTGGGTAGAAGCAGCCTCGTTTTCTTCCGTTACCAAGAACGTTGTGGCCCAGTTTATTAAATATAGCCTTATCTATCGGTATGGCATCCCTGAAAGGATCATCACGGACAATGGTACCAATCTTAACAGTACTATGATAACGGAACTCTGCATGCAGTTCAAGATTAAACATCCCAATTCTTCTCTGTACCGACCAAAGATGAATGGCGCAGTGGAAGCCTCCAACAAGAATATCAAGGAGATCTTGCAGAAGATGACGATGACATACAATAATTGGCATGCAATGCTACCATTTTCTCTTCATGGTTACCACACTTCAGTAAGTATGTCAACTGGGGCAACCCCGTTCTCTCTAGTCTATGGTATGGAGGATGTCTTACATGTTGAACTCCAGATTCCTTCCCCAAGGATTATGAAAGACGCAGGTTTAGATGAAGACGAATGGATTCATACTCGACTTGACCAGATGAATTTGATTGATGAAAAAAGGCTTGCGGCTGTTTGTCATGGTCAGATCTATCAGAAACGTATGATCAAGGCCTTTAACAAGAAAGTAAAACATCAAGTGTACCAGGCTGGTGAATTGGTAATAATGTGCATCATCCTACCCCAAGGTGATCCCAGGGGAAAATGGACTCCCACATATGAAGGGCCATTTGTGATCAAAAAGATATTTTCTGGAGGTGTTATGATACTTACCACCATGGAAATAGTCAAAAAATACTACGCATAAAAGAAACCCACTAAGTTAACAGGCCTAGGCAAAAATAAGGGCATCTCGGCGAACCAAAAGGGTTCGGGCAAAAATTAGGGATATATATATATATATATATATATATATATATATATATATATATATATATATATATATATATATATATATATATACATCCAACAAGTTGAAAACCTGAAAAGGCGGCTTGGGCAAAAAGGATATCCCGGTGGACTGAAAACCCGAAAGGGCGGTCAAGGAAAAATTTAGGGATTAAAGCGTACGACTATGTCCCGTTGGATCACCCATCTACTTACAACCAGCTTTATTACTAGCGTCAAGTTGAAACGGTACAGATCAATTCAATCATCTTCCAAAATCAAGTGATAAGATACTTGAAGACATAGGGGCAATAACAGAGTCGAAACTCGATGGGATTGTTTCCACATAGCTTTTTTTCTTAGTTTATCACTTTATACCCCTTCTTTAATTTTTACAACGATTTCCTCTTACTAGGATTTCTGTCTTCTTGTATAAAACTGCCTGCTTATTTGCAAACTTTCAGAATCAATATATTTCAAAATCCAAAATTGTTTTTACTTTCTCTGTTTTGTTTGCAAAAATGTCCAATGATTATGTTGAATGAACATATGCATTTGAATATGATTACTTTTACAAAATATATGCATCAAAACATGATTAGCATTTACTAAACACCCTAGGAGGTTGGATAATGTTCAAGTTATCTACAAATCCCCATAGGGCGATCTCTATGGAACTATCTCTACGAAGCTATCTTCACAAGCTCATCCCCAATAGAGATATATTCGCCAACAAATATAATATGCCCTCAGACAAAAATTGGGGCATCTTTCAGCAAGTTCATCTCCATATCCCTGATGGGTAACTCGACACAATCATCTTCCCCAATAGGTCCCCTAGAGGATGGGGAAGTTGGATCATTTCCCTAGCATACAACAGCCTATGAATTTCCGATCCCCATCAGAGATTATTTCCTCAACACAGTCTACAGGATTTAATTCCCCAACATAGTTTATTTCTCCAATACAACAAATTCTCCAACAAAATTCTCTTCTCCAGCCAAATATCATTCAATGTTGTCCTCCCCAGAAGCGCTGATAACCATATCTGAAACCTGGTCAGATAGCACATCAGAGGATTATCCATCTCTTTTATCCCCAATCAGGGTATATAAGAATTAAATCCTTCAATAGAAAGAACAATGAACAATCGACTTTCCTAGAATTCTTCTATCCCCAAGAAGAATTCGAACATCCATAGTGGAGTATCCTCAAACAAAAAGAAGAAATCCCCAGTAAAATCGTCCTAAACAAAATTGAAGAATTAATTTCTTCATCCACAACAACAGTCATGGATTTATTTTCCCCAACTAAACATAGTTACAAGAAGCTACCGATACGCTCCAACGACATATTGCATCCATACATCATTTACAAAATATCATAACATGTGCATACGAAGCACATATAATATTCTCATTTATTTTGAGAGCATCATTACACAATACATTACATACATCGTGACATTGCATAAAACTAACTTGTCTTTTCAAGTTAGTTCCCAAAAAGATAGATATTGTCAACAGTCTATCACCTTTCAGACACAATCAGATAATGATTCATTCTGATAAGCATATCTCTCAAGTACAATCAATTGAAGATTCACTCTAGATCCTTCTTCTAGATACAATTCATATACGATCTAGATATAGATTCATTCTAACACTCGTTCCAGATCCATTTCTAGATACAATCGGGTGTAGACTCATTCTAGTACATTGTTCAGATATAGTCGGGTGAAGACTCATTCTGATCCATTTCAGATACAGTCAGGTGAAGACTCATTCTGATCCACTTCTGGGTACAGTCGAGCGCAAACTCATTCTAGTATACTTTTTCAAATACATTCGGGTGAAGACTCATTTTGATCCTCTCATAGATACATTCAAGTCATAGACTCATTCTATAACATCATTTAGATACAATCGAGACATAAGATTCATTCTGACACTCCCTAGCTCATCTTCTAGATACAGTCAGGCGCAGACTCATTCTAGTATACTTTTTCAGATATAGTCGAGCATAGACTCATTCTGATATTCCTATCAACATTTACTTCGGATGGCATCTATAAGCCCATCTCCGACGGTATCTCGTCACCTCTCTAAATGGCATCTCTAAGCCTGTTCAATCGGTACAATCAACCAACAAGTGTTACTTCGTGCACATGTGAGTGCAAATTTCTAGGCACTTACGTGTTGAATCCTCTTCCACCTTCAGATCACGAATGATGAACATGCCAATCTAACTCTTCAGGTTTAAGAAGATTGAATAGGGGCAGTTGTTGTACCCTAAAATTTACCCTCCCATTTTTTAGAAAAATCATTTCAAGACATATCCTCATGCTCATAAAGGTCTCAATTGCTCAAGACTACTCAAGGGTTGACCAGACAAACTCTCCTCCTAAGCAATTGACCTACAACTAGGGTTTTGCTTCTCTCAAAGGAAATTGGACTTCTAATGCCTCAAGTGGACTTCATGGTATCCCGCATGCTTCAAAGAATCCTCATACCAAATTTCAAGCCTTACATCACAAATTTGCTCAGTCAATTAGTCAGATGATTGAAAATCAACTATATTGGACAAAAAGTTAACTTTGACCAATCTACAGTCAAACTTTAAGATTTTTGGTAAACATCAATATTTTTAAGTCTCCTTCATCATGTGATCAAGGGTTGATCATGATTCATCAAGAAAACTCAAGATTCATCAAAAGTCAAAAGTTACTAAATTAGGGTTTTCTTAAGGAGAAGTCAAATGAACTTTGACCAAGCACAACTTTTACATGCTTCATCATAAATTCCTCAACCAAAGCCTATATTGAAGGAAATTGAAGTCTCTACAACTTTATCTCTCTAAGATCAAGGCAAAAAATGCTTCATTTGAGAGATATGGGCCAAAACATTATATGTCATTTTGAAAGTCAACAAAAAGACATCTCTTGTCAAAACAATTTTCATCAAGACAAAGACTTCAAATGAGAAAATGAACAACATGAAAGTTATAGGAGACATCTTGAGGTTTCCAAAAAGTCAAAGATCATCTTTATATGACAAAAATTGAGTGATGTTCAAATTTAGCAAAGTTGAATTTTTGGGCTAATGGGTCTATGTTTTCAGGTTCAAACGTGTTTATGACCTCATATTAGACCTCTAAATCCATTCATATATATTTATTGTTTTTATTTATTTTTATTTTTATTTTATTCAATTAAAAGAAAAATATATCAAATAAAATACAAAATAAATTATACAAGGCGTGCAGACTTTTGTTTTAATCCTGTTGGAGGCTCAAAAATCTACCTTGAAGCTGAAGAAACTGTGTGGTCTATATTTGAAACAAATATTCATTGGTTTAGGAAGATTTCAACTTATTTTCAAACAAAGTCAAAGATACGATTTCATGAGATGTCCAAGCCCACCACTTGACCTAATCTTCTCCTCTATATATACTCAACATATTCAGACATCAAAGGAGACACAAGGAAGCCTCAAGAACAAACCCTAAAGCTCTCAAAATTTTCAAGAACTAGGGAAAAGTCAAAATCAAAGATCCAACCACTTTCAGTCTAAGCCATCCATTGCAAATCGTTCCTGAGGAATCTAATGATCAGGTTTGAATCATATAATTGAAGCTCTAACGTGAGAATTATGTTTTTCCATGGCTAGGGAAAAACGCTTTTGTACCATTTGTATCAGTACTTCTAGGCCATTTCAGGAAAAAATAATGCCACCAATCGATTTGTAGGGGTCGATTTAGGGGGATAGCCTTAATCTCTGATTTCAATTTTGTTTATTTCGCATGATAGCAATTTCAAGTGGCCAGAGAAGACAGTTGCAGCTACCAGCCATGGTGGTTTGACTGGCTCAAGGAAACGCGTGGCTTAATGCTCTCTTCTCATTCGTCCATTCAAAATCATAGGGGACCCACCTGAACGCGCATGTTATTTGATTGATAATTTTAATTATTTGTTTATCTTATATTGTTTATTGATTGGATGATGAACATGAAATAACAATTGGCTTGGTGGTGAGTGACACGTTTAGCATAGTAAAGGGCATGGATTTGAGCCAACTCTTGTGCAAATTTTCTTTTATTTTTTAGGGAAAAATACAAGGATAAGATATATTGAGCGCTAGCTATTCTCAATCACAAATGCAGCGCATGACCCAGTAGAAAGCAACACATCCTTTGAAGGGGAGGGTGTGGGTTCAACTCCCACCCCATGCATTATTATTTTCTATTTTTACTAACCCTAATTTTCATTCCACTTTCTTAACTAATTATTTTTCTAATTAACTATTAACCTTAAACTTTTTCAAAACATAACAAATTAGGATTAGGGTTTTTGACATATTTATTAATTAATTAAATTAATTAGACTTTTTCTTAATATTAAAATTAATCAGAAATAATTAGGTTTTATTACTATTATCACTTAAATTATTTTCTACAAAAAAACACAAAAACATGTAACATTTTTCTAACATACTTTTTCTCATTTTTTGCAATTTAAATTCATATAAAAACCGTATAGGTCGCACTCCCCGATGTAATAGCATAGATTTATTTTCTCGCATCTTTTCCTATTATGTAACTGCTCACAGGATGTAATAGCTTAGGTTTAATTTTCCGCACTTTACATTCCGCACATTATATTTTTAACTGTTAGTAATTAGGGTTTGTATGGCAAGACTAAAAGCAATCTAGACCACCCTAATTTCCAAGATAAATATAACTGGATTAACACACTCTTCACACTTACACCTCTAGGGTAACCTCTCTTGTTGTCTTACGAATATTGGTCATGTCCCTTGAAAGTGGGGATACTTTAGCAAAATACCCTCCATATAATTATCATAATACCTACGATACAAAAGATCATAGTCGCTTAGTGACCCTCTGAGTTTCCTATGAAATGATATAGTCTCTTTGATGACCCTACAACAAAACGATGATAGTCCCTTTGATACAATTGCTAAAGTATCCTTACATGTTGTCTTCGATGACCATACGATGACCCTACACTTGGCCCTTCACATTCAATAGATATGACTACCTACCAACTAATGGTATGGATAGTACTATCTCCAAAGGAGAAGAAAAATAACAAGAAATACTTTAGTGGGTAAGAACTCTTGAATTCTTGCTCACAACTCAATACATTTTCACACATCACTTTCAAAACAAATATTTTCAAAATCAATTTGTATACATTCTTGAGGACCGATAGAAGAATTATTACAAAGTTAGCCTTACATTGACATTTCAAACTATTTGCAAACAAATCACACACATACAAAGCAAGTTTTAAAGTGAGCAAGCAATTAAGAGCCCGTAGATAACTACAGATGAAAAGGGTGCTAACACCTTCCATTTTCATAACTTACTCCCCAGACTCAAAATCTATTAAAGGTATTTCCTGTTCTTTTCACCTTTCCTAATTGTTGGATAATAGAAAAGTCGGTGGCGACTCTTGCTAACCGCAACATTTGTGATAAACCAAAAAGGAAGTTCTCCCATCATATTATACCATCTCATCTGATGTTTTGTCATCTATACTTGATATGTTGCTATCATTGTTGATGTTTTATCATCATTGTTGATGTTTTGCCATCTTATATAATGTTTTACCATCTTATCTGATGTTTGTCATCTATACTTGATATGTTGCTATCATTGTTGATGTTTTGTCGTCATTATTGATGTTTTTCTATCTTGATTATTGCTTTTGTCTTCTTAATTAAAAAACATAAACCAACCAAAACATGTGAGTTGAACTACGACTGCTCTGATTCCTTAAAAGGGATACGTAAGCGAAGGCTTTATGTGGAGCCTAATCGAGCATATCTTTATAAAAATCTCTTTCTTTTCCCCACATTTTCTTTTTCTTTGCATGCATTCCTCCCTTATTTTTACTTTAAACCTTAGACATAGACTTTGATCACACCCATTAGATTAGAATAGCAATAGTGGATACCACAGAGTACTACGTGCGTGTGGGGGTTCTAATACCTTCCCCTGGTGTAACAAACTCCCTGACCCGATCTCTCGGTTGTTTGACAATGATTTCTCCCTTCTCAGGTTTACTCGATGTTTGTCTTTCCCTTCCCGTGGGACAAAAAACGTTTGATGGTGACTTCATTGATTTCATTATTAGTTGACAGTTCAGCCGATTGTTTCACTTTCATGTCAAACTTCTTGGGTAGAGATTTGAGGATTTTTCCGACAAGCTTTTCTTCTGGTATCTTCTTTCCCAAGGAACTGGATGGATTTGAAATGTCAATAATGCTCATGTGAAAATCATGAATGCACTCATCATCTTTCATCCTGAGATTTTCAAACTTTGTGGTGAGAAGTTGAAGTCTTGACATTTTGACTTTTGATGTGCCTTCATGAGTGGTTTTGAGAATTTCCCAAGCATATTTGGCCATAATACAAATATTTATTAGCCTGAGTATATTTTTGTCAACCTCATTGAATAAATCATTCAAAGCTTTGTAGTTTCCAAGAGCAAGTTCATCATGTTCCTTAGACCAGTCCTCTTTTGGCTTAGGTGTTTCCTTTCCATCTTTGTCATTTACCACAGAGTGTTCCCAAGCTTTAATGACTGTTTCCATGTTTTATTGTCCATAGATTTTAGAAAAGCCACCATGCGTCCCTTCCAGTAATCATAGTTGGTACCATCTAGAATGGGTGGTCTATTAGTATTTCCTCCTTCCTTTTCCATAATGCCAGAAAATATATTCCCGGGAGCTCACCGAAAAATAGAACAGGGTGTCTTCTCTGATGCCAATTGAAATACTGGAACAACACTACATATGTCGTATATAATTCCTCAACACTAGGATATCAAAATGCAATTCTAAAGTGCCATGTTAAGACATTGAAATAATAGACATGATAATAAACAATTTAAAGAGCTTTTGCATAAAGTAATTAACACAGATCAATTGTCTACCCAGTTCGGTGCAACATCACTGCATCTGGGGGGCATCATGTTTAGGAAGGAAATTCACTATAATAGTATTAGTTTGAAGTTCTAAACAACCTCTGGTTTTACAAACTTCTCACCTAATCACTACCCATGTTATTTCTATCTAAGTCACTCCTAGATATGAGACCCTTCTCACTTCCCTTCAATCACACAACTGTGATGACAACAATAACAACAAAAAGAAGACACACTTCCAATGAAACATAATCCACTTCTTGCTTAAAAGCTTATGATTGATTCTTAATTACAACTCAAAACTTAGTCCAACTTGAAACAACCGGTTGAACAATCAACTAATAATGAAATCAATGAAGTCGCCATCGAACGTTTTTTATCCCACATGAAGGGAAAGGTAAACGTCGAGAAAACCTGAGAAGGGAGAAGTCACGGTCTTGCGACCGAGAGATCGGGTAAGGGAGTCTGTTATGCAAGGGGAAGGTATTAGCACCCCACACGCCCGTAGTACTCTACGGTATCCACTCTTGTTGTCTATCATATGGGTGTGTTTAATCTATGCTTATTGTTTACTATACTACTGAAGGGAGAATGCATGCAAAAGGAAAAGGAAAAGAATGTAGGGAAAATAAAACTGTTGTTCTCGCTCGGGCCCTACCCCAATGCCTACGTATCCCTTTTAAGGAATCAGAGCAGCCGTAGTTCGGCTCACATGTTTTTCTTGGTTTTTATTTTTTAATGAACAATATTAACTTCGCCCTCTGCCGCAACTCGACCTTTGGAGACTTACACGTGAACACAGAAGTGAATTAACATGTTCTTTCTGAAAAGAATTTGAAAGAAAAGCCCGAAGGCGCAAAAGAGTTTGCATTGGTTGATATCTTTTACCTTGAAGAAGGATTTGGAAGTTGTTAGATGTTTTAGTATTTTTTCAAAGAAATAAAAAGAAAGCTTTTGTTTTAATGCATGGATGCAAAAGAAAAGAAAACATCTAAGGGAGACTAACCTAGATCTATCCCTAATGTTATAATACAATGATGGTCGTATGGTTGAGTTTTGAAGGGAAATCTCTACCCTATGTTAACATGCTTGGATAACAACCCTAATGTTTATCTCAAATTATCATCTATAGATGAATCAAGAAGTCCTAAAGGAGCATAGCAAGGGCCTATCACCTAAAACTATGTCTATCTCGAATCATCATCTATAGTCGAATCGAGAGCTCCTAAGGGAACATGCAGAGGGTATATCATCTCAAAACATGTACACAAAGATGAAATCAAACAGGTAAGCCAATAAGCTCAAGAGAGCTAACTCAGGAGAGATCCTATCTAGGCTAGCATGCCAAAGAAAGCCTAACAAAACTATCCTATAGGGAACATGCAATGAGAGCGAAGTCGGATCTTAATTTATAAATTGAGTGACTCATCGATCAACAAAAAAATAAAGGAAAGCGATGAAATCCTATAGGGAGCATGCACTGAGAGCGAAGTCGTGATCTCAATTTCTAAATTGAGTGACTCATCGATCAATAAGAAAGTAAACAAACACAAGCACAACACATATACCAAATGAAGTGCGGAATGCCTGCTACAGGTCTTTAAACAGCGACTTCGAGCGCATGCTCTTTATTTCCTACTTCTCATGATATCTAGAAAGCACTAAAGTGCTGAAATGAGATAAACAAGAGAAAATACCAAACGAATATCAATCCGTAGCAAAGCGCATCAAAACAAAGAAACTCGACGATCTTCGAGAAAGCTTCACCAATCAAAGAAAAGAGTTAGAAATCAAACGCTCAGAATAAATGTCGAAGCATCATCGATGTGAAAATAAATCACAATCGAAATCTCAAGCGCATCCGCATATCACACGATAAACCTGCATAAGACTCAAATCTCAACCAACCAAGGTGAATCACAAATTTCAAATAATCGGATAACCATGAATTAATTCCTAAAATCAAATAAAAAAACTAACAAATTTTTATATTTGACTTTATTATTTTTGTCACGTAAAAAAAAAGTTCAAGCAAATCTAAACAATTCGCAAAATTATTTACAAGAAAAATACTAAGAACAAATCTAGAGGGTGCAAGCCAACAAGCAGGAGGTGCAGTAGAAATCTGGGCGTTAAGACCAGCCAAAAAAAAACTATGAGTCTGTTTTTGTTGCAAGCTTCCAAGTGTCTAGAGAAAAAATGATTGTTGTGGACTTTAGGGGGGTGCCATCTGGATGCTAAGCCCACTAAACCAGGTCCATAAAGCCTTTTTTTTGCATCATAAAGCACACCAAATAATAACTACACAAGCCCACCGGGTTTAGAAACCGGCCCGATCCGATTATCCTCCTTCACACCTAGTTCCCATTGAAGAGGAACAATGTTGTTAGGGTTAAAAATGAAAACTGACAGTTAAACTTCACAAAGCACAGGGGTTCTTCTCCCTCTCTCAAATCCCATGGCGCGCCTCTACAACCTCCGCCTCGTCTCTCTATTCCAACCCCTTCGATTTTGTCTGTATTCCTCTCTTATTCTTCCTTGACAACACGTTGCCGCTCAGGCTGCTTCTCCGTTCGTCTCATGCCTTTTCTCTGCTGAGTTCTTGAAATCAAGACCATCTCAACCTAACCTTATTCGATCTACTCTAGTTGCGTCTTAAGGACTGGGTAAACAACGATAACGATGAAGAACGATGATTACGAAAGTTCACCTGTCAGAGAACGTCGAGTGCGTCTTTAGTGGCGGCGAAGAGAGATAGAGAAACCAGAGATGTTATTTCCAGGTGCGATTTGTTTTTGTATTTTCTTCTTCAACTATGTTATGAATCTGTGTTGTGTTGATTCCACTGCGAATTGATGAAGCGGTCTCGTTGTTTGCGATTCAGAGCAATGAAGTAATTGCGATGATGATTTGAAGAGAAGCATTGATGAAGATCAGAGGAATCGAGAGAGTGATGATGTTGTTGAACGATGAAGATTATGTAGCATCTTGAAGAAGATGAAGAACCGGTGAATTTCTTGATTCACAGATGAAGATGATGATGAAGGTTTGTACAGAGAAAGAGAAAATTCGTAGAAGGATCCAGATGAAGATTGAAAAAGAGAAGTGAGAGCATTTCCAGGTATTTTTGGTGGTGATTCTTCTACAGTTTTTTGAATGAATGTATCATGTCCATCCCCTCTCCCTGAATCTATTATCATTTTCTATTATAGATATCCAAAAATTTGTTACGGATTGCGGGCCCTGGATAGAAAGTTGGTTAGGACTGTTAGAGATTGGTTAGGAATCAGTTTTTGTTTTCTGTTATGACAGTTGGCAGTTCTGTTATACTGTGAGTCAGTTTCTGTTGAGAAGTTAGTTAGTAAGCCTTTTGGACAGTTGGTTACGGTTATAGGAAGTTAGAAATCCTGTTGGCAGTTTGTTGAGAATTGATAATAACTGTTTCTTTTTGTTGTGTAAATGTTCAGGATTGCTTTGGATTGAAACAACATGCATAGATCATGGCAAGTTACAATACGGTGGTTTGGTCATGAAGAAGATAATGAAGATGGAAGCAAACTAAGGTTGCATTTCAAACACGACAAGGCCATACAGAAAGCGATGATGAGAATCAATATATGCATCTTTAAGTGTATTTCTCATTTTTGTAGTATGTTTTTTGGATATTGTAAATGGCGTTGGATATTTGTAATGTATTTTGGAACTTGAATAAATTGAAACTTTAATGAATTGTAACTTGAAAATTGGATGGTGTAATTCATTTGTAACCTTGAACTTTCAAATTTATTTTGAACTTCCAAATTCCTTTCCCTTCAATATTCCCTTTAGACGCCTTTGTATGAATTCAAATAATCATGGCACGAATCCAAAAATTTTGCGAGGTAATCACGAAGAGACTTGAATCTTAAATGAGTTCTTGAATGACTGTTTGGATGACACTTTAATTGTTAGATGAAACAAATGAGTTTGATACATGCCTTTTTATTCTAAGAAATCCCACACAAATATTTAAGAACTTATTCACCCCAAATCCTCTTCACATCTTAATGAACGAGTTCCAATCAAATTACAACTTCAATGAATCAGTCCTGAACTCAAGATATGACACAACATTCTATCGAATCAATAATATTCCTGCATGAACTCAGTCAAGAAAACAACCTCTCCATGTCGACTTTTCCCAAAATCAAAGCCTTTATTCATATTCGCCTGACTCAATTAATGCTCCCTAGCATCATATTTCGTATTGTGCTTCAACTTTTGGAATTCAAGTCACAATTATGTCCACTTGAAAACGTAAGGCTAAAATCCTTAATAAATTCCTTTGAAGATGATAATTCCTGACGCACAATATAAAGCTTTCTGAGAAAGTCCCTTGATAAGAACAAACCTTAATCTCATGATCTTTGACGAAAAAACCGATTGGAACACAATTTCCCAAAACCTGGCTTTGATAACATATGGGGAAATAAACCCTGATAGCCTCGCGGCTTGATGAAGAAAGAAATCCTCAACGACCAAAGTCACAACCCTAATTCCACTGCTCACTACCTGAATAAGAAATCAGTCTTTATTGGATACGAACGCCTTAACCATTGCGAAACCCTAATATCGCACAACCACTGAACTTTGAACCTCAGAGCTATATTGAATGAAATGTATGCCATGTTAGTCACCTAATGAAATAGATGCAGATGAATGCAAAAGTCTAAGCCAAAATAAAAGAAATTAGGAGGGAAAATTTTGGGGTGCAACACAACTCAAGCATCAAAGAGATATAAGAGTGGTTCACAAATAACAAAGAACAAACTAAAACATAATGAAGAATCTCACACTTGCACCTTCTGCCTTCTTTAGGTTTAAAGTCTTACTTTTTATAGCCAGAAGTGTGCTTGGTCTTAGATATTAAATTTTTCCAAAACAAACTGCAAATCAAATCATATCAACTTTAATATTCTTATGCAAATATAATGTTTCCTTATATGTCATGACATGAAATCTTGAGAAACAAATCTAATTAGACCAGATCTTTCACTTGAACCAAATCTTTAGAGAATTAAATTTTCATATATGCAGTTTGGACCATACGAAACAAAAATTAAATCTTCAGAGGTCTTGCGATACAAATAAATCTCCACAGTTGTAAAACAAAACTTGAGCTACAATGTCATACATATCTTATCCGACATCTTGCTGAAATACGTGTTTTAACAAAATGAAGCCAACACACTAAAACCTAACAACCTTTCAAGATATCTCCCTCTCCACTGCATTGGAAGTTCAAGTCCACCATAACAAGGACTACTTCATCATCCACCGAACAATTTTGGTTCCAGCATGGCACAACATAGAAAGCTGATTAAAATCATACTTAAAATGCAAATTTAGATTTCATTTTTGGTTGTGTGATTCAAATAAAAGGTGCAAAATTCGGATTTTAAGTTCTTGATTCAAATAGTTCTCTCATTTGTCTTAAATCGTGATATTTGATCTTGACTCAAACTATGTAGGCCATTTTACTCATTTTTAGTGCCTTAACTCAAGTACACATATAAGTCAAATTTACTCTCTCTAGATTGCATATGGTACAATCTTATAGAGAACACTTTTCATAATCTTTAGATTGCATCTAAATAGATTCATCTTCAACCTATAGAAATCACCATTATTAAGTGTGCTTCTCAACTCTAAGGGGGTGTTAGATCTTTTGATAATATGAGGTTCATTAGGTGCTAATGTTTTGTGAAGTTTGAGTTTCATATCAAAGATTCATATTCTTATTGTGTAGCTAGGATCGAAAATCCAACAAGAGGAAAATTGTTTTATTCTCCATTGAAGACTTCAATAGAGATGAGTGAAGGTTGTTACGGATGATGTTGGAAGTTTATGTTTCTCCAAATTAGACCAAGAATGCAAATAATGTAATTTTGACAGAGTTGAGTGAATATCATTGTTGATAGAGGCTTGGAGTGGATTTTGGATCTCGGAATATGAACATTCAATACTGAGTGGAGATCTTAAGTAATTTCATCATCATGATTTGTATACATTAGAAGAGGAGGATTTATATTTAAGCTACTTAATTATGTTTATAATTTTCACCATTATTTGATTCCTTGATCGTATTAAAACACACATTGTAACAACTGTCAAATAGTGGAAGACTACAAATTTTTAATGGTTTTACATCAGAGATTGGATCATGCGCGAAGTGATGACGAATACCCTAGACCAATATCAACACTAATTCCAACTTTTTTATCCTTCTCTTTAATTTTCTGTCTAGTTTTGCACGATTAGGTTTTATCGCTTTTTGTAGAACCACTTGTTGCTAGGATTTATCTGCTTATAGCAAGTTATGTGTAAGTGTAGGTATGGTATATATCCATTCATCCAATTCATCTTTCTAGCAATTACAATTGTTTGTAACTTGTAATATTAAATTAACTATGTAATTAATAAGATTTAATTTAGAAATCTTGCATAAATTGAATTTTGTGGATTGATTCATTGATTAGCTAGTATCTTCGTCTTTCTATATTCATTATATTGTCAGATTATAGTGAAATTCATGATATCTATCCAAATGCATACTTTATAAAATTTCGCTACCATGCTTTTCGTAAAAATTTGATTTTGAAGAAAAAAAATTTTGAAATTGGTTTTGGGAAAGGTCTATTAAACCCCCTCCTTTAGACCTTTCTACACTCATTTTCTCCCCCCAACAAGTTTTCTGGGAAAGCTACAGTTCGGGGAAAGGTTATTTGACTTTAGGTTACAACCCGATCTACTACTGATGACCTAGCTCAATAGGTCAAACATGTATACAAACCCACAACCATGAGAAGCATAAGCGAAAAATGTTTTCCTGAGACCTACTAAAAGGCTAGTAATTTATACGTTCCCTTAAGCATGAGATGCATAGGGAAAAAATTCTTTCCTGAGGCATACCGAGAGGTTGAACATTTACAAAGTCCCCTAAGAATTAGTCATGTAGAGGCGAAATGCTTTATTGAGACCTACCAAGAGACTAGTTAATGATTGTTAGACGTGCCTCAACATGCAATCCCTCTTGTGCAAGCTTACTTTAGCTTTTCTATATGTGGTAACCTTTGACCGTGACCAACTAACGTATGTTGGTTACCTAACCTCCTGTCAGACTATTCTACTTGTACTAGTTGTAGCATCTTTCCACTAGTTGTAATGATTTCCATATGCCTTGAGAATAATAGTAACCTCATGGCACATCCCTACTTCTTTCCGCCTTAAGAGGATAAATTTAAATGCAACCATCTTTTTTGTCACGGTAACCCTTAAACAGGCTTGCAGTTTTTCATTTCCATCATCTCATCACTTTATCTCGTACCTTTGCAACAAAAATATCATAACCTTTTCTCACATATTTGTCTTGTATCTCCTATGGCTGATCACGACACCATGTACACTATATTTCCATTGTGATTTTTGTTTCTTATTTCAACTCATGGTGTTTGTTTTAGAGTGTCATTAATCTGGGTGGGCATATAGCCTTACAACAAAGTTTGAGATGTGTGATTTATGGACTAAATTCTTAAGCATATTGAAATGCGACATGTGAAAAATAGATTGGAAGTTTTGTAGATATGAGGCTTTTTGTTATTTACAAGAGTTCTTTTAGTAATAGTTCGGGAAGGGGATTTCCTAATGATAACGACATTGACTTAGTGTTTTCTTCCTCAGGTTCGCCTAGACCTTTAATGGTGTCTTTAACTTATAACCAAAGCTTATTTTGTGAATATGCTATGAATATTGGCTCGATTTTTCTTAAAGAGTAATGGGTAAAAGCCTTTCGATTAGGACTTGAGTTGTCTAATACTGCAAACGAGGTCGACATGATATTGGAGCTATGTATGTTAGGAAAAAAGTTTGTGTGAAGAAGAATAATATTTCTACTTATATAATGGGGGTTATTTAGGACTTTGAGGTCTATATTCATTTAAATTTATTTTAAGATGACATCCTAAAGATTGTAATAGTCGACCCTTCTCAAATTCCCTCAAACATCTGGGCATTTTTCTGAGGATTAGAGATTCATTGCTAGGGACTTATCATTACGCCTATTGCATGCATATTCATCCCTTCTATGAGAGGAAATGTGTAAATAGAGGCAGATGGGTTTCAACGAGTATCATCCATGGGCGAGTTGTTCTCTCCCCAATACTTCTAACTACAAGAATTAAAAGGAAAAATCGTATGTATTAAGGGTTGCACCCACTATATGAAGGCCATGTACGAAGAGGATGGGATGCATGTGTTTTCTCTTTATTGGAAGAAAGAGGCCCTTTCTATCATGTTCTTTTACCTAGATAAGCTTAGTGAGATAGAAAATGAAACAATCAATCTCCTAAAGCAGTTTTCTATTATGGCAGTGAAAGACTTGTTTAGATATGAGGGAGATATTCCAACATTGAAGGTTTTTTTTGGGTAAGACTGTTAGATGATTAAAACTTATCTAGACGGGGGAGGAGGGGTGAATAGATTCCCAAACTAAAATTACCCTTTTAAAATTATATTTTGAAAATGTATGGAAAACTATGGCAAGCAGAAGAGTCACTACAAAAAAGAAGCTTAGTTGCCACGTGAAAATCATGTGGCAAACATCAAAATCACGTGGCAAGGCAAAATTAGCGACGTGGTGAGTTATGTCGCTGGGGAGTAAGTGGCAAGCAAGTAGCGACGTGATTCCCACGTCACAAAGTTGTGACGTGGTATTCACGTCGCTACATATTTGTTAATGACAGCTTTATTAGCGACGTGAGAATCATGTCACTAATTTGTGACATGATTCCCACGTCGCTACAGGGGACGTTTATATTTTTTAAAAAATTGTTAATAATTAATTTTTATATTAATTCATTAATGTAATAAAATTTAAATAATAAAATTTATATAATAAAATTTAAATAATAAAATTTATATAATAAAATTTATATATTAAAATTTATATAATAAATTTTATATAATAAAATTTATATATTAAAATTATTAGAATAATAGTATTTTATTTTATATTTCGAATAATAGAATTTTATAAAATAAATTCACATAATTAAATGTTATATAATTTATTAATTTAAAATGATAAAAATAAATATATCTTACATAAATGCAAATATAAAAACGAAATAAAAAAAATGTTTTCACGGGGCATCTTCACCCGGAAAATTATCAAGATCAAAGTCATCAAGTCCGTCATCATCCGGCTGTGTATGATCAGGAACATTTTGATTTCGACCGCCTTGCATAAACTGTCTCATCTGCTCCTCCATATCAGATTGCCGCTTCCGCATGATCTCTAACTGACGCTCCTGCTCTTGCCTCATTGTCGTCATTTGAGCCTCCATTTCGCGTCTCACTTCACTGGCCGCCAATTGTCGTACTGTTTCAAGTTGAACCTGAGTCAGATTGGGTTGACGTGACCCCCCTTCTCCATCTCTAAGTCTTTGAAACAGATTACGATCACCAACTCTCAAGCCGGCGGCCAAATTTCCTCCCGCAAAAAAGCAACCATTAGGCCCTTTTCCATTAACAACCTCATTCCAAATATAGAAATCAACATCCCCATTAAGCGGCTCCCCCTCTGCTGGCCTGTATTGCGGATTGTGTTCCAGAAAACGTGCTAGCAATGTCTGATAATCATCCTACACATACATTAAATAATACAATTAAAAAAAAATTAAAACATTTATATATTAAATTATACTAAATTCAAATATATTAAAAATTTGTCACGTGATTTTCACAAATCAACTTATGAATTGCCACGTGAGTTTCCCGTGGCAATGTATCAGTTGCGATATGAAAATCAGTCACCTGGCAATTTATCAGTTGCCACATGATAATCACGCCACAACTTATAGATTGCCACGTGGAAATAACGTCACTATTTTTGTTATTAACTTAAAAAAAAAACATAAGTTTAATTACTTACAAAAGCTTTCTGGGTGCGGTCGTCGACAAAACCTCCCGATTTTTTTGTCCGAGTCCTCGTAATCAACTCAATGATCAACGGTGGTCTCCCCATCTCCTTAGTCTAAACAATAAAGTTAAAAATAATTAGTAAAAAATATTATGAATAAAAATATATATAACTTAAAAAATTAGTAATATTTACCATCCGCCGGACATGCTCTGCAGTGCTAATACTTCCAACAGTATTGACACATCCCCCCTTTTCGGATGCCCTCATCTTCTTAAAATTTTCGGATTTGGCCTTGAATTCAGGCGAACTCCAATATGTACGAAGTTCGCCAAAAACCTCTACGCCTATCCAGTTAGGACGGATACCATGCAGCTCATAATTCTCCCTAACCCGCCGCATGATATCAGAAAATCTTCTAGAAGTTCTGCTATAATATATTTTTTCCATTATTTTCTCATTCAACGGATCCCACACACATTTTTCCTGCAATGTTGTATGACATTAAAATAAAAAGTTAAGCAATTATCATTAAAATGTGACTTAAATAACAATACTAAAAAAATATAATAAATTTACAACTTAAATAAATAACAATACCTTAAATTTTTTAAACCATTCTTCTTTATTTGTAACCTCGCCAAAGTTCTTCCAAGAGGATTTATACATCTGCTGGATTATATAATTAATAACCTTGGCAGCCGTCCGACTCGGCGCGAAACTAAACAACAAGATTTTGAATAAACAATATTAATTATAAATTTATACAAAATATTAAAATGAATATGTACTTAAATAAAAGTTTATATAAGAAACTTACTTGCTTCCTTCGGGCCAAATCCAAAACCTCCCGTCAATTACATGAATCTCACTCGGATCATCTGATCTCTCACGACTATCAGCTCCATCTATATCATCAGCTACGACATCTGCATCACCGCCAGCCTGTGTAGGACGTGGGGTGCTGGATCCTGCAGCCTGTGTGGGATGAGGGGTGCGTGACCCTCCGGTCCGTCTAGGACGTGGGGCGCGAGATCCTGCAGCCTGTGCCGGACGTGGACTGCTGGGTCCTCCAATGTGTGTGGAGTGTGGGGTGCTGGACCCTCCCGCCTGCTGGAAGGATGAATACATCTGTGTGGGTCCCCCTGTCTGCTGGAATGATGAAGGCACGCCAGTCTGTATAAATGGAAAACTGGGTCCTCCCCCCGTCTGCTGGAATGATGAGGGGACACCAGTCTGCTGGAAAGATGAAGGCACCTGGGTCGGTGGGAAAGGGAAACTAGATCCCCCCGCATGCTGGAAGGAAGATGGCATCTGAGTCTGTGGGAAAGGAACACTAGATCCTCCCGCCTGCTGGAAGGATGACGGCATCTGGGTCTGTGGGAAAGGGAAACTAGATCCTGCTGCATGCTGGAAGGAAGACGACATCTGAGTCAGTGGGAAAAGGAAACCGGGGCCTCCAGGTGGCACAAAAGATGCAGGTACCCCAGACGGGAATGTATGGGAGGAGAGTAATGGGACAAAACCCTGAGTACTGGCCAGGGACATATGATCAACCTGACTCTGAGGGGGTGGGCACATGGCTGAGTGAGGAGACTCACATGTTACTACCCTCGGACGCTGAGACTTCTTACCGGTATCCTTATTCTTCGGTGCCATTTTACCTAGTTATATATTTTCATAAACAAAGATAATAAAGTCATTGACATAAATATATATTCATTGACAAATTCACTATATACATGTTCAATAGATATTCATTAATATTACATTAAGTGATTAATTAATCTAAATCTTCATGCTCGTTATCCATATCATGTTCATCATCCGATGTAATATTGTCCTCGGATTCAAACTCTTCATCATTGTCTTCATCCACATTATTATCAACCAACAATATAGACGCATCAACTTGAAGGCCCTCAACAGTTGTATCGGACAAAGTTGTAATGTCTTCAGCTGCAACCACATCATTAATTTGTTCAACGTCATCAACTTGGTAGGCAACATCTTCCACTAGATCTCCAGTTTCAATATGACCTAGCGGTTTTGTTTTTATTACAACACACCATCCTCTTTTACGTATTACAAATGAAGGATAAGGAACATAATAAACTTGCCTAACAATATGTGACATTATGAAAGGGTCATATTCTTTGTATCTCCGGTTCATTTGAATCTCGACAGAACCATATGACTTGTCTATCTTTGTGCCTCTAGTTGGATCATACCATTCACAATAAAACAAGACAACTTTATTTTCCGTGTCCAAGTAATTGTATACCAACTCGTAGATATGTTTAACAAATCCATAGAAGTCGTCTTCACCGCCATCTGTAACTCCTTTTACAAAAACACCACTATTTATGGTTTTTTTCCCTTCGGTCCATGCCTCAGTGTGAAATTTATATCCGTTCACGAAGTATGTGTGCCAATCATTTGCGCTTTGGATAGGGCCTTCTGCCAAGTTTCTCAAATGGAGTATTTCTGGAGTTAGTGCAGGAACGCTAGACAATGTTTGCTTGAACCATGAGGGAAATTGAGCATGAATGACACCTGATGTTGACTGTACCCCGGTACTATGAAAATATGCATTGTTAAATTCCCTACAAAAAACACACAATAAGTTTAATAAGTTTGGTATACACACACCATAAGTTTAAAAAGTTTTGGTAAACTCACTCAAGATATGGTTTAACTTCAACGCAGTTGATCAAGACATGGACATGTGCAGATTGCATTTCTTTTTGGGTCAACCAATGCACACCCTTCTTTCCAGAAGGTCGACCTGGTAGCGCAAAGACTGATAAGGTGAATTGACTCCTCTGATTGACATTTACAGGATTCCGTATGATTCTAGGAGTTAACATCAAGTGATTGAAATAGTGACTGCAAAAATGTGATGTTTCCCGATGCAAGTAATGTGCACATATAGATCCTTCTACTCTAGCTTTATTTTTTACCGATCTCTTTGAATCACCCATGAACCTTTCAAACGGATACATCCACCTATATTGAACAGGTCCACCAAGATAAGCTTCATATGCAAGATGCACGGGTAAATGTTCCATGGAGTCAAAGAAACCAGGCGGAAATACTTGTTCCAACTTACAAAGAATGAGTGCAATGTTTTGGTCCAACTTAATGATGTCTTCCACTTTTAAAGCTGACGCACAAATATCTCTAAAAAATTGACTAATTTCAGTTAGTGGGTCAAGAACATGTTTGGGTAGCGATCCAAATGCAATTGGTAGCAACTGTTCCATAAAAATGTGACAATCATGACTTTTCATACCATGTAATTTTCCAGTGTTAGGGTCAGCACACCTTGCTAAATTTGATGAATACCCATCGGGCATTCTCAATTCTTTTAACCATCTACAAACCGCTTTAGCTTCTTGGGAAGTCAGACTGAAACAAGCCTTGGGTTTTAATAATTTTCCATTCGGTTGAGGCTTCAACTCCAACTCTCTTCGATTACACCAAATTCCCATGTCTTGTCTGGCCTTCTCATTATCTTTTGTTTTTCCTGTCACATCCATCACTGTGTTAAATACATTATCAAAAAAATTCTTCTCAATATGCATAACATCAAGATTATGGCGCAACAAATTATCTTTCCAATATGGAAGATCCCAAAATATACTTCTTTTTGTCCAATTGTGGGTGACGCCGTATCCTTCAATTCGGCATGCTTTCCCAGTATCTGTAAATTTTGGTAGTTCACATACTTGGTTCCATATAACCCCTGGTGGCAATCGAGGCGGAGGCAAATCTTTCTCTCGTACATCTTTTTTAAAATTTGTCTTGTTTCTTCTATACGGGTGATTTGCTGGTAGGAATCTGCGGTGACAGTCAAACCATGAGCTTTTCCCACCTTTATCCAACGTAAATGCTTTGGTGTATCCCATGCAATGCGGACAACCCATTTTTCCATGCGTACCCCAACCAGACAACATGCCATATGCTGGAAAGTCATTAACGGTCCACATCAAGGCAGCTCGTAATGTGAAGTTCTGTTTACGGGATATATCATAAGTCCATTCTCCAATCCACATCTTCTTCAAATCATCAATTAAAGGTTGTAAGTACACATCAATTCCGGCTTTTGGACTGTGCGGGCCTGGAATAACACACGTCAAAAACATGTATGGTTTTGTCATGCACATCTCAGGAGGGAGGTTGTAAGGTGTTACAATAACTGGCCAACAAGAGTACACACTTCCTGACGCTTGCACGTATGGGGCAAATCCATCAGAGCATAATCCAAGCCTGACATTTCTAGGTTCTGCAGCAAAATCTGGATGTGTCCGATCAAAGTGCTTCCATGCCTCACCATCAGATGGATGTCGCATAGTGCCAGAACTTGTTTGGTTTGTATGATGCCATGTCATTTGACTTGCACTGTGCATTGAAGCAAACATTCTTTTTAACCTTGGTATTATAGGAAGATAAAACATGGATTTTACTGCTACACGCTTTTGCTTGCTGTTAACGGCTCTACTGCGAACTTGATATCTTGGACTATTACAAAACTTACACTCCTCTAACGATCCATCTTGAGTACCAAACTCATTGTCATAAAACAACATGCAACCGTTAATGCAACAGTCAATCTTTCTTACTTTTAAACCCAACTTTGACACCCACTTCTTTGCGTCATAATAACTTGTAGGCAAATTGTCTTTCGTAGCGGTGGAGTCCAACATCATTTTTGCAAAATGTTCCAAACATTGATCAGAAACATTCCAATTTGACTTGGCAGCCAATAATCTCACACACATTGATAGCTTCAAGTCTGACGACCCCTCAAACAACGGCGTATTCATCTCGTTCAATAATTGATAAAATCTTTGCGCTTCCTCATTCGGCAACTCTTCCCCGTCAAAATCTTCAGGTTCATCATATGTCACGTTCACACCAAAAGCATCCTCAACCATGTCACCGATCAAATTAAAGTTCTCTTCATACTCCATAACCGGTCGACTACTTGAAGCATGCGTGTTGCTAGTCTCTGGTACATTAACCGGTAGTTCTTCACCATTATACGTCCAAACCCAATAATTTTCAATGAATCCCCTTCTATGCAGATGACGTGTTACTTCCTCTGGGTCACTAATTATTGGTCTACATTCACACTTAAGACAGGGACATCTAACCCCTCCTTCGCTTCGACAACAATCCTGAGCAAACGCCCACTTAATAAACCCATCAACTCCTACTATAAAATTGGGTTTAAGTCCACTTCTTCCTGGATATGTTCTATCGTACATCCAACTGCGATAATACCGATAATATTCCATACTGCACATTTATACAATCATTGTCTTTTTCATTAGAAATATTCTTAAACTATATAATACTATTCTTAGAAATATAAATTTTGCTTTTTTATATATATACTAACATATAAATAAATATTCAAATGTAAAATATATAATTTTTTATTACATAACAATAATATCAAAAAACAATAATATAACATATTTACTTTTTATTATATATACAACAATAATATTAGAAAACAAATAATGTAAGATACATACTATTTATTATTATATATATAACAATAATATTAAAATAATAATATAATATATATATTCTTTTTTTAAATATGTTTTTTATAAATTGTTATTCTAATATATAATTTTTTTTCCATATCTTTAACATATAAATAAAAAAATAAAACTATTATAATAAATACAATTTACATCTATAAAAAACATGTTATTAAATATGTTATTAAATTTATGTTTTCTAAAATTTTTAAAAAAATATATTAAATATATTATTAAAAAATATGCAAATTACATATACACATATACTACTAAAAAATATATAAATCACATATGCAAAAAATATGCAAATTACATATACAAATTACATATGCAAAAAATATATTAAATATGTTATTAAATATGTTTTTAAAATTTTTTTTATTATCAGTAATTTTATACTACTAACAGTATATACATATATTCCTAATTACCACAAAATACATATACAAATCTAATCTATATAATACATATAAAATCTAAAAAAAAATGCATAAATACCTCTATATAATTTCTTCAATAAATTTGCGTCTTCTAGTTCTTGGTGTTCTTCAAATTTCTCTACAAATAATAACGAACAATCGAACAAATACCATGTTAATTAAATACTTCATTCCAGTATAAAAACTAAAGAACAAACGAAATAAACATTTAACATCACATGCATACCTTAGATTTCTTCAACAAATTGGAATGGAAGAAAATTAATTCGCAAAAATGGGTTTGAGTTTGTGAGAGTTGCTGTAAATCAAAATTGGAATGGAAGCAAGCAAAGGCGAAGAAGAAGAAGCACGCTACTGTAAATCAAAACGTTAACATATGTAACTTCTAGTAGCGACGTGACTGTCACGTCGCAACGTTGCCACGTGATAATCACGTCGCTACAATGCAATCATAAATACTTTTCTCTGTCCAACACTGCGCAGCGAAATTATGTTTCCCCCCAAAAATTTAGCGACGTGGCTATCACGTCGCTACAAAATTTCAAACTTCCCTCTCAAAACCGTTCACCAGTTTCCATTAAATATCATTAAAATATATTAGCGACGTGGTTATCACGTCGCTACTACCCACGTGATAAGCACGTCGCTAATATATGTCGCTGGGGACATATATTTTTGTAGTGAGTTAGCCTAGATCAAACAAGTCGTCTAAACCAAACTAACTATTGGAAACTCAGATATGCATAATATACCGAATGAAATACAATACAATAATAAATACTTAATACAATAATTTCTTAATCAATCGTATTATTATGATCACAATGATAACCTATTTCCAATGAAATTATTGATAAAAACTAGTAAATTATCGAACACTTGATGTGCAATTGATTTTTCAAATTTTCCTTTAGACTGTTTATATAAAATACTACTTACAATCTAATTGATTGTAATGTAATCAACAAAGAAATTTTGAGTTAATCAATCAAATGAATTTTCTATACGTATCAATTACACAATAAATGAATTTAACAATTTTCTATAGAAAGTAAACGAGAGATAGAGAGAGAGAGAGGATACAAGAATTTGTTTAGGAAGCTCACCAATTGTCCTCATTATGGCTAAGTCTGCCCCCAATTCCAAATGGAATTGAGATATCAATCTTACTTTGCAAAAAGTTGATTACAAGAGAAATGTAGCAATGCAACCCTACAAACCCAAAGTTTGATGTTGATTTTAACCCTTTCTTTTCTCTTGATCTTGAGCTCGAACAAGTATCTCGTTAACACCAATTAATTTACCGTCTCATGCTACTCCTTTGCAATAACCCCAATTCTTCAAATCTTTCACCCAATCGAATCCAATCGCGTATTACTGTGCCCTAAGATTTCTAAACGATTCACCGTCTCACGCTACTCCTTCGATAAAACCCACCGTTCTTCGAAGCCTTCACTAGATTGAATCCAATATTTGAGAAATATTGTGCAAACCCTTAAATCAACACTATGATCTTAGAGGACAAACCCTGAGGTTTTTTGAATGAAACCCCCAAAGATTATCAACCCAATACACCAGTTACACCAACCTAAATTGGGCGTTATCAACAAAGTCTAGATGGAACCCAAACAAAAAATTATTATGTGTAGTTTGTTTGCGTGTATGCATAGATGAGAGGTTGAAGATGATTATAAATATTTATATGTGTTTATAGTTTCATCAAATTGAAAATGATGCATGTATGGAGTATTTATATGTATGCAAGTTTGAGGCAAAAGGAAACTTAGAAGTTTGAAAAAGAATGCAATTTTTCAGAAAAACTACAACATGTGTCGGCACATATAAGTCACATGTCGACACATTTTATAACATGTTCGACTTGTTCAAGGTCATGTGCCAACACATAGTTACAGAAGCTACATGCTTTAAAAATGGGTTACATGCGTCGACCTGAATATCATATGTGTCGACACTTAGAAGAAATTTTTCAGTATGTGTTAGCCTGAAAGCCTGTATGTGTTGACACATAGTTACATAACCTATATGATTTAATATTTACTCACATGTGTTGACTCATACCTCATATGTGTTGACACGTACACCTTTAATGCATGATTCCTTTTCAAAATATGTTTTAAATGCATTCTAAGTATCCTAACGCGAAGGTGCACATAATGACTCAAAGTTACCATCAATATACAGAAATGCTAAAGTTATCCTAGATTTGAAATCATGCAAAACATCTAATTGGCAAGTGCACTCACAAAGACAAGTTTTTATATCTTGCCTTTATCTACAATTTTTATTTAACTCTCACCAATTGTTTTTGTTTTGTGCAGAGATGATGGCTCCATTTCCATTAGCGGATAGGAAGATGATAATGGTGAAAGTTATATCCCACAAGGGCAAGGTGTAACCCGTCAACCAAAGTGATCACTATAGATTTCAAGCTCAGTCATCTAGTAAAAGAAAGGTTATCATACAGGGGGAAATTTTCTTTGTTGTCCTCTTGACTAATGTTATTCCATCTTTTACCTCTTAAAGGGAGAAGTTTCCCATTCCTGAGAGAAACATGGAAAATGGGATGTCATTGCCTCCATAGACTTGAAGGTGTTAAGAATCATGGAAGGTGGTGACCATGGTCATTCATGAAAATCAGGCTGTCAGATCCCAGATGTCCTAAGAGATGTCCAGACACCAGATCCGACTTCAACACACAATAACAAGATATATAAACAAATAAACAATGCTGAAGGTAAATAACACACAAATATGTTTACGCAGTTCGGTGACAACAACACCTACTCTTGGGGCTACCAAGCCAAGGACAAAATTAACTAGATAGTATTAATTTGCAGACCACACAACAAACATACCAGTTTACAATCTACGTACTTAATCACTACCCTTTGCTTAAATTTTACCTAAGACACACCTAGGTATGAGGCCCTCCTCAAATCCCTCTTCAATCACACTCAGCGATTGGAGCAACTCTATACACAGTAGAGTAAAAAAATAGGAAGTCACTCTTCCAAGACACACAATCCTCAATGCTTAAAAGCTTATGAGAACTGACACACAAATACTCAATGTTTAAAAGCTTATGAGCATCTGACACACAAACATCCAATTCTTAAAAGCTTATGGATGTTTGACAGAACTTACAACCCAAAATAATCATACTCTTCTATTAAGATGATATTAGAGAGACCCATAAATAAGGATTCTAAAACCCTAAAAAAACCCACACACACGTAAGTTCCACCTAAAACTAGGTATACAGCAGTCTATTTATACTATTATTCTGGATTGGGTTAGGCTTCAAAATCGCAGCAGTGAGGCTGCACAAAGTCTGCAAAATTTTCTCCAAGAAAATAGGTCTTCAATCATTAGTTTCCTAGAATGTCTCCATATTTAGAAACTTTGCGTATCTTTGAAAACCAACATACAATCTCTGATTTGTTAATCTTGGATACCACGTAAGCTAACTAAATATTCCATGATTATTTACTAACTAATATATCAGTTGAACCCCAACTGTCAGTTGTTCCAAACACGATGTATTATCCTCCTGGTTGGGACATCCAATTCTACATGTTGAAAATGCAAGTTGGAACATCTTGTTCAACATGTTGCTGCCAAGTGGGTTTAACCAAAATGTATGCCAATCATAATTTTAGAGAAATAAGAATCTCCCCCTTTGGCACATTTTGGCTAAAACAACCAAATAACCCTTGCACATGAAAACATCATAAAATATGTTTGAAAGTAAATCAAACAGACATAACAGAGGCATAACATTAGCAAGGTTAAGAGTTGAAAAAAAATCAGAGAAATAGTTAGTAGTTAGTTGATCTACTAGCATAATTGCAACCAATAGATAACATAAGTTCTCAACACCATGACGTCAAGACATCATGTCTGACATCTCTTTAGAGCCTCCAGTCCAGAGCAGAGACTCCCCCTTAATAAGAGAATAAAAATTCCCCCCCTAAGCAGTAGTACCAACACCCTCAATATCATACTGCTCCCCCTTTTTAGCCATAATATGACAAAGGTAAGTAGACAATATTAGCAAATTTAAGCACCGAAGGTTTTAAAAGATAAGGTGTAACAAAAACTAAAAATGTCCAGGGCATTCAACCCTTACAAAATCATAAACAAAGATAAACAAAATAAAACAAGGAAAATAAAAGAAAAAGCATTCTTCATGTATCAACAACACCATCACCATCACCATCACCATTTGAACCAGATTCCTCACTTTCTTTGCAACTCCACCACTTGCAGAAGTATCACTATCAGATGTATCATTATCCGATGCATTATTTTAGATGTATCGTTGTCTTCATAACCACCATCAGCAGATTCATCACCCTTAGCAGAACTGTTATTATTAGGTTCATAATCCTCGGACTCAGCACCTATATTTGGTTCCTCCATCATAACTTTAATCAATTCTTTAAGCTTAGGTTTTCTAGCAGTGTCAGTCCTCATAGAGTCCTCCAACTCCCCGCAAGTCTCCTTCAATTGAGAAATTATTTCTCCTTTTGAAGTTTTAGGAACAAGTGCCTCCAAATATGTTACATCAATGTCTTGAACATGTGTTCCACCGAACAATTTCTGATGTAGTGATAAAGAGGATGCCCTTTTCTTCACACTGTCATTAGGTAAAAAGATCCTAGAGTATTGTTTCAACATAATTACTTATTTGAGCAAGGGAAAACAAATGGGCATCTTTACAGTAGTAGATGTAGCTTGCTTCATGACTTGATCAAATATGTATCTTCCATAATCACAAATCCTTTTAGTACCAACAACAAAAATGAAATTCCCAAGGCAAATGAAGATAGTGGAGGTATGCTGAGTGGGCACCCAATTAGCAGTAGCAATCCTATGAAGAATGGAATACTTCACATTAAGTATACCAGATGACAATTTTCCATCATTAGGCCAGTCCCTCACTTGCCCACCAGTGATTTCCCTACAGATCTGATCATCTGAATCCTCTAGCTCAGCTTGAGGTTCTTCAGAATTACCAAGAAATTTGTTGATCACCATAGAAGAAAAGGTCACAACTTTCCCTCTGACCAAAACCTTTCCATAGTCTTTACTTCCCTTATCATTTAATCCATCAGGAACACCCATAACAAATTCCTTGAAATTTTTTTCATAGAAAGGACCAATATCAGTGACAGTCTTCATCAGGACAACAACCTTTATAATCTTTACAATATCATGACATTTTTTAAGTCCTTTCCCAATTCTTTTTCCAAAGCTACGCTTCTTTGATCAACATACTTTTGTTTTTCAGCATGTTCTTGAGACTAGAGGGATACTTTGTTCACTGATGAACTCTTCTAAACAACAAAACAAGTCTTCTTAAGAGTAGATCTCTTGTGAGGTATGATGTCCTGGACATCTTCTTCAACATTATACTCAGAACCACTGGAAGAGACAACCTTCCTCTTCTTAGGAGGGACAACAACCTTACTCCGCGGCTTTGGAGGACCAATAGGAGCTTTTCTTCTGAAACACTTTGGAGGTCTGCTTCTTATTTCACCAGTCATTCCTTGACCCTCCTTAGAAGGAGGACTATCAACCATAACAACCTCTCCTTTCATACTCTTAAGTATTTTGGCTATTCCCGGAGCTAAATTCTTTATTATAGGTTCCTCATCAGATGCTAAGTCATCAACCTTAACCACATACATAACCATAACATCGACCTTTTTCTTACTGCATTTCTCACAAACAACTTGCTCAAGAGTAAATTCCTTAATCCTTGTCCTAAATGTATCAATAATACTAGTCTCTTTTTCCAAAGATGTTAGATTATCTGACAAGACACTACATCTACTTCTTTCAAAACTTTGGTCACAAACCTCCTACGTCTTTTATCAAGGTTACTATTATCATCTTCAGACAAACTTGCATCAACAATAATAGGCCATGTAGGATTTTTTTCTCATATTCTTTCTCTAGGTTAACATTGGCCCTATTTTTATCAGTATTAGAAGAAGATGACTTACCATAAGCCCTGACATCTTTTGAAGCTAATGATTATCTTGATTCCTCTTGAGTAAAGGCTAGTACAATGGATAATGGAACAACATCCAACACTAGGTCAAACAGATTGATCATTCTAATTTTATCATCAACGCTAGAATTTGATTGAGATGATCCATGGTCTTCAGACGAGGCATGCATAAAATCAGATGAATGATGTTGAGACATTGTTGGTTTTTGTTGAACTAAGTTAACAGTTGAGATAAGGAAGTACAAACACACCCTCATTTTTTTTGAATAGAGGCCCGAGCTTTGAGAGAGCAGTCAATTTGGTATAAATAGTGTATCCAAATGATTATGCCTTAGAGGAATGGGCTTAGGTAGACGTGGTAGTCATGAAATTTGAAAATTCGATTGGCCCTCATAAATAGAAGTAATTGTTGTAATTCCCCATACTTATGCACTTTTAATTTTTCAATGTTTGTACATTTAGAAATTATGTCTTTCCTTTTGACTTATTCTTTCTCATCATGTGACTTGATATTTGTGAGCTTAGTCCTACTTTGCTGAATAGGATGTTCACCTCATTTTATTACTCTCAAGTTGCCATAATACAATGTCCTGACATCTTGTGTGACTCTATAAGAAAACAACATCTATTTTGGCTTAATACTTCTTCCAACAACTTTCTTGGCCCTCAAACATGTTATAGAGCACTTTGTTTCTTCAAGACTCCATAGATAAGAATTATCTTTTGATCTGCTGTCCTTCATGATAACCTCATCCTTCTTATTTGTTATCAAATGTTCAGAATTAGTAAAGTTAACTCTGAGACCTTGATAACATAGTTGACTTATACTTATTAGGATATCATCTAATCTTTCAACTGAGAACACATCATCAAGACTAGGCTGTCCCGCATACTATAACTTTCCAACAACCATTACTTTACCTTTTGATCCATCTCCATAAGTCACTATTTTAGAGGAAGATGTCTTGATTCCCACTAAGAATTTTTTGACACTTGTCATGTTTCTAGGACAGCCACTATCAAAATACCACGCCTCTCTAGCTGATGCTTTGAAAGATATGTGACTTACATCCTTATATGTATCATTTTTAGGAATCCACCTTTTTTTATTCACACTCTGTCTTCTTCTAAATTGTTGTATAGATTTGGGATATCCATATAACTTGTAGCAATAAGGTTCTAAGTGACCAACCTTTCTGCAATAAGATAATTTCTCTAATACGACGGGAGAACTGACTTTTGGGTTTTATCCAAATGTGCGGATAGCAAGAGTAGTCACAGACTTTTCTTTTATCCAATATTTAGGAAAGGTGAAAAGAACAGGAAAGACCTTTGATAGATTTTGTGTTCGGGGGGGGGGGGGGGGGGGGTAAGTTGTGAAAAGAGAAGGTGTTAGCACCCTTTTCATCCGTAGTAATCTACGAGCTCTTAATTGCTAGCTCACTTTGAAAATTTTGCTTTGTGTGTGATTTGTTTGAAAATATTTTGAAATCGCCAATGTAAGGCTGACTTTGTAATGATTCTTGTATCAATCCTCAAGAATGCGTACAAAGTATTTGAAAATATTTTGTTTAAAAAAGTGTGATGTGAAAAGATGTTTATTTTGGAAAAATTGTGAGCAAGAGATTAAGAGTTCCTTAACCTCTAAAGATTGTTCTTATTCTTTTCCTTCTCCTTTAGAGATAGTGCTATCCATACCATTAGTTGGTAGGTATCCCTATTTATTGGATGTGAAGGGACATGCGTAGGGTCATTGAGTGGTCATTGAAGGCACCATGTAGGAATACTTTATCAATTTATATCGGTGGAACTAGATCATTTTCATAGGCAACTTCGAAGGATCATTGAGGAACTATGATCTTTATTCGTAAGGGTCTTTTGCTAAAGCATTCCCACTTTCGAGGGACATGACCATTAATCATAATGTAACAAGAGAGGTTACTCTAGAGATGCAAGTGTGAAGGGTGTGTTAATTTCATTTACTTATCTTGATATTAAGGTTTTTCTACGTTTGATTATTAGTCTTGCCATACAATCCTAATTACTAGCAGTTATAAAATATACAGAAAATAAAGGTGCAAAAAGTAAAATTCCTACGTTGTTACATGGCTTTGGGGCAGTTACATAATAGAAGAGTGCAAGAAATAAACCTATAACTATTACAACCTCAGAGCAGATGCAAAATAGGAAAAAATGCGAGAAAATAAACCCAAGTTATTACAATCGAATCATGCGACCTATGCAATTTTATCTAAGAATTTAAATAGAAAGAAAAGAAAATGTGAGAAATTTTTTTTTTGGAAAAAAGAAATAAAATAATTTTAAGTGATAAAAATAATTAATAAAACCTAAATCTCTAATTGATTTTAATATTTTAAAAAAAGTTTAATTAATTTAATTAGTTTAATTAGTAAAAACAAAAGAGAAAAATTAATTATTAATTAAAACCCTAATCCTAGTTTATTAGTATAAAAAAAGAAATTAGGCTAATTGATTGTTTTTTTTAAAAAATCATTAGGGTTTAAAAATTAGGATTAATTAAAGAAAAGGAAAATAAGTTAGAAAAGAAAACAGGGTAAAAAATGTATGGGGTGGGTGTTAAACCCACGCCCTTAAGCTTCACAGTGTCTGCCTTACCACCTAGTCAACACGCTGGTTGTGTCAGAAATAGAGCCTGATCATTATATTTACAACCTGTATGTTAATTTGGAAATAACAAAAAAATGCAAGACGCATGGAATCAAACCCACTCCCTTTCATTCATCATGTACGCCTTCCACCAACTGATCCATGTTTCCAATATGTCATTATATAAAAACTAAAACAATATATAAAAAAGCAAAACCAATGCACCAGAGAAGCGCCAGAGCCCTAGCTCCGGTCGTCTTCTCCGGCTTGGCGTTTTCTTCAACTGCAAAATTAGCGCATGTTAGATATTTAAAAGAAGGACCATATCCCCCTAAATAGACCATTGCGAATCCAATGGAGGTGTTATTTTTAGCTAATTCGAACTGTACAAGGAGATACGATGAAAATAATACAAACCGGTTCAATAATGGCAATATAATGTTCAGGTATTATGGGACTCATGCAAGGGATTAAACCTGTATTAATTTATCTCAGGAACACGTTAGAATCATTAGTTTCAATCAAAACATCATGAATATCGAAATACGAATTTCAAAGAATATGTGAAAACGATAATGCATGGATGCGTGTTTCAGGCACGTTTGATCATCATGAATGATACATACTTACTCTATAATACTTTAGGAATTGATTGAGATCGTTGAAAGGCTTTGAGGATGCTTGCACATAGGGTTTCGGTTTCCATCTTCTTTTTGCAAATTTTTGGACACAAACCCTTGTTTCTTGCAGCCTTTTTCGTGTGTCTCTTTGTCTGAATGTGAAGGGTATATATAGATAAAGAGATTAGATCAAAAACTTGGGATTGGACTTTAGGCAAAACATTTCTTTGATTTGTTTTGGAAATAGATTGAAAAGTGACAAAACTATGAAGATTTGGTTGAGAAATAAGTATACACGACTTTTGTTTGTCTTTGGGCCTCCAAAATAATCAATTCTCAAGCCTTTTATGCCTTACATATTTATCTAATATTGATTTGATTTAATTTTGAATTTAAATGAATAAAAATAAAAATAAACGAAATAAAAATTAAAATATTGCATTCATGGATTTAGAGGTCCTCTAAGGTGTCATGAACATGTTTAGATCTTAAAAGATAGATCAATTAGCCCAAAAGTCAAGTTTGCTTCAAATTGAATTTCATGCATTTTCTCAAAATTTCCCAAATTGCACAAATCGTATCTCACTCAATTTTCATCATATGATAGTGATATTTTACTTTTTGGAAACCTCAAGATGTCCCCTACAGTCTTTGTGTTGGTCATTTTCTCATTTAAGGATTTTAACTTGATGTAAATTTCTTTGACAAAAGTATTTTTTTGTTGACTTTTAAAATGATCTGTAATGTTTTGGCTCATATCTCTCAAATGAAGCATTTTTGGCCCTGAGCTTAAAGAGACAAAGTTTTAGAGAATTAAATTTCCATCCAAATGGGATTTGGTTGAGAATTTTCTGTTGACTTCTCCTAAAGAAAGCCCTAATTTAGTAACTTTTGAATTTTGATGAATCTTGAGGTTTCTTGATGAATCATGATCAAATATTGATGAAATGATGAATATGAGTTAAAAGTGTTGATGTTGACAAAAATTATTGAAGTTTGACTGAAAATTGGTCAAAGTTGACTTTTTGTCCAATATAGTTGATTTTCAATCATCTGACTATTTGACTGAGCAAACTTGTGCTGCAAGGCTTGAAACTTAGTATGGGGATACTTTGAAGCATATGAGAAACCATGAAGTCCACTTGAGGCATTAGAAGTCCAATTTTCCTTGAGAACACTAAAAGTATAATTGTATGTCACTGCTTAGAAGGAGGATCCATTTGATCATTCTTTGAGTAGTCTTGAGTAATTGAGAACTTTAGGAGCATGCGAAGGTATCTTGAATCATATTATCTTGAAAAATGGGAGGGTAAATTTTGGGTTACAACACTTGCCCATGTTAAATATTCTTAAACCTGAAGAGTTAGATTGACATGCTCGCCATTCGGGATCTGAAGGTGGAAGAGGATTGAACACTTAAGTGTCCAGAAATTTGAACTCACATGTGCACAAAGTAACACTGTTGGTTGATTATATAACGTGAATGGGCTTAAAGATGCCATTCGGAGAGGTGATAGAGTGTCCCTAGATATGTTCTTACAGATGCCATCCAAAGTAACTGTTGATAGGAGTATCAGAATGAGTCTACGCCTGACTGTATCTGAAGAATGCTCTTCAGAAAATCTCGGAAGGAAAATGCTTTTCAGAATGAAGCCTTGAAGGAGATGCTTTTTAGAATTCAATCTCTGAAGGGAGATGCTTTTCAGAATAAACCTATGAAGGAAATGCCCGCTAGAATTTAGTATCTGGGGGGAATTATTTTCAGAATAAACCTCTGAAGGAAATCCTCGGCAGAATTCAGTCTCTGGGGGGATGCTTTTCAGAATAAACTTTTGAAGGAGAATGCTTTTCAGAATAAAATTTTAAAGGATAACGCTTTTCAGAATAAACCTCTGAAGGAAATGCTTTTCATAATTCACTCTCTGAAGGGTAATGCTTTTCAGAATAAAGCTCTGAAGGAAATGCTTTTCAGAACTCAGTCTCTGAAGGGGAATGCTTTTCAGAATAAAACTCTGAAGGAAATGCTTTTTTGAATTAAGTCTCTGAATGGGAATTCTTTTTATAACAAAGCCCTGATGAAGATGCTTTTCAGAATAAACTTCTGAAGGAGATGCTTTTCAGTATAAACCTATGAAGGAGAATGCTTTTCAGAATAAACTTCTGAAGGAGAATGCTTTTCAGAATAAACTTCTGAAGGAGATGCTTTGGTCATGTAGATAGTCTCCCCATCCTGTTTCGAGAATTGGTCTACAATCTATCTCTAAATTGCTGATAGTATTCGTTTGTTTACGAACTTAACCTGAAAAGACAAAGTTAGTTCTATGCAATGTCATGGTGTATGCAATGCGTTACGTAATGAGGCTCTGAAAATAAATGAGAATGTTATATGAATTTTGTATGCATATGTCATGATTTTTTTTGTAAATGATGTATAGATGAAATATGTTATTGGAGCGTATCAATAGCTTCATATAACAATGTATGGCTTGGGAAAATAAATTCCCGACTATAGCTGGGGATGAAGATAATAGTTCTTCAATTTTTGTTTAGAACATATTTACTGGAGATTTCTACTTTTTGTTTGAGGATATTCCGCTGGGGATCTTCGGCTTCTGCTTGGGGATAGAAGCATTCAAGGAGAGTCGGTCATTCATTGTTCTTTAAAGGATTTGATTCTTATGTAATTTGACTGGGGATAAAAGAGATGGATAATCCTTTGCGTGATGTTTGACCAGGTTTTAGATATGAGTATTAGCTCTTCTAGGAGGACAACATTGAATGATATCTGGTCGGGGAAGATAATCTTGTCGGGGAATTTGCAATATTGAAGAAATATGCTTTGTTGGGGAAATAGACCCTATAGACTGTGCTGAGGAAATAAACTCTGACGAGGATTATCTTGTGAAAATAGCTCTGAGGAAATTGCTCTGTGGGGACTTATGGTCTACTTTGAATGTTATCCTGACTCCTAGAGTCTTAGATAAATGATAATCCTATTTTCATGCATATATTTGTAAACAATAATCATATTCAAATGCATATTTTCATTCAATATAATCATTGGACATTTTTGCAAACAAAACAGAGAAAGTAGAAACAATTTTGAGTTTGAAGGATATTTGTATTGATTTGGAAAGTTTGCATATAAACAAACAATTTTATACAAGGAGACAGAAATCCTAGTAAGAGGAAGTCGTCGTAAAAGAAAAAAGTAGTAAAAATAAAAACAACTATGTGGAAACGATCCCATCGAGTTTCAACTCTTCTATTGCCCTATGTCTTCAAGCATCTCATCCCTCGTTGTTGGAAGAAGTTGATTGAACTAATCTGTACCATTTGAACTTGATGTTAGTAATTATGCTGGATGTAAATGGATGGGTGATCCAACAGGACATAGGCATACGCTTTAATCCCTAACTTTTTCCTGGACCGCCCTTTCAGATTTTCAGTCCACCGGGATATCCTTTTAATCCCAAGCCGCCTTTTCAAGTTTTCGACTTACCGGATGTACAATATATATATATATATATATATATATATATATATATATATATATATATATATATATATATATATATATATATATATATATATATATCCCTAATTTTGCCCGAACCCTTTCGGTTCACCGAGATACCCTTATTTTTGCCTAGACCGGTTAACCTAGCGGGTCTCTTTTATGCAGTATTTTTTAACTATGTCCGTGTTCATAGGAGGTGTGGAGAATCTTCACCGTCCATGGTGGTAAGTATCATAGCACCGCCATAAAATATATTCTTGATCATAAACGGCCCTTCGTATGTGGGATTCCATTTGCCCCTGGGATCACCTTGTGGTAGGATGATGCACTTTATTTCCAAATCACCAGCCTAATACACCTGATGTTTGACTTTCTTATGAAAGGCCTTGATCATGCGTTTTTGAGACATATGACCATGACAAAAAGCCGCGAGCCTTTTTTCATCAATCAAATTTATCTGGTCGAGTTTAGTCTGAATCCATTTGTCTTCGTCTAAACCCGCGTCTTTCAAAATCCTTAAGGAAGGAATCTAGACGTTGATAGGTAAGACTGCCTCTATACTGTAAACTAGAGAGAACGGGGTTTCCCCAGTTGATGTATATACTGAAGTGCGGTAATCATGAATAGAAAATGGTAACATATCCAACCAACCTTTGTACATCACCGTCATCTTATGCAAAATCTTATTCATATTCTTGTTGGCGGATTCCACTGCACCATTCATCTTTGATCGATACAGAGAAGAGTTGTGGTGCTTAATTTTGAACTGCGTACAGAGTTCCGTGATCATAGTATTTTTAAGATTGGTACCATTGTCCATGATAATCATTTTAGGTATGCCATACCAATAGACGAGGTTATACTTAATGAACTGAGCCACAACATTCTTGGTAATGGAGGCAAATGAGGATGCTTCTACTCACTCCATGAAGTAATCAGTAGTGACCAGGATGAAACGATGCCCATTAGAATTGGTAGGCTTAATCTCTCCAATCATATCAATTCCTCATATTGCAAACGGTCAAGGAGCGGTCAAGACATTCAAAGGAACCAGAGGCACATGTACTTTGTCAGCATAAATCTGGAATTTGTGGCAAGTTCTGGAATGACGATGGAAATAAATTTCCATGGTAGACCAGTAATAACTCGCTCTTAGAATTTTCTTACCTATCGTATTACCACTGGAGTGAGTACCAAAGACTCCTTCGTGCATATCTTACAAAATCTTCTCAGCTTCCTTTTTGTCTACACAGGAAAGCAAGGTCGAATCTAATTGTGCTTGTATGAAATTTCGTTACTCGGTAAGAACTTAGAAGAGAACCTCCTTAGGAATTTCTTATCATTAATAGATGCCCCTTCAGGATACTCTTGAGTCTCGAGGTATCTTTTTACTTCGTGGTACCAAGGCTTTTCCTCTACTCCATCAGTATAAATTTCGTAGCAATGTTATGGTTCGTCTAGTCTCTCAATAGTAATTAGAGGAGCTTTATTATCCCATCTAACTATGAACATAGATGAGTTGGTAGCTAATGCATCTGGCAACTGATTCTCTTCTCGTGGAATGTGTTCAAAAGTGATTTCTTTGAAGTACAAAATTAATACCAACACATACTCTCGATAAGGAATGAGATTTGGGTGCTTCATATCCCATTCTCCCTCAATCTGACTAATTACTATGGCTGAGTCCCCATATACATTTAAGAATTTAATTCTCATATTGATAGAAGCCTTGATACCCATGATGCACGCCATACTCAACCATGTTGTTGGTATAGTCAAAACATAATCTGGCGGTGAAGGGCATATGACAATCCTTAGGAGAGACAATCACATCACCAATCCCATTAACAAGAGCGCTAGAATCTCCATCAAAGACCATAGTCCATTGGGATCCTGGTTTAGGTCCTTCATACGGTCTAGATTCTTCACAATCAGTAACTAGCATAATATTCTCATCTGGGAACTCAAAACTCATAGACTGATAGTCATCTACAGCTTGGTGAGCCAAATCATCTTCCAGTACACTCCCTTTGATAGCCTTCTGAGTAGTCTATTAAATGTCGTATTCAGTCAAGACCATTTTCCATCTTGCTATTCTTCCGGAGAGAGCGGGTTTCTCAAATATGTATTTTATTGGATCCATCTTAGAGATCAACAAAGTAGTATGACTGAACATATACTGTCTTAGTCGGCGAGCAGCCCATGCCAAAGTGCACCAAGTTTTCTCGAGCAGTGAGTATCTTGTTTTAAAGTCAGTAAAATTTTTGCTAAGGTAGTATATTGCATGCTCTTTTCGACCAAAATCAGCATGTTGCCCCAACACACACCCCATTGAGTTCTCTAATACTGTCAAGTACATGATCAGAGGTCTTCCTTCAACCTCTGGCATTAGAATAAGAGGTTTATGGAGATATTCCTTGATTTTGGTTAAGGCTATTTGGCAATCATCGTTCCACTTCACTACTTGATCTTTCTTTAGTAACTTGAAGATTGGCTCACAGGTAGCAGTCAAATGGGAAATAAATCTGGAAATATAGTTCAATCGTCCTAAGAAACCTCAGACTTCTTTCCATTATGGGGAGCTGTCATCTCTTGAATAGATTTAACCTTGGCGATATCAACTTCAATACCTTTACCAATGAATACGAAACCTAGGAGTTTACCGGATCTTACCCCAAAGGTGCACTTGTTTGGATTCAACCACAATTTGTATTTCTTCAATCTCTCAAACAACTTGTGCAGGTGGTCAAGGTGTTCTTATTCAGCCTGGGATATGGCTATCATGTCATCAACGTAAACCTCTATCTCTTGATGGATCATATCATGGAACAAAGCTACCATAGCATGCTGATATGTTGCACCAGCGTTCTTCAGACCAAAAGGCATAACCTTGTAATAGAAAGTGCCCCACAGTGTGAAAAAAGTAGTCTTCTCCATGTCTTCGGGTCCCATCTTGATTTGATTATAACCAGAGAAACCATCCATGAAGGAAAATACTTTGTGCTGAGTAGTGTTGTCAACCAAAACATCAATATGTGGAAGCGAAAAGTCATCTTTGGGGCTTGCCCTATTCAGATCCCTATAGTATATACACATACGCACCTTACCATCCTTCTTAGGTACTAGAACCATATTTGCAACCCACTGAGGATAGGACATAACAGCTAAGAGCCCTGCATTGAATTGCTTCATAACCTCAACTTTGATCTTTTCAAACATCTCAAGACGCATACGAAGAACCTTCTGCTTTATAGGAGGACAACCTTCCTTCATCGGTAAACAGTGAACAACAATATCAGTATTAAGCCCTGGCATATATTTGTACGACCAAGCAAAGATCTCAACATAGTCACGCAACATATGGATTAATCTCTTTTTGACCCTATCCTCTAGGTTGACACCTATCTTGATTTCTTTCTTGTCCTCTTCAGTACCCAAGTTCACAACCTCGACTGGCTCTTTATATGGTTGTATGGCTCTTTCTTCTTGCATTAACAGTCTAGCAAACTCTCCAGGTATTTCACAATCTTCCCCGCCTTCGTTCTTGGCTTGGTAGATCAAATTTTCAAAGTCATAATTGGCAATAGCAGAATTGTTATCAAAGGGATCCAAGGTGAATATGGATCTGCAATTTGTTGTGTGGGTGTATGTAAGAATACATAGCTATTTTGAAAACAATAATGCAAAAGAAAGACAAAGCGTGCAACATTTGAATGCAAACATCCAATGATTTATTAAATGAAAATATGCTGATTAATGATGATAACCCTAACAAATGGATCGTTGTGCCCCGGGTAAGGCACAAGGCTTAAAGTTTTTGTTTAAATTACATAACCAAAAAAACTGAAAGCAAGAAAACAAAAAATAGAATTTACTCACGACTAAAAGAGATAAATATAAATACTTCAGTATTCCAATTATTGATCCCATTGCCGGTAGTGGGGAAGATCCAATTGTCTATTTCGTAGTCACTATCAGCGTCTTCAACAACGTTGACATAAGAAGCATTATTAATAGCATTAATGCCCTTGTCATGATTATGCATCGGCGCAGTGATCACATTAGGAGTTTCAGGAGGGTTAAATTCAATCTCCTTAGCGTCAATCATGTATTAGATCTTATTCTTTAGAGCCCAGCAATTGATAGTATCATGCCCGAGAATATCGGCATGATATCCATATCTTGCATTGGGATTGTAGCAGGGAGAGGAAGTATTGTGATTCTGAGGAGGTTCTCTCAATGTAGTCAACCCTGCCTTTAACATGTGTTACAATGCCTTAGCCAACGACATGTTGATTTTTGTGAATTGTCTCCTGGGTGCATCCTGCCTATGCAGATTATCCTGTTGTCATTGTTGAACTGGCATATGATTAGAGATTAGTACTGCCTCCACAAATTGGTTGCAATCACTCTTATTATAACCCTTATGGCCGTACACAACATTAGATTCTCTCTTACCATTGTAAGCCTTCTTCACAGTATTTGAAGATATGGCCACCTAGATTTTACCGCTTCTGATTCCATTATCAACATGTTCCCCTGTTAATATCAGTTCAACGAAACCAGCTGAAGAACTTCCAAGTAGGTGATTATAGAAAGGACCTGCCAGTGTACTCATGAACATGTCAACCAACTCTCTATCAGTCAAATGAGGTGGAACTCTTCCCATAAGATCTCTCCATTTGTGTGCGTACTCTTTGAAACCTTCCCCAGAACCAATGGACATACTCTGTAGTTGCATGCGGGTTGGTGCTTAACCAGAATTATATTGATACTGTTTGTAGAAATCTGCAGCCAAATCTTCCCAAGTGTGAATATTGGCACTTTCAAGTTGATAATATCATTCCAGTTGTGTTCCAGACAGACTCTCTTGAAAGAAATGAAACCACAACTTCTTGTCAAGAGTATGTGGTTGAATTTTCCGAACATATGAACTCAGTGCAGCTTCGGGTAGGAAACACCATTATACTTGGAAAAGATAAGAGTTTTGAATTTAGAAGGAATGAAAACTCCTGAAACTAAACCCAAATCATTAAAGTTCAATCCAGGCACCTTCTGGATTTCCGTAGCTCTCAGACGCTCTTCCAATAGCTTATACTTCTGATCAGCAGAGGGATATTTCTCATCCAAATAATCATCTTCCTCTTCATCAGGAAATTTTTCAGAACTAGGATTTATTATTTCAGTCTTCACACTCTTACTATCTTCATCCTGTTTGTCATCTTCATCCGATGGGATATTAAGATCTCGAGATTGCTTGACTGGACCTATGAACCTTCTCCCCATATTAAGGACGTCGGCTGGTTTCTTTGTTTTCTTCTTCTTCCCATTGGTGGCAAGTGCCTTCAATTTTTCCCGCCCCTTGGCTAAGTTCAGGAACATCTGTTGGAATTGGGCACTCTGAGCCTAGAGATATTTTACTGTTTGTTCAAGAGCCATTTATGTCTATAATAAACAGCAAGAAGATGAGAAAACCTATTTTGAGAACACCTATTATGTAATGATAAGCATGACATATAGATGCATATGCAATGTTTTCAAGGATATTATGGGATTTAAACTAGAAAATGAATTTGGTTGCAACTTTGTCTTAAAGAACTTTGAGTCTTTATCTTTGAACGTCCTTCTATAAGAATCAAGCTCACCATATCAAGTGGGTCCTAGCCTCTGATTCAAGAAAATGTACTTTGATCTTGACCGTACCTGGTTAGAGGAAAATAAATCCTCTTTCCCCTTGCTAGAAATATGGCTTATGATAATCCTGAACCAAAGATCCCTAATATCCTTGAAATGGTTAGTAAAAATTCCATGTTATAATGATATGATGTGATGATGTCATGTTTAAATAAGCAAACAAAAACAAGTCATACAAGAGCCTTAGGTTTAAAGGCTTGCATGAAGTCCAAAGGTAAGTACCCTTCCCCATTTAAAGTTAAGTTGGCTCAACCTATCCTAAAAATATTAACCGGGTTCTAGGAATCTCATATCACCGATTTTTCTCACAGGCTTTATTTTAGCACGGAAACTGGCTTGCCACCAAAACATCCCGAGAGTCGAATCTCAATGAGCGTAGCATCGAGTATCAACCAACTTTGGAATGCACCAAAACTGGCCATTTCACTACTTTCTAATGGCCAAGATGGGTCAATTAAGATTCTAAAAATAAGTTAGTTCTAATGACACCACGTGGAAGCTCAATGTTATCCTTGACTGACTCAAGGAACATTAGTACAAACCAAAGTGTCGCACTAACTATAGCCATCATTTTAACCTCATCGGTCTATGCCATTCAATATCGACGATCTATTGTTACTTACTTAAGGCATCCCTAGATCCAGGTTTAGGATCTTACAAGCAATAAACCGAAACAACCCTTAAATTTAGAGAAAACAAAGAAAACAATGAAAGTAAAGTGATCTAAACTCTAAGGTAACCCCTCTTTAAGTAACTCCCAAGTAGAGTCACCAGTTCTGTAATATTGCGGGAGAACTGACTTTTTGGTTTTTTCCAAATGTGCGGATAGTAAGAGTCGCCACTGAATTTTCTTTTATCCAATATTTAGGAAAGGTGAAAAGAACAGGAAAGACCTTTGATAGATTATGAAAAGGGAAGATGTTAGCACCCTTTTCATCCGTAGTTATCTACGGGCTCTTAATTGCTAGCTCACTTTGAAAATTTTGCTTTGTGTGTGATTTGTTTGAAAATATTTTGAAATCGCCAATGTAAGGATGAATTTGCAATGATTCTTGTATCAGTCCTCAAGAATGCGTACAAAGTATTTGAAAATATTTTGTTTGAAAAAGTCTGATGTGAAAAGATGTTTATTTTGGAAAAATTTTGAGCAAGCGATTAAGAGTTCCTTACCCACTAAATGTCGTTCTTATTCTTTTCCTTCTCCTTTAGAGATAGTGATATCCATATCATTAGTTGGTAGATATCCCTATCTATTGGATGTGAAGGGATAGGCGTCGAATGATCATTTAAGGCAACATGTAGGAATACTTTATCAATTTATATCAATGGGACTAGATCATTTTTCCGTAGGAAACTTCGAAGGTCATCGAGAGACTATGATCTTTATTCATAAGGGTCTTTTGCTAAAGCATCCCCACTTTCGAGGGACATGACCATTAATCGTAAGGAAACAAGAGAGGTTACCCTAGAGATGTAAATGTGAAGAGTGTGTTAATTTCAGTTATTTATCTTGAGATTAGGGTTTTTCTACGTTTGATTATTTGTCTTGCCATGCAATCCCAATTACTAGTAGTTATAAAGTAGACAGAAAATAGAGGTTCTGAAAGTAAAATTCCTATGCTATTACATGGTTTGGGGCAGTTACATAATAAAAGATTGTGAGAATCAAACCTATAACTATTTCAACCTCGGAGCAGATACAAAATAGGAAAAAAATGCGAGAAAATAAACCTAAGTTATTACAATCGAATCAAGCGACCTATACATTTTTATCTAAGAATTTAAATAGAAAGAAACGAAAATGTGAGAAATTTTTTTTGGTAAAAGGAAATAAAATAATATTAAGTGATAAAAATAATTAATAAAATCTAAATTTATATTTGATTTTAATATTTTAAAAAAAGTTTAATTAATTTAATGAGATTATTTAGTAAAAATAAAAGAGAAAATTTAATTATGAATTAAAATCCTAATCCTAGTTTATTATTATAAAAAAAGAAATTAGGTTAATTGATTGTTTTTAAAAAAAAATCATTAGGGTTTAAAATTAGGATTAATTAAAGAAAAATAAATTAAGTTAGAAAGAAAACAGGGTAAAAAATGCATGAAATGGGTGTTGAACCCACACCCATAAGCTTCACAACGCCTGCCATAACCCAACCAACGCGCTGGTTGTGTCAGAAAATAGAGCCTGATCATTATATTTACAACCTTCATGTTAATTTGGAAAATAACAAAAAAACGCAAGATGCAGGGAATCGAACCCACGCCCATTCGTTCATCATGCGTGCCTTCCAAAAACTAAGCCATTTTCCAATCTGTCATTATATCAACAAAAAAAACCAATGCATTGGAGAAGCGCCGGAGCCCTAGCTTCGGCCGTCTTCTCTGGCTAGGCATTTTCTTCACCTGCAAAATTAGCTCATGTTAGAGATTTAAAAGAAGGACCCTATCCCCCTAAATCGACCCTTGTGAATCCAATGGCGGTGTTATTTTTAGCTAATTCGACCTGTACAAGGAGATACGATAAAAAAATGAAAATCAGTTCAATAATGGTAATGGAGTATTCTGGCATTATGGGACTCATTCCAGGGGTCAAACTTGTATTAATTCATCTCAGGAACACATTAGAATCATTAGTTTCAATCAAAACATCATGAATATTAAAATACGAATTTAAAATAATATGTGAGAACGATAATGCATGGATGCGTGTTTCAAGCACGTTTGATTATCAAGAATGATCCATACTTACTCCATAATACCTCAGGAATTGATTGGGATCGTTGAATGGCTTTGAGGATGCTTGCAAATAGGGTTTCAATTTACTCCTCCTTACAAATTTTTTGAGACAAACCCTTGTTTCTTGCAGCCTTTTTTCGTGTATCTCTTTGTATGAATGTGAAGGGTATAAATAGACGAAGAGATTAGGTTAAAAACACAGGCTTGGACCTTAGGCATAACATGTCTTTGATTTGTTTTGGAAATAGATTGAAAAGTGACAAAACTATGGATATTTAGTTGAGAAATAAGTATACACGACTTTTGCTTGTCTTTGGGCTTCCAAAATAATCAATTCTCAAGCCTTTTATGGCTTACATATTTATCTAATATTTATTTGATTTAATTTTGAATTTAAATAAATAAAAATAAAAATAAATGTAATAAAAATTAAAATAATACATTCATGGATTTAGAGATGCTCTAAGGTGTCATGAACATATTTAGACCTTAAAAGATAGGTCCATTAGCCCAAAAGTCAAGTTTGCTTCAAATTGAATTTCATGCATTTTCTGAAAATGGCCCAACTTGCACAAATCGTATCACTCAATTTTCATAATATGAAGGTGATCTTGGCCTTTTCGGAGACCTCAAGATGTCCCCTACAATCTTCGTGTTGGTCACTTTCTCATTTGAGGATTTTAACTTGATGTAAATTGCTTTGACAAAAACTGTCTTTTTGTTGACTTTTAAAATGGCCTGTAATGTTTTGGCTCATATCTCTCAAATGAAGCATTTTTGGCCTTGAGCTTAGATAGACATAGTTGTAGAGAATTGAATTTCCATCAGAGTAGGCTTTGGTTGAGAATTTTCTGATGAAGTATGTGAAAGTTATCCTTGGTAAAAGTTCATTTGATTTCTCCTAAAGAAACCCCTAATTTAGTAACTTTTGACTTTTGATGAATCTTGAGGCTTCTTGATGAATCATGATCAACTCTTGATCAAATGATGAATATGAGTTCAAAATGTTGATGTTGACCAAGAATCTTGAAGTTTGACTGTAAATTGGTCAAAGTTGACTTTTTCCCGATATAGTTGATTTTCAATCATTTGATTATTTGACTGAGCAAAATTGTGCTGCAAGGCTTGAAACTTGGTATGAGGATACTTTGAAGCATATGAGAAGCCATGAAGTCCACTTGAGGCATTAGAAGTCCAATTTCCCTTGAGAAAACCAAAACCTAAATTGTAGGTCACTGCTTAGGAGGAGGATCCATCTGATCATTCTTTGAGTAGTCTTGAGTACTTGAGAACTTTAGGAGCATGAGAAGGTATCTTGAATCATATTGTCTTGAAAAATGGGAGGGAAAATTTTGTGGTACAACAATTTCCATCTTTGATTCCTGCCTCCCTTGTACCTTGTTTGATGTCTATACTGATGTTGGGGCATGAGGTTTGACATCTTCTTCTCTTGGTCCTTCATTGAGAGTACAAACTTTACTTCAGGATTTACTTCTTTGTTCTTCACACCTTGACTATCATAACCAAGATCTCTAACATTACCAACATTCCTCCTAGCTTCAAGAATCTCATTCAGAGCATCAAAACCATTATTTAACATTCTTACAGATTTAGTCATATTGTCGAGTTTTGAATTTAGCAATACAATTTCCTCCTTCAAATTAGAAATAATGGATAAATGTTTTACTTCCTTAGCCTATAGTTGAGAAATGACTCTCCTTTTCTCTTCTCCTTGTTGATATACTTCTTTACTTTTGATACATAACTCCTTATATGAGGCAACTAGTTCCTCAAAAGTAAGTTCTTCATCATCTAATTCTTCATCAAAATCATAAACTCCAGTCAAGGCATTCACTTGTTTGACCGATTCCTCTTCAGGATTTCTTTTAGAGTCTTCCTCTGACCATGACACATATATACCTTTCTACAACTTCTTGATATAAGTGGAACACTCATATTTTATGTGTCTAAATCCCTCACATTCATAGTACTGAACCCCTTTTCCATGATTTGGCCTTTCTTGAATCCCAGACTTTCCTCCATGGTCCTGATTTTTGTTGATGTCGAATGACATGTTCTTGGTATTTAACCTGGACTTCCTCAACACTTTGTTGAATTCTCTTCATAGTAACACAAGATCCTCAAATACTCCTTCTAAGTTAACCTCACTACTATCCTCTGAATCTTCAATACTAGAAGCAAAGGCTATACTCTTCTTCTTTTCAGACCTTTCATTGATAGAAGATTCAAAGGTCTTAAGTGCACTTACAAGTTCATCCATAATCATAGTGCTTATATCATGGGATTCTTCAATGGAAATCACCTTTATGTCAAACCTTTTTGGAAGAGATCTGAGCATCTTCTTAATCAGTTTATCCTCTGCTATTTTCTCTCCCAGGTCTTCAGAGTCATTAGAAATGTCTAGAACAGTCGTGTGAAAGTCCTGAATACTTTCATCCTCCTTCATCTTCCAGTTCTCAAATTTTGTCGACAAAAGTTGAATTTTTGCCATCTTTACCTTAGAATTTCCTTCATGGACCTTCCTTAAGGTCTCCCAAACAACATTACCATGCTTACAATTCTTTATTAGCTTGAAATTTTTTATCAACTCCATTGAATATGGCATTCAATGCTTTGAAGTTTCCTTAGGCTGATGACTCATCAACATCATTCCAATCTTCTTCAGGCTTCAACACATCAATAACCCTTTCTAACTGCACCCACAACCTTTGGTAGTTCCCATCCTTTGACAAATTTTTCCAGGCCTTGTTACCCAGGGATTTTATAAACATCTCCACATGAGGTTTCCAACTATCATAGTTGGTACCATTCATAATAGGTATTTTAACCATAATTCAACTATCCTTGTCCATTGCACCAGAAAGTAACTTCCCTGAATCTCACCCAGAGTCAGAGCAGGATGCCTACTCTAATACCAATTGAAGTTTTGGCTATCAGATCCTAGTTGTCCTAAGAGATGTTGAGACACTGAATCTGACTTTAACACGCAACAACAATATATATAAACAAACAAATAATGTTAAAGGTAAATAACACACAAATATGTTTACCCAGTTCAGTGACAACAACACCTACTATAGGGGAACCAAGCCAGGGACGAAATTAAATATATCACATCAATTTGTAGACCACACATCAAACATACCAATTTACAATCTACGCACTTAATCACTACCCTTTGCTTAACTTCTACCTAAGGAACACCTAGGTATGAGGCCCTCCTCAAATCCCTTTTCAATCATACTCAACGACTAGAGTAACTCTAAACACAGTAGAGAACAAAAATAGGAAGTCACTCTTCCAAGACACATAATCCTCAATGCTTAAAAGCTTATGAGAACTAACACACAAATACTCAATGCTTAAAAGCTTATGAGCATCTGACACGCAAACATCTAATGCTTAAAAGCTTATGGATGCTTGATATAACTTACAACCACAAACAATCCTACTCTTCTATCAAGATGATATTTGAGAGGCCTACAAATAAGGATTCTAAAATGCTAACAAAAAGACACACATAAGTTCCACCTAAAACTAGGTATGCACCAGTCTATCTATAACATTATTCTGGACTGGGTTGGGCTTTAAAATTGCAGCAGTGAGGCTGCATAAAGTCTGCAAAATCTTATTCAAGAAAATAGGTCTTCAATCATTAGTTTCCTAAAATGTTTCCATATGTAGAAACTTTGCATATCTTTGAAAACTAACATAAAATCTATGATTTGTCAATCTTGGACACTATATAAGCTAACTGAATATTCCATTATTGTTCAGTAACTAATATAGCAGTTGAACACCAATTATCAACTTCTGCAGACACAATGTCCTATCCTTCTGGTTGGGACATCTCATTCGACATGTTGAAAATTGCAAGTTGGAACATCTTGTTCAACATGTTGCTTCCATGTTGGTTTAACCAAAATGTATGCCAATCATAATTTCAGAGAAATAAAAATTCAAAAGATGGATCTTTCACTATTTCAGAGATGAGGAGTTCTACTTCTGAAAGAATAACTTTGACAGGTTATCATTCATATACGACCACCTTAATGCTGGCGAAGATGTTGAAAAATAAAATTCATTAGGCCTTAAGATGATGCTCCAAATTCTTAGCACCTATATGATGAGGAGTATTGTTCTTGGTCGGTCCTTATTTGAAGACTCAGATGCTTCATAAAAAAAGAGGCAAACTTGGAGGATGAACTTAAAATGGTATGGGAAGGTTATGAACTCAACAAATCCCTTGTAACTTCTTTTAACGAGCAAATAACTTCTTTCGAGAAAGATTTAATTGGTTCGAAAACCACCTTTGCAAAGGTCGAGAATTAAATAATAAACTTGTAGAGGAAAAGAAAATCCTTGAGACAAACTTATATAATAAAAGCACCAAACTTGTTGAAATTAAGGTTGAGCTGTGTAGTCTTAAGAGGGGCTTTGAGGAGGCTCACATTGTTAGTCTCCTTTCAGAGACAAGGGTTAGAGAAGGCAAAATAGAAAGTACGCTCTCTGTACCTTAATCTCAATCTTGGTGATCTAGACTATTTCAATTTAGCGGTGGATGGTTTCCTAGTGGAGGAAGTTGACCCTGAGGATGACCAAAACTTAGAAGATTATCCAAATACAATGCTTCCTATGAAGGAAGTGGCGCCCACTAACGAGGTTAATATGGAGAATGATAATGTCCTAACAGAGAACTCGCTTGAAGATGTCCCTTACAACGAAGATGCTTCTTTTATTACTCTTTATATATTTTTAATTATTTAGAAAAACCTTTCCAACATTTTGGGGTCCCTTTGATTATAATCTTAAAAATTTTAGTTATGGAATTTTTGTTTTGTTTTTATCCTTGTTTCTTGTGCTTTGTTTAAGGAGACCATAAATTTTTTTATGTATGATTTGATCATTTGTAGGTGCTTAGTTTCCAATTCCCTATAGGAAGTCACCCATAGGCATAAGTTTTATTGTATGGATCCAACATATACTATATAGAGAGTTAACTGTAGGTGCAAGGTTCTCCATAGGGTTCCAAAAAATACTCCATAGGGAGTCTCCTTTAGGCGTAAGGTTCCCCGTAGAGTTCCAAGATATACTTCATAAGTATCTCATAGGCGTAAGGTTCCATGTATTGTTCTAACATATACCACACAGGGAGTCGCCCACAGACACAAGATTCCATGTAGGGTTCCACCATATACCTCTAAAGGTGTCACTGTTAGGAGCAAAGTTCCCCTTATTGTTCTAGTATATACCTTGTAGGGACTCTAACGTAGGTGCAAGGTTTCCCGTAGGGTTCTAGCATACTCCTCCAAAAAGTGAACACATCCTTTATGAAACTCTATACATTGTATAAAACACATAGCTAATTAAAACACTTACGACGTCTCACTAAAAACCATGCCCTTGTAGGGTAAAAGAGTGTCACCCTAATGTGTTATGGATTTATTGATCATAATTCCAAAGTTACATATCATATAGCCTCAAAGGATTTGTTAAAATAAAATAATGTCGTATAATCACAATGTTCTAGGTTCTACGAACCTCTTAACCTTATAACTTTTTTAACTTATATACTCCTCAAGACCATTTTTTTTCATACTCAGAAAGTCCCCTCCTAATTAGGGAATAACTTTACTTTCTTTGCCAACACCACTAGATACTAGGCCGCCTTCCTCCATTATTTCGGGCTCATCCTTGGAATTATTTCTCATTTTCACTCTCTAGTTTGTCGCAAATTTCTTGAATGTAAGCCATTTCTTTGTCCTCCTATATCAGGTCAATTGTGCTACTTATCTCGGTATGGTTTCCTTCATCATTAAGTTGATCTCGTCGCTGTGTAAGCATGTTGATTTCAATTAGGAGCATTGCATATGAACCATAGACCATTTTGAAGGGGGTCTCCTTGGTTGATGAGTGTGGGGTTGTGTCATATGACCATAAAAATTGTAAAAATTAATGATGTTCTCCATAATTATGTTATTAGATATACAGTATATCAATGATGTTCTCCATAATCATGTTATTAACTTCATCTCGATTTCTATTGGTTGACAAAAATTTACCACATATGAGCTAGTGAAATATGTCACATTTTCAGAGACAATGGTCCTTGGTAAACCAAAACTACAAATTATATTCCTCCCATATAAATGTTGTATATGTTCCATAATTATTTTTGCTACTTCTTCTGCCTTTGGCCACTTAGTGAAGTAGTTAACCCATACTTGTAGAAATTTTAGCTACTTGGCCAACATGAATGATCTAATATATCCACTCCCATTGATAGAAGGGTCCAGGTGAAATGAATAAATTTAGTATCTTAATGGAGGCGTGGGTGAAGTTTGACAATATTTGGCATTTGTCATACTAGTTCACAAATTCAGCACTGTCTCTCAGGATGTTTGACAAGTAATATCAGAACTTTAAAAGTTTTCTTTCCAAAGCTCTTCCGTCTACATGGCTTTCACATATGCCTTCATGAACTTTGTCCAAAAACAAGTCTACCTCCTTTTCTTCTAAATATCTGAACATGTATACATATGCATGTAGTTATAAATACTAGTTGGACTAGGATAATTTATTTGGGTTTGAATAAGAATGTCCCCTAACAAAGTATGCTTTAGGTTAAATCCCAACTAAGGACGTAAAGCGAGATAGCCACCCGAAGAGGGTGTAGGCGCCCTATGTGGTGTGGTAGCCTGAGTGGCAGTTGTTATCCCAGCTAGAATTAGAGTGTCTCACACATATCTACCTTATTTGTCCCATTTATATAATGGTCTAAGGATATCAATAAGGGAAAAAATTCCCCCACGATTTTGGGAGAGAGTGAGAGAGCCATCTTTACCTAACATTATCCGTGATGAGATTATGGTTCCAACCTTAACTGAACCCCAAGGATCTCTATAAATACCCTAACCCTTCAAAGTTAAATAGGGATACAATTTACAAGAGAAAATACATGGTCTCTCATAGTCATTACATGATCAGGTACCAATTCTTTCACTATTATACTTTTAGCAAGTACAATTGGCGCCCACTGTAGGGCCCAAGTAAAACTAAATTAGGCAACTACTCAAAGATTTTATCAGGAAAGTCTCAAGGTAAAGAAGGCAATGATGGTTCTGAACAATGCTACTTCGTCAAACTTAAGAGCATTGAACTTCATAGACTTGGTCCATATAATGAATCTCAATAAGGGAAGACATGTCTCTATTAAAGGTAAAAAGGATATATAATTTGAGCCCCAGGAGTTTCGTGTTATCTAATGAGGCAACATCACAACATGATAAGAGTTAATCATCATACTCATAGAAAATGTGGGTTTCTCAGGTAATTGCAACGAGTTGTGTCCACAAATTCTGAAGTTTAATGGTTCAATGAATTATGTTAACTAGTTGTTTCTTATGTTTTTTCATGGTATAGGAGAGGCCTTTTAGCCCACCATTGTATTGAACAATTTTCCAACATTATTTTTAATTTAAGGGGTAACACTTTTTCTCAGGAAAATAGAATGTTGAATCCTAAGAAATCCTTGCTACCCTAAGAGGCAACACACAAGATAAATATTTTCTAAAAAAATGTAGTCTCCCTACAATATACCCAATATATACAAATAGTAGAAGAGAATAACTATAAAAGGTTTTAAACAGGACTTCATAAATAAATCTCTGAATTGCATGAATATAAAGCCTTAGAGGGAATGGTTAAAAGAAACCCACAATGGGAGAAATTCAATAAAAAATTAAACTGGATACGAAGCCTAATAATGTTGCTATTCATTAACTTTCCTCTTGTCTTGAGCAGGGTGACCCTTTATCTTCTCAGAAGAGCTTTCAGATTCTTGAGCATGAATCAACATGGAAACTATAGCATTGTCTTTGTTATCTACCAGCTGTCCTTTAATGATCACCTTGAACAAATCAGGTTGACTCGAGTCTAGGTTAGGATACAAGAAAGTTGCCAACTCTTTGGAACATTTAAAATATTTGTCAGAGATCTCGACCAATTAATCTTGATACACTAACATTTCTTCCACAAGGCATAGCTCTTAGCATCATAATAATTATCCCACAAGGACATAAAATTCCCTTTTGTAGGCTGGCCTTGAGGTACCTCTTCCCAAATATGTTACCCGCTCTAGTAATCACCCTTTACCTCATCCTCCAATATAACAATTTTAGGGGGCATTACACCATTATCATTTTGGCCTTGATAATGAAAGAAATCCCTCTGAGCACATTAGGTTTCATCATTTTGAGAGCTCTGGGATTCACAATGATACTTTCAGTGCATCTCTTTCTGCCTTTAATCAGGACGCCGCCTAGGTGGCTTTTAGGGTTGTATATCCATTTCTCCCCCGAGAGACTTTCTTTTTCTCCAGGCGTGTTTTTATCTCTGCAAAATTATGGGGACCATTATTTATGGAAAAAGGATAATAATATTTCAATCATTAAACTAAAAGAAAGTCCTAATCAAGAGCTAATACAAAAATTAAACTTACGCATATAATAGTCAATTTCGTAATCTCCGCCTCGATCGAGCTCCACAATATTCCTAGAACTCATAACCTTAAACTCATCCAAGATATTTACCACCTTCGTCTCTTCTTTTGTTATCATCTTGAATTCAAAGCCATTCAAGGGGATCTCCATATAATATAGGGAAAACGATGGGTACCATATTCCTTGCAGGTGACCATAGACGCTTCATCAGACCCACTTACCCTCACAAATATATCCTTCTAGTTAGGTATGGAAAAGTTGTCCTAACCTATTGGGCATTGCCATTTTTGTCAGCCCTTTTTGGCTGGGAGGGCTTGTTGTACCCCAAAATTTACCCTCTATCTTTTCAACCCTAACATGCTTATGCTTCATCATCATACATACTCATGCATAGCGTTGGCTCTATTGTTGTGGGATGAAGGATTTTGTGATAGAGTGTGCATCACTCAAAGAGGAAGAGAATTGGCATTCAAATAAATAAAACATGGAGATATCATCATCATGAGTATTCTCTTAAGGCATAAGATCCTATTTCTCTAAAGTTTCTCAAGAATCATCAGAAGATTAGGGTTTGAAGGATTGATCATAAACTCCTACCAAATTGGCTATGAACTAGGGTTTTTCTAACATCCTACTTTCCCATTTCTGATTAAATCGATAAGTAACTAGAATTTCAAATAAAAATAGTTTTGTAGACAGATCAAAGTACTCATTAGTGAGACGTCACATCCTCAAATAAAACAAAATCATAGTAGTATTATTTCACTTCAAAGCATAGTATCTCAATCGTTTGGATTAAAACAGCGGAACTACTCAGAGCGACTCCTATGACTCGATCCAAAAGCGACACAAGCATCCAGGGACTACTCAGGTACCTGATTATCTGTACTCCCTAAGGAGAACAGACGCAACAACAGAAAAGGGGTGAGAATCACATTCAATAATTTAAACAGTGAGAAATCACATGCTAAGGAGTCGTAAATGAATACCCACACAATCACATGGTTACAATAAACACCCAATTATCACAGATACAAACCAACACTATCATTACACATAGCTCATCACACTGTAAAATATGACTCCATGGACTCCACACCATGCATGCGGTACCAACACAACCAATACGGTTCATTCACATGAACCCGATTCCCATCAGAATCCGGATAATGCAATCATGTTCCCCTTGAACTTGACTTATCTCCACTCGACTCTATTCAACAGTCCGGACAAGACTAGGCACCCAACAAGGATTCCCACCTAGGCTCATCTCATCACAACACAACACAATGAATGCATGACATATATAAATAATATGCACAAAACCAATAAATATTAACTCATAACATAGGATCCTCATGATAACCCATGAGTCACATACTCACCATGATTCCTTCTAAATCACCGCCACTCCTAATGAATCTGCATACAATCACAAGCCATTACAAAGGAATCAAAAGAATTCACAATGAAGAATAGTTTACCATTATCATGAAAACGTCAATGGAAGCATACACCATTATCTCAATGACATCATATCATCATAAATAAAACACCCATTAAGTTGTATCAAGGCACTATTACATCAATTCATAGCAAAGAGCATACTTCTTATGTTAGCACTACATAATTCAGAAATTAATCCTAATACAAGCACTAGAAAACTACATCTTATGAATCATTTTATTCTTCCAAGGTATAGCTCATTTCATTATCTTTCCAATGCTTCGAACGACGCATCAAACGGAGTCTGGAAACTCAAGTCATGGCCTTTAGAAACATCTGTCAAAAATTGGATTGCATGAGTCGACGCGTGACCCCTTCGAGTCAATGCATCGGTATTTTGTCTGCCCCGGGTATGCTCAGGTCTACTCTTAGGTCGACATATACTGAGTCTTGAACTTGCATAAGTCGATGCATGTTATTTTATGCTGAATTTTCTGCTACGAATTTTTGCACTAACACCGACCCTATTCCACTAGAATCCAACATAGTATAACCTCAAAATCCTAATTTTAAGCATTCTAACATAGGCCTTTACTATTTCTACTATTAGTGCATTCTATTATCAATTTTAAGGGTTTACAAACCAATACCTAAGTGAAATTTATGTTCTCTAATCTATTCTTTTTAAGGTTTTTCCCATAGTAATCAATAATAATCATGAATCCCAGTTCACAATTATCATAATTATGCCAATACAATTCAATATGAATGAAATGACAACATTCATCATCACAATCAAAAGAAACACACAGGGAATACAAAATCAAGAAAAACTAAGAGCGAAAGAAACCCTCACTACCCTCTCATACTATAATCACCAAATTAGAGAACCCATTCTCCCCCCTTACCTTGGTTTCCAAAGCTTGATTGCCTCAAAAATGGTGGAAGAACCCTTAACCTAGCTTTCCCTTGCCTCTTCTCTCTTCTCTGTTCCTCCAAAATTCTACGATCGATTAGAATGAATCTAATTCTCTTCTCTTCCCTGTTTTACAAATAGCCCTCATAAGGACTTTCCCTTTATGCCCCTACTTAGCCCACTCAGTCTTACCAAAACACCCTCACTCCATTATTAATAATAATTTTATTTAAAATTGTTATAATCATTATTCAAACAATAATAATAGTAAGGTAATATTCTCCCTACACCCATGTTTCTAAACTTTTACTCACACACCCTATTTTAATACTAAACATCCCTATAGTTTTAAGGAAAATATCCTTCTCTAGGTCTTAGAAACTTTAACACGCCCACAACACATACAAGCATAAATCAACAAAGAATAAATTATCTAAAATAATTCTAAAAATTTATTTTGGGGCGTTACAGTTTTGGCCAAAGGCAACTTGTGGTTGACTTTTTGAGAAAAACTTGATTCTATGGTATAATACTTTCTTCAAGGTATCCATGTACTTTATTTATCATCACAAAGTCCTTCAGAAGATTCAAATTGGTAGAAGAAGAGGAATTGAGTGCATTGAGGAAAAAGTCAACGATCAGTCAAAATCATAAGTCAACTATTGAGTTTTTGGTCAACCAAGTACATTTCAAATCATGATTTATGATATATGAGGTTTGATCCAATTATGTCAAGGAGAAACAAGAAAATCACAAAAGTTTCTAAATTAAGCTTTTAAAAATTTCTCCAAGTGTGGAAAAATCATGTTCATATTGTTATCTTGCAAGATTCATATCTCTCCCCACAATGATAAAAAAATGTGAAAACAAAGGCTCAAATTGAATTTTAAAATTCCTACTACAGGTTTGTAGAAGGCATGGCTTTCAAAAATTTCATGGATAAATAGATATGGAGTCATGAAGTGGAGACTTCATTGAAATTTGACGTTCCAACATTTAGTGAAATTTTGAGAGTTTTGATCAGATTCATGTACTCTTCTAAGGCAATTTTCTCAATGATTCAAGATTCATTTCAATTTGCAATCAACATGAAGAATGTGGTTTGACTTTCCATATTTCCATTTATCTAAAAAATTCATCATTTACTTCACTAAAACTCAAGATATTTTCATGCAATGTCAAGACTTCACAAAGTTGAGTTTGACATTAACTTAGAAAGTTTTTCTAAGTATTTAGTCAGGTTAAAGTATACAACTTCCATGGAATTTTTCATTGTCTTCCAAGCCTTTTTCTCATCTTTCCCCCAACACCAAAGATGTTCATTGACCTTCCTACTTTCAATTAAGCCCATGTCCTTTTCATTTGAATCAACAATCATCAAGTTACGGTTGCATTAACATGCATGCAGGAACACGGGCTCCATATATCAACCTTTGCATTTTTATGACCAATTTGATATTACATGTCATTTTTCCTTGTTTTGGAATCATAATCACACGCATACCACTCATTCTCTTTTACCTAAAAAGCCTAAACATGCCTTATGCATGCATTCACCATATTTTGAAAAGTTGCCAAAATAAGTAAAGTGTGAAATTTGTACAAACTTCCTCTCCAAGCTCTCTCATGCCAGATCACTAATTGGACTTATTTCATGCTCCATTTTCTCATCAAAATGAGACAACCACACAACCATAACCATGCACAAGGAAATCAAAACGCATCTCACTCAAAATTTTCAATTTTTGTCAAAACAAAATTCTCAACTTTTTCCAACCATGGTTAAGCTCATAAACTACACTAAACCTCACTATATATTCATTTCCAACATTCTAAACCCTGGAGCTACTTCATTGTGTGAAGAAATCCAGATCTGAAGCATCCTTTCTCTCAATAATTTCTAGCCTCGATGCTTCCTTTTCTCTTTCTTCTCTTGCTTTATTCATCATTATTGAGGATTATAAGAAGGCTATAAATCATTTTCTGAAGTATTTGAAGCAATTTCAAGGTGCTATAGACATACTTCATAAATTGGTTTTCTTAAACTCATAGCTCTCTTATTTTAGTTCCAAATGATCTGTTAAGATCATCACCATATGCATATCACGTCCTATAGTGATGTAGGCATTGGTTTATGAATGAATGATTGGAGATAGCTTAGATCTAAGATTTCCATGTTTGACTTCATGCTTGATTTTCACCATGATAGAGTGTGAATAAATGAAATCTAAGCTCGATTTTTGACTCTACATGAAATTTTGTGTGGAGTAGTGGTGGTTGTTTTCATTTTCTGTACTTTTTTATAAACTCCAGTGGGAGGTTCGCCAGGAAAGACGACAGGAGCTAGGGATCCAGCATCTGAGGTTTTTGTTGAAATGTTGACTGCTTGGTGGTGTGTTTTGATTAGCTTACGTTGTTTTCATTTTCTGCATCACCCTTACCATTTTCTCTCTCTTTATTATTATTATTTTTTAATTTAAAAAAAAATATTTGAATAATTGTTTAAGTTGGTGGACTGGACCTAGCACCAGGTTTCCTTTTCCCACCCCCACTTATTAGGCCAAGCGCACACTTAACTATTTTTAGTTCTTCTGGATAATTAGATTCCTACCCCATCTCTTTTGTTTTAATTTTTGTTTCACTTTCACTTTCAATTTTATTTTTGATCATTTCTTAGCACAAAAAATTTCTAAAAATATGTTTTATCTTCTTTGATGTCTTAAGATATTTTTGATATTTTTTATTTTAAATTTCCATTTAATTTCCAATTCCATTTGATATTATTTTGTAAAGGTGAGTTAGTTGTTAACTTGTGATTAGGGTTTGATGTTTGATACTTTTTGAAACTTTTTTGAGGCAATGTTTTTGGCATGTTAGACACATAAATGTGTAGGGCTCACATGTTGTTTTGATGTATTTTTGATGAGGATTGAACCATTTTCTATTTGAATTTTCTTGAGCCTCGATTCTTGTTTGTTTGTTGAGATACTATTTTGCATTGATGGATAGATTTCGGGAATGCACTTGTGAAAATTCTTAGGGTCTCTTCTCATATATACTTGAGTATCATGTCATGAGTTAGAGCCCTAATTTCATATTTTATTGTTCACTTATGTTCTTTGAATTGATGAATCATTTTGTTGATCCTTTGAGTTGATGATTGCTTAACTTGTGACCTAGTCTTTTAACATGCCTTGTATGAGAACTTCTTGATGTTTGAGAATATTGTATGATGATAATATCTTGCTTAATCTACTAACTTTCCATGTCTCCATGCCTAAACTTCTTGATAATTTGTTCATTTACTTATTATGACTAGATAATTATTTGTGATGATGATTGTGATTGATGTTTGTCTAGTTATAGGTCATGTTTTGAACACAATGCTTGATGAAACTTCTTATAACCATGAGCTATGTTTAGAGTTGAGACTTTTGTACATGATACTTCATTTCCATGCCTTATGGTTCCAAACTCTTGTTCATTAGATCATTTGTGTGACATGTTATTGATGAATCAATTTGTTGATGCCTTAGGAAGATGATTGTAGCTTGTTAGCTTAATTTTTGAGCATGATACTTGATGAAGTATGTTATGACCTTGAGATATGTTTGAACTTGAGTTTCTTGTTTATATTTTTACTTTATGTTGCCATTTCCTAATCGCAGTGCCTTGACCATTTGTTTCTTAGTTCTTAGGTAACTAGTTGCTGATAATTTCTTGGTTTTTGATCTAATTCTTGATTGATCCTTGTGTGATATTTATCAATCTTTGAGATGTGTTTGATTTGAGAACTTTGTGATGTAGTTTGTGACCTGTCTTGGTATTTACCTTGCATGATTCAAATTACCTTTGTGTGATAAGTGATGATATTTGGTGGTTACCTAAAAGTCTTAAATGCTTGTGCACTTGTTGATCATTTTTGTCTTGGTTCTAAAACCCTAATGTTAAAACCTTTTGAGCATGACCCTTAGAGACTTGTGTGTATGCATAAGTGTTTACTCTGGGCACATCCCTTCTTGTTTGTTGGTAATATGAAACATGTTTAAGCTTTAGCCTTGTTTGTTTGTAACTTGTTGTTGGTTGATGAATCTTCATTCATAGTTGTATGTTTGGCTTATGTGCCCTTTTCCCAGTGATACATTGGTTTTGTTTTCTACCACCTTTGTCATGTCTTTGTTGTGAAAAAAGAGCCACTCAGTCATGCACTCTAGCTAAGATAATGACATCGTTTTTTTGTTTGTTTTGTTGTGAATGAAGAGTTACTCAGTCTTGCACCCTAGCTGAGATCATAACATCGTTCTTCTTGTTTTCTTTGTTGATTGCTTGTGCTCACTTGCTCCCTTAGGACTTTTTAATTCAATTTTGATCCTTGATTAAGTTGAGTTAAAATAGACTTTAGGTTCTAATCCAAGCATGATAACCTTAAGTAGAAGTTCCCTTTGATATTCTAACTTTAGGACCACTTTGCATGATGACATTAGGGCTCCAGTTTCCCTTTAGGTTTTCCTTTTCTTTTGCATCCATCTGAAACAATGTTAATACCATGGTTTTAGGATTGGAAGAATTTTGCTAAAATATGGTTTGCAACATGATTTTAGGATTGGAAGAATTTTTCTAAAACATGGTTTGCAACCTGATTTTAGAGAAGTTGTTCTAACATGCTGGTCAGGTTTATTTGGAGGAAGATGTTCTAAAATATGTTGTAACATCATGTATAACATCAGTACAAACTGTATGTTTTTCTTGACAAATTTAAATTGTTCTGTGAGATTCCTTTTGGTTTTATCTCATTGATTTTTCACAGGTCAAGAATATTCAATCTGGAACAATTAATTTATCTCCAGCTGTACACAGGTTGCCAAAATTAGGCTTTTAGACAATTTAGGAAACCTTGTGTTTTGTTCCAAGGTTTAAGGAGATATTTCTTCATAAATTGGTGCAGCTCCCAACGTGTTCAACAAGAAATATATGGACAAATATTCAAGGACCAAAGATTTCTAAAGAGTATTTAAAGAAACTACCTAGACCTAAATTCATTAAGAACTTTAGAAAAATAAGGGGAAGCCGTATTTTCTCAGTATTAGGTTTTGAGGGTTCTTCAAGGAGTTTCTGTGTTTTCTTTGTACATCCTCATGTATCTTTTGATGCATTTAAGTTAATTGATTGATTAATTGATGCTTTTAAGCAAGAGTTTGAGTATTGTGGTTAAAGTGTAAACTTCAGTTTAGTTTGGTGTGAATGTGGCTTGATTATAGACTTTCAATGGGCTTGGGATAGGTCTTTTATCACTGCGGTGATTGGAAGTGAGATGGATATTTCTCATATCTAGAAGGTGCCTAGGTAGAAGTTGCATTGTGTAACGCCCGTAATTTAATTAATTATTTGATTAAATTATTTTTGGAATATTTGAGAAGATGTGTTATGATTAATTGGATTTATTTTATTAAGTGGAGAAATAATATTAGAATTATAATATTATTGGTGTGGGCTTATTTTGAAGGAATAGAAGTAATAAGGAGGTGTATTGGTTTTAAGCCCAATAAGGAGTAAATAGAATAATAGGGTTATTTTATTCTTATTGGAATAGAATAGAAAGGAAGAAGCAATAGAAGAATAAGGATTGAGAGGAGAACGTGCAAGCTGCTAGAGAAAGTGGAAAACGGAAAGAACTAGAATTCAACCAGAAATTGTAGAGCGACCTTCAATCCAAGGTAAGGGTGGGGTTCTGACTCTATAATTGGGTTTATGATGATGGGTATGTGGGGTTAGAGATGTTTGTTTTCTTGTTCTTGAATTGAGAATTTATGATTGTTGTATGACGAAGAATTGACGAATTTTAGATGAATATTGATGTCATGATGTTGTTTAATTGATGTAGAATTATAAGGTAATTATAGGTGATGAATTATCATGTTTATGTTAAGTTTTAGGGCTTTAAGCGTGAATCCCATAGTGAGATGCAGGGAAGAAAACGTAGAATATTGCAGTGATGAAAACGTAGAATATTGCAGTGATGAAAACATAGAATATTGCAGTGATGAAAAACACAGAATTAGGCCAGAAGGATATCAGAAGTTGCTGTATTAGAATAATTAATTAATTTGAAGATAGAGTTAAGCGTACTGTTCTTAGTTAGGTTGATATCAGGCTAAGTATTAAAATAGTAGGATTAATAAAAAGTAGCAGTTCTGATGTTAGGAGTTGCGTTTGATTATTAGAAAGTAGAAGTTCTGATGATAGAAGCTGTGTTGGTTAGAAGTTACATGGTCAGAAGATTGTGTCATCAGAAGTTGGGTTAGTCAGAAGTTGGGTTAGTCAGAAGTTGGGTTAGTCAGAAGTTGTATTGGTCAGAAGTTGTATTGGTCAGAAGTTGTGATGGTCAGAAGTTGTGTTGGTCAAAAGTTGGGTTGGCCAGAAGTTGTGTTATTAGAAGCTGTGTTGTCAGAAGTTGTGTTATTAGAAGTTGTGTTATTAGAATTTGTGTTGGTTAGAGGTTGTGTTGTCAGAGGTTGTGATGGTCAGAAGTTATGCTGGTCGTTGCGTTGTTTTGTGCAGAATGATGAAGGGTAGATGCTTAGAAGCTGTTGTTTGAACTATAACAGTAGGATAGTGACGGTCATGACATTAGAGTTACAGAATAGCAGTATTGACTTACTATGGAATCAATGTAGAGTTGAGTTGTTAGTGAGAAGTTATTAATGATGTTCTGTTGATGATTTATAATAAATAAATGATGTTGGATGATTTATAATATATAAATGATGTTTCATGAATTTTTTTGATGATATGAGACGTTGAGATGCATTCGAGATGTTGTTATTTTAAGATGCTTTTGAGATGTTAATTTGAGATGTTTTTTAGATGATCTGAGATGTTGTTAACTTGGGTGTTGTTATTACATTCATGGTTTTGTCGCATACATTGCATTTTTGAGATGGGGCTTATGCTCGTTGAGATGGCCTGTATTGGCGAATTTTGAGATGAAGGCTATGCCTTGTTGATGCCTCTATTAATTGGCTAATTTTTGAGATGGGAGTTCTGCTCCAATGGTACCACATGCATTTGCATAGTATTGAGTCGCATTATATGATTTCTTAGAGAAGTGTATTTTGATGTTGATGAATGTGTATATGCATTGTAATTATTGTTGATTATGAGATAAGAAATGGTGATGTTATGTGATCTAATTTAATATATTAAATATCATGCGTTTTATTATATTGTTAGATATCTCACCCCTTCTGTTTTAATGTTTCCCTTATGTTGGTAACGTGCAGGTAATCGAAAGTGAAGGTTGTATACCTCAGTAGTTCGAGTCGGTGTCATTGCTCTGATATGTAACACTCGAGGGGGATGAACGCTTGCTATTTTTTATTGTTGATTATTATTAAATTGTGTTGTTTTGAAGTTTTTGTATTGATGATGAAATTTTTATTGAGATTTCCGTTGCGTAGTTGTTGAATTATTTAATTAAAGATGTTATGATGGTGGTTCATCCGATGTTATTGAAAGTGTTATATATCCATGATGAATGCAATGAATTTGTTACAAGAATTTGTGACGTCCCGATTCGTTTGCATGATTGAAATTTTATAACTCTGATTTATTTATATAATTGCTTGTGGTAGAATTGGGGTGTTACAAAGTTGGTATCAGAGCAATAGGTTGGTCCGACCTTGTCGTCGAGTCGTAGTTGTCTAACAGTCGAGTATTGTTAATTTGAGTTCTAATTGTTGTTTATGTTGTAGTGAGAAGTTGAGATGGCTGGAAGGAATGATGCTGCACTTACTGCTTCTTTAGAAGCAATGGCTCATGTGATGGAAAATCATCCGAATGCTGACGGGAATGTTAGATCTCGTAGCTTGGCGACTTTCCAGAGAGAGAATCCACCTATGTTCAAGGGAAAGTATGATTCTGACAGAGCATTGGAGTGGTTGAAAGAGATTGAGAGAATCTTCCGTGTGATGGACTGCACTCCAGCGTAGAAGGTTCGTTATGGGACTCATAAGCTAGCAGTCGAGGCTGATGACTGGTGGCTAGAGACTTGTCAGAAGTTGGAAGCTGCAGGTGAGAATGTCACTTGGGCTGTGTTCTGTAGGGAGTTTTTGAGAAAGTACTTTCCTGAAGATGTCCATGGTAAGAAGTAAATTGAGTTCCTTGAGCTGAAGCAAGGAAGTATGTCTGTTGTTGAGTATGCTGCCAAGTTTACTGAGTTGGCTAAGTTTTATCCGCATTACGCTGAGGAAAATGCTGAGTTTTTGAAGTGTATTAAATTTGAGAACGGGTTGCGCCCAGAGATTAAGAAAGCAGTTGGATATCAGAAAATCCATGTCTTTGGTGATTTGATTGATAGCTGCAAGATTTACGAAGAGGACAATAATGCTCATTACAAGATTACCAGTGAGAAGAGGGGTAAGCACCAACAGAATCGTGGTAAGCCTTATGATACCCCAGCAGGTAAAGGTAAACATAAAGTTGCTCAGAGATAGAGGACTAGTGGGGGAGATGCTCCTGCTGGTGTGGTTTGCTTTAAGTGTGGGAAGTATGGGCACAAGAGTAATGTGTGCACTACTGAAGTGAAGAGGTGTTTCTGTTGTGGTAAGAATGGACAAGTTGTATCTGAGTGTGAACACAAGGATGTGATTTGTTTCAACTGTAGATAAGAAGGGCACATTGGTAGTCAGTGTCCGAAACCAAAGAAGGCTCAGTCAAGTGGTAAAGTGTTTGCTTTGGTTGAGGATCAGACATCTGTTGAGGACAAACTTATTAGAGGTACATGTTTCATTAATAGTACTCCTTTAATCACTATTATTGATACTGGTGCTACGCATTGTTTTATTGCTGCTGATTGTGTTGAAAGATTGGGTTATGTGTTGTCTTCTTTGGATGGAGAAATGGCCGTCGATACTCCAGCCAAGGGGTCGGTGACTACTTCTTTTGTGTGAGCTAAGTGTGCCTTGTTGATCTTGGACAGAGACTTTGTTTTTGATTTGATTTGTTTGCCTTTAAGAGGTTTGGATGTGATTTTGGGTATGAACTGGTTAGAGCATAACTGTGTTCATATTAACTGTTATGACAAGTCGGTGAAGTTTTCTACTCCTGAGGAAGAGGAAGATGGTCTGTTGTCGTCTAGACAGTTGAGGAAGTTGATGTAAGAGAAAGCACATATGTTTTCGATGATGGCGTCTCTATCTATAGAGACTCAAGCTATAATTGAGGAGCTGTCGGTGGTGTGTGAATTTCTTGACGTTTTCCCTGATGAAATTCCTGATGTACCGCCAGAGAGAGAAGTTGGATTTGCATTGATCTTGTACTTGGTACCAGAACTGTGTCTATGGCACCATACAGGATGTTTGCAAGTGAATTGTCAGAGTTAAAGAAGCAATTGGAAGATTTACTTGAGAAGAAGTTTGTAAGACCAAGTGTATCGCTGTGGGGTGCTCCAATGTTGTTAGTAAAGAAGAAAGATGGAAGTATGAGGCTTTGTGTTGATTATAGATAGTTGAACAAGGTGACGGTTAAGAACAAGTATCCACTTCCAAGAATAGATGACTTGATAAACCAATTGGTGGATTCTCGTGTGTTTAGTAAGATTGATTTGAGGTCGGGTTACCATCAGATTAAAGTGAAGGATGAAGATATTCAAAAGACGGATTTCAGAACGTGTTATGGACATTACGAGTATTTAGTGATGCCTTTCAGTGTTACTAATGCGCCGGGAGTATTCATGGAATATATGAATCGTATCTTTAATACTTATTTGGATCGGTTCATAGTGGTGTTCATTGATGATATTTTGATTTACTCTAAGTCAGAAGAAGAGCATGCTGAACATTTAAGAGTAGTATTGCAAGTTTTGAAAGAGAAGAAGTTGTATGCAAAGCTGTCCAAGTGTGAATTTTGGTTAAAAGAGGTTAGTTTTCTTGGTCATGTGATTTCTGGTAGTGGCATTGCTGTAGATCCATCAAAGATTAATAATGTGTTGCAATGGGATACTCCAAAGTCAGCTAATGAGATTAGAAGCTTCTTGGGATTAGCTGGTTATTATAGAAGGTCTATCGAAGGGTTTTCTAAGTTGTCACTTCCGTTTACTAAGTTGACTTGTAAAGGTAGAGTGTTTGTGTGGGATGTTCAATGCGAAGAAAGTTTTACAGAATTGAAGAAGAGGTTGACGTCGGCTCCGATTTTGACGTTGCCTAATCCAGGAGATCCTTTTGTGGTGTGTTGTGATGCTTCTAAGATGGGTTTAAGAGGTGTGCTTATGCATAATGGTAAGGTAGTTGCTTATGCGTCAAGGCAGTTAAGGACTCATGAGAAGAACTATCCTACGCATGATTTAGAGCTTGCTGCAGTTGTTTTTGTATTGAAGATTTGGAGGGATTATCTTTATGGTTCTAGATTTGAAGTGTTTAGTGACCATAAGAGCTTAAAGTATTTATTTGATCAGAAGGAGTTGAATATGAGGCAACGAAGATGGTTGGAATTGTTAAAGGATTATGATTTCAGTTTGAATTATCATCCAGGAAAAGCGAATGTGGTGGTTGATGCGTTGAGTCGAAAGAATTTACATATGTCAGCAATGATGATTAAAGAGTTGGAACTAATTGAGCAAATCAGAGATCTGAGCTTAGTTTGCAAGGTTACTCCGCAGAGTGTTTTGTATGGTATGTTGAAGATTAATAATGAATTTATAGACAGTATCAGAGAAGCTCAGAAGTTGGATGTGAAACTGGTAGATTTGATGGTTGGGATTGACCAGTCTGAGAATAATGATTTTAAGCTAGATGAGCAAGGTGTGTTAAGATTTCGTAACCGGATTTGTATTCCTGATGATGCTGAGATGAAGAAAGTGATACTTGAAGAGAGTAATAGAAGTAAGTTGAGTATTCATCCAGGAGCTACAAAGATGTATCAAGATTTGAAAGGTTTGTTTTGGTGGCCTGTGATGAAGAGTGATGTGGCTCGGTTTGTGTATGCATGTTTGACTTGTCAGAAGTCGAAAGTTGAACATCAGAAGCCTGCAGGATTGATGCAACCGTTGGAAGTTCCATAATGGAAATGGGATAGCATTTCAATGGACTTTGTGACAGGATTGCCTAATAATTTAAGAGGACATGATTCGATTTGGGTGATTGTTGATAGGCTTATGAAGTCATCTCATTTTATTCCTATTAACATCAGTTTTCTAGTGTCAAAGTTGGCTGAGATTTATACTAGTGTGATTGTGTAGTTGCATGGTGTTCCTTTGTGCATTGTGTCAGATAGAGATCCAAGATTTACTTATGATTTTTGTAAGAGTTTGCAAGAAGCGTTGGGTTCTAAGTTGAGATTGAGTTTAGCGTATCATCCTCAGACAAATGGTCAGACTGAAAGGACGATTCAATCGTTGGAAGACTTGTTGAGGGCATGTGTTCTTGAGAAGAGAGGTTTGTGGGATACTTATCTTCCGTTGATAGAGTTCACTTATAATAACAGTTACCATTCTAGTATTGGGATGGCACCTTTTGAAGCATTGTATGGTCGAAGATTTATAACTCTGTTATGTTGGCATGAATCTGGAGAAAGTGTAGTACTTGGACCTGAACTTGTTCGTGAGACTACTGAGAAGGTGAAGTTGATTCGAGAGAAGATGAAAGCTTCACAAAGTAGACAGAAGAGTTATCATGACAAGCGAAGGAAAGATTTAGAATTCCAAGATGGTGATCATGTGTTTTTGAGAGTTACACCTGTGACTGGTGTTGGGCGAGCATTGAAGTCTAAGAAGCTCACTTCTCATTTTATTGGATCGTATTAGATTTAAGAGAGAGTGGGGAATTTTGCTTATAGAGTGGCTTTACTGCCTAATCTTTCGAATTTGCATGATGTGTTTCATGTGTCGCAACTTCGAAAGTATATTTCAGATCCATCTCATGTGATTCATATGGACAATGTGCAAGTACGAGATAATCTTACGGTAGAGACGATGCCTGTACGGATCGCGGATCGTGAAATGAAGACTTTGAGGGGAAAAGAGATTGCCTTGGTTAAAGTGGTTTGGCTAGGAGCTACTGGTGAAAGCATGACTTGGGAGTTGGAGAGCAAGATGTGAGACTCCTATCCTAAATTGTTTGATTGAGGTAAATTTTTTAGGACGAAATATTATAAGTGGGGGAGAGTTGTAACGCCCGTAATTTAATTAATTATTTAATTAAATTACTTTTGGAATATTTGAGAATATGTGTTATGATTAATTGGATTTATTTTATTAAGTGGAGAAATAATATTAGAATTATAATATAATTGGTGTGGGCTTATTTTGAAGGAATGGAAGTAATAAGGGGGTGTATTGGTTTTAAGCCCAATAAGGAGTAAATAGAATAATAGGGTTATTTTATTGTTTTTGGAATAGAATAGAAAGGAAGAAGCAGTAGAAGAATAAGGATTGAGAGGAGAGCGTGCAAGCTGCTAGAGAAAGTGGAAAACGGAAAGAACGAGAATTCAACCGGAAATTGTAGAGCGACCTTCAATCCAAGGTAAGGGTGGGGTTCTGACTCTATAATTTGGTTTATGATGATTGGTATGTGGGGTTAGAGATGTTTGTTGTCTTGTTCTTGAATTGAGAATTTATGATTGTTGTATGACGAAGAATTGACGAATTTTAGAAGAATATTGATGTCATGCTGTTGTTTAATTGATGTAGAATTATAAGGTAATTATAGATGATGAATTATCATGATTATGTTAAGTTTTAGGGCTTTAAGCGTGAATCCTATAGTGAGATGTAGGGAAGAAAACGTAGAATATTACAGTGATGAAAACATAGAATATTGCAGTGATGAAAACGTAGAATATTGTAGTGATGAAAAACACAGAATTAGGTCAGAAGGATATCAGAAGTTGCTGTATTAGAATAATGAATTAATTTGAATATAAAGTTAGTCGTACTGTTCTTAGTTAGGTTGATATCAGGCTAAGAATTAAAATAGTAGGATTAATAAAAAGTAGCAATTCTAATGGTAGAAGTTCTTATGTTAGGGGTTGCGTTTGATTATTAGAAAGTAGAAGTTATGATGATAGAAGCTGTGGTTGTTATAAATTGCATTGTTAGAAGATTGTGTCATCAGAAGTTGGGTTAGTCAGAAGTTGGGTTAGTCAGAAGTTGTATTGGTTAGAAGTTGTATTGGTCAGAAGTTGTGATGGTCAGAAGTTATGTTGGTCAGAAGTTGGGTTGGCCAGAAGTTATGTTATTAGAAGTTGTGTTGTCAGAAGTTGTGTTATTAGAAGCTGTGTTATTAGAATTTGTGTTGGTTAGAGGTTGTATTGTCAGAGGTTGTGATGGTCAGAAGTTATGCTGGTCGTTACGCTATTTTGTACAGAATGATGAAGGTTAGATGCTTAGAAGCTGTTGTTTGAACTATAACAGTAGGATAATGACGGTCATGACGTTAGAGTTACAGAATAGCAGTATTGACTTACTGTGGAATTAATGTACAGCTGAGTTGTTAGTGAGAAGTTATTCATGTTGTTCTGTTGATGATTTATAATAAAAAAATGATGTTTGATGATATTTAATGAATAAATGATGTTTCATGAATTGTTTTGATGATATGAGATGTTGATGATAAGACGTCGAGATGCATTCGAGATGTTGTTATTTTGAGATGCTTTTGAGATGTTAATTTGAGATGTTTTTTAGATGATCTGAGATGTTGTTAACTTGGGTGTTGTTATTACATTCATGGTTGTGTCACATACATTTCATTTTTGAGATGGGGCTTATGCTCGTTGAGATGGCCTGTATTGGCGAATTTTGAGATGAAGGCTATGCCTTGTTGATGCCTCTATTAATTGGCAAATTTTTGAGATGGGAGTTTTGCTCCAATGGTACCACATGCATTTGCATAGTATTGAGTCGCATTATATGATTTCTTAGAGAAGTGTATTTTGATGTTGATGAATGTGTATATGCATTATAATTATTGTTGATTATGAGATGATAAGTGGTGATGTTATGTGATCTAATTTAATATATTAATTATCATGCGCTTTATTATATTGTTAGATATCTCACCCTTTTGTTTGAATGTTGCCCTTATGTTGGTGATGTGAAGGTAATCAAAAGTGAAGGTTGTATACCTTCAGTAGTTCGAGTCGGTGTCATTGCTCTGATATATAACACTCGGGGGGATGAACCCTTGCTGTTTTTTATTAATGATTATTATTAAATTGTGTTGTTTTAAAGTTGTTGTATTGATGATGAAATTTTTATTGTGAATTCCGCTGCGTAGTTGTTAAATTATTTAATTAAATATGTTATGATGGTCGTTCATCCGATGTTATTGAAAGTGTTATATATCCACGATGAATGCAATGAATTTGTTAGAAGAATTTGTGACGTCCTGATTCGTTTGAATGGTTGAAATTTTATAACTCTGATTTACTTATATAATTGCTTGGGGTAGAATTGGGGTGTTACACACTGGGTAGGGATCAAGTGAGAAGTGTAAACTAACACTATTTAGCTTCGAATTGATACTACTTATAGGGGATTTCCTTCATAGCTTGGCAGCTCCAAGAGTAGGTGAGTTTGCACCGAACTGGGTTAAGAATTCCTTGTGTTCTTTTAATTTTTATATTTTAAATTCTGCATAGTTTTATTTTGGTAAGAGTTCTGTCAGTCTTCAGATGTCGTAACATCTGTCGTAACATTGTGCTTGTGTATTGAGACATCAATCTTGAAACCTTCATTGTGTGTACCAGAATTTCAATTGGCATTAGAGCAGGTACCCTATTCTCTTTATTGGGTGAGCTTTAGGGGAAATATTGTTTGGTACTATGGACAAGGAAGGTGGATACTACAACATGCCACCCTTGTTGGATGGTTTAAATTATGACTGGTGGAAGGTTAGAATGATGGCTTTCCTGAAGTCCTTGGACATGAAGGCATGGAAAGCTGTTATGAAAGGATGGGATCCTCCTAGTCTTAAGGACAAAAATAGAAATGTGTCCTTAAAGCCAGAGGAATACTGGTCTGAAGATGAGGATGAACCAACTATTGGAAATTCTTGAGCTCTAAATGCACTATTTAATGGAGTAGATAAAATTGTCTTCAGGTTGATCAATGCCTGTACTATATCCAAGGATGCTTGGGAAACTCTCAGGATAACTTATGAAGGTACAACTAAAGTAAAAATATAAAGGCTTCATATTCTCACTTCCAAATTTAAAATTCTCAGGATGAGTGATAATGATACCATTCAAGAATATCAGATGAAAATTCTTGATATTGCCAATGCATTAAGCTCTTTGTGAGAAAAGATATCAGAATAGAGGCTTGTTAGGAAGATTCTTAGGTCTTTATCCAGGAAGTTTGATATGAAGGTAATAACTATTAAGGAAGGTTAAGACATCAACATCCTGAGAGTTAATGAACTTGTTAGGTCACTACAAACTTTTAAACCGGCCTTAAGAGACAAGTATGAGTGTCAGAACAAGAGCACATCTTTAACATCCAATGTAGAAAATGAAGAAGATGAAGTGAATCTGGATACTGATGATGGAGTGTCAAATATTATTGTGTTTATTGGTAAACGATTCAAAAGAATCCTCAAATGATTAGACAAAAGATATATAAAAGATGTTGGGATTATCTTATCTGACATTAGTAAAACTTTTGTGTCTAAAATGGAAAACAAAATTGATAAGATATTGAATCAAGAGAAGAAAGTTATGTGTAATATATGTAAAGGTTTTGGGCATATTAGAGCAGAAGGCCTAACATATTTCTAGAAAAAACAAAAGAGAGCATCTGCTGCTTGGGGTTGTAAGAACTCAGAAGTGGAATCTGTCAAGCATGTTAAAGCATTTTCAGGAAGATGAAAATTTACTAAGACTCTGAGTAAAGAAAAGAGGATTTTGTCCAAAGTGTATGATCTCCAAAAAAAGGTGTTACCGTGTCAGCTGAACTTGAAAACATGACCAAGTCTATCAGAATGTCAAACACAAAAACATTAGAGAATAAACTTCAAGCTGGTAAAGGTGCTGTGAAGTCAAGAAGTTTTGTATCTGATAAGGACTCTGAACCAAAAACTACCCACCCCATCTAAATGAAGGATGTTATGATGTCAGAAAATAAGCTCGAATGTTCGAGGAAATATTAGGGGTCTTATTTCAGACCTAATCATCAGACTCTAAAGTGTCATCACTGTAAAAGATATGGTCATATAGGACCCTTATGTTACAAGTTATATGGATACCCTAAACACCTTAAAAATTGGTAGAAAGAGCAAATCTAAAGGTGTGAACCCTTGTCTCTTTGCTCATGTCTACTACAAAACTTCAATGGACAAAGTCTGTATTAAGCCTCAAACTGGGGGAAATCACTGTAATTTCTTAAGAGATGTTATAAAATTAGACTATGATAATTTGAGTAACACTAATAGAGTGTAGTGTACTACTCAACATAAAAACTCAAAGAAATGTGAGAATCCTTATAATTTCATCAATAAGGTGTGTTGTACCCCAAAATTTTCCCTCCCATTTTCAAAATTAAATATTTCAATAGGTCTCATCATGCTCCTAAGCTTCTCAATTTCTCCTAATGCCTCCACTTGACTTTATGGTTTCTCATATGTATCAAGGTATCCTCATGCCAAGTATAAAGCATTTCGCTACACTCGGGGGGGATGAACGCTTGCTGTTTTTTATTGTTGATTATTATTAAATTGTGTTGTTTTGAAGTTATTGTATTGATGATGAAATTTTTATTGAGAATGCCACTGCATAGTTGTTGAATTATTTAATTAAAGATGTTATGTTGGTGGTTCATCCGATGTTGTTGAAAGTGTTATATATCCACGATGAATGCAATGAATTTGTTAGAAGAATTTGTGACGTCCCGATTCGTTTGCATGATTGAAATTTTATAACTCAGATTTATTTATATAATTGCTTGGGGTAGAATTGGGGTGTTACAAAGTTGGTTTCAGAGTAATAGGTTGGTCCGACCTTGTCGTCGAGTCGTAGTTGTCTAACAGTCGAGTATTGTTAATTTGAGTTCTAATTGTTGTTTATGTTTTAGTGAGAAGTTGAGATGGCTGGAAGGAATGATGTTGCACTTGCTGCTGCTTTAGAATCAATGGCTCATGCGATGGAAAATCAGCCGAATGTTGACGGGAATGCTGGATCTCGTAGCTTGGCGACTTTCCAGAGAGAGAATCCACCTACGTTCAAGGGAAAGTATGATCCTGACGGAGCATTAGAGTGGTTGAAAGAGATTGAGAGAATCTTCAGTGTGATGGACTGCACTCCAGCGCAGAAGGTTTGTTATGGGACTCATATGCTAGCAGTCGAGGCTGATGACTGGTGGCTAGAGACTTGTCAGAAGTTGGAAGCTGCAGGTGAGAATGTCACTTGGGCTCTGTTCCGTAGGGAGTTTTTGAGAAAGTACTTTCCTGAAGATATCCATAGTAAGAAGGAAATTGAGTTCCTTGAGCTGAAGCAAGGAAGTATGTCTGTTGTTGAGTATGCTGCCAAGTTTGCTGAGTTGGCTAAGTTTTATCCGCATTACGCTGAGGAAAATGCTGAGTTTTTAAAGTGTATTAAATTTGAGAATGGGTTGCGCCCGGAGATTAAGAAAGCAGTTGGATATCGAAAAATCCGTGTCTTTGCTGATTTGGTTGATAGCTGCAGGATTTACGAAGAGGATAATAATGCTCATTACAAGATTATCTGTGAGAAGAGGGGTAAGCACCAACAGAATCGTGGTAAGCCTTTTGATGCCCCAGCAGGTAAAGGTAAACATAAAGTTGCTCAGAGACAGAGGACTAGTGGGGGAGATGCTCCTGCTGGTGTGGTTTTCTTTAAGTGTGGGAAGTCTGGGCACAAGAGTCATGTGTGCACTACTGAAGTGAAGAGGTGTTTCCGTTGTGGTAAGAACGGACATGTTGTATCTGAGTGTGAACACAAGGATGTGATTTGTTTCAACTGTAGAGAAGAAGGGCACATTGGTAGTCAGTGTCCGAAACCGAAGAAGGCTCAATCAAGTGGTACAGTGTTTGCTTTGGTTGAGGATCAGACAGCTGCTAAGGACAGACTTGTTAGAGGTACATGTTTCAGTAATAGTACTCCTTTAATCACTATTATTGATACTGGTGCTACGCATTGTTTTATTGCTGCTGATTGTGTTAAAAGATTGGGTCTTGTGTTGTCTTCTTTGGATGGAGAAATGGTCGTCGATACTCCAGCCAAGGGGTCGGTGACTACTTCTTTTGTATGTGCTAAGTGTGCCTTGTCGATCTTGGACAGAGACTTTGTTGTTGATTTGATTTGTTTGCCTTTAAGAGGTTTGGATGTGATTTTGGGTATGAACTGGTTAGAGCATAACTGTGTTCATATTAACTGTTATGACAAGTCGATGAAGTTTTCTACTCCCGAGGAAGAGGAAGATGGTATGTTGTCTTCTAGACAGTTTAGGAAGATGATGTAAGAGGAAGCACATTTGTTTTCATTGATGGCATCGCTATCTGTAGAGACTCGAGCTATAATTGAGGAGTTGTCGGTGGTGTGTGAATTTCCTGAAGTTTTCCCTGATGAAATTCCTGATGTATCGCCAGAGAGCGAAGTTGAATTTGCAATTAATATTGTACCTGGTACTAGACCTGTGTCTATGGCACCATACAAGATGTCTACATCTGAATTGTCAGAGTTAAAGAAGCAATTGGAAGAGTTACTTGAGAAAAAGTTTGTAAGACCAAGTGTATCGCCGTGGGGTGCTCCAGTGTTGTTAGTAAAGAAGAAAGATGGAAGTATGAGGCTTTGTGTTGATTATAGACAGTTGAATAAGGTGCCGATTAAGAACAAGTATCCACTTCCAAGAATAGATGACTTGATGTACCAATTGGTGGATGCTCGTGTGTTTAGTAAGATTGATTTGAGGTCGGGTTACCATCAGATTAAAGTGAAGGATGAAGATATTCAGAAGACGGCTTTCAGAATGCGTTATGGACATTACGAGTATTCAGTGATGCCTTTTGGTGTTACTAATGCGCCGGGAGTATTCATGGAATATATGAATCATATCTTTCATACTTATTTGGATCGGTTCATAGTGGTGTTCATTGATGATATTTTGATTTACACTAAGTCAGAAGAAGAGCGTGCTGGACATTTAAGAGTAGTATTGCAAGTTTTGAAAGAGAAGAAGTTGTATGCAAAGTTGTCCAAGTGTGAATTTTGGTTAAAAGAGGTTAGTTTTCTTGGTCATGTGATTTCTGGTAGTGGCATTGTTGTAGATCCGTCGAAGGTTAATGCTGTGTTGCAATGGGAAACTCCAAAGTCAGCTACTGAGATTAGAAGCTTCTTGGGATTAACTGGTTATTATAGAAGGTTTATCGAAGGGTTTTCTAAGTTGTCACTTCCGTTGACTAAGTTGACTTGTAAAGGTAGAGCGTTTGTGTGGGATGTTCAATGCGAAGAAAGTTTTAGAGAATTGAAGAAGAGGTTGACGTCGGCTCCGATTTTGACGTTGCCTAATCCAGGAGATCCTTTTGTGGTGTATTGTGATGCTTCTAAGATGGGTTTAAGAGGTGTGCTTATGCAGAATGGTAAGGTAGTTTCTTATGCGTCAAGGCAGTTAAGGACTAATGAGAAGAACTATCCTACGCATGATTTAGAGGTTGCTGCAGTTGTTTTTGCATTGAAGATTTGGAGGCATTATCTTTATGGTTCTAGATTTGAAGTGTTTAGTGACCATAAGAGCTTAAAGTATTTATTTGATCAGAAGGAGTTGAATATGAGGCAACGAAGATGGTTGGAATTGTTAAAGGATTGTGATTTCAATTTGAATTATCATCCAGGAAAAGCGAATGAGGTGGCTAATGCGTTGAGTCGAAATACTTTACATATGTCAGCAATGATAATTAAAGAGTTGGAATTAATTGAGCAGTTAAGAGATATGAGATTAGTTTGCGAGGTTACTCCGCAGAGTGTTTTGTTTGGTATGTTGAAGATTAATAATGAATTTCTAGACAGTATCAGAGAAGCTCAGAAGTTGGATGTAAAACTGGTAGATTTGATGGTTGGAATTGACCAGTCTGAGAATAATGATTTTAAGCTAGATGAGCAAGGTGTGTTGAGATTTCATAACCGGATTTGTATTCCTGATGATGCTGAGATGAAGAAAGTGATACTTGAAGAGAGTAATAGAAGTAAGTTGAGTATTCATCCAGGAGCTACAAATATGTATCAAGATTTGAAAGGTTTGTTTTGGTGGCCTGGGATGAAGAGTGATGTGGCTCGGTTTGTGTATGCATGTTTGACTTGTCAGAAGTCGAAAGTTGAACATCAGAAGCCTGCAAGATTGATGCAATCGTTGGAAGTTCCAGAATGGAAATGGGATAGCATTTCAATGGACTTTGTGACAGGATTTCCTAATAATTTAAGAGGACATGATTCGATTTTGGTGATTGTTGATAGGCTTATGAAGTCAGCTCATTTTATTCCTATTAACATCAGTTTTCCAGTGTCGAAGTTGGCTGAGATTTATACTAGTGTGATTGTGTAGTTGCATGGTGTTCCTTTGTGCATTGTGTCATATAGAGATCCAAGATTTACTTCTGATTTTTGGAAGAGTTTGCAAGAAGCGTTGGGTTCTAAGTTGAGGTTGAGTTCAGCGTATCATCCTCAGATAGATGGTCAGACTGAACGGATGATTCAATCGTTGGAAGACTTGTTAAGGGCATGTGTTCTTGAGCAGGGAGGTTCGTGGGATACTTATCTTCCGTTGATAGAGTTCACTTATAATAATAGTTACCATTCTAGTATTGGGATGGCACCTTTTGAAGCATTGTATGGTCGAAGATGTAGAACTCTGTAATGTTGGCATGAATCTGGAGAAAGTGTAGTACTTGGACCTGAACTTGTTCGTGAGACTACTGAGAAGGTGAAGTTGATTCGAGAGAAGATGAAAGCTTCACAAAGTAGACATAAGAGTTATCATGACAAGCGAAGGAAAGATTTAGAATTCCAAGCTGGTGATCATGTGTTTTTGAGAGTTACACCTGTGACTGGTGTTGGGCGAGCATTGAAGTCTAAGAAGCTCACTTCCCATTTTATTGGACCGTATCAGATTTAAGAGAGAGTGGCGAATGTTTCTTATAGAGTGGCTTTACCGCCTAATGTTTCGAATTTGCATGATGTGTTTCATGTGTCGCAAATTCGGAAGTATATTTCAGATCCATCTCATGTGATTCATATGGACGATGTGCAAGTACGGGATAATCTTACGGTGGAGACGATGCCTGTACGGATCGCGGATTGTGAAATGAAGACTTTGAGGGGAAAAGAGATTGCCTTGGTTAAAGTGGTTTCTCTAGGAGCTGCTGGTGAAAGCATGACTTAGGAGTTGGAGAGCAAGATGCGAGACTTCTATCCTGAATTGTTTGATTGAGGTAAATTTTCGAGGACGAAATATTCTAAGTGGGGGAGAGTTGTAACGCCCGTAATTTAATTAATTATATAATTAAATTACTTTTGGAATATTTGAGAAGATGTGTTATGATTAATTGGATTTATTTTATTAAGTGGAGAAATAATATTAGAATTATAATATTATTGGTGTGGGCTTATTTGTAAGGAATAGAAGTAATAAGGGGGTGTGTTGGTTTTAAGCCCAATAAGGAGTAAATAGAATAATAGGGTTATTTTATTTTTGTTGGAATAGAATAGAAAGGAAGAAGCAGTAGAAGAATAAGGATTGAGAGGAGAACGTGCAAGCTGCTAGAGAAAGTGGAAAACGGAAAGAACGAGAATTCAACCGGAAATTGTAGAGCGACCTTCAATCCAAGGCAAGGGTGGGGTTCTGACTCTATAATTGGGTTTATGATGATTGGCATGTGGGGTTAGAGATGTTTGTTGTCTTGTTCTTGAATTGAGAATTTATGATTGTTGTATGACGAAGAATTGACGAATTTTAGATGAATATTGATGTCATGATGTTGTTTAATTGATGTAGAATTATAAGGTAATTATAGATGATGAATTATCATGATTATGTTAAGTTTTAGGGCTTTAAGCGTGAATCCTATAGTGAGATGAAGGGAAGAAAACGTAGAATATTGCAGTAATGAAAACATAGAATATTTCAGTGATGAAAACGTAGAATATTACAGTGATGAAAAACACAAAATTAGGTCAGAAGGATATCAGAAGTTGCTGTATTAGAATAATGAATTAATTTGAAGTTAGAGTTAGTCGTACTATTCTTAGTTAGGTTGATATCAGGCTAAGAATTCAAATACTAGGATTAATAAAAAGTAGCAATTCTAATGGTAGAAGTTCTGATGTTAGGAGTTGCATTTAATTATTAGAAAGTAGAAGTTCTGATGATAGAAGCTGTGTTGGTTAGAAGTTACATTGTCAGAAGATTGTGTTCATCAGAAGATGGGTTAGTCAGAAGTTGGGTTAGTCAGAAGTTGGGTTAGTCAGAAGTTGTATTGGTCAGAAGTTGTATTGGTCAGAAGTTGTGATGGTCAGAAGTTGTGTTGTTCAGAAGTTGGGTTGGCCAAAAGTTGTGTTATTAGAAGTTGTGTTGTCAAAAGTTGTGTTATTAGAAGCTGCGTTATTATAATTTGTGTTGGTTAGAGGTTGTATTGTCAGAGGTTGTGATGGTCAGAAGTTATGCTGGTCGTTGCGCTATTTTGTGCATAATGATGAAGGTTAGATGCTTAGAAGCTGATGTTTGAACTATAACAGTAGGATAATGACGGTCATGACGTTAGAGTTACAGAATAGCAGTATTGACTTACTGTGGAATTAATGTATAGCTGAGTTGTTAGTGAGAAGTTATTCATGATGTTTTGTTGATGATTTATAATAAAAAATGATGTTTGATGATATTTAATGAATAAATGATGTTTCATGAATTGTTTTGATGATATGAGATGTTGATGATGAGACGTCGAGATGCATTCGAGATGTTGTTATTTTGAGATGCTTTTGAGATGTTAATTTGAGATGTTTTTTAGATGATCTGAGATGTTGTTAACTTGAGTGTTGTTATTACATTCATGGTTGTGTCGCATACATTGCATTTTTGAGATGGGGCTTATGCTCATTGATATGGCCTGTATTGTCGAATTTTGAGATGAAGGCTATGCCTTGTTGATGCCTCTATTAATTGGCATATTTTTGAGATGGGAGTTCTGCTCCAATGGTACCACATGCATTTGCATAGTATTGAGTCGCATTATATGATTTCTTAGAGAAGTGTATTTTGATGTTGATGAATGTGTATATGCATTGTAATTATTGTTGATTATGAGATGAGAAGTGGTGATGATATGTGATCTAATTTAATATATTAATTATCATGCGCTTTATTATATTGTTAGATATCTCACCCCTTCTGTTTGAATGTTGCCCTTATGTTGGTAATGTGCAGGTAATCAAAAGTGAAGGTTGTATACCTTCAGTAGTTCGAGTCCGTGTCATTGCTCTGATATGTAACACTCGGGGGGATGAACGCTTGCTATTTTTTATTGTTGATTATTATTAAATTGTGTTGTTTTGAAGTTGTTGTATTGATGATGAAATTTTTATTAAGAATTCCGCTGCGTAGTTGTTGAATTATTTAATTAAAGATGTTATGATGGTCGTTCATCTGATGTTATTGAAAGTGTTATATATCCACGATGAATGCAATGAATTTGTTAGAAGAATTTGTGACGTCCCGATTCGTTTGCATGCTTGAAATTTTATAACTCTGATTTATTTATATAACTGCTTGGGGTAGAATTGGGGTGTTACACACTGGGTAGGGATTAAGTGAGAATTGTAAACTGAGACTATTTAGCTTCGAATTGATACTACTTATAGGGGATTTCCTTCATAGCTTTTAATTGATACTACTTATAGGGGATTTACACCGAACTGGGTTAAGAATTCCTTGTATTCTTTTAATTTCTATATTTTAAATTCTGCATAGTTTTATTTTGGTAAGAGTTCTGTCAGTCTGCAGATGTCGTAATATCTTTCGTAACATTGTGCTTGTGTATTGAGACATCAATCTTGAAACCTTTATTGTGTGTACCAGAATTTGAATTGGCATTAGAGAAGGTACCCTATTCTCTTTATTGGGTGAGCTTTAGGGGAAATATTGTTTGGTACTATGGACAAGGAAGGTGGATACTACAACATGCCACCCTTGTTGGATGGTTCAAATTATGATTGGTGGAAGGTTAGAATGGTGGCTTTCCTGAAGTCCATGGACATGAAGGCATGGAAAGTTGTTATGAAAGGATGGGATCCTCCTAGTCTTAAGGACAAAAATAGAAATGTGTCCTTAAAGCCAGAGGAATACTGGTCTGAAGATGAGGATGAACCAACTATTGGAAATTCTTGAGCTATAAATGCACTATTTAATGGAGTAGATAAAATTGTCTTCAGGTTGATCAATGCATGTACTATAGCCAAGGACGCTTGGGAAACTCTCAGGATAACTTATGAAGGTACAACTAAAGTAAAAATATAAAGGCTTCATATTCTCACTTCCAAATTTAAAAATCTCAGGATGAGTGATAATGAGACCATTCAAGAATATCAGATGAAAATTCTTGATATTGCCAATGCATTAAGCTCTTTGTAAGAAAAGATATCAGAATAGAGGCTTGTTAGGAAGATTCTTAGGTCTTTATCCAGGAAGCTTGATATGAAGGTAATAACTATTAAGGAAGGTTAAGAAATCAACATCCTGAGAGTTGATGAACTTGTTAGGTCACTCCAAACTTTTAAACCGGCCTTAAGAGACAAGTATGAGTGTAAGAACAAGAGCACATCTTTAACATCCAATGCAGAAAATGAAGAAGATGAAGTGAATCTGGATACTGATGATGGTGTGTCAAATATTATTGTGTTTATTGGGAAACGATTCAAAAGAATCCTCAAAGGATTAGACAGAAGATATATAAAAGATGTTGGGATTATCTTATCTGACATTAGTAAAACTTTTGTGTCTAAAATGGAAAACAAAATTGATAAGATATTGAATCAAGAGAAGAAAGTTATGTGTAATATATGTAAAGGTTTTGGGCATATTAGAGCAGAAGGCCTAACATATTTCAAGAAAAAACAAAAGAGAGCATCTGCTGCTTGGGGTTGTAAGAACTCAGAAGTGGAATCTATCAAGCATGTTAAAGCATTTTCAGGAAGATGAAAATTTACTAAGACTCTGAGTAAAGAAAAGAGGATTTTGTCCAAAGTGTATGATATCCAAAAAAAGGTGTTATCGTGTCAGCTGAACTTGAAAACATGACCAAGTCTATCAGAATGTCAAACACAAAAACATTAGAGAATAAACTTCAAGCTGGTAATGGTGCTGTGAAGTCAAGAACTTTTGTATCTGATAAGGACTCTGAACCAAAAACTACCCACCCTATCTAAAGGAAGGATGTTATGATGTCATAAAATAAGCTCGAATGTTCGAGGAAATATTAGGGGTCTTATTTCAGACCTAATCACCAGACTCTAAAGTGTCATCACTGTAAAAGATATGGTCATATAGGACCCTTATGTTACAAGTTATATGGATACCCTAAACACGTTAAAAATTTGTAGAAAGTGCAAATCTAAAGGTGTGAACACTTGTCTCTTTGCTCATGTCTACTACAAAACTTCAATGGACAAAGTCTGTGTTAAGCCTCAAACTGAGGGAAATCACTGTAATGTCTTAAGAGATGTTATAAAATTAGACTATGATAATTTGAGTAAAAATAATAGAGTGAAGTGTACTACTCAACAGAAAAACTAAAGAAATGTGAGAATCCTTATAATTTCATCAATAAGGTGTGTTGTACCCCAAAATTTTCCCTCACATTTTCAAAATTAAATATTTCAATAGGTCTCATCATGCTCCTAAGCTTCTCAATTGCTCCTAATGCCTCCACTGGACTTCACGGTTTCTCAGATGTATCAAGGTATCCTCATGCCAAGTATAAAGCATTTCAGTACAAGTTTGCTCAGTCAATTGCTCAGATGATTGAAAATCAACTATATTGGACAAAAAGTCAACTTTGACCAATTTACAGTCAAACTTCAAGATTTTTGGTCAAAATCGATATTTTTAAGTCACATTCATCATTTTATCAAGGGTTGATCATGATTCATCAAGAAAACTCAAGATTCATCAAAAGTTAAAAGTTACTAAACTAGGGTTTTCTTTAGGAGAAGTCAACAGAACTCTAACCAAGCATAACTTGCACATACTTCATCAGAAATTCCTTAACAAATGCCAATATTAAAGGAAATTCAATTCTTTACAACATTGTCTCTTTAAGTTCAAGGCCAAAAATGCTTCATTTGAGATATATGGGCGAAAACATTACATGTCATTTTAAAAGTCAACAAAAAGACACTTTTTATCAAAGCATTTTACATCAAGATAAAGGCTTCAAATGAAAAATGGAAATCATGAAAGTTGTAAGAGACATCTTGAGCTTTTCAAAAAGACCAAGATCACCTTCATATGACAAAATTGAGCAAGATATGATTTGTGCAAGTTTGGCAATTTTTAGAAAATGCATGAAATCCAAATTGAGAAAATTTGAATTTTTGGGCTAATGGGCCTATCTTTTAAAGTCCAAACATGTTCTTGACCTCATAATAGACCTCTAAATCAATTTTTTTATTTTTATGGTTTTTATTTCTTTTTATTTAGATTTTATTCAATTAAAAGAAAAATAAATCAAATAAAATACCAAATAAATGATATAAAGCATGAGAGTCTATTTTTGAATCAAATCATAAGTCTAAAAAGCTGGTGACAACTTGCAAAAAACGTGTAAATATTGATTGGTACATGATTGGCCCAAAAAAGAAAGAATTCATGCAAAAATACCAATCAAAGATTTGATCATGAAATAAAAGAGATTTGCTTCACTTTTGTTGACCTAAATCTTCCACTATAAATACATGACACCTTCAGACCAAGAGATACACATAAATTTTCCTCAAGAACAAGCCCTAAAATCTCAAAATTGTCAAAACTAGGGCAACTTGAAACCTTCATCTCCAGCCTTGTTCAATCCGTTTCAAGCATTCCATCAGCTTCCTGAAGTTCCCAGGAGTTCATCCCAATCATCCTTGAAGCAATTGCACGTCCAAAACAGCCACACCAAGTTGCACTGGTTGGGTAATTTTCATGAATCTCAAGCTTTTAATCTATGCATATCCAATAAATTTGATGCATGTATACATGTTCATGTTCATGTTTAAGACTGTTTTGATCCATTATTTGCAAGCTTTAACACATTGGTAAGGATCTGCCATTGCTAGTGCAGTTTGAGATGTGTTCTTTGAATCTCATAATACAAGTGTTTTAAGGAAAAACTAAGGCCACCATTGGATTCACAAGGGTAAAATTAGGGGGATAGGGACTCTTTTATGATCTAAGTCTTGCTATTTTTTCAGGTTAGAATTTGGACTCACCAGAGAAGACGACTAAAGCTAGGGCTCCGACGCCTCTCTAGCATACGTTTTATTATTTATTTGATTGTTTCTATTCTATGATACAAAGGCAGTACAATGTAGTTGGTTGGAGACGGAGGCATGCAACATGAGGGGCGTGGGTTTGATCCCTGTGTCTTGCAATTATTTTTGTTATTTTTCCAAACTAACGCGCAGGTTTATTATATATTGATCAATTCATGTTATCAAACACAAATAGGGGTCTGGCCTAGTGGAAAGCAATGCAGTCTTGGAAGTCAGGGGGTGTGGGTTCAACACCCACCCCATGCAAATTCTTTTTACCCTAATTTTTCTAACCTAGTTTTCTTTCTTTTTCTTAATAAATTATTTTAATTAAACATTAACTAACCTGATTTTTTTTCCAATACTTTAACAAATTAGGATTAGGGTTTTCAATCAATAATTAAATTCTTGACATGTTTTATTATTATTAATTAATTCATTAATTAATTAACCTTTTTCTTAATATTAAAATTAATTAGAAACAATTAGGTTTTAATTAATTACTAACACTTAAATTATTCTCTACACAAAAAAAAATTTAACATTTTTTTAACATTCTTTTTCTCAAATTTTTGCTATTTAAAATTCCTAGAACAAATTGTATAGGGCGCACTATCGATGTAATATCTTAGATTTATTTCCCGCATTTTTTCTACTTATGTATCTGCCCCAAAGCCATGTAATAGCTTAGGTCTTTACATTCCGCACTTTATTTTTCTATACATATTTAACTGCTAGTAATTAGGGTTTATATGGAAAGACTAAAAACAAATGTAGAAAACCCTAATTTCTAAGATAAATAACTGAAATCAATACACTCTTCACACTTGAACCTCTAGGGTATCCTCTCTTGTTGCCTTGAAATATTAGTCATGTCCCTCGAAAGTGGGGATACTTTAGCAAAAGACCCTCGATCAAATCAACATAGTCCCTTTGAATAAAGATCACAGTCCCTCGATAACCCTCTGAGTTTCCTACAAAATGATGATAGTTCCTCCGATACAATTGCTAAAGTATCTTTACATGTTGTCTTCGATGACCATACGATGACCCTACGCTTGTCCCTTCACATCCAATAGATGGGACTACCTACCAACTAATGGTATGGATAGTACTATCTTTAAAGGAGAAGGAAAATAACAAGAAATACCTTTAATGGGAAATAACTCTTAATTGCTTGCTCACAGCCTTTTCAAAACATTTTCACTACACTTTCAAACAAGATATTTTCAAAACACTTTGTATACATTCTTGAGGATTGATACAAGAATCATTACAAAGTTAGCCTTACATTTGCATTTCAAAATATTTTCAAACAAATCACACACACCCAAAGTAAGTTTTCAAAGTGAGCTAAGCAATTAAGAGCATGTAGATAACTACTGATGAAAAGGGTGCTAACACCTTCCCTTTTCATAACTTACCCCCCCGAACTCAAAATATATCAAAGGTCTTTTCTGTTATTTTCACCTTTCTTAAATATTAGATAAAATAAAAGTCGGTGGTGAATCTTTCTATCCTCACATTTGGGTAAAACCAAAAAAAATAAATTCTCCCACTTTTACTTGCTTTATTTGTCTGAATTATTTGCTTTACTTTAAGGGTTTGTTTGGGTATTACTGCATGTGAAAGATCCTACACCCAAATCTAGGGATTCTTTAGGTAAGTAGAAATAGATCATAAAGATTGTACAGTGTAGGCCAATATGGTTAACGTGATGGCTACAGTTAGTGTGACACTTTAGTTTGTACTGATGTTTCTTGAGTCAGTCAAGGATAATATTAGGCTTTCGCGTGGAGTCATAAACACTAACTTACTTTTAGAACCTTAATTGACCCATCTTGGCCATTAGAAAGTAGTGAGATAGCCGGCTTTGGTGAAATCCAAAGTTGGTTGATACTCGAGGCCTCACTCATTGAGATTCAACTCTCGGGATGTTTTGGTGGCAAACCAGTTTCCGTGCTAAAATAAAGCCTGCGAGAAAGATCCGTGATATGAGATCCTTAGAACCTATTTACTATTTTAGGACAGGTTGAGCCAACTTAACTTCAGTAGGAAGGGTATTTACCTATGGACTTCATGCAAGCCTTTAAACCTAAGGCTCTTGTATGACTTGTTTGTGTTTGCTACTTATTTAACATGAACATGACATCATAACATCATATCATCATAGCATAACATTTTCATTAACCATTTCAAGGACCTAGAGATTTATCTTTGTTCCTTGTTATGGGTTATGGCCTCCACTCGTAGAAATACTATCTGAATCAACTTTGTAAGTATACATCCCAAGCTTAAGGAGTTAGTCTCAAAGGTTCTCGAAAGCTCTCAATTTGACAAGAGGCATGGTTATCTACTCAGTTTGGTCACCTCAGGTTTTGAAGAAGACATGATGAGCATTCTATTCCAGTTCTTTGATCCTAAGCATCACGATTTACCTTCCCAGATTATCAGTTGGTACCCACAATGGAAAAGTTCTCTAAGATACTTGGAGTACCTATTCTTGATCAGACACCCTTCACCGGTTTAGAGAAAGCTCCAAAACATGAAGACATTGCAGAAGCCCTACGTCTGAAGCAAACATATATTGTATCTAATTGGGAAACAAGAAGTGAAATTAAAGGTCTTCTTGCTAAATTTCTGATAGAGAAGGCTCAGTTATTTCTAGATTCTATGATTTTTCATGCTTTTGAGGAGATATTAGCTCTGTTGATCTATGGTTTGGTATTATTCCCTAATCCATACCAACTCATAGATGTGAACGCCATCAAAATATTTATTACTCATAATCCTGTTCCTACTTTGCTTGGAGAAATTCTGCACTCTCTTCACACTCGTACTATGAGGAAGCGAGGGACTCTCATGTGTTGCATGCCTTTACTATCCAGGTGGTTTATTTTGCACCTTCCCCGATCAATGTTGAATAATGAACAAGGTTTGAGATGGTCTCAAAGGATGATGTCACTCTCTCACTGAGATATATATTTGTGTTCCCGATCTCATGAGGACATCACTATTATTAATCACTGTGTGGAATTCCCTAATGTGCCACTCCTTGGTATAAGAGGAGGTATTACTTACAACCCTTCTCTAGCTCTACGTCAATTTGGTTATGCTCGAATAGATGATCCTCATGATATGCTTATCCAGGCTGTTGTATTCGATTACGAGAATGATCCTTAATGTTATCGTCGACGGTTTATACATGTTTGAGGAATGGTGAATAAGGTTGATAGTAAGACTTTAAGACATAAAAACTCCATCCCTTTGGAGCCCTACCTTAGATGGGTGTGATCTCTCGCTCAAAAACTTATAATGCCATATCCTTATGTCCTACCAGTAATTGTGGAGCATGTTGTTGAAGGAGATATTACTCATACCATCTTGCATTCAGATATGCCAACTGACCTTGAAGAGCTACATAATTCTTAGATTCAGATGAAAGAAGAAAGGGACACCTTTGAGACTCAGTTCTATGCTAGTGAGAAGAAAGTGTTAGAGCTAAAAAAATGACTTCACGAAGAGCAGAGCCCTAATGCATATGTCAACACAAAGAGGAAGCATCCATGGGAGACTTGAGTTATAATTTGTTTAATTGTAACCCTTTTTGTTTTCATTGTAAGCCTAGGAGGAAGTTATAATAAGAGTCTTTGTTTCTGTTCCCTTTTAATTAACAAATTTAAATCCCATGAGGTCCTTGAAAACATTGCATATGCATCTACATGCCACACATATCATTGCATAACAGGTTTCCAAGATAGGTTTCTCATCTTCTTGCTGTTTATTTCAGCAAAAATGGCTCTCGAACAGAGAGTTAAAAAACTCCAGGCTCAGAATGCTCAATTCCAAGAGATGTTCCTAAACCTATCCAAGGGGAAAGAGGGATTTAATGCACTCCTTGCTGAGAACATGACCAAGAATAATCCTGAAGACAACAAGCATAACCAGTTGGAACAACTGCAAACCGAGATGGAAAAGATGAGAATCCAGATGATTGGTTAGATGGATCTTATCCAAAATTTATCTCGGGGGCAAGAAGAGTTGATTATCCGCATCAGCAAGCTTCATCAAGTCGAATATAACCGTATGGGATGAACTGCTAGAATTGGGGATCCAATCATTAACCAGCCTCCGATGAGACAGGAAACCAACTTGGTTGAAAGTATGAGGGGAATAAGAGAGGGAAAAGTACAAGATGACATTGCTAATACTTTAATTAATGGAAGACGGCCTTTCCAAATTGTTAGTGCACTGCAAGCTCAACAACGACCTCGCCAACAACAACAGGGTAAGCAACAGCAATAAGAGACCAAAATACAGTTCAAAAAAATCAACATGTCATTGTCTCAAGCATTGCAACACATGTTGAAGATGGAGTTGATTACATTGAAGGATCCTCCTCAAAATCGCAATACTTCTTCTCCCAGTTATGATCCCAATGCAAGGTGTGCTTTCCACTCCAATAGTCCTGGTCACGATGTTGAAAGTTGTTGGGCTTTGAAACATAAGATTCAGGACCCGATTGACGAAGGAATTTTCGAGTTCACACAAGATGGTCAGTTTGAGTTTTTCTACCATCCCTCAAATATCGAAACTGCAAGGCACACCATCTCAAGCAACAAGTTCAGGTGAAGAAGCTGTAAGATTATTTGAATTTTTATTTTTTATTTCTTTGGTTGATTTAAACAATTACTATTATGTCAAACTTTGGCTTTTCCCATTAATGCATTGCATATGTTTGTCTTGAATTAATCCATTAGTTCACTATATTTAAACGGTGCTTCTTACTTCCTTTTTGTGATATTCAACTCTCGTTAAAGTTGTAAGCCTTTAGAGGGAGGATGACGAAAACGATACCATAATCTCATGCCATATGCTTTTGAACAAACCTTGTTGACGATGTACAGACATTGCTTCAATTCCTAAACAATGAAGATATAAGGAAGTTAATCCCTAGTCAACTCCTTTGAGCCTAAGAAGTAGGAGTTTTCTTTTTCACGCAAATTGAAACCCTTAAACATAACCTGGGGCAGGGTAGTTTCTTAGTCAAATCAATTATGTATTCATAAGCTTTACCTTTGTACATGACGATTAGTGTCGAAGATATTATTATAAATAAAAAATCGATGATGGTTCCCCGTAATCATTAGCTCAGGCAGTTATTATCTTTCAAAAGAAAATCCACTAAGTCAAAACCTGTGAAGGAGACTTAGGAAAAACGGTGGCATCCCGATGACTATAATCTCTAATGAAACAGTTCAGGAAAAAGTTAGGGATGATAAAGTCAAAAGAGGTCACTACAAATCCTCAACAAAAGAAAGATGTTAAAAGAAAAATGGCTGCCTTCCCAAATAATCTTTCGGTTTTGGAACCATCACCAAAATATCAATTATATAATTCAAAACTCTATTGGAACCTAAATGCATAGTCAACTGAGTATAGGACTGAAGAACATCGTGGAGAACGGGCCGGATACAAATAAAATTTGAGCCTTAATCCTTTGTTTCTCAAACTGTGAACCATGCTACATTACAATCCTTAAAAGTCCTAACTGAAGCATGGGTTAGTTTGAAAGCATATTGTTATAAAAAGGTATCCTGACTCCTGTAAGGCTTACTATAAATCCTGAGTTAATATCACATTCTTACATATTTTGTTTTACTAAAAAATGCATTTTAAACTTCAAGACAGACATAAGCTTTACATTTTAATACCACTGGTTGCATATGACTATGTTTTTAACAATAGAGAAATTTGCATGACGAATATTCAATAAATGAAAATCCTCCTAATGGACAAAATTACTTCAAATGTGTCAAAGAGAAAGACACTTCCAGTAATAGGCCTTTCGTGGACCCAATTGGTTATAAATCAAGGGGCATGACATGTTATTATCCAACTCATCTGTGGCAACCAAGTCAAGATTCAAAAAATCTCTTAAAAGTGCTGAATAGCCAGGGGCAGTTCTTCATCTAAATCATTTGGGGCATGTTACATTGATCATGAGTTTCAGCAAAAGCCATTATGAAAATTGAATCTTCGGTATCCCCAAATTGCTTGTTTATACTGAGGAAGGTCAAGACTATCAGAAAGTTGGCAATCAATGTTTGATCAATAACTTCAAACATCGAGTGCATCAGACTAGTCCCAGGGGTAAATAGACTCCTTCATACGAAGGGCCACGTATGATCAAGAAAATGTTTTGTAGCAGTGCTCCCACACTTACTGCCATGGACAATGAAAATTCTCTGCACCCTGTGAATGCGGACATAGTAAAAAATACTATGCATGAAAAAAAGACTCGCTAGGTTGATTCGCCTAGGCAAAAATAAGGGCATCCCGACGAACTAAAAGAGTTCAGGAAAAAATTAGGGATATGTAAAGAAAATTGTACACCTGGAAATTCGAAAACTTGAAAAGGCAGCTTGGGATAAAAAAGGTATCCCGATGGACTTAAAATCTAAAAAGGCGGTCTAGGAAAAAGTTAGGGATTAAAGTGTACAACTATGTCCCATTATCTCATCACCTGTTTATCAGTAAAAGATTTATCACTCTGATCAGCATTTACTAAAGACTCAAGGAGTTGGGATAATGTTCAAGATATCCATAAATCCCCACAGAACAATCTCCATAGAACTATCTCTACAGAGCTATCTTCACAAGCTCATCCCCAACAGAGATATATTCCCCAGAAAATATAACATTCCCTCAGACAGAAATCGAGGCATCATTCAGCAATTCACCTTAGTATTCCCGATGGATAGCTTGACATGATCGTCTTCCCCAAAAGGTCCCCTAGCAGATAAAGAAGTTTGAACATTTCCTCAGCATTTAGTGGAAATTTCCTCAGCGCAGCCTATGAATTCGTAATCCCCGTCAGAGGTTATTTTCTCAACGTAGTCTACAAGATTTAATTCCCCAACGAAGTTTATTTCTTTAATATTGCAAATTCCCCGACATAATTCTCTTCTCCAGCCAAATGTTATTTAATGTTATCCTCCCCAGAAGAGCTGGTACCCATATCAGGAACCTGGTCAGATGGCACATCATAAGGATATCCATCTCTTTTATCCCCAATCAGGGTACATGAGAATCAAATCCTTCAATAAAAATAATGATGGACGACTGACTTCCCTAGAATTCTTCTATCCCTAAGCAGAATTCAAAGATCCCCAACGGAATATCCTCAAACAAAAAGAAGGAATCCCCAGTAAAGTTGTTCTAAACAAAATTGAAGAATTACTTTCTTCACCCCTAGCAACAATCAGAGATTTATTTTCCCCAGCCAGAGTTGTTACACGAAGCTATCGATACCCTCCAAGGAAATATTGTATCCATACATCATTTACAAAATATCATAACATACGCACACAAAATGTATATAATATTCTCACTTATTTTGAGAGCATCATTATGCAAACACATTTCATGCATCATGACATTGAATAAAACTAACTTTGTCTTTTCAGGTTAAGTTTGCAAACAGACAAATATTACCAGTAATCTATAAACAAGTTATAGATAAATTATCAAAATAGGACGGAGCGACTATATACATGACCAGATGATTTCCTTCAGAGATTCATTCTGAAAAACATTTCCCTCAGAGACTAAATTTGATGAGCGTTTCCTTCAGAGATTCATTATGAAAAGCATTTCCCCAAGAGACTAATTCATCTGAGCATTTCCTTCAGAGACTAATTCCGACGAGAATTTCCTTCAGAGATTCATTCTGAAAAGCATTTCCCTCAGATGAAATCAAAGATTCATTCAGAAAATCATTTCCCTCAGATAAAATCATATGAATTCATTCTAAAAAGCATTTCCCTTAGATTAAAGTCGGATAGATTCATTCTGAAAAGAATTTCCCTCAGATAAAATCAGATAATTTCATTCTGAAATAATTTCCCTCATAGATTCATTATGAAAAGCATTTCCCTCAGATAAAGTCAGATAGATTCATTCTGAAAGAACTTCCCTCAGATAAAATCAGATAGATTCATTCTGAAAGCATTTCCCTCACATAAAATCGAATAGATTCATTCTAAAAAGCATTTCCCTCAGATAAAATAGGATAGATTCATTATGAAAGCATCAGACAGATAAACAAGACGAAGGTTCATTTTGACACTCCTTAGCATGCTTGCTAGATACATTCAGACACACTCATTCTAGTATACTTTTTCATATACAGTCGGACATAGACTCATTATGGTACTCTTATCAACAGTTACTTTGGATGGCATCTATAAATCCATCTTCGAAGACATTCCATCACCTCTCCGAATGGTATATTTAAGCTCGTTCAAGAAGTACAATCAACCAACAATGTTACTTCGTGCACATGTGAGTGAAAATTTCTGGGCACTTAGGTGTTCAATCCTCTTCCACCTTCAAATCACAAATGGCAGACATGTCAATCTAACTCCTCGGGTTTAAGAAGATTGAACTGGGGCAGCTGTTGTACCCTAAAACTTTCGCTCCCATTTAAGATAAATTATTTCAATAGGTCTCCTCATACTCGTTAGGTTTTCAATTTCTCAAAACTACTCAAGGGTTAACCAGACAAACTCTCCTCCTAAGCAATCAACCTACAACTAGGGATTTGCTCTCCTTAAAAGAAATTGGACTTATAATTCTTCAAGTGGACTTCATGGTTTCTCATATGTATCAAGGTATCCCGATGCCAAGTTTAAAGCATTTTCGTACAAGTTTGCTCAGTCAATTGCTCAGATGATTGAAAATCAACTGTATTGGACAAAAAGTAAACTTTGGCCAATTTACAGTCAAACTTCAATATTTTTGGTCAACATCAATATTTTTAAGTCACATTCATCATTTGAATAAGGTTTGATTATGATTCATCAAGAAAACTCAAGATTCATCAAAAGTCAAAAGTTACTAAATTAGAGTTTTCTTTAGGAGAAGTCAACTGAACTTTTACTAAGCATAAATTTCACATACTTCATCAGAAATTCCTCAACCAAAGCCTGTCCTGAAGGAAATTCAATTCTCTACAATTTTGTCTCTCTAAGCTCAAGGCCAAAAATGCTTCATTTGAGAGATATGGGCCAAAACATTATAAGTCATTTTAAAAGTCAACAAAAAGACACATTTTGTCAAAGAACTTTACAGCAAGATAAAGGCTTCAAATGGCAAAATGACCATCATGAAAGATGTAGGAGACATCTTGGGCTTTCCAAAAAGTCCAGGATCACCTTCATATGAGAAAAATTGAGCCAGATATGATTTGTGCAAGTTGGGTAATTTTGAGATAATGCATGAAATTCAAATTGAGCAAATTTGAATTTTTGGGCTAATGGGCCTATCTTTTAAAGTCCAAACGTGTTCCTGACCTCATAATAGACCTCTAAATTCATTCATTTATTTTTATGGTTTTTATTTCTTTTTATTTTGATTTTATTCAATTAAAATAAAAATAAATCAAATAAAATACTAAATAAAGGATATAAAGCATTAGAATCTATTTTTGAATACAAATAATAAGTCTAAAAAGCTGGTGACAACTTGCAAAAAATGTGTAAAATTGATTGGTACATGATTGGCCTAAAAAATAAATATTTCTTGCAAAAATTCCAATCAAAAATTTGATCATGAAATACAAGAGATTTATTCACTTTTGTTGACCTAAATCTTCCACTATAAATACATGACACCTTCAGACCAAGAGAGACACGAAAATTTGCCTAAAGAGCAAGCCCTAAAATCTCAAAATTATCAAAACTAGGGCAACTTGAAACCTTCATATCCAGCCTTGTTCAATCCATTTCAAGCATTCCACCAGCTTCCTGAAGTTCCCAGGAGTCCATCCCAATCATCCTTGAAGCAATTCCACGTCCAAAACAACCACATCAAGTTGCACTGGTTGGGTAATTTTTAGTGAATCTCAAGCTTTTAATATATGTATATCTAATAAATTTGATGCATGTATACATGTTCATGATCATGTTTAGAACTGTTTTGATCCATTATTTGCAAGCTTTAACGCAGGGATAAGGATCTGCCATTGCTAGGTAAGTTTGAGATATGTTCTTCGAATATCATGATACAAGTGTTTTCAGGAAAAACTAAGGCCACCACTAGATTCGCAAGGGTCAAATTAGGGGGATAGGGTCCCTTTTATGATCTAAATCTTGCTATTTTTGCAGGTTGGAATTTGGACTCATCGGAGAAGACCACCTGAGCTAGGGCTGCGAAACCTCTCTGGTATACATTTTATTATTTATTTGATTGTTTATATTCTATGGCACAAAGGCAGTGCATCGCAGTTGGTTGGAGACGGAGGCATGCAACATGAGGGGCGTGGGTTCGATCCCTGCGTCTTGCAATTATTTTTGTTATTTTTCCAAACTAACCCGCAAGTTTATTATATATTGATCAATTCATGTTCTCAAACACAAACAGGCGCTTTGCCTAGTGGCAAGCAATAGAGTCTTGGAAGTCAGGGGGCATGGGTTTAACACCCACCCAGTGCAAATTTTTTTACCCTATTTTTTCTAACCTAATTTTCTTTCTTTTTCTTAATAAATTATTTTAATTAAACATTAACTAACCTAATTTTTTTCCAACACATTCACAAATTAGGACTAGGGTTTTCAATCAATAATTAAATTCTTGACATGTTTTTTAAATTAATTAATTAATTAATTAACCTTTTTCTTAATATTAAAATTAATTAGAAACAATTATGTTTTAATTAATTACTAACACTTAAATTATTCTCTACACAAAATTTTTTTAAACATTTTTTAACATTCTTTTTCTTATATTTTTTCTATTTAAATTTGCTAGGACAAATTGTATAGGTCGCACTATCGATGTAATAGCTTAGATTTATTTTCCCGTATTTTTTCTACTTATATCTCTGCCCCAAAGCCATGTAATAGCTTAGGTCTTTATATTCCGCACTTTATTTTTCTATACATATTTAACCACTAGTAATTAGGGTTTATATGGAAAGACTAAAAACAAACGTAGAAAACCCTAATTTCCAAGATAAATAACTGAAATCAATACACTCCTCACACTTACACCTCTAGGTTATCCTCTCTTGTTGCCTTACAAAATTGGTCATGTCCCTCGGAAGTGGGGATACTTTAGCAAAAGACCCTCGATCTAATCATCATAGCCCCTCCGAATAAAGATCAGAGTCCCTTGATGACCCTCCGAGTTGCCTACAAAATGATGATAGTCCCTCTGATACAATTGCTAAAGTATCCTTACATGTTGCCTTAGATGACCATACGATGACCCTACGTCTGTCCCTTTACATCCAATAGATGGGGCTATCTACCAACTAATGGTATGGATGATATTATCTCTAAAGGAGAAGGAAAATAACAAAAAATACCTTTAGTGGGTAAGAACTCCTAATTGATTGCTCACAACCTTTTCAAATCATTTTCACTACACTTTCAAACAATATATTTTCAAAAAACTTTGCATACATTCTTAAGGACTGATACAAGAATCATTACAAAGTTAGCCTTACATTGGCATTTCAAAATATTTTCAAACAAATCACACACACACAAAGCAAGTTTTCAAAGTGAGCTAAGCAATTAAGAGCCCGTAGATAACTACGGATGAAAAGGGTGGTAACACCTTCCCTTTTCATGACTTACCCCCCAAACTCAAAATCTATCAAAGGTCTTTCCTGTTATTTTCACATTTCCTAAATATTGGATAAAAGAAAAGTCGGTGGCAAATATTGCTATCCACACATTTGGATAAAACCAAAAAAAGTCAGTTTTCCCACTGTATTACAAGGTGACAAGAGAAAAAGAAGGTGTCGTTCAAAGTGTGTTCTCAGTGAAAAATCTTGCAAGCCGATTTGCCAAGAATGTAAGAGAAGTTAGAATTAGCATTACTAAGATATTATGGAAATCAATAATGTGGAGGTATACAAGAGATACTTTTATCTCCCATCATTTATTGGATTTTGAAAAATCATTGACTTCATTACAAAACTTTGATTTATCCAAACTAATACGCTACTTAAATCCCATAACCTACTGCACAATTCACAATTCCTATTCCTTCAGTTCTCACTACAACCACCTCTCTGTTAGTTCCAAAAATTATATTTAAAGCTTCACTCTAAATACTTCTCTCTTAGAATTTCAAGAACCTATCATATTCAACAAAGAAAACATGTCCAGTCACACTCCTCATACTACTGATATTGCTGAAGGTATGACAAGTGAGAAACTTTACGTTGCTCCTCTCTCGATTATTTCTACTTAAACTCCAAAGAAAACCAGAACGAAGTCCCTTGTTGGACGAAGGAGACCACAACCCATTAATGTAAGTAACCTATTATTCCTGAATAAAAGGTCTATGAGAAAATCACATATACTGGTAAGAACAAGGGTTCAACAAAACCTAATGTTATTAGAAAAACTAATCATGAAGATGTTGAAGCTGACTGAAGCATACGAAGGATAATGGCTGACAATCTGGGTGGTAAGACTACGCTAAATGATGCACCTAATGTTGGAAAATTATTAAATAGTTCTTTGGATAATAAGGTTCATGAAAACCTAGATGTGGGTGAAACTGGGGATCAAGAGTTTAATGAAACAAGTGTTAAGGGTGATGATGTTGGTGATATGGTTGTCAACCTTGATGATCTCCCTTTTGATGATGAGCTCATCAGTAAACGATTGACCCTTGATGTTACTTAGAAATTAAGGAACGGGAAGGAAAAGGCTGATACTATAACCAAGAAGTGTTCCCTAAAGAAAGGTGTGAGCACATGTCCAACAAAGAAATGGAGCAAGGTTATGGTACCTTAGTCTAAAAAGAGGAACCTAAAGAGGAAGGATGTCCCTTCCAGTGACTTAGAGTATGATGATGACACAGATGTTGAATACACCGTGCATAAAGGAAAGAAGAAATATACATAAAAAAAGAGTCTTGCTGAAATTCCAGAGGTTCCTCTGGATAATGTGTCGTTTCATCTTGTAGAAAATGCTAGAAAATGGAAGGTTGTATGTCCAAGACGTATTGCTCTGGAAAGAGAGTTGGGTGTAGACATCGTAAAGTGAAAGGAAGTCATTGATATCATAAAAAAGGATGGACTAACGAAGGTTCTGCCAAAGTTGAGTAAGTGCTATGAGAAATTGGTGAAGGAGTTTGTTGTCAATATTACTCAAGACTGCACTGACAAGAAAAGAAAGGAGTTCTGAAAAGTGTTTGTGAGAGGTAAGTGTGTAGAATTTTCACCAGCCTTGATAAATAAGTTTCTAGGAAGGAATGATGGAGAGCAACTTGAGGTTGGAGTGTCTGATGACATAATTTGTGAAGCAATCACTGGAAAATAGGTGAAGGTCTGGCCTAAAAAGGAAAATTTTCCAGCTAGCCGCCTATGTGTGAAATATGCATTCTTCACAAGATTAGAGTTGTGAATTGAGCGCCTACCAACCATACCTCTTCTATTGCTACTAGTCTGGGAAGGTTCATTAATATTATTGGGACTGAAATTGAGTATGATTTTGGAAACTACAACTTTGAGAAAATCATGAAGCAAAGAACTTCTTGTGCAGTAAAAATGTCAATTGCTTTTGCATCTCTGATTTGTGGAATCATCCTTTCTCCATATCCAGGAATCTTAATTGATTAAGATGAGATGTGCAAAAGAGATTCACCTCTGACTTTCCATCACAAGATGTTTGAAGGAACACATGTTTCAGACATTATCATGACATCTAGAAAAGGAAGTGTTGTCTCTACATCTAAGGCCTACATAATAGTTGAGTTAAAGGCTACATGTAAAGGATTAGATGAGTATATCAAAGCCAACACTGCAAGGAAGATCAAACTTGAAAGTTTGATCGAAGCCTCGACTGAAGAGGATAAATAATAAAATCTTGCTGATGAAAATGATGATGGTCAAGAAGTAGGTGATGAGGTTGGAGTAGGTCCTGAGGAGAAAGAAGGAGAAGTTGTTGAAGTCTGAGAATCTCCTGGTGTTTGGCTATTCTTTGATTATGCTATAATCTGTTTCTTGTGAGGTATTTGTTTAAGGGCTTATGACCCATTTCTTTTGTAAGGTGCTCTGTACCATTTTGATGTAGTTCCTGAAAACTGTGTGCTTCCACCTGGTGCTTATTAGTATTATTTGGTTCCATCTATGTTAAGTTATGTTTTGATTTGTGCTTTCATATTTTTTTATTTCCTAAGTGAAATATGTTCTCTTGTTCTACGTTTCCATTGATTATGTACATTTACTCTATTTCTTTTTGTCAAGATTTTGGCTAAAAAGGGGAGTAAAGTGTTGGTGTTTTGTGTGTGTCCTAATATTATAACTTTAACATTGCGATAGGAATATGTATTACTATTTAGGGGTATAGTAGCTTCTTGTGGTTTCTCATGCAACTATTTATGGGGAGCATGGTAGTCATGCTTGTTTGTGTGCTTCTGCTGCTGCTAATGATGTAACCAGTTTATGAAGATTGAGGATGTCATAGTAAATTTTCCGATATCCTGTTGTGTGTGTGTTGAGAATCCTTTGGATTTCTCTTCTGGTGTGAGTTTCTCCTTGAGGTGGAGAACTTATTATGTGTTACAGGGGGAGTGCTAACCTGTCTGTCTATTCGTGTAGCTGTTCGAACTCTGATGTATTATTTTTTATGTAGTTTGTCTGAGGTTTTATTCCTCTCTCCTAAATCTTTTGTGCTAAGAGTGTTTTAGCCAAAATTTGCCAAAGGGAGAGATTGTTAATACCATGTTTTTAGGATTCGTATAATTATGCTAAAACATGGTTTGCAGCATGATGTTAGAGAATGTTTTCTAACATGCTTGTCAGGTTCATTTCACGGAAGATGTTCTGACAGATGTTATAACATCTTGCATAACATCAGTACAAGTTGTATGTTTTTCTAGATAAATTTAAATTAATTCTGTGAGATTTCTTTTGGTTTTATCTCACTGATTTTCATAGGCCAAGAATATTCAATCTGGAACAATTGATTTATCTCCAGCTGTACACAGGTTGCTAAAATTGAGCTCTGAGACAATTTAAAGAAACTTCCTAGACCTAAATTCATTAAGAACTGTGTAAAAATAAGGGGAAGCCGTATTTTCCTAGTCTTAGGTTTTGAGGGTTATTCAAGGGGTTTTTGTTTTTTCTTTGTATGTCCTCCTGTATCTTTTGATGCATTTGAGTTGACTAATTGTTACTTGACAATTTGTCAAGTTATTGTTCTCACTCTAAAGCTTTTAAGCAAGAGTTTGAGTATTGTGGTTGAAGTGTAAACTTCAGTTTAGTTTGGTTTCGAGTCACTATGACTGTGACTTGATTATAGACTATCACTGGGATTGAGAAATGTCTTTTATCACTGCAATGGTTGAAAGTGAGATTGAAATTTCTCATATCTAGGAGGTGCCTAGTGTAACACTTTTCTAAACCCCAAGGAATATTCAAAATTATTTTTAATAAATAAATCAGAGTATATCACTAACAAGGGTGTCACATTTTCATATAAGACATCGTAACGACACATCCTGCTCTGTAACACGGGTTTTCAAAATATTAAATAAGACATAATCAACATTTGATTCTTCAAATCATGGCAGCGGAAATCATAGTTCAAAACCTCATTATAATACTTCATAAAATTTAGTCATATTTCATAACTCATACTTATAAATCAAAACATATCGAGTACCATGTAGGGTGACTCAACATCTTAAAACAAAACAAAGAACAAAAGTTCCAAATCAATCGATCCCAACCCAGATGTTACATATTAGAGCAAGACTCCCTTTATTTAACAAAATCAAATATACGCACTCCATAGCTATCCTCTAATGCTTCTACAGACTATTCTCGATTGTCTGTGAGTTACCCGCGTGGAGGCAACATTCAAGTAGAAAGTGTGAGTAAATCATAATTATTATATAAGACATAAGGAACAAACATAGTAAATATGCATATAAGCAAGGCATCACACAACATCATATCTTCATGTTATACTCACCCCTTCATAACTTCATTAATAAACATACACATATCATCATACACAATGTATCATCAAACATCATAAATAAATCATTATGCAATGACACATATAATGTAATTCAACGTCATAGACTTATATATGTGGTACCAAAACTTCACCGATGACTCAGTCATTGTTATCTCCAAATATCCCCACCACATAATTGATTCCCACTTGGAACCAAAGCACTTCATTGTTGCACCCAACCCATACTAAAGTATTGTTGCCTTCACTGGATAATCGTCCTATCAACTTCACTGGATCGAAGTCCTAACTTAATTGGACTGAAGTTCTAAAATATGGTATGAACGCATGATGCACAACAACATAAGACAAACGACCACAACTAGTAAAAAACGCATCATTATTCATGATTACATCATCATACCATCATTATCATCATTATCATCATAGTAAAACATCATATCATCATAGAATCATAGAATCAACACAAAATATAATATCATGATATCATTTTCATGTCATCATTACCACATTGTATCATCATATAATCATAATGACCTCATAACACACAACATAACCATCATACTATCTTTTAATCATATTAATAGACAAGCATCTTCGAAATCCAACGTATGGAACCTAACTTCATTCTAAATAAATTTTCGGACTATTCTTCCTATTATTCATTTAACTCCACCAAACCATATTTCATTGAGTTAGCTACCCAACGCTTTGAACGATACTTCAATCCGAGATCTAAAACTCAAGTTATGGGGCTTTTAAGAAAATACAAAACAACCAATCATTTCTACCTTCCTTCGCCCGACGATACCCTTCCATCGCCAGCAGACACTTTCATTTCCACTTGCTTCACCCGAAGAAACTAAGAGCAATGTACTTCAGTAACTTCCTCTTTTCTGCCCTTCTTCGCTCCCATATTTTCCTGGCAACGCATCTTCGCCCGACGACACTACCTTTATCGCCCGACGACACAACGCAAACAGGGTTTTTCTGTTGCGATTTCCTGCAAAAACCAGTCCAATTTTCCTACGATCTCACCATATTACAGGTCCTAAAACACTATCTAATCACAGGTTTCATCATCTATCAACATCCTATAATTCTATACCCATTATACATCAATTATAAGTCATCATTCATCACCAATTCATCAAATACTCATCAAACAACACCAAATCATCATCTACCAAAACCTAAGGAAATCTACCATTATTTAAACCTTAAATCAATTATAATAAAAATGATAAAACTCCCTGCTGAAACAACCCATCAAACAAATCATCAATATGAAATCAATAAAGTCACCATCGAACATTTTTTGTCCCACAGGAAGAGAAAGACAAACATCGACCAAACCTGAGAAAGGAGAAATCATGGTCAAACGACCGAGAGATTAGGTAAGGGAGTCTGTTAGCAAGGGGAAGGTATTAGCACCCCAAACGCCCGTAGTACTCTATGGTATCCCCTCTTGTTATTTTAATATAATGGGAGCAGTCAAAGTCTAATGCTTAAGAGCTAAAAGAAAATGTAAAGAGGGAGTGCATGCAAAAGAAAATAGAAAATAATGTAGGGAAAATAAAGTTGTGCTCATTCAGGCCCTACACCCATGCCTACGTATCCCTTTTAAGGAATCAGAGAGTCGTAGTTCGGCTCACATATTTAGGTTAGTTTTGTGTTTTTTAGTTGAATAATGTTAAATTCAATCATTCCACTGCTGCTCGACCTTTGGAGACTTACGACCTGTAGTGGAAAGAAAGTAACATGCTCTTAGAAAAGAAAATCCGATTGGCAAAAAGAAAGGAATTGGTTAGGGTTTTTTACCTTAAAGAAGGATTTAAAAGTTGTTAGATGTTTTATGAATTTTAGTTTTAGTCTTAATGCAAGGATGCAAAAGAAATAAAAACATCTAAGGAATACTATCCTAAATCTATCCCTAATGTTATCATATAATGATGGCCCTATGTCAAGGATAAAGGGGAAATATCTACCTATTGTTAGCATGCATGGATTACTTATCTAAAGGTCTAGCTCGAATCGGGAAAGAAAGAAGCACATTCTAAGGGAGCGTGGTATATCCAAACAAGTGTTTTGGCAAAAGCACATAGTCAGGGTGTACTGACTCGGGGAATGGGGGTATGAAGATAAAATGCTTTCACTAAGGGGAGAGGATCACCCAAAGAAAACAAGCGGGAGACTGAGATGAAATAAAAAAGAAAAGCATTACTTTAGCTAAGGGGAGTGGACCACCCGAAGCAAATAAGTGGGTAGCGAAGTGTCATAAATGGCCATTGCAAACTCCTGACAAATTGTGGAGGTTTGATTGCAAAACTCTTTTCCACGTGAACCACTCGATACACATGATCTGTACAAAACCAAAGTATCGACATACAACGTGATCTAAGGATGACATGAATGAAATGCAGAGGTCGATTGTGAACCCTTTCCGCTCATCTCCTTTTGAAGATTTATTAGGGTGGGGGAATATGCGATAAAAAATGTAAACACACGTGCGGAATACCTACTTCAAAGGTAGGATTTTAAACAAACACAAGTAGAAAACATAATGAACATAATGCGAAATTTCCCTAAACAAGTCTTTAACTAAACCAAAGGGATTCCTGACATGATCAGCAATGGAGATCCCCGCCATACATCTCTATTCCAACTTCTCATGGAAAGGAAAGCCGTAAAAGTCCTACTTGACATGATTTCTAGAAAGCAATAAAATGTGAAAAGGAAAATAGAAGGGAAATGTACCAAAAGGATAACAATCCGTAAATGGCAAGCAATAGCAGAGAAACCCGGAAAACCTCATGAGCTTCTATCATCAATAAAAAAATACCACCAGCCTAAGCATCAAAGTATCAACAAATCATGATCAAAATGTGTAGCAGACACACCCGAGTACCAAAATACCCATGCACCAGATATTGATCCAAACACAAGTATAATAGCATAGTGCATAACAAATATGAGCACATGGCACGAAATATGTATCAGATAATCCCGCACCATTAACAAATTACCTGCACGGATTAAAATCTATACAAGATACAAAATAACAATCACACGGCGAAATGTGTAGTGGACACATCTGTGTGATCCCCGGGTACCTGCAGGAAAACAAGATTTATGCAAGAACGATATCATTTGTGTATCATACGTAAAATTTCACTTAACACGTGATCGCATGAGATGTCCTTTCAACCAACAATCATGCTCTAATTAAAGGTTAAAGACCTAATAATGTACCTTTCAAAGAATTTACAAAAGGAGTTAGAAGTAACAAGAAAATATGTGCAAACATGCAATAAATCAAAGAAAAAATTGATATTTCTGCCTGGGTAACCGGTTATCATAACTGGGTAACCAGTTACCATAACTTGGTAACCGGTTACTAACACTTTGAAAGTTTTAGAAATTTTCTACTGACTTGGGGTAACCGGTTACCATAACTGGATGACCGGTTGCCAAAACTTTGAAAATTTTGGAAATTTGCTACTGACCTGGGGTAACCAGTTATCATAACTGAATGACTGGTTACTAAAACTTTGAAAATTTTGGAAATTTGCTATTGACTTGGGGTAACCGGTTACCATAAATGGGTGACCGGTTACCTCGTGACAGTTTTGAAATTTTTTTGAGCGAAATGAATGGTAACCGGTTACCATATTTGGGTAACCAGTTACCCTCGTGTCAGAGGGAGTTTTAACAGATTTTTGGACATTTCCAATGGTTTAGGCAATTAATCAAACACAAGATCCTCTCATATCAAACACATGATTTTGCATAATTCAAAGTCTAGATTCATATTATACATGATGAATCAGGGATCAACAATTAAGCTTCATGCAACATCATTAATTTGTTTCAATAATTAAGCACTTTCATGTAAATCCACTTAATTCAATAAGTACTTAATTCCACTATCCAATTTTGGATTTATGCATAATCATCAAATCAATTTACAATTCTATGCTTAGATCTACATTCTCGATTCAAAATTCAACCAAGTTCAATTAATGTTTGATCCAAAAGTGCTTCTCAAATAATCACTTACTTCAAGAAGTGCTTAATTCAAGAAAACTCACCGATAGAAGTGAAGAGGAGGCTTGGGTATAGAGATCGTAACAAATGAATCAACAATCGGAGAAGAATTTCTCTTGATCTCGACTTTTGGATCTTGATGCAATTGTTGTTGTGTTATTAATGAAAAAGTTGTAGAACTTTGATTTGATCCTTGAGAGAATTGGGAGAAAAGTTTATAGTGTTTTAAGATTTTAGAAATTATGAGAGCCTCCTCCTGAAAATTGGAGTAAATGAGAATATATAGTATGGAATTATGCGAGTGGATTTTGTTAATGGATCTCAAATAACCACAAACTAAAAATGCAGATTTTTAATTCATTAGAATGCGACACGTTCCAGGAAAATTCGCAGGAACCTTGGTGCAATTTTTTGTAGTTGACATGTGAAAACAAAATGTAGCCCATGTCGAGAATGACCTCGTGTCTGAAGATGGGCTCAATCAGATAAAAGATGAGAAAGCTATGAATTTACGAAGTTTCGCCTCAAACAACTTTAATTCCCAACTCAGGATTTTCAGTATATTGCACACACTTCGGGTCAAAAATGAAAGTGTTTGGGGTATCGCTTGCTCTTGAAAATAGAAACCAAAATTTAGATAAATCAATTAGTGAGACAATTCCACTGGAACGGGCTTGATATGATAAAAATTGACTGAGTTATGATTTTTTGAATGTGGTGCAGCTAAACATTTACCACAATTTTCCCGTGTGAACACACTTGACAAACTCACATCTTTGGGGACTTTCTGAGCAGAATTAGCTTACGGCCGTAAGATATAAAAATGTAGAAGACATCAAGACGGAGTTTTAGCCACCAGAACGATTCCAAAATGAGCCGCAGGCTCTGAGTTATAAATATTTTAGTGTCCAAAAACTGCACTTCCAACACACTTTTCCACTATATTTCTTCGAAACAACTCACTCATTCGGCGCACCGATTATTAGAATAAAGAAAATCCTGAGAGTATCTACTAACGAAATAAATGTCTCTTTCAATTTACCGAGGCTCATCTGAAATGCTTTGATCCCATAACCATAGAACCAATGATATGTTATGCATATGATGATGCAATATAAGCAAAATTAAATTCGAAATTAAGAGGATAAATTTTGGGGTACAACAGCTGCCCCTATTCAAGCTTCTTAAACCTAAAGCGAGATTGGAAACAACAAGCATTCGAGCGATAAGGTGGAAGGAGATTGAATACAAAAATGAACTCAAAAATTTTCACTCTGAACTGAGACGATGTATCAACACAGAGTATAATTTTGATGTCTTCTTGGCACTGGACTAAAGAACAAGTTTGTAGATGGGATATAGGGATCAAAAACCGTGGAACTTGATCCAAAACACTAGTAATGACTAGATTTTCCTGAATTCCACAATGCTACATCCTGAGATAAGGTACGCGAGTAACGACTCGACTCCACAGAATGCCAGGACGCTGCATTTCGAGGGAGAAAAGTGACGGCCAAACGGTGCTAGTAACAACTAGAATTCACAGAATGCCAGAACGATGCATTCTGAGAAAGATGGTATAGACCAAAAGATGCTAGTAACAACTATACTTTATAGAATGCCAGAACACTGCATCCCGAAAAAAGTAAGGACTGAAAGATGCTAGTAACAACTAGACTTCACAGAATGCCAAAAAACTGCATTCTGAGAAAGAATAACGGCCTTACAAGAGGAGACTAGTAACAACTACACTTCTCAAAATACCAGTAACAACTGGTCTCGATCATACTGGAACAGTGCCTTTCTGAACCAAAACCCATTGACACGTTAATCACAATGCAGGGGGGACCTAGTGAAGGTACGAGTAATGACTCAACCTTAGGAATACTTCAAAGAATGTGCCACAACTGGATCACAAACCAAAACCAAGAATAACGACTCCTATTTTAAAAGGAACTAGTAACGACTAAACTTTAATGAGTACTCCTTAGGATACCAATAACGATTGGATGCTAAAATAAAGGCCAACACCTGATGATCTCGAACACGAAAGAAATAGTAATGAATGACCCTAACCAAGGAATTACAGATATGAAACGATATAAATTTTAATCTGACTCGGTAGAACCTAGTAATGACTAAAATCAACCAATATGAAATGAATGTCGGAACACTGCATTTAAAAATCAGGTGACAAGTCGCGAACTTGACCTTGGTGGGAATGGTATCTACCAACCCACAATGTTGCGTTATGGCGAGCTAACAGCAACAAGGAAAATGAGTAAAAACTCGATAAGGGAGAACTAGTAACAACTAGACTCCTCAGAATAACAGAATGTTGTATTCTGAAAAAGATACGCGAGTAACAACTTGACATCAAAGGTGTTGTTAACAACCAGATCAAAAGAAATGTTACGCCAGGATAGAACTGGATCGTAATAAGTCCAATGAGTGGCGACTCGAAAAAAGATGACATTAAATAAGGACTAGAAACACCTAGACCAGAAATGGAGGTACATCAATAACTAATGAACATGATCCATGAGGACTTTCACGGAGATACGAAATTCCCTTAGGCGAGAGGCAAGAAGGGAACAGACTTACACGAAGTAAGGGATCAGAGGAGAAAACACGTATGACAAACTCATAAAGAATCGAGACCAGTCGAGAGGAACTCTTGGGGAAATAACTTACTAGGGATTCACGTTTGTATTGAACCCAAATAGAGCACCGGTCGAAGGGGAACTTACGATTAGAAACAAGAGACCAACCGTAGGGACTCTAAACAAGTATTTCCAACACACGTTGGGCTTTAAGAGATTTCAAATACGCAAGAACTACAAAAATCCCTAAGGCCAAAGGCGGGGTGTAATTCTTCAAGAGTGGTAATTATCTGAATTACCACACACTAAGTACGGATACTCAAATACTTTAGAAGAAATAAAGGATATACACCTACTTTTACTCACAATCTAATCGGAAAGGTAAACACGGGAAAAAACACCGCTACAAGGTTTTTCAAAGAGCAAGATGCTTCATAGATGAATTAGATTGTGGATTTGTGAGAAACCGACACGAGGTCAAGAATGCTTGTAGATAGCAACATAAGAATATATGTCGTGAGGCAAACTATGGAGAATACCACTTTCCTTTCTGATTGATAGAATCTCTTCGGAGATACAAAGGGTGCCTAAAAAAGAATTTAATCTGGCTTATGCTTCAATGCATGTTCGAGATTTTTTTAGCATAATGCTCCATATAATGGAAATGCTACGCGTTTTGGTAAATTCAATATAGTGATGCGTGTTTAGAAATGCATTGAGGAAAGCACGCCAATAATCTGTTGCCGAGAAGATCAGGAACTCCCGAACGATTATCTTTACACATCTGAACTTTTGTAGATAAAAATCCCTCTGAACTTCAATGGGGAAACAAGATTCTGAACCACTAACCTCTGACAATTGATATCACCAGGGAAGTAACTTCCTGGGGAAAATATTGGAAAAATAAATTGCAGTTCAGAGAAAATCTTGAACTCTGATATGACTCTTAACTTCCTGGGGAATAGACCCAACATCTCTTTCCACAGATAAAGAGAACCTTGTTTAGAACTGGGACCTTCTGACATAAGTCCTCAATAAAAGTGACTTCGAGTGGGGAATCATAGAAATTCTTAAATAAAGGAATTCTACCTAGAACACACTGGGGATACTACCGCTTGGGTGTAACAATCTTCACTTAGGGAAGAGGAGCTCATCTTTGAACCATAAGCTTGAGGTTCAGAACCCCACTGAGGAAACAATTTAGAAATACTCTATCACTGGGGGTGCAAGAGCCCTAAACGAAATTCGTCTATGCACATTGCTTCCAGAAAAATAGGAGACTTGCTCCACTGGGGCATAATAAGCATGCTGATCAAATATCTCTTCAAGAAAACCTGACAGGGGCAAACTTCTCTGGGGAGAAAAGATACGAACTTCATTGGGATGATGAACGACAACCTTGATGGGGAGATAAATACCTACCATGGATACACAGGGTATCGAATTCACGGAGATATAACAAAGATATCCAGTTCAATGAAATGATCCTTACCAGATTCTTTGAAACAAAGTAGGCAGCGTTAAAGAAGAAGATCTTATAAAAGCGTGCTGATGAAATTCACTTCTTTGGAGATAAGCCCTATGGAAGGGACAAAAGAGTGCCGACTTCAGTAGGGGTTACGCATGGATATGCTTTCACTGGAGATAATGGATTCTGTCTAGGCGAGAGTACGCTTTCACTGGGGATGAGTGATTATGTCTTGAGCAGAAGTGAGAATATACTGGGGAAATTAGATCTTATTCTACAGAGAGCCTCATGTTGGTCGCATAATAACCCTTCTTGATTCATTTGTTGGTATGCTTCTTGTCATAAAAGACCAACAATATTCGCAAAAAGAGAAATTGCAACAATATTCCTCATGTGTGGAATGGGAACCTCTGTTCAGGAATAAACAGTTTGAACTACTGACCACTGAGTAAATGATGCGATGCAGGACTGCAGCTCCGACATGTTAACTCCAAGGAGAAATGCCACTAAAAAGTGGACTTTGGAGAAGATGCTGTAAAAATAAATTGCAGTCCATTGAAAAGAAATCATCTTGACTTCAAACAGATTATAAATTTTTAGGGAGAAGATTATTTCTCCTCCTGCAGAGAAATGAGGATGCTTCTCTGGGGAATAAATCTCTGAAAAGAGACCCTTTAACAGACAAAATTTTGTCAAATAGCAATGGATCTTTTGCTGGGGAAAAGGAGTCCTTTTAGGAAACAACATTTCTGTCATAAGCCTTGCATGGGTAACAACCTCACATGATTTTTGCATTTTTGTTCGTACCCTGCTGAGGATAATAATCCAAACATCAATTGGAGATAATGATCCTAACTTCTATCGAAGAACGCCAACAACCCAAACTTAGGTCTCTGGCTTTTGATGGAGGAACACCAATACATGGATTTACATCCTTGACGAGTTAGGGATGACGACCTTGACTTTCGACATGCTCTTCAAATACACAAATTGTTTAGCCCGCTCCTGGACTTGATATGATCAACCCTTAAGTGGACGAAATTCCCCTGTATAATGCCTTGCCCCAGTCTGTAGGGATTTTATAAACTTACCTCGAGAAGACTTTCTGAAATATGTATCATCAAGATAAACAACCCCAATGTTGTGATTTTTGGAGGACAAATCTTGGCCAACCAATGTTGGAGATGGTTTCAACCATGCTTGAATGAATGCTCATGCATCTTCAGATTCTGAATAGATTACCCTATAATTAACGACTTCTCTGAGAAATTTGTAAAATCTCGACATAACTGCCCCAGTTTGACTGCACTTTAAGGGATCATATCTCGACCTGAACTCCTCAGATTGGATAAACACTTACTCAATGGAGTATTCAACATGCTTTCCCCTATTCAACAAAGTATCGACAAACCATTTCCTCGCCTCATGCCCATGGAGAAATGAGAAACTCATAGTTTTGAAGACAACACCTCCTCAGGGTAATCGACTCACGTCTTGAGAGTAGGTTAATACATGACCGTACTTCTCAATTAGAAATGCTTCATTCTCCAACAGATACTTGAAGAAATCGACCCTCAATACCAACTGAAAGTAATGCACCACTGCTCAACAGAGACTTATGGGAAATCATACTTCTGTACAATTTGCTTTAGGTCATTTCTCAAACTGGTATTCTTTTAATCAATGGAGTCAACATAAGGTCTACCCCATATTAAGGTCATCTTCTAAAATGATTTACCTTTCAACGGTATCCTGAAGCAATTTGTCCCTCGAGATAATCAAACTTCCATCTGATGCTCATTATGAAAGCTTACTTGATATTTAAGCACTTGTTCATATGAAAAGCATGTTTATTCTAAGAATGACAATTCTAATGTAAAGCTCATGTTTGTCTTGAAGTTTTTTTATAAAAAAACTTCTTATTGAAAAGATGTCTAAACATCGAATTTTTTTTGTACAAAAGAAAGTAAAAATATGATGTGATACTCACTCAAAAGTTTTAGCAAGCCTCCTAGGAGTCAGATTAGCAGACTCTCATTACAGTGCGCTTTTGAATTAACCCATACTACAGTTAGGACTTTTAAGGGTTGTAACGTGGCCTGGTTAATGGTTTTTAGAAGAAAAAAAAGGATTTAAGGCTCAAAATTACTTGGTGCCTACCCATTATCCGTGATTTTCTCCAGTCCTACGTTTAGCTAACTCGATATGAGCACTCATCTCTCAAGAGAAATTTGGAATGGTTGAGGAGTCAAACGAGTTTTTTTTTGACATGGTAGTCACTCACCTCTGGTTCTTTTGCGTTTCTGGTCACACGACTTTGTTCTTTGTTGAGGATTTGTATTTGGTAATCCCTTTTCTCTTTTCAACTTTTCATTTTCCCTAAATTTTGCCTAGAAAAACTCCTTTTGAATTTGAATCTGAAGCCCAGCGGGATGCCCTGACTTTTGCCTAAGCGACTTGATTTTTAAAGTTTCGACTTAGTGGGGATTTTTGTCTCTTTCTTTCATCCTTTCCTTTTCTTTCCTTTCGAACATGTCGTGTAACTTTTAGTCGTTCTTTGACTTGCTGGAAGTGATTGTGACTTCCTCAGTCCTTGATAGATGAGGGATAACCATTGTTGTATCGTCAACTTTTATCCTCCTGATGTGCGAGAGATAACCATTTTGGTATTATCCTTTTTTTTATGCACACTGCTGATAGGGAAAGGTTAACCATTGCAGTTTTGAATTTCCTCGACCTTTTGAAGGATAACCATTTTCGTATCCTTAGAAGTGCACTCTTGATGAGTTCTGAACGCTCGATCAGATTAACTTAACACTATCCGCCCCTGAGTTAAGTGTGAGGGTTTTTTATGACAAGAAAAGAAACTCCTAATTCAAGGGGCAAAGGGGTTGACGAGGGTCTATCTCCCTTATATCTCCGATGTTTGGGAATTCGAAACATTGCATGTACATCATCAACAAGGTTTTACTCAAAAGCACACTATTTTAAATTTTTGGTATATTACTCATCATCCTACCTCCAGAGGTATTTTACTTTATTTAACGAGAGTTAAGTACCAAAAAGCAAGGAAAAACATTAATGAGCGAATACAAATGGATTAGTTCAAGACAAACATATTCAATGCATTGTGATTAATATTCAAGAATAAGCAAATTTTGCATACAAGAAAGTACTGGACCAAAACAAGAAAGATTACAAACAAGAATGTAAATGTAATTTTAAATTGCCATGTTGAGGAGACTAGTCTCTGTATGGACTTTCTACTTCATACAATGATCTGGCAGTCTTGACATTCACTGAGTCAAAGGAGACTTCAAATCTGACTGGCTCGCCCGAAATTGATAGCCTTTGTGTCAAGCAGGTCTTGAACCTTTTCTTAAAAGGAACTGCAATCATCAATGGAATGGCCCAGTGCCCCAGCATGGTAATCACATTTCACATTAGGATCAAAATCCACAAAATAAGAAGGAATGACAAGCTTTAATGGCTTGGGTTCCATCAAGGAAAGCATGGTCAACTGAGGGAACAATTGGCCATAAATTATAGGAACAATATCAAACACTCTTTTTGACTTCATGTCCCTTTGCTTACCCTGTTGCATACGTCTCTGTTGATAGGTTTGTTGCTGAGGAGCATACTGATCTGGATGAACATAAGGAACATGTTGATTTTGATTGACCGACTGATTTTCACAACTTGTAAATGGCAGCCGGTGAGAACTTTCTGGGAGTATAAGTTATGGATGATGTGACTCAGGTCGTGAGATTGAACTTTGAAAATGATAAGGCGTAACCCTATTCTATGTAGCAGTTCTCATAGGATTGATTTGCACGCTCAGACCTTCGGAAGTGAGAAGAATTGTCCCTGCATCAAGAAAATCCTGGACTTGGTGCTTAAAAGCTGTGCAATCTTCAGTATCATGACAAGGTGCCCCAAAATGGAATTCACACCTAGCACTATTGTCAAAGCCATGCGGGAGCCTTTCGCGCATAGTGAAGATTCAGAGTTTAACCAAATGAAATCCTAGCAAGCGAGGAAGAAATTGTGCGTACAGTATTGGAATAGGATTAAATTGTCGTTCAGGTTGTTTTGGCCTCTATTGACAGACTTTGCCCTTTGGGTCCTCTTGGGAAACGAAAAATGGTTGCGGAAGTTCTTCCACATCTTGAATCTGATCACAGAGTGTTGAGAAGTCAAGATTTGCAGTCCTGAAAAGAAAACACCGAGTCTGAATAAGGATTCCCCATTCTGAGTACCTGCTAAGGATGCATGAAGATGCATGAAGTGAATGAGAGGATGCAATGCCATGTTCAAACATTTTCAAGGAACCAATATGATTTTAACTTGATTTTGATCCGACAAAAGATGGATAGCTGCAACATAAGGCTCATAAGCATGATTCCTTGGAAATAGAAAGAACATGTGTGCTAACTTTTTCGTGCATACAGTTTTTCACATTTGTTTTTGTGTAAAATAAATATGATATGGTGCAAGTGTAATGGTCATGTGATCAAGGTTTCCGTAACAAGAGATATCTAATATTCCGCTTGTGAGCATGCTGAGAAAACTAGGATCAAAGATCCGGGACACAATCCAAAAGAACCTCTGAAAACCAAATCAAAAACTCAGAAAATAAATTTGAGAACCACATAGTCACCAACAGAATATAAGATTCACCATTTGTACATGTAAGATATCTTCCCACCCCACTCACGGGTCAAATCTAGGTCAGGGTAAGGCAATGGTAACTCAAAATCCCGGGTCCATTTAAAGAGTACCATCACCATACACCTACGTGATAATGATGGCATCATGGGACCTTATATGAGCGTGGACAACATAAGCGAATAGGGAGATCTATATCCCCTACAAGTCATGTTCCACTATATTCCTCGTGTTCCTAATGTCTGTCACTTGGCATGGGTACTGGGCCTTTTACCTCTTGTAACACCCACCACTCATGAAACAAAGACAACACAACAGGAGAATATAGGATACAATAAAATGAAATGCACATATATGCTCAAGTAAACTGGTATGAATGAATAAACTGGAAGCATAAAAATATACAACCAAAGAAAATAAAACAAGAGCTAGGAGCGACTCCGGGATGGACTAGCATTTGGTCAATTTTCCCCCAATGAAGTCGCCAACTAAAACAACCGACCGAACAAATCATCAAGATGAAGTCAATAAAGTCGCTATCGAACATTTTTCATCCCATGGGAAGGGAAAGGCAAACATCGAGTAAACCTGAGAAGGGAGAAATCACGGTCAAATGACTGAGAGATCGGGTAAGGGAGTATGTTATGCGAGGAGAAGGTATTAGCACCCCACACGCCTGTAAAACTCTATGGTATCCACTCTTGTTATTCTAATCTAATGGGCATAGTCAAATTCTAAAGCTTAAGAGCTAAAACAAAATGTAAATAGGGAGTGCATGCAAAAGAAAATAGAAAATAATGTAAGGAAAATAAAGTTGTGCTCGTTCGGGCCTACCCCAATGCCTACGTATCCCTTTTAAGGAATCAGAGCAGCCGTAGTTTGGCTCACATATTTTGGTTGGTTTTGTGTTTTTTAGTTGAAAAATGTTAAACTCAATCATTTCACAGTTGCTCAACCTTTGGAGACTTACGACCTGTAGTGGAAAGGAACTAACATGCTCTTAGAAGAGAAAAGCCAATTGGAAAAAAGAAAGGAATTGGGTAGTGTTTTTTACCTTGAAGAAGGATTTAAAAGTTGTTAGATGTTTTAAGTAATTTTTCAAGAAAAGAGTTTTAGTCTTAATGCAAGGATGCAAAAGAAAGAAAAACATGTAAGGGAGACTGTAATACGGTGGGAGAATTAACTTGGTGGAGACTGTAATACGGTACGAGATCTTAATTGCTAGCTCACTTTTGAAAATCTTTCTTTGTGTGTGTGATTTGTTTGAAAATATTTTGAAAAGCCAATGTGAAGCTGACTTTGTAATGATTCTTGTATCAGTCCTCAAGAATGCGTACAAAGTTTATTTTGTTTGAAAATATTTTTAAGAGTGTTTGTGAAAAATGTTTTGTTTTAAAATGTTTGTGAGCAAGCGATTAACAGAGGTCTACCTACTCAAGATATTTCTTGTACTTTACTTCTCCTTTAGATAGTGCTATCATACCATTAGTTAGTAGGAAGTCCAATTGTTGGATGTGAAGGGACAAGCGTGAGTCATCGTACAATCATTGAAGGAAACTAGTAAGGACGCTTTAGAAATTATCGTTAAGGGACTAGATCATTTACCGAAGGCAACGTCGAAAGGGTCATCAAGGGACTGTAATCTTTTTTTTCAAGGGACTTTGCTAAAACGTCCCCACTTTCGAGGGACATGACTGTTTTCTAAAAGGCAACAAGGGAGGTTACCCTAGAGGTGCAAGTGTGTGAGGTGATTTGTTTTCAGTTATGTTTATCTTTGAAATTAGGGTTATCTATCGTTTGTTTTTAATCTTTCCATACAAGACCTAATTACTAACAGTAATATAGTAAATAGAAAAGCAGTAAGCGTGCGGAAAATAAAAGCAGAAAGAAAAACCCTAGACTATTACAATGCTTGGGGGCAGTTACATAAGTCTTAAAATTCGGAAAGTAAAACCCTAATTACTATTACGAACCGGGAAACAATTACATCATCGGAAAAATTGTGAGAATAATAAACTACGCAAAAATGTAAAAATAGGAAAAATGGAAAGAGAACGCGTTTTTGGTGATTTTTGATGAAAAGGTTTTTGATGATTAATTAAATTACCTAAAAGACTTATTAATTTTAATTAAAACAAAAATTTATTAATTAAATTAAAACCTAAAAATATAATCGGATTAGTGTTTTTAAGTGAAATTAAAGGAAACGAGTAAGAAGAATAAAAACCATAAAATTGCCAGGGGTGGGTGTTGAACCTACACACTTAGCTTTCCCATCCAACATGCTCACCACTAGGCCAGGCGCGCACCGATGTCAAGGAATGGAAGCAAGCACGCTTGGTATGTTACAAATATGCAAAAACATGAAAAATTATGAAAAATCTCAAAATGCCAAAATCTGGGATCGAACCTGTGCCCTCGCATAGTAAATCCTTAGCGCGCGTTTTAACCACTGGGGTGATGATACATCCATTGTTTAAACTGAAACGAAACATATATAATATAAAATCACATTGCATGACTGGAGAGGCTTCGGAGCCCTAGCTTTGGTCGTCTTCTCCAGTGGCTTATTTTTTGTTCCTGCAAAAAGAGACACTGTTAGAGATCCAGGGGTACCCTACCCCCTAAATTAAAGCCTGCGAATTCAGTGGAATGGTTAGTTTAGGTTGAATCGTGCTGGTTTAGGAACTATGACACAAATAATGCAAATCAGTATAAACACGGTGGTTCGTGATTTGGGCATTATGGGGATCGTTCTTTGGATTATTCCTGCACCATTAAACCTCATGAACATGTTAGTAAAGTTAGTATGTGAAAAAACATAATGAAATAAAAGATATGAAAACCATGCAATGATGAAACCAGTTATACATGCTCGTGTGTTTCTGGCCTTTTGGATCGATATAAACGACCCAACCATACCCTATGATCTTCCTAGAATCAATTATAACGGCTGGTATGTGTTGAACGTGGCTGGAACTAGGGTTCTAAGGTTTTCCTAGTTTTGAGTAATTTTGTGAATTTTTGAAAATTTCTTGCACAAGGTTTCGTGGTCCAAGGTTTTTATGAATGAAGAGAATATATAGGTTGAATTTAGGTCGGAGTAACATGGGCTTGGACTCTTATAATAAGCCTTGATCTTATTTTGCTTTATTTTGAATTTTAAATAAATAAAAATCAAAGATAAATAATTAAAAACCAAAGGGAGGTTTATGAACAAGTCTTGAGGTTCCTGTGAAGTGTAGAACACATTTGGACCTTGAAACATCAGCCCAATAGCCCAAAAGTTCAAGTTTGGCCACTTTTAGTTTCATGCATTTATTAAAAATTTCCCAACTTGCACTAGTCACAACTCTCTCAATATTTGTCATTTGAAGGTGATCTTAGAATTTTTGGAAATATTGAGATGTCCTCTACAATATATATTTTTATCATTTTTGCATTTGAAGACTTTATATTGATGTAAGTTGCATTGACAAAAAATGTCTTTTTCTTGTCTTTTGAAATGACCTATAATGTATTGACTCATATCTCTCAAATGGAGAATTTTTTGGACTTGAGCTTAGAGAGACAAAGTTGTTGAGAATTCAATTTTCTTCAAGAAAGGCTTTAGTTAAGGAAAATTTTATGAAGCATGTGAAAATTATGCTTGGTCAAAGTTCATTTGACTTCTCCTTAAGAAAACCCTAATTTGGCAACTTTTGAATTTTGATGATTTGGGAGTTTTCTTGGTGAATCATGATTAACCCTTGATAAAATGATGAATATAACTTCAAAACCTTGATGTTGACCAAACAATATTGAAGTTTGACTGTATGTTGACCAAAGTTGACTTTATACCTAATACAATTGATTTTCATTTATCTGAGTCATTGACTGAGCAAACTTGTGATGCAAGGCTTGAAACTTAATAGGAGCATTCTTAAAGACATATGAGAAACTCTGAAATCCACTTGAGGCCTTAGAAACCCAATCTCCCTTGAGAAAAGTGAAACCCTAGTTGTAAGTTCATTGCTTAGGAGGAGAATTTGTCTGATCAATTCTTGAGCAACCTTGAGCATTTGAGAGCCGTAAGAGAATGTCTTGAGATAACGAGAGGGAAAATTTTGGGGTGTAACAGCTGCCCATATTCAATCTTCTTAAACCTGAAGATTTAGATTGGCATGTCTGCCATTCGTGATCAGAAGGTAGAAGAGGATTGAACACTTAAGTGCCCAGAAATTTGCACTCTCCTGTGCGAGAAGTAACATTTTTGGTTGATAATATTGGTTGAATGGGATTAAGGATGCCATTCAGAGAGGTGGTAGAATGTCGTTAGAGATGGGCTTATAGATGCCATCCAAGGTAACTGTTAATAAAAGTATCAAAATGAGTCTACGCTTGATTGTATCTAGAGAATGCTTTCCAGACTGAACCTTTAGGAAAGGTGCTTAAGCAGCTGCTTGTCAGATTTAATTTCTGAAGGAAATGCTTGTTAGATTTAGTCTCTAAGGGAAAGGCTTGTGAGAATTCATTCTATGAGGAAAATGCTTGTCATGTAGATAGTCGCCCCGTCCTGCTTCGGGAATTGATCTACAGTCTATTTTTGTTGGTAAACTCGTCCTATTTCGGGAATTCATACCACCTGGTCATATTGATAGTTTCCCGGTCCTATTTCGGGAGTTAATCTTTGCCTTGTTATATAGATAGTTTCCCCGTCCTGCTTTGGTAGTTAATCTTTGCCTAGTCATACAGATAGTTTCCACGTACTGTTTCCAGAATTAATCTCTGACCTGCTTTTTGTTGTCGAACCCGTCCTGTTTTGGGAATTCATATCGCCTAGTTGTACAGATATTTTCCCCGTTTGGTTTCGGGAATTAATTTTGGACCTGTTCATATAGATAGTTTCCCCATCTTGTTTCGGGAATTAATCTCTGACCTGTTTGAAAGTTGCTGATGATATTCGTCTGTTTACAGACTTTACCTAAAAAGATGAAAGTTAGCTTTATGCAATGTCATGATGTATGTAATGTATTGCATAATGATGTTCTCAAAGTAAATGAGAGTGTCATATGCATTTCTATTCATATGCTATGATATTTGTAAATGATGTATGGATGTAAGATGTCATTGGAGCGCATTGGTAGCTTTGTGTAACATCTTTGGCTGGGGAAAATAAATCCCTGACCATTGCTGAGGATGAAGAATATGAATCTGCAAGCTTGTCTAGGATGTCTCCACTGGGGATTCCTGCTTTCTGCTTTGAGGATACTCCACTGGGAATGTTTGACTTTTTCTTGGGGATAGAAGAGTTCAGGAACATTGGTCGTTCGTTGCTCTACTGGGGAACTTAGTTTTTATATGCCCTGACTGGGGGTAAAAAGATGAATAACCATCTGAGGCGCTGTATGATCGAGTTTTCGATATGGATTCTAACTCTTCCGGGGAAGGCAAGAATTAAATAATATCTGGCCCAACTTCAGATTCCATAGCGACTCTCTGGGGATAGTAACCTGGACTACACTTTGCTCGAGAGAGGAATTTTGACGGGGATTTACAGTGATCAAAGAAATGAACTCTGCTTGGGAAATTAAATTCAGTTGGGGAAATAAACCTTGCTGAGAAAATAACCTTGTTGGAGAAGTAAAACTTGCTGGAGAAGAGAATTTTGTATGGGATTTTACAATGTTGTAGAAATAAACTCAGTTAGGGAATTAAATTCCTGTGAAATGTGCTGAGAAAGTTTCCACTATATGCTGGAGAAATGATAAAATTCCTTTATCCTCTAGGGGGATTTACTGGGGAGTATGGTATATTAATAGTTGGAAGATGCCCCAATTCCTGTCTTTAAGGCATACTAGACTTATGGGAGAATGTATCTCCGTCGGGGATGAGCTTATGAAGGTAACTCTTTGGGGATAATCCCATGGAGGTTTCTCTGTGGGGATTTTCCCGTGGGGACTTGTGGACAACCATCCCAATTCCTAGAGTCTTGAGTAAATGCTTATTCTATTTTTATGCATATATTTGTTAACAGTTATCATATTCATATGCATATGTTCATTCAATTTAGTCATTCGACGTTTTTGTAAACAAAATAGAGAAAGTAAAACCAAATTTGAATTTTGAAATTGTATTTATATTGAAAGTTTGCCTATAAACAGGAGGTTTTGTACATAGAGACAGAAATGCTAGTAAGATGAAATTGTCGTGAAAGGAAAAGATTACAAGGTAAAAACAAAGAAAGACAGCTATGTGGAAACAATCCCATCGGGTTTCAACTCTGTTATTGCCCCTATGTCTTCAAGCATCTCATCCCTCGATGTCGAATGAAATTGATTGAATTAATCCGTACCATTTGAACTTGACATTGATAATAAGGTTAGTTATATATAGGTGATCCAATGGGACATAGTCGTACGCTTTAATCCCTAACTTTTTCCTGGACCACCCTTTCGGGTTTTCAGTCCACCGGGATACCCTTTTTTGTCCAAGCCGCCTTTTAAGGTTTTCGACTTGTCGAGTGTACAATCTTTATATATATCCCTAATTTTTGCCCGAACCCTTTTGGTTCACCGGGATACCCTTATTTTTTCCTAGGCCAGTTAACCTAGTGGGTCTCTTTCGTGCATAGTATCTTTTAACTATGTCCGCATTCACAAGGTGCGGAAAATCTTCACCATCCATAGTGGTAAGTATCATTGCACCGCCAGAAAATGTTTTCTTGATTACCAATAGAACTTCGTATGTGGGAGTCCATTTTCCTCTGAGATCACCTTGCGGCAGGATGATGCGCTTTATTACCAATCACCAGCCTGACATACTTGGTGCTTGGCTTTCTTGTTGAAGGCTTTGATCATACACTTCTGGTACATCTGACAATGACAAACAGCCGTAAGCCTTTTCTCATCAATCAAATTTAGCTGGTCCAACCTAGTCTTAATCCACTCATATTCGTCTAAATCTGCGTCTTTCATAATCGTTAGAGAAGGAATCTAGACTTCGACGGGTAGGACTGCTTCCATACCATAGACTATAGAGAATGGGGTTTGCCCAAGTTGATGTTCATACTGAAGTGCGATAGCCATGAAAATAAAATGGTAACATCTCATGCAAATCTTTATACATCATCGTCATCTTCTGTATAATCTTCTTGATGCTCTTATTGGCAGCTTCCACTGTGCCATTCATCTTCTGTTGATACAGAAAAGAATTATGGTGCTTAATCTTGAAGTGCATGCATATTTCCATTATCATAGTGTTGTTAAGATTAGTACCATTGTCCGTGATAATCCTTTCAAGGATGTCATACCGACAAATAAGATTATGCTTAATGAACCGGGCGACAACATTCTTGGCGGCGGAGGTAATTGAGGCTGCTTTAACCCACTTTGTGAAGTAATCAATGGCGATGAGGATGAAACGATGTCCATTAGAAGCGGTTGGCTTGATCTCTCCAATCATATCAATGTACCAACATTGCAAACGACCAAGGAGCAGTAAAGACATTCAGAGGGACCGGTGGAACATGTACTTTTTCAGCATAAATCAGACATTTGTGACAAGTTCTAGAGTGATGATGGAAATCAGTTTCCATAGTCGACCAAGAATAACCTTCTCTGAGAATATTCTTAGCCATTGTATGCCCGCTGCAATGAGTACTAAAGGCACCTTCGTGCATATCCTCCATAATTTTCCCAGCTTCCTTCTTGTCCACACACCGAAGTAGGGTCGAATCGGGGTTATGCTTGTATTAAATTCCATTGCTACAAAAGAACTTGACTGAGAACCTCTGTAGAAATTTCATGATGTTAATAGATGCGCCCTCGGGGTACTCTTGGGCTTCTAGGTACCTTTTCACTTCATGAAACCAAGGCTTCTCTTCTACCCCGTTAGTGTTAATTTTGTAGCAATGTGTCGGTTCATCTAGTCTTTCAATGGTAATCCGAGGAGCTCCGTTGTCCCATCTAACTTTGCCAATAGATGACATGGTAGCCAATGCGTTTGCCAACTGATTCTCTTCTCATGCTATATGCTCAAAATTGATTTCCACGAAATACAGAATTAAGGTCAATACATGTTCTCGATAAGGCATGAGATTCGAGTGATTCTTATCACATTTTCCCTTAAGCTGACTGATGACTAGGGCTCCAAGAATTTGATTCTCATGTCAATAGCAGCCTTAATACCCATGATGCATGCTTCATATTCGGCCATGTTTTTTGTACTGTCAAAGCAAAGTCTGGCGGTGAAGGGAGTTTGGCAACCCTTAGGAGAGATAATCACAACACCGATTCCATTAACAAGCGCATTAGAAGCTCCATCAAAAACCATAGTCCATTGGGATCCTAGCTCAGGTCCTTCATATGGTCTAGGTTCTTCGCAATATGTAACTTGCATAATTTTCTCGTCCGGGAACTCAAAATTCCTAGACTTATAGTTGTCTAGGACTTGATGAGCCAAATGATTTGTCAGTACACTCCCTTTGATTACTTTCTGAGTGGTGTACTGAATATCGTATTATGTCAAGACCATTTGTCATCTGGCTATTCTTCAGGAGAGAGAAGGCTTCTCGAATATGTATTTTATGGGATCCATCTTAGAGATCAACAAGGTAGTATGGGTCAACATATACTATCTTAGTCAGCGAGCAGCCTATGCTAAAGTGCGTAAAGTTTTCTCGAGCAGTGAGTATCTTGTTTCATATTGGTAAACTTTTTGCTAAGGTAGTATATTGCATGCTCTTTTCGACCAGACTCGTCATGTTAGCCTAGTAGACACCCCATTGAGTTCTCTAACACTGTTAGATACATGATCAAAGGTCTTCCTTCAACTGGTGGAATCAGAATTGGAGGTTCTTAGAGGTACTCCTTGATTTTGTCAAAGGCTATTTGGAAATTGTCGTTCTACTTCACTATTTGATATTTTTTCAGTTACATTGGCTCACAATTAGGCGTCAAATGAGAAATAAATCGGGTAATGTAATTCAGTCGTCCTAAGAAACCTATGACTTCCTTCTCAATATGGGGAGCTGGCATTTCTTGAATGGCTTTGACCTTGGCGAGATTAACTTCAATACCTTTACCACTGACAATGAAACCCAAAAGCTTACCGGATCTCACTCTAAAAGTGCACTTGTTCGGATTTAGCCTCAGCTTGTACTTCTTCAGTCCCTCAAACAGCTTGTGTAGATGATCAAGATGTTCTTTTTCAGCTTGAGACCTGGAAATCATGTCGTTGATGTAAACCTCTATCTTGTGATGGATCATATAATGAAAAAAAGCTACTATGGCATGCTGATATGTTGCGCCGATGTTCTTTAACCCAAAAGGCATAACTTTATAACAGAAAGTGCCTCACTCTGCCAAAAGTAGTTTTCTCAATTTCTTCAGGTGCCATCATGATCTGATTATAACCCAAGAAACCGTCCATGAATGAGAATACCTTGTGTTGAGTCGTGTTGTCGACCAGAACATCAATATGTGGAAGCGAGAAGTCACCTTTAGGGCTCGCCCTGCTCATATCCCTGTAGTCTACACACATACATACTTTGCCATCATTTTTAGGTACTCGCACCAAATTTTCAACCCATAGAGGATATGATGTAACAGCCAAGAAACCTTCATTGAATTATTTCATAACTTCAGACTTGATCTTTTCTGACATCTTGGGACGCATCCGACGAACCTTCTGCTTTATTGGAGAACTACTTTGTTTCATCGGTAGACGGTGAACCACAATATCAGTATCGAGCCCTGGAATGTCTTTGTATGACCAAGAAAAGATCTCAACATAATCATGCAAAATCTAGATTAACCTGTTCTTGACACTGTCTTCTAGGTTGGCACCTATCTTGACTTCTTTTCTATCTGCTTCAGTACCCAAGTTTACCACTTCAACTGGATATTCATGGGGTTGGATAGCCTTTTCCTCTTGCACTAAAGTCTGGCAAGTTCTCCAGATATCTCACAATCTTCCTCGCCTTCGTCCTCGGCTTGGTAGATTAGATTTTAAAAGTCATAAGTGGAAATAGCATAATCGTTATCAACGGGATCCAGATTTGATGTGAATCTTCAATTTATTGCGTGGGTGTATGTAAGAACACGTAGCTATTTTGAGACTAATAAAAATAAAATAAAGATAAGAAGCATAAAATTTGAATGTAAAACATCCAATGCTTTATTAAATGAAAATATGTTTATGAAATGACAACCCTTAACAAATGAACCATTGTACCTTAGGTAAGGCACAAGGCTTAAAGCCATTGTTGAAAGATTACATAACCAAAACTTTGAAAGCAATAAAATAGAAAATAGTAATTACTCCTGACAAAAGGAGATTGAGATAAGGTCTTCGGTCTTCCAGTTGCTGAGTCTGTTACCGATGGTGGGAAAGATCCAGCTGTCGAGGTCATAATCACTGTCAGCATCTTCCATAATGTTGACTCCATTGTTGCTGACGCGAAATGGTGGTCTTCCAGCACGTGCATGACGAACAGCCCTATGAACCTCTGCAGTAAAATCCAAACCCAATTTGTCAAATTTATACGGAATATCAATAAGCTGACCCCAAGTAACGCAACCAGCTTCTTCTACTACATCTCTAGCATCCTTCAATAAAGCCATCCTGGTTGGAATCTTGGTAACCTTGGGAATAGCAGAAACTTCTTTAGTAGCGGTACAAGGGATACCTTCAAAAGTCTGGCAAGGAGTTTCAATGAATTTACTGTCCATCTCAACGTTCATAAATGAGTTTAAGTGACTCACCATATACTCTTCTTCATCGCAGACCGTAACAACCTTTCCTTTCACAGGATATTACAACTTCTGGTGTAGGGTTGAGGTAACAGTGCCTTCCCCATAGATCCAGGGGTGTCCCAGTAAACAAGAATAATTCGGTCGAATATCCATCAAATAGAAGGTAGATTCTAAGACATGTAAACCTTCTTTAATTGGGAGATTTACCTCTCCATGTACCATCCTCGTTAAACCGTCAAAGGCTCTCACCACAATATCACTAGGTTTCAGTATAACCCTTTCGTAATCAAGTTTGTAAAGAGCACCCTTTGGTAGAACATTTAGTGAGGAACCAATATCAACCAATACATGAGCTACAGTAGTTCCCCTGCACTCAATAGAGACATACATGGCCTTGTTATGGTTTCTCCCTTCAGGAGTCAAGTCAACATCAAAAAAACCTAGCCCATTATCAGTCATTAAGCTAGCCACATAATTCTCAAATTGGTCGGAAAAAATTTCTTGTGGAACGTGAGAAGACTTTAAGAACCTTACTAAAGCCTGTGCATGGGCTTCAGAACACAGTAACAGGGATAACATGGAGATTTTAGTGGGAGACTATCCCAACTATTCAATAATCTTGTAATCACTCTTGCGGATAATCTTTAACACCTCCTCCAACTTTTGCTTGGAGGTGTCGTCGATGGTAACTTCTTTAGGTTCCTCTGTCTGTGCAGGCTCTATCATTTTCTCTTTGACTAGAGCCTTAGCAGTTGACTCAGTCGCAGTAACTCGAACTGGTGTAGTAGTAGTCTTTGGAGAGATTTTCAGAGAGAAAATCGTTCCACTTCTAGTAACCTTACTGGTCCCATCAATATTGTCAATGTTGGAATCAGTGGCTTCAATACCTTTATATTAAGTAGTTGATAGTTCTTGCTAGACGCCATGGTAGTAGACGGCGGCTCCATAGTTCCAAGGGATAGCTTTATCCGAAGAATATGGAATAGGTCCAGGTGCAGTGATTATTAGAGGTGCAACTTTGGGTTTGGCAATGATCCTTACAGGACCCTTGGAAGTGATCCTAATAGGAGCGTTAGATATTACAGATACCTCTTCCATCTCTAAGTCTTGCAACAAATTCTCAACAGACGAAATCTTCTCAACCAGAATTAGGTGATTATCCATTAGACGCTGAATACCTTCTTCCAGCAACTTGCAGCCATTGGATTGGGCTGCACAGCAATAACATCTTTCAATACAAGCCAAAAACAAACTGGCCTGCAACATATTCTTCTTGATAATTGGGAGGGGAGTAGCCAATTCACTTACAACAGAAACATAAAGAACATAATCAATAACAATAATGTCTTTGTCGTGCTTCGGCATAGGTGCTGTAATCACACTGGGAGTCTCGGGAGGATCAAACTCAATATCTTTATTGTCAATCAAATCCTTAATTTTGTTTTTCAAGGCCCATCAACTATTGGTGTCGTTCCCAGGACTATTGGAATGGTAGGCACATTTCACATTAAGATTATAACAAGGAGATTAGGTGTTGGGATTCTGAGGAGGCTCACTTAATGTTATTAACTCCGCCTTCAGTAAGTGTTGTAATGCTTGAGACAATGGCATGTTGATCTTGGTAAACTGTCTTCTCGGTGCGTCTGACCTACACTGATTTTGTTGTTGTTGTTGTTGCACAGGTGCAGGATTAGAAATTAGCACCTCCTGTACAGATTGGTTACGATCACTTCTAGCACGACCCTTCTGGCCATACACAACATTAGTTTCCTTTTTATTATTTAACGTCTTCTTCATAATACTTGAAGACGTGGCCACTTGAATCTTTCCACTTCAGATTCCATTTTCGACATGTTCTCCTGTTAGTATCAACTCGGTAAAACTAGATGAAGAGCTTCTAATAAGGTTATTAAAGAAAGGCCCTATCAGAGTTCCCATGAATATAAAAACCAGTTCCCTGTCAGACAAAGGAGGTTAAACTCTTCCAGCTAAATCTATCCACTTCTGGGCATACTCTTTAATGCCTTCGTGAGAGCCCATAGTCATACTGGTTCCCAAGTACGTATACCGGTTCCTTCCAGCTCATAGAACCATTCTAGTTATGTCCCTGATAAGCTCTCTTGAAAGAAGTGAACCCATAACTTTCTATCAGTAGTATGGGGTTGGATCTTCCGGACATAAGACCTCATACGAAACTTAGGACAGGAACCACCATCATATTTAGCAAAACTAGGGACCTTAAATTTGTGGGGGATAACAACCCCCGAGAAAAGACCCAGCTCTTTAAAATACAACCCAAGAACACTATGGATTTCCATGAAATTTAGACGATCTTCCTGTTGTTTGTATCTATCATCAGCGAGAGGATATTGCTCATCAGAATAGTCTTCTTCATCAGGAATTCTACCATAACCAAGGTTGCTTCTCCCCTTAGCTTTGATACTTATGCCGTCTTTTTCTTGATTGTCATCTTCTTCTGATGGGATATCAGAAGCTTGAACCTGTTTGGCGGGACCTTTGAATCTTCTCCCCCATGTTGAGGATAACAGGCATTTTCTAGTCTTTTTCTTCTTGGAGATGAGCGTCGTCAGTTCTTGCTGCCCCTTGGCTAGGTTCAGGAGTTTCTCTTGGAATTGGGCATTTTAAGCTTGAAGGTCTTTCACAGTTTGTTTAAGAGCCATCTTTTACTGAAATAAACAGCAAGAATATGAGAAAGTCTGTCCTGGGAAATACCTGTTATGTAATGACATGCATGATATGTGGATGCAATGTTTTCATGGATCTTGCAGGATAAACAAAAAATAAAGTGTTAGAAGTTTAGTCTGGATGTAGCTTTGACTGAAGAATTATGCGTCTTTGAATGTCCTTTTATGAGAATCAAGCTCACCATGTCAAGTGGGTCCTATCCTTCGACTCAAGCGAAAGTACTTTGATCCTTGGTGGCATTAGAGGAAAAATAAATCCCCTTGCCCCTTGCTAGTAGTCTGTTTCATGATAAACCTGCATTACAGGCCCTTGAGATCCTTGAAATGGTTACTGAAAATGATATGGTATGATGCCATGATGTTATGATGTCATGTTTGAACAGATAACAAACACAAACACAAACAAAAGCACACAACAACCTTAGTTTTAAGGCTTGCATGGGGTTCATAGGTAAGTACCCTCTTGAAGTTCAATTGGCTCAACCTTTCCTAAGAATAATAATCGGGTTCTAGGAGTCTTATATCACTGGTCTTTCTCGCATGTGTTGTTTCAGCAGTGCAACTGAATTGCCACCGAAAAATCCCGAGAGTCGAATATCAATAAATGTAGCATCGAGTATCAACCAACTTTGGACTGCACCAAAGTTGGCCATCTCATTACATTCTAATGGATAAGTTAGGTCAACTAAGGTTCTAAAGGCCATTTAGTGCTTATGGCACCACGCGGAAGCCTAGTATTCTCCTTGATTGACTCAAGGGACACCAACACAAACCAAAGTGTCGCACTAATGTAGCCATCACTTCAACCATATTTGTCTATGCCATACAATTTCCATGATCTATAGCTACTTACCTAAGGTCCCCAGATCCGAGTATAGGATCTTTGCAAGAAAGTAAACTCGAGCAAACCCCAAATGTAAAGCAAACAATTCAAACAAAGCAGATAAAATGATCTAACTCGACGATCACCTCTCCTTTTTTAGTTGTCCCCAACAGAGTCTCCTGTTCTGTAATACGGTGGGAGAACTGTCTTGGTTTTGCGTTTTATCACAAATGTTGGGATAGCAAGAGTCGGCTTTCTTTTATCCAACAAGGAAAGGGTGAAAATAACAGGAAAGACCTTCGACATTTTTAAGTTCGGGGGGTAATTTATGAAAAGGGAATGTGTTAGCACGCTTTTCATCCATAGTTATCTAGGTGCTCTTAATTTCTAGCTCACTATTGAAAATCTTGCTTTGTATGTGTGATTTGTTTGAAAATATTTTGAAAAGCCAATGTGAGGCTGACTTTGTAATGATTATTGTACCAGTCCTCAAGAATGCGTACAAAGTTTTTTTTGTTTGAAAATATTTTTGAAGAGTGTTTGTGAAAAATGTTTTGTTTTAAAATGTTTATGAGCAAGCGATTAATAGCGCTCTACCTACTTAAGATCTTTCTTGTACTTTCCTTCTCCTTAAGATAGTGCTATCCTACCATTAGTTAGTAGGAAGCCCTATCATTAGATGTGAATGGACAAGCGTGAGTCATCTTACAATTATCGGAGGCAACTGGTAAGGACGCTTTAGCAATTATCGTTAAGGGACTAGATCATTTACCGAAGGCAACATCGAAAGGGTCATCAAGAGACTATAATCTTTGTTTTCGAGGGACTTTGCTAAAGCGTCCCCACTTTGTGCGAGGTGTTTTGTTTCCAGTTATGTTTATCTTTGAAATTAGGGTTAGCTATCGTTTGTTTTTAATCTTTCCATACAAGACCTAATTACTAATAGTAATATAGTAAAATAGAAAAGTAGTAAACGTGCGGAAAATAAAAGCGGAAAGAAAAACCCTAGACTATTACAATGCTTCGGGGTAGTTACATAAGTAATAAAATGCGGAAAGTAAAACCCTAATTACTACTATAAATCTGGAAACAATAACATAATCGAAAAAGTGCGAGAATAATAAACTACGCGAAAATGTAAAAATAGGAAAAAAGGAAAGCGAACGCGTTTTTGGTGATTTTTGATGAAAAGGTTTTTGACAATTAATTAAATAACCTAAAAGTCTTATTAATTTTAATTAAAATAAAAATTGATTAATAAAATTAAAACATAAAAATATAATTGTAGTAGGGTTTTAAAAAAAGTTTTGAAAAATAATTAGGTTTGTTTAAAAAAAATTTATGGTTTATGAATTTTAGGGTTCTTAAGTGAAATTAAAGAAAAAGAGTAAGAAGAATAAAAACCATAAAATTACTAGGGGTGGGTGTTTAACCCACGCCCTTAGCTTTCCTATCTAGCATGCTGGCCACTAGGCCAGGCGCGCCCGTGTCATGGAATGGAAACAAGCGCGCTTAGTTTGTTACAAATCTTCAAAAACATGAAAAATTATGAAAAATCTCAAAATGCCAAAAGCAGGGATCGAACCCGTGCCCTTGCATAGTAAATCACTAGCGCGCGTTTTAACCACTAGGGTGGTGATACATCCATTGTTTAAACTAAAACGAAACATATATAATATAAAATGACATTGCATGACCGGAGAGGCGCCTGAGCCCTAGCTCTAGTCGACTTCTTCGGTGGCTTATTTTGTATTCCTCCAAAAAGAGACACTATTATGGATGCAGGGGTACCCTACCCCCTTAAATTGAGGCCTCCGAATTCAATGGAATGGTTAGTTTGGGCTGAATCGTGCTGGTTTATGAGTTATGAAAAAAATAATGCAAATTGGTATAAACATGGTGGTTTGTGATTTGGCCATTATGTGGATCGTTCTTTGGGCTATTCCTGCACTATTAAACCTCATGAACATATTAGAAAAGTTAGTATGCGAAAAAACATAATGAAATAAAATTTATGAAAATCATGCAACGATGAAACCGGTGATACATGCTCGTGTGTTTCTGGCCTTTTGAATCGTTGTAAATGATCCAACCTTACCCTATGATCTTCCTGGAATCGATTAGAATGGCTGGTATGTGTTGAAGGTGGCTGAAACTAGGGTTCTAAGGTTACCATAGTTTTGAGTAATTTTGTGAATTTTTGGAAATTTCTTGCACAAGGTTTCATGGTCCAGGGTTTGTATGAATGAAGGGAATATATAGGTTGAATTCAGGTCAGAATAACATGGGCTTGGACTCTTATAATAAGCCTTGATCTTGTTTTGCTTTATTTTGTATTTTAAATAAATAAAAATAAAAGATAAATAAATAAAAACCAAAGGGAGATGTATAAACAAGTCTTGAGGTTCCTTTGAACTGTAGAACACGTTTGAACCTTGAAACATCAGCCCAATAGCCCAAAAGTTCAAGTTTGGTCACTTTTAGTTTCATGTATTTGCTCAAAATTTCTCAACTTGCATTGGTCATAACTCTCTCAATAATTGTCATTTAAAGGTGATCCTTGACTTTTTAGGAAGCTAAGTATGTCCTCTACAATCTCTATTTTGATAATTTTTACATAAGTGTCTTTTTGTTGACTTTTGAAATGACCTATAATGTATTGACTCATATCTCTCAAATGGAGCATTTTTTGGACTTGAGTTTAGAGAGAAAATGTTGTATTGAATTTAAATCCCTTCAATATAGGCTTTGGTTGAGGAAAATATGATGAAGCATGTGAAAATTATGCTTGGTCAAAGTTCAGTTGACTTCTCCTTAAGAAACCCCTAATTTTGGTAACTTTTGACTTATGGTGATTTGGGAGTTTCCTTGAGGAATCATGATTAACCCTTGATAAAATGATGAATATAATTTCAAAACCTTGATGTTGACCAAACAATCTTGAAGTTTGACTGCATGTTTACCATAATTGACTTTTTATCCAATACAGTTGATTTTTAGTTATCTGAGCCATTGACTGGGCAAAGTTGTGATGTAAGGCTTGAAACTTGATATGAGCATTCTTGAAGACATATGAAAAACTATGAAATACACTTGAGGCCTTAGAAACCCAATCTCCTTTGAGAAAAGTGAAACCCTAGTTGTAAGTTCATTGCTTAGAAGGAGAATTTGTCTGATCAATTCTTGAGCAACCTTGAGCATTTGAGAATCCTAGGAGAATGTCTTGAGATAAATGAGCGGAAATTTTTTTAGGTATAATAGAGAATATCCTAAATATATCCCTAATGTTATCATACAATGATGGCCCTATGTCAAGGATAAATGGGAAATATCTACCTATTGTTAACATGCAAGGATTACCTATCTTAAGGTCTAGTTAGAATCGGGAAAGAAACAAGCACATCCTAAGAGAGCATGGTAAATACAAACAAGTGCTTTGGTAAAAGCATACAATCGAGTTGTACTCACTCAGGGATTGGGGGTATGAAGAGAAAATGCTTTAGCTAAGGGGAGCGGATCACTCAAAGAAAACAAGTGAGAGACTGAGATGAAATAAAAAAGAAAAGCATTACTTTAACTAAGGGGAGCGGATCACCCGAAGCAAATAAGCGGGTACAAAGTGCCAAGAATGGACATTGTGAACTCCTGACAAAGTTCAGGGGTTTGATCGCAAAACCCTTTTCCACGTGGCCGACTTGATACACGTGATCTATACAAAACCAAAGCATCGACGTACAACATGAGTTAAGGATGACACAAACGAAATGCGGGGGTCGATTGCGAACCCTTTTCGCTCATCTCCTTTTGAGGACTTATTGGGGTGGGGGAATATACAAGCACAAATGTAAACACACATACGAAATACCTACTTCAAAGGTAGCATTTTAAACAAACACAAGTAGAAAACATAATGCACATAATGTGAAATTGCCCTAAGCAGGTCTTTAAATAAACTAGAGAGATTCCTGACATGATCAGCAACAGAGATCCTCGTCATACATCTCTATTCCTACTTCTCATGGCAAGTAAAGCAGTAAAAGTCCTACTTGACATGATTTTTAGAAAGCAATAAAATGCAAAAAGGAAAATAGAAGGGAAATGTACTAAACGGATAATAATTCGTAATTGGCAAGCAATAGCAAAGAAACCCGGAAAACTTCACGAGATGTTATCATCAATGAAGAAAATACCATCAGCCTAAGCGCCAAAGTATTAACAAATCAAGATCGGAATGTGTAGCGGACACACCTAAGTACGAAAATACACCTGCACCAGATATTGATCTAAATACAAGTATAATAGCACAGTGCACAACAAATATAAGCACATGGCACAAAATATGTATAGGAAACTCCCGCACCATTAACAAAGTACCTCCACAAATTAAAATCCAAACAAGATACAAAATAATAATCACACGGAGGAATGTGTAGCGGACACATCCGTGTGATCTCTGGGTACCTGCACGAAAACAGGATTTATGCAAGAACGATATCATTTGAGTATCATACACAAATTTTCACTTAACAAGTTATTGCATAAGATGTCCTTTCAACTAATAATCATTCACTAATTAAAGGTTGAAGGCCTAACAATGTACCTTGCAAAGCATTCATAAAAGGAGTTAGAAGTAACAAGACAATAAGTGGAAACATGCAATAAAACAAAGAAAAAAATTGATATTTGTGCTTGGGTAACCGGTTATCATAACTGGGTAACAGGTTACCAAAACGTTGAAAATTTTGGAAATTTGATACTGACTTGGGGAAACCGGTTACCATAACTGGGTGACCGGTTACCAAAACTTTGAAAATTTTGGAAATTTACTACTGACTTGGGGTAATCGGTTACCATAACTAGGTGACCAGTTACTAAAACTTTGAAAATTTTGGAAATTTGCTAATGACTTGGGGTAACCGGTTACCATAACTGGGTGACCTTTACCTCGCGACAGTTTTGAAATTTTTCTAAGAGAAATGAATGGTAATCGGTTACCATATCTGGGTAACTGATTACCCTCGTGTTAGAGGCAATTTTAACATATTTTTGGACATTTCCAATGGTTTAGGAAATTGATCAAACACATGATTTTGCATAATTCAAAGTCTAGATTCAAATTATACATGATGAATTAGGGATAAAAAATTAAGCTTCATGCAACATCATCAATTTGTTTCAATAATTAAGCATTTTCATGTAAATTCGCTTAATTCAATAAGCACTTAATTCCACTATCCAATTCCAAATTTATGCATAATCATCAATAAATTCATAATTCTAGGCTTAGATCTACATTCTAGATTCAAAATTCAACCTAGATTCAATTCATGTTTGATCTAAAAGTGCTTCTTAATTAATCACTTACTTCAAGAAATGCTTAATTCAAGAAAACACACTGATAGAAGTGAAGAGGAGGCTTAGGTATAGAGATTGCAACAAATGGATCAACAATAGGAGAAGAATTTCTCTTGATCTTGACTTTTAGATCTTGATACAATTGTTGTTGTGTTCTTGATGAAAAAGTTGTAGAACTTTGATTTGATCCTTGAGAGAATTAGGAGAAAAGTTTAGAGTGTTTATAAGATTTTGGAAATTAAGAGAGCCTCCTCCTGAAAATTGGAGTAATGGAGAATATATAGTATGAAATTATGTGAGTGGATTGGTTAATAGGTCTCAAATAACCACAAACTAAAAATGCAGTTTTTTAATTCATCAGAGTGCAACATGTTTTGGGCAAATTCGCAGGAACCTCAGTGCAATTTTTGAAGTTGACATGTGAAATAAAAATGTAGCCTATGTCGAGAATGACCTCGTGTCCGAAGATGGGCTGAATTGGATAAACGATGAGAAATTTAAGAATTTCTGAAGTTTCGCCTCAGACAACTTTAATTCCCAACTCAGGATTTTCAGTGCATTGCACACGCTTCAGGTAAAAAACGAAAGCCTTCGGGGTATCGCTTTCTCTTGAAAATAGAAACCAAATCTAACTCAATTAGTGAGACAATGCCACTGGAATGGGCTCGATACGATAAAAACTGACTGAGTTATGGTTTTTTGAAAGGGTGTAGATAAACATTTGCCACAATTTTCTCGTGCGCACACACTTGACAAATTCACATCTTTGGTGACTTTCTAAGAAGAAATAGCTTACGGATATGAGATATGAAAATGTAAGGGGTATCGAGACATAGTTTTGGCCACTGGAACGAGTCCAAAATGAGTCGCAGGCTCTGAGTTATGAATTTTTTAGTGTCCAAAAACTGCACTTCCAGCACACTTTTCTGCTATACTTCTTCGGATCAACTCGCACATTCGGAGCTCTTCAAAGAATTGGAACTCGAGCCACAAATGACTTTGAGAATACATCCACAAAGATATCTTGGCAAAATAACACCTGAATATGATGAACCGAATTGGCCCTGTGAATTTCCGACTACCCGAACCTTGCGAAACGGCGGACCAATTATTAAAATAAATAAAATTCTGAGAGTATCTATTGACGAAATAAACGTCTCTTGCAATTTACCGAGGCTCATCTGAAATGCCTTGATTCCGTAACAAGAGAACCAATGATATGGTATGCATTTGATGATGCAATATAAGCCAAATTAAATTCGAAATGAAGAGGGTAAATTTTGTGGTACTACACATTTACCTTAAGATTATTACTAGAGATCAATTCCTCTTTGTGCTCTACCGGGATTCCTATTCTCTTCTTGTCTCTTGTGCCCTAGACTTCTTTTCTCCATATCTTCTGTTCCAATTCCACGATCTCACAAAATGATCGTATAAAATCTCAAACCTTCTCCTTATACAAAATTTGCCCTCTTAGACCCCTAATAATGAACTTCCCATCATTCCCTCACTTACCCTTCACTGATGACCATAATGCCCTTATTTTCTCTACATCACATATTATTTTATTTATCTTAATTAAAATAATTCTAAATAATTACTTTAATTATTTTAAAAATACACAATTGGTCAATATTACCTAATTCCCTCTATAATACTCACAATAACCCATCACACGTCATATTCATCAAATCATCACATCCAAACATCATGTTTACCTCAATCATCATGGTACATTTCATATTCATCATAATTTCACAAATTACCATAAAGGCTCACATATAATCATCAAAACATCAAATACTACATATTGACTCATGTAATCACACTTAAATCAATTAATTAAATTATTAATATAGAATTCGGGGTGTTACACCTAGGTAGAAGTTGCACTAGATAGGAATTAAGTGGGAAGTGTAAACTTTGATTGTTTAGTTTCGAATTGATACTACGGATAGTGTATTTCCTTTGTGGCTTGGTAGCTCACAAAGTAGATGAGTTTGCACTGAATTGGGTTAACAAGTCCTTGTGTTCTTTTACCTTATATATTTTAAATTTTGCTTAGTTTTATTTTAGTAAGAGTTATGTCAGTCCGCAGATGTCGTAAGATCTCTCGTGACATTGTGCTTGTGTACTGAGACATTAGTCTTGACAATTTCATTGTATGTACTGTAATTTCAAACAAAAACCTTTTTTCTTGGTCAAAAAATCAAAGCATGTATCACACTTGAACATTTTCATCAATAAGTGGAGAAATAGTAAGTATCCCTCCATTAGGATCCATTTGCTATTATCTATAAAAAAAACTCACAACAAATTCAAATCTTTTTTGTCTTCAGACTTTTCTTTTGAAAACCTTTTTATAAAAAAAAATGTTATTTCCATTCTGCACCATACAATGCGTGAGTCTCCAAAGGTCGAGCGGCAGCCGTTAACGATTAGAATGCGAAAGTAACATCGTACACTAAAAAACATACAATAAATAAAAAAAATTAAGAAGAACTACAGTGCTCTGATTCCCTATTGCATGATGGGGATACGTAGGCACGAGGTTTTTTAAACGAGGAGAGCGCAATAATAAAAACTTTCTTTATGTTTTTTAACAATTCATTCATGCATTTCCTTAGCTTGTAAGCTTTATATAAACACATCCTTTGATTAGAACAACTTGAGTGGATCCTGTGGAGTACCACAAACGTGAGGGTTGTTAATACCTTCCCCTTGCGTAACTGACTTCCTTACCATTCTCTTGGGAGCGAGACCATGCTCTTTCCCTTTCCCAGATTTACTCGATGTTTTCCTTTCCCTTTTGTGGGATAAATAACATTGCATGGTGATTCTATTTGCGCCGGTATTGTTTTTGCAGAAGCGACAACTGGTGACTCTGCAGGGGAATGACACCTAAGTGAGTTAGTCCTAGCTCTTGGTTGTTTTTTTTCATTGGGTGTTTATTTCTGATGCTTTACTTGCTTGTTTTATTTGCTTTATGTATGTGCACACATTGCATATGCATTTATTGGTTTCTGTCATTATGGATATTTGTCGTGTTGTTGTTTCTTTTGGTGGATGGGATGTTACTCTGAGGTAAAAAGGCCCAGTACCCAGGCCAGAGAGAAACACCTAGGAACACATAGGATTAGGGTGGAGTCACGACGGCTACTGGAGGCAGATCCTACTAGTGCAGTCATATGAGCCATGCGCATACGAGGTTTATTTGGGATGCTATCGTTATACACGTTCGGTGTTATGATGATAGTATTTTCATGTGGACTCACGAATCTATGGATCTTTTGACCATAACCAAAACCAGAATTCACATGTGAGACGAGGTGGGAATTATTCTTACAGGTACTGTTGCTGATCTTTATGGTACTTAGCCTCCTTGTGTTCTAAGATAATTCTTGACCTATGATCATGTTACATTCAGATTATTCAGAAGCAGTAAAAAAATTATTCAGATGTTGTGGAAACCTTGATCCCATGTCTTTTCATTCATAACATAACAACATCTTTGTAGCATACAAGCTCTGTTATTTCCATAGAATCATATCTTGGAGCCTTGTGCTAAGCTTTTCCATCTCATACTTGCTTAAAATTTTAGTCAAAGTAGGAGGGTTCCTTGAAAATGATTGTACATGGAATTGTGTCCACTCATGCACTTTATGCATACATGCATTCATAAAAGGTACTCAGATTTGGGGGATTCTTATTCTGACTTGGTATCTCTTCTTAATTACAAACCTAACTTTTCACCACTACATAACTCTCAGCAACCAGAGATCAGCTATAAAATAATTCAGTGAGGAGTTGGCCAAGATAAAGGTTCTGATGGGGATGTTTATGGTAGACATGAAGGTTATGGCCCATGGTCAGGAACTCTTAAAGAGGGAAAATAGTCATTTGAAAACTCAGTTGAGCCTGGTTATGGAAATTCTAAAGACAATGTTGAGAATAGGGGATAATCTTATGCCTGTTGTTGCAACAGAAGTTGTTATTCCTCCCCATCTTTTGGTACCTCCTTTAAGTCATGGAGTGATTTGTAGATCTCTACTGCAAACTTGTTTTTCTGGGTCTTCTTGTTAACAACCAGTTTTTGTTCCCCAAGTGAATCCAAGGGGAAAGGTTTATCAATAAAGGCAGAAGAAGCCCGAGAAGCAATTTGACCCAATCCTAATGCCTTATGCTCAATTGCTGCCTCATCTGCTTGAACTTCAGTTGGTTATGCTCTGTAATGTAACTACTCCCGCGAAGCTTCCACCTAATTACGATGTTAATGTTAGGTGTGAATTTCATAAAAAGGTGTATGGTCATAATATTGAGAACTGTAAGGCGTTGAAGTACAAAGTCCGGGACTTTTTTGATTCAGGGACAATTCTATTTACTCCTAATGGTTTGGACATACAAGTTAATCCTATTCCATTTGTAGCAGGAGGGGTGATTATTCATTCTAGAGGATTACCTTATGAATATCATCCACAACCTGTACTCCCAGAGGTTCCTCTCCAATATACATTGCTTGTTTCAAGTCATGAGAATCAAATGATTAATTAGAACCAATATCATCCTGTGATACGGTGGGAGAACTGACTTGAGGTTTTGCATTTGTATTCGCAAATGTTTCGGTTTAGCAAGAGTCGCCACCGACTTTTTATTTTATCCAAAGGAATGGTCAAAAAGCACAGGAAAGACCTTTGAGATGTTTTCTTGGGTTCAGGGGGTAGATTATGAAAAGGGAAGGTGCTAGCACCCTTTTCATCCATGGTTTTCCATGGGCTCTTAGTTACTTGTTTAGGTCACTTTCTTTGCTTTTCCAATTGTTTGAAATGGTACTTTATGTGGTTTTGAAAGTATTTTGAAAAGAGGCCATTGTTTTGGAAATCTTTGTAATGATTCTTGTTTGAAGAATGTATACAAAGATGTTTGTCTTTTGAAAAATGTTTCAATATTTTGAAAGTTTGTTGGGAAATGTTTTGAAATTGTGTGTGTTTTTGAAATTAGCAAGGATGGTTTGCAAATTGATCAAGTAACTAGGAGTTGTCTACCATACTCAAAAGTCTTTCCTACATATTTTTAACCCTTTGACATTGTTGTTTTACCATTGTATTTGGTAAACAACCCTATCTTTGGATGTTAAACGGGACGGGCGTGGGTCATCGTATGACCATGGTAGAAATGGTGCCAAGTATCTTTAGCAAGTTTTTGAGGGACTAGATCATTTTTGTTTAGGAAACCAAGATAGCGTCATCGAGGGACTATGATCTTTTTGTTTTGTTTTTGTTTTGCCAAGATACCTAGCATGCATACCATGGCCATTTTAAGGCAACAAAGTGGATGAAACCCTAGGGGTGCTTGTGTGCAATGTGTTGTCATTTTCATGCATTTTTGTCTTGTGTTTAGTCATGCTATTTGTTTGATTTTGGTCTTTGCATACAAAACCCTAATCTTACTATCATGCATATAAAGCAATAAAATGCGTAAAAGTAAATCTAAGACTATTACAACGATATTATGGGGAGGGGGATACAAGTTTGAATAGGGGGATATTTGCACAAAATAAAACCCTAAAACTATTACAACCATATTGAATTTATTGTACAAATAAATAGACAAAGAAAATATTTAAATATGGAATAAATTGTAAATATGCAAAAAATGTTTTGTATTTATTTTATGTATGTAAAATAAATTTATATAAGTATTAAAAAAAAGAAAATAAAAATGATTATTTTTGAAAGGGTGAAAACCCTAACATTTTATTTTATTATTTTTATTATTTTCTTGGCATAAAAATAGTTTATTAAATAATATATACTTTATTTTCTTAAATAAAATTGTAAATAATATTAAAATACTTACATATTTTATTTTATTATATTATACATATAAAATAATATTTTCTATGTAAAATATAATAAAATAAAATATGTAAGTATTATACAAAAAATGTTTAAAAGATAAAATATGTGAGAAAATATTATTTTATATGTATAATATAATAAAATAAAATATGTATGTATTTTAATATTATTTACAATTTTATTTAAGAAAATAAAGTATATATTATTTAATAAACTATTTTTATGCCAAGAAAATAATAAAAATAATAAAATAAAATGTGAAAAATTAAGAGAATATTTTTTGTGATTTTAAATATTTAGAAAAAATAAATAAAGTCAGAAAATATAAAAAGAAATGGAAAATATGTAAAATATGGAAAATGGGCCAAGGGGGTGCAAATAACAGAATGGAGGGTGCAAACAGAACCAAGCCCAAGCGTGCCAGGCCCATTTCACTTCGTCCCTGTCGTTGAGACACCACGCGCACGCCTTGTTTAACTCAAACTGTATCTCTTTATTGCTTGCATGAAATCAAAAATTTACAAGATGAAAGTTATAGCATTTTCAATCACGATTCCAACCATATCTATTTTGTTACCTAATTCTCAAAGGATAGAGAGAATTTTAATGGCCCTAAAATTTTCAGCATGTTCATCATCCAAATTCTCCTAGCTCAGTTAATATAAATAAGAACTATGCATATGTATAGCTCAAGCACATTAAAGACTACATTTTTGCTTCACAAACCTAAGCCTAAGGATGTCTAAATAAGGAGACAGAAAGTTGGAAATTACCTTGTTCAGTCAAGTTCCAATATGGCAATGTAGCAACTTTGAGTGAGGCCTGAAGTTCTTTTGAGCTTGCTTGAAGTCCCCTTGACCTTTCCCAATGCCCAACTTGCTTTGAAATGGCTTGAATCTCCTTGTAGAACTCAACCTGCAAAGCTTCAAAATGAAAATGGTGAAGTGTGAAAATAAGGTTATAGTTGCTGGACAGGGACTTGGATAGCTTAGGTGTGATGTATGGAGTGTGTTTGAAGTGGTTCAAGACAAAACGCACGAGGGAATATGGATTTGGCCAAGGTTCTGCAGTGGTTGCCCTGTTTGGGCAGAAAATGGTGATTTCTGTGTTTTGGAGGGTTTCAGAAGTTGGAAACTCGTGTTTTTGGCTTGGTACAATATGCTTAGGTTGTTTGAAAGTGTTACAAGACTTGGTTTTACCAGATTTCCAAGTTATGGACTTTTTGCAAGCTTACTTGTTTTTGAAGCAAAAGTGAGTTGACAAAGCTCACAGCCTGTACAGGCTAGCTCAAGGTCTGCATAGGGTTGGTGAGGTTTCCCTGAAGTTTGTGGATATTGTTTGTATCAAGAGATCAGGTCTAATTCTCAAGATAAACAAAATTGCAAAAAGTATGCTTTATGGAAATGGTATTGCAACCTTTATACCATTTTTGGAATAATTCTTTGTGTAATGCTCCATAGCTCAGAACAATGCCAATATATATTGTATTTGCATTAAATTAAGGAGTGTGGAAAGGTTTAAGACCTGTAAAACAAGTACAAGCATGGCTCAAACTGATTTGCAAGTTGTAACATGGTGCAAAATGCCTTGGACAAAAGTGAGAAATGGCCATTTTCATTCCTTCGATTCTCCCTAACCATAAATGATCTTGGAGAGTTCTTGGACATTTTGGAAATCTTGTAACATGCTCTACAATCCATCTTTGAAATTCATTTTGATATTCCAATTGAAACTATGTGAAAAGTTGCCATGAAGTTAGGTAAAAAATCTGCCTAAACTAGGGCAAAATTTCACTAAGTTAAAAGTTTTATGGACCCTTATTCACAAAATCATAAATTGAGATGCAAGCATATTTTGGGAAAACTTTGTGAATAAAAGTTGTAGATTTTTTGTAGGACTACAACTTTCATGTTGTAAGTTTTCTTTGAATCCAATTGCATCATGGTTAAAAAGTTGGGCAAAGTTGGGAAAAAATAAGAAATTTTCATAACTTAGAAAATTTCTAAGTTATGAAATTTTTCAATCTTAAACCCTAATTTCCAAAATTAGGTTTATTGGTGAACAATTTTCATGTTTTGAAACATCTTGATGAAAAATGACCCTTGGCGCATGATTTTAACCAAAAAGTCAAAGTTTGACTTTTCAGTGTACAGTTGATTTTTGATCAGTTGACTGGAAAATTCATCTGTCAATCCAATGCATTTGAGATCTTTTTAACCTTGTGATTAGGTAAAGATGATGCCATTGAGTCCTTGAAACCACTTTTTAACCCAATTTGCCATTGGCTAGGTGAAAAATCAGAAATTGCTCTTCTATAGTCAAAACCCTAATTTTGACCATTTTGCCCTTTTGATGATCTGATCAAATTTCTTGAAGAGTTGTGGTCCAAACTTGATCAAATGATTCATATGAGTCTATAATGTTGGTGTGGATAAAAAATTATGAGGTTTGACTGTAAATTAGCCACAGATGACTTTTTCCCCAATACAGTTGATTTTTAGGTCAACTGTCCAATTGACTGGGCAAAAATTTGATTCAAGGCTTGAAACTTGGTATGAGAAATCTTAGAGGTCCAACATGAAGTATGAAAGTCACATGAGGCATTAAAAGTCCAAAAATCCTTGTGCAAACTCAAACCCTAATTTCAGGTCAACAATGCAAGGAGATGTCTTGAGCTGAGCAAACTCTAATCTGGTCTTGAGTCCAAGAAGTCTTGTGAGGAGAATCTTGATAAAATGAGAGGGAAACTTTTGGGGTACAACAAATCATATGTTCATCCATACCATTAGAGGCGAAGGAAACTAAAATGGAAATTTGACAAGGTTCATATGCCTTACAGTCAACTATTCCCTCCTTTGAAAAAGAGCTCATTGATTCAGTTAAGAGAACCTTACCCTCTTCCAACACTTAAGTCTCAAGGATGTGAATTAAATGCTAGATGTGATTATCATTATGGGTCACCTAGTCACTCAATTGAAGGTTGTATGACATGGTCGATTCGAATGGTATTGTGTTCACACTAAATAAGAATGGGAATCCGGTGCCCGAATAAGCATCAAGACTGTAGAAAGTCTTCAGAATCAATAAGTGCAGACAAAGTCAAGTCTCCTAAAAAATGGAAATGATTTGTTCTTTACTACATTTTAATTTGTAATCTTGTTTGTTTGTTTTAACATTGTTCGCATGTATGATTTTTTTGTTTGTTTTTTAACATTAATTTTAATGTAATGAGTATGTTTGTCTTGAAGGGATCCATTTGTTTTCACTCATTCATTTGTTTTCACTCATTAAAGGTTTTTCTTGCATTACGATACCAACTTTACTAGTCTTTTCTTAGGCAAAGATGGGATGGAGGATGTTGACAATTGAAAAATGCAACAAAAAAAAACTATAGTCGTATGCTTTTGAATAAAACCATGTTGAAGATATACAAGCATTGCTTAAAATTCCCAAAAACCGGATATATAAGGGAGTGAAACCCTTATCAAACCTTTTTGAGCCTTGAAGTAGGAGTTTCTTTTCGTATGAAAAAACCCTCATTTTTAACACAGGGCAGGGTGGTGTTTAATTAATCTGATCGAGCATTCAAATTTGAAAAGGGAGTGTGCATCTAAGGATAAAACACAATGTTTATCCCTCACACATCAAGAGGTTGGGGAAAATGAGAACCACAATGGTTATCCTTCACACATTAGGAGGTCAAAAGATGAAGATACCACAATGGTTATCCCTCATTAACCAAGGAAAAAGGCAGCCACAACCATTCTAACAAGCCAAAGAAACTCAGGGTCACACGATTTGTTCAAAAATAAAAAAATGAAAAAAGAAAAGAAAGAAAGCCCACTAAGTCAAAAACTTGAAAACAACTGACTTAGGCAAAAATTAGGGCATCCCACTGGACTTCAAATTCAAAATTCAAAATAATTTGTCCAGGAAAAAGTTAGGGAAACCGGAAAAAGAAAAATAATAAAAAACGATAAGAAAAGGATTACAGAATAAAAAACTTCAACAAAGAACAAATTCGTGTGATCATACGCCAAAGAGAAAAAGGTGAGTGATTGCCAAGTCCAAGAATTTCATTGATTCCTCAACCGTCTTGAACTCCTCTTGAGAGATGAGTTCCCGTATCGAGTTAACAAAATGTAGGACTGGAGAACATGATGGAGAATGGGTCGGCACAAATAATATTTGAGCCTTAAATCCTTTTTTCTAAAAAAAACTGTGAACTAGGCCATGTTACAATCCTTAAAATCCTAATTGAAGCATGGTTTATTTCGGAAGCATACTATAATGAGATATCATTTAATTGACTCCCGAGAGGTGTGCTAAATATATGTGATGGTATCATATGCTTGCATTATCTTTCATGTAAAAATATTTTCAAATGTTGCACTCTAGCTAGTGATTCATTCATCAGAGTCGTAATATAATTTCAATCAAAGTTTTTCAACTTCAAGACTAACATAGGCTTTGCATTAGAATTGTCATTCTCAGAATAAATAATTTTCTATTTGTAAACATTTGCTTGACATCAAGGAAAATTTCCATGATGGGAATCAGTGAAGAGCAAGATTATGTCAAAATTAAAAATACTTGAGAACTTCGTGGAGTAGAAACTTGTCATTTCAGAGAGTCATCATATCAAGGGGCACGTTTCCTAGAGACTCTGTTGAGCATAAGAAAGTTGCTTTCACAGTTGGATCACCCTAAAAGGGTATAACTTATAGTCTCTGATGAGCAAAGGATACGCCAAGTATAGTTGATCAGGGGAAATCAAGTCGAGATTCAAACTCTCAAATTTCAAGCAGTCAAGGGTGTTGTACCTAAAAATATGCCTCCCATTTTCTTCATGATATCTCCTCATGCTCCTAGGGTTTTCACTTGCTCAAAGCTACTCAAGTTTGGATCAGACAAACCCTATCCTAAGCAATTGGCCTACAACTAGGGTTTTCTGCTTCTCAAATAAAATTAAGCTTCTAATTCCTCAAGTGGATTTCATGGTTCCTCATATGTCTCAATGAATGCTCATGTCAAGTTTCAAGCCTTGCATCACAATTTTTCTCAGTCAATTGCTCAGATGATTGAAAATCAACTGTATTGAACAAAAAGTCAATTGTGGTCAACATACAGTCAAACTTCAATATTTTTGGTCAACATAAACATTTTGAAGTCTTATTCATCATTTTATCAAGGGTTGATCATGATTCATCAATAAAACTCTCAATTCATCAAAAGTCAAAAGTTACCAAATTAGGGTTTTCTTAACGAGAAGTCAACTGAACTTTGACCAAGCATAACTTTCACATGCTTCATCATATTTTTCTCAACCAAAGCTCATTTTAAAGGAAATTTAATTCTCTATAACTTCGTATCTCTAAGCTCAAGTACAAAAATACTTCATTTGAGAGATATAAGCCAAAACATTATAGGTCATTTCAAAAGTCAACAAAAAAACACTATTTACCAAAGCAATTTACATCAAGATAAAGTCTTCAAATGAAAAAATGATTAAAATAGAGATTGTTGGGGACACCTTGAGCTTTCTAAAAAGTCAAATATCACCTTCATATGATGAAATTTGAGAGAGTTATGATTGGTGCAAATCGAGCCAATTTTGAGAAATACATGAAACTTACATTGACCAATTTTGAGATTGTGGGCTAATGGACCTAATTTTTTTAGGTTCAAACATGTTCATGGCATGATAAAAGACCCATAAGTCCACTCATGCCTTATCTTTTATTTTTATTTCATTTATTTTGTTTTTTATTCAATTAAATACAAAATAAATTAAATAAAATAGTAAATGATGGACCAAGGCATATGGGCTTGGTTTTGGATCAAACATGAGGCCCAATAACCCTTTGACAGCCATGCAAAACTGTGGGAGACACGAATTGGGACATGATCTTCTCAAAATGGAATGTTTGAAAACATGTTTCATATAATTTTGGAAAGGCATTGATCACTTGGTTTCTTCCCCATTTGTTTGACTGATGTGATGCCCTATATATACCCAACATAATCAGATGCAAAGGATAGGAATAAGCTACTTAAACACTAGGATTCCAAATTCACAAACTTCAAAGAATAGTGCAAAATTCGTATTTTAAGTTCCAGCCTATTACAGTCCAAACTAGTGATTCATTCATACTCTTGAGGTTCCCAGGAATCTCCCTGAGCCCAGAACCGACCACTATCGTGCCCAAACTCTTTCTTGATCACACTATTTGGGTAATTTTTCCAAAACTTTAAACTTCTATTTTTTTAGCATTGTTAACTAACCTTGTGTGTTCACGTGTATTTTTGATGATATTTAGAAGATGTTTGACGTGTTTCATGTATGCTTTGATGTATGAATCTCGATCTTACATTATTAAGGCATACAAATCTGTATGCATCAAATCTCTGTTTACAGGAACATTCAGGCCAAAAGAACCCTACCATTGGATTCACAGCCCTCGATTTAAGGGGTAAGGTATTCTTTTCTTTCTAATATGTGTTATTTTTGCAGATCCAAGAACCATATAGCCGGAGAAGACGACCAGAGCTAGGGCTCCGGTGCTTCTCTGGTTCATTGATTTTTATTTTTTTTATATAATATGTTATTTGTCTTTTAGTATCATATGAGCAACATATCTCAGTTGGTGAAGGAGGCGTGCACGTATCATGAAGGGCATGGGATCGATCCTAGCCTTTTGGCATTTTTTTTGTTTATTTTGCAAATTAACACAGGTTTACATTATATTTATTTAGTTATATTTTCAAACACAAAATGCGCATGGCTCAGATGGCAAAGAGTGAAGGCTGGTAAAGGGAAGGGTGTGGGTTCAAGCCCCAGCGCCTGCAACCCTTTTTTTTTGCTCACTCATTTTTCAACCTTTTCTATTTTTTTTTTGTTAATTTAATTTCTTGTTATTTATTTTAATCAATATTTAATTAAAAAAAATCATAAAAAATATAATAAAATATGATTTACACTTTTAATAAATTAATTTAATTTTAGACAATTTTTTTATTTAATTAATTAGATCTAGTTTTTTTATAGTTAATTAAGTATTTAATTTAGGTTTTAAAATCTATTTATTATATTTTTCAGATCAAACCAAAAAATAGACAAAAAAATTAATTTCTAATCTTTTAGATGTTAAGACTTTAAAAAATAATTTCGGAAACATTTTTGTTTACTTTTTCCATTTACTTTCTTAGAAACGATCGTATAGGTCGCATGAGTTTTTTTGTAATAGCTTAGAGTTTAAATTCCCGCAAATTTGTAAATATTGTAATCCTCCTGAAGCCATGTAATAGTTATAGGTCTTTACTTTCTCGCACTTAAACTTTGTATGCCTTGTTGTATATATAACTGTTAATTAATAGAACTGTATGACAAGATAATAATCAAACGCTAGAAAACCCTAATGTAAGATAAAATAACTGAATCAACACACTAGTACACTTGCACACTTGCACCTCTAGGGTAACCTCCATTTGTTGCCTTCGGAAAAACAACAGTCATATCCATTGAACGTAGGGATGCTTTAGCAAAGATCCTTGAATAAAAGATCATAGTCCCTCGATGACCCTTCAATGTTGCCTTTCAAAAAATGATCTAGTCCCTTACAAAATTGCTAAAGCATCCTTACGAGTTGCCCTCAATGACCGTACGAAGACCCTCAATGTCCCTTCGCATCCAATGGATAAGGCTACCTACCAACTAATGATACAGATAGAAATATCTCTAAAGGATAAGGAAAAAGTACAAGAACGACCTTGAGTGGATAGAATACTATTAATCGCTTGCTCATAAACTTTTCAAAAACAAAACATTTCTCACAAACATTTTTCATAAACAAATATTTTCAAAAACACTTTGTACGCATTCTTGAGGGTTGATATAATAATCATTACAAAGTTAAATTTTAAAAGTGTTTTCAAACACACACACAAAAAAGAAAGATTTTCAAAGTGATCTAAGCGTTTAAGAGCCCGTGGATAACTATGGATTAAAAGGGTGCAAACACCTCCCCTTTTTATAACCTACCCCCCGAACTCAAATTCTTTAAAGGTCTTTCCTGTTCTTTTCACCTTTTTCTTATTGGATAAATGAAAATTCGGTGGCGACTCTTGCTATCCATTACATTTGCGAAAAAATGCTAAAACAAGTCAGATCTCTCACTGTATTAAATGGGGCAATCATGTCGAGAATTTTTTTCAAAGTTCGGTCAATCTGGGGCTGGTTAGCTCAAGTCATTATGATAAAAGGACCCTCTTATGGAAAATTGCTTCATAGACCATATCTGGGGCACATTTGTTAATTTGTATTGCCTGAACCGTTGTTCACTTGTCATATACAACATGGGAAGATCAAAAATGAGAAGCATTAAGGTTGTTACTAGTATGAGTATTCTGGTTTATTTCCCAACAAGGTGTTGGGGATCCCCAGCATGAGATCCTTTTTATAGAAAAATTCCTCTTTCCCCCAGCAGGAGGTGGGAAGTTTTTAGTTCCCTAAGCAGAGTGTTCTTTCTCCAGCAAAAGTTGCACTTTGGGGGATTCCCTACAAGGGTTGTCAATCCCCAACATAAGCTTGTCCGTTAAGAGTTCTATTAATAATTATTGTATCCTCAGCAGCAGAAGATGTTGTAGTGTCCCTAGTAGAGTCTATACTTTTGAGGATTCTTTACAAGGACTTTCATTCCCCAACAGGAGTTTGTGGTTAATCTGTCCCCAACGAAATTTCCTTGAATGAAGTTTCTTGATTAAGAATTTTCTGTCTCCAGTAGAAATTCGTTGTTGAGGTTTCTTATGTAAGAGTTCTTCTATCTCCAGTAGAAGTTGTCCGTCAAGAATTTTGTGCAAAAGTTATCTTATCCTCAACCACATAAAAGTTCCAACCCTAGTGAAAGGTAGTGGATTATTTCCCTGAACCGTCTGAAGATGGTTTGAAGCCAGAGTTAGCTCCCTTCTCCGTAAGTCAAAATCTTATAATATCCCCTGCAGGCTAAATGGTTATTCGTATCCTCCTATGTAAAGTATAATCTTCATTGGCTTCGTCTCTTTAGAGTTTTCAATTTATTTTTGCAGATCTCCTCAGAATTTGCAATACAGTTTGCATTTACTCACTAGAGTTTGTAACCCAGGATTACCCAACAACCCAGTTTCTATTCCCAACAGAGAATCAGAATTTTCAAGGCCTCCTCTTCAGAATTCCCTTGTTTCTTCTGTAGTTACCCGACAAAATATCCTATCATGCATCATTATATAACATCTATCAAAATGCGTAGCATTTCCATTTCTATAGAGCATTACGCTAAAAGGGTGAAACATGCATAGAAGCATAAGCCAATTATGGTCCTTTTTCGGAAACCTAACCCACTTGACATATCTCCCCTAGAAGAGTTTAACTCCCACATAAATTCTTATGGTATTCACAACAGGTTCCCGCTAATTTGTGGTGGTCGGAATCGAATAATTATCATTCCTAAAGAATTACACCCCTCTTTGGTCGAAGAGATTTTGTAACTCTATTGCGTTGTGCAGATAACCAAACTCGGTTGTTGCTTACCTTTTGTAAGTCTCTGATGCATTTTTCATTAATCATTTTCAAGTTTTCATACTTGCCATTTCACATGTTCTCCCTACCTTTTTCATAGGATCCTCCTTGGTTGCTTCTGTTCTTTCCTTTACTTTCCTTTTGCAAGCCTTCCATACCTTTTATCTGGAAAATATCTTGTCTCTTCGACTTACTTTTTTTAAGTATTATGCCTTTTGCCCGAGAGGTTATCAGTTTCTTTGCTTGCCTTTTGCAGGTGTCCTTTGTCTTTTGTGAGAAAATCATATATACCTTTGACATATCTTCTTATCCTTTTTGATTTGAGGCCTCTCATTGCCTTTTTCATGAGATTTCCATCTATTTTCTTAACCTTTTGTTAAGAGAATTCTCCATCTTTCTTTCCAACCTTTTGTTATGAAGTCTCTCATTTACTTTTTCATGAGATGTCCATATATTTTCTTAACCTTTTGTTAAGAGAATTGTCCATCTTTATTTCCAACTTTTCTTGTGAAGTCGCGCATTGCCTTTTGCATGAGATGACCATATATTTTCTTAACCTTTTGTTAAGAGAATTGTCCATTTTTCTTTCCAACCTTTCGTTGTGAAGTCTCTCATTGCCCTTTGCATGAGATGTCCATCTATTTTCTTAACCTTTTGTTAAGAGAATTATCCATCTTTCTTTCCAAACTTTTGTTGTGAAGTCTCTTATTGTCTTTTTCATGAGACGTTCATCTATTTTCTTAACCTTTTGTTAATGTAATTGTCTATATTTCTTTCCAACCTTTTGTTATGAAGTCTCTCATTGCCTTTTGTGTATGGAGTTACCTTGGATATCTTACTAGTCGTTGTTAAGAAGATTCCTTTTCCTCCAGTCTTTCTTCTTATCCATTTAATAAGGAGTTCCTCGTCGCCTTTTACGTGCAGAGTCATATGTGTTCTTAAAATTCTGTTAAGAATATCTTCTTTCTTCCAATCTTTTCTTGAGAAATTCTTCATCGACTATTACGTGTGAGGTAATCATTGTTTCCAGTCATTTTATTGGTCTTTGTTAAGAAGATTCTTGAGAAACCATTTCATCTTTATTCTTCTTATCCTTTCGGTAAGAATTTTTCTCATAGCCTTTTGCTCGAGAAGTCTTATTCCCTAGATGAGTTCTTCTTGTTTCTTTCTATGTGGCTGAAGGTTTCTAGGAGTAGACTGGAGCTTTCTCATTCATGTCATTTCTGTCCTATCATTCGTAGGAATTCTGTTGGGATACCATCCTCATACATCCACGAATAGCCATCCAAAAGAGAAAAAATATTCTACTCAGAACATTATATCTTTCGTTTATCTCTAGAGTGTAAATTTCGTGGTTCTCTTTGTATTCAATCCCCTTCCACCTTGAATGTTTGAAAGATTTTTCTATTATCACCTTCAGGTTTAAGATGATTAAATAAGGGCAGCTGTTGTACCCTAAAATTTACCCTATTTCTTTTTAATCTTAATAGGCTTATGCTTCATCATCACACATACTCTTGCATAACATTGGCTCTATTATTGTGGGATCAAGGCTTTTGTGATAGAGTGTGCATCACTAAAAGAAGAAGAGAATTGGAATTCAAAGAAATAGAAGATGAAGATCTCATTATCACGGGTATTTTCTCAAGGCACGGGATCCTATTTCTCTAAAGTTTCTCAAGAATCATCAAAAGATTAGGGTTTAAAGGATTTATCATAAACTCCTATCAAATTGGCTCTGAACTAGGGTTTGGGTCAAAGGCAAATTGTGGTTGACTTTTTGAGAAAAACATGATTATATGGTCTAATACTTGCTTCAAAGTACCCATGTACTTTACTGATCATCACAAAGTTCTTCTGAAGATTCAAATTGGTAGAAGAAGAGGAATGGAGTGCATTGAGGAGAAAGTCAACCATCAGTCAAAGTCAGAAGTCAACTCTTGAGTTTTTGGTCAACCAAGTACATTTCAAGTCATCATTCATGATATAATGAGGTTTGATCCAATTATTTTAAGGAGAATCAAGAAAATTACAAAACTTGCTAAATTAGGGTTTTCAAAATTTCTCTAAGTATGGAAAAATCATGTTTATATTGTTATCTTACAAGATTCATATCTCTACCCACAATGATTAAACATGTGCAAAAAAGGGCTCAAATTGAAGTTTTAACTTCCTACTACAAGTTTTTAGAAGGAATGTATTTCAAAAAGTTCATGGATAAATAGATATGGAGTCATGAAGTGGAGACTTCATTCAATTTTGAAGTTCCAAGACTTAGTGAAATTTTGAGAGTACTGATCAGGTTCATGTACATGACTTCTAAGGAAATTTTCTCTATGATTCAAGCTTCATTTCAATTTGCAATCAACATGAAGATTTTGGTTTGACTTTCCATATTTCCATTGATCCAAAAAATTCATCATTTGGTTCACTAAAACTCAAGATATGTTAATGCAAAGTCAAGAGATCACAAAGTTGATTTTTACTTTAACTTTAAAAAAAATTGTAAGTCTTTATTCAGGTTCAAGTATACAACTTCCATGGAATTTTTCATTGTCTTCCAAGCCTTTTCTCATCTTTCCCCCAACATCAAATATTTTCATTAACCTTCCTACTTTCAGTTAACCCCATGTGCTCTTCATTTGAATCAACAATCATTAAGTTATGGTTGCATTAACATGCATGCATGAACACGAGCTACATATATTAACCTTTGCATTTTGATGACCAATTTGATATTACATGTCATTTTTCCTTGTTTTGGCATCACAATCACACGCATACCACTCATTCTCTTTACCTAAAAATCCTAAACATGCATTATACAGGCATGCACCATATTTTGAAAAGTTGCCAAAATAAGCAAAGTGTGAATTTCGTACAAACTTCCTATCCATGCTCTCTCATGCTAGCTCACTACTCACACTTATTTCATGCTCCATTTGATCATCAAAATGACACAACCACCCACCCATAACCATGCACATGGGAATCAAAATGCATCACACTCAAAAATTTAAATTGTCAAAACAAACTTCTCAACTTTTTCCAACCACGGTTAAGTCTCTAAACCACACTAAACCTCACTATATATTCATTTCCATCACTCTAAACCCTGGAGCTACCTCATTGTGTGAAGAAATCCAGATCTGAAGCATCCTTTCTGTCAAGAATTTCCATCCCCGAAGCTTCCTTTTCTCTGCATTCTCTTCTATTCTCTTACTTTATTCATCATTATTGAAGATCATAAAAAGGTTATACATCATTTTCTAAAGTATTTGAAGGAATTTTAAGGCTCTACGAACGTACCCCATAAGGTGATTTTCTTAAACTCATGGCTCTCTCTTTTTAGATCCAAATGACATGATGAATCATTTTGTTGATCCTTTGAGTTGATGATTGCTTAACTTGTAACCTAATCTTTGAACATGCCTTGTATGAGAACTTCTTCATGTTTGAGAATCTTGTATGATGATAATATCTTGCTTAAGCGACTGAATTGCCATGTCTCCATGCCTAAACATCTTTATCATTTGTTCATTTAATTGTTGTGAATAGATGATTCTTTGTAATGATGATTGTGATTAATGTTTGTCTAGTTGTAGATCATGTCTTTGAACATAATGCTTGATGAAACTTCTTGTAACCATGAGCTATGTTTAGAGTTGAGTATTTTTTACATTCTACTACTTTTTCATGCATTATGCTTCCAAAATCTTTTTCATTAGATCCATTGGATGACATGTTATTGATGAATCAATTTGTTGATGCCTTAGGAAGATGATTGTTGCTTGTTAGCTTCATTTTTTAGCATGATACTTGATGAAGTCTCATGTGACATTGAGATATGCTTGAACTTGAGTTTCTTGTTTAGATTGTTGATTCATGTTTCTATATCCTAATCCCAATGCCTTGATCATTTGTTGCTTAGTTCTTAGGTAACTAGTTGTTGATAATTGAATGGTTTCTTATCTAATTCTTGATTGATCCTTGTGTGATCTTTCTCAATATTTAAGATATGTTTGATTTGAGCACTTTTTATTTAGTTGTTGACTTGTCTTGGTCTTTACCTCACATGATTCAAATTATCTTTTTTTTTCTAAGTGATGATATTTGGTGGTTACCTAAAAGTCTTAAATGCTTGTGCACTTGTTGATCACTTTTGTCTAGGTTCTAAAACCCTAAAGTTAAAATCTTTTGAGCATGACCCTTAGGGACTTGTGTGGGTGCATAGGTGTTTACTTTAGGCATATCCTTGCTTCTTTGTTGGTGATATGAAGCATGTTTAAGGTTTAGCCTTGTTTGTTTGTAACTTGTTGTTGGTTGATGAATCTTCATTCATAGTTGTATGTTTTGATTATATGCCCTTTTCCAAGTGATACATTGGTTTTGTTTGCTACCACCTTTGTAATATCTTTATAGTGAACGAGGAGTCACTCAGTCTTGCACCCTAGCTAAGATCACGACATCGCCATTTTGTTTTTTTTTAACGAAGAGTCACTCAGTCTTGCACCCTAGCTGAGATCATGACATTGTTCTTTTGTTTGTTTTGTTGTGAACGAATAGTCACTCAGTCTTGCACCCTAACCGAGTTTGCGACATTGCTCTTCTTGTTTTCTTTGTTGATTTATTATTCTCACATGCTCCCTTTTGATTTTTTAATTCAATTTTTATCCTTGATTGAGTTAAGTTAAAATAGACTTTAAGTTCCAATCCAAGCATGTTAACATTAAGTAGAAGTTCCATTTGATATCCTAAAATTAGGACCACTTTGCATGATGACTTTAGGGCTCCAGTTTACCCTTATATTTTCCTTTTCTTTTGCATCCATTTGAAACAAAAACCTTTTTTCTTGGTAAAAAAATCAAAGCATGTAATCACACTTGAACATTTCATGAATAAGTATAAAAGTAGTAAGTGTCCCTCCATTGGAATCCATTTGATATTATCTACAATAAATTCAAATCTATTTTGCCTTCGGGCTTTTCTTTTGAAGACATTTTCATAAAAGAACATCGTATTTCCATTATGCATCATACAATGTGTGAGTCTCCAAAGGTCAAGCGGCACACATTAATGGTTAGAATGCGAATATAACATTGTTCACTAAAAATCATACAACAAATTAAATATTTTGAGAAGAACTATGGTGCTTTGATTCCCTATTGCATGACGGGAATACGTAGGCACGATGTTTCAAAACTCAGGCGAGCGTAATAATAAAATCTTTATTTTTATTTGTTAACAATTCATTCATGCATTCCCTTATCTTGTAAGCTTTAGATAAGCATATCCTTTGATTAGAACAACTTGAGTGGATCCTGTGGAGTACCACAGACGTGAGGGGTGCTAATACCTTCCTCTTGCATAACCTAAATCCTTACCCTTCTCTTGGTCGCAAGACCATGTTCTTTCCCTTTCTCAGGTTTACTCGGTGTTTTCATTTCCCTTTTGTGGGATAAATAACATTCGATGGAGACTTTGTTTGCATCAATATTCCTTCGCGGTAGCAACATGGCCAAGGTTTTAGGTATGCCCTCTCAAATATACCCGCCAGAGCTGCTGAATTTTTTGTGGGTGTGGGCATTAACGCAAGTTTTTGCAATTTTTAGGATATAAAGGTGAAGTGGTTGTAACACCCTTCTAAAACCCCACGAATATTCATGAATAATTCAATAATTAAATCAGAGTAATGCACCAAAAGGGTGTCACATGCTTCATAAAACAAACATCATGAAATAACATCTTGCTCTGTAACACGAGTTTTCATTCTCATACTACATAATCATTTTCCTTTTTGGAATTTCAACACATAAATCAAATACTACGCAGCGGAATTCAGAGTCTCATCACACTACATTCATAATATCCAACAATATATCATTCATCCTCAACTATTCACGAGTCATGGTTTCAAAAACAACTTAAATAACTTGAAATAATTTATAATTTATAATCAACAAAAAGGAATATAAAACTCAATCCAAACGTTCCCAACCCCGATGTTACATATGAGAGTAAGACCTTCTAAAATCAACGTAAATAAACGACACACTCTAAAGCTATCCTCAAACTTCTACGAGCTAATCATGATTACCTGCAAGTTACCCATGTATAGAGGCAACATTTCCAAGCAGAAAGGATGAGCAATTATAAATCATTATATAAGATATAAGTAATAAATATAGTAGTTCATACATCATCACCATGCATCACATATCATACTCACACCTTCAGGTTATCACAATATAAATACAACTTCTTCATAAAATCTCATACATTATTCAATCATCAATCAACCATCAACCTTCGTTAACAATGCAACAACATATACAACACCAATAACCAACAAGTCATTCGTGCAATGTCAAATTAAAATGAAATGAAACAACATAAACAAATGCATGTGGTGCCAACTATTTTGAGTGGCATTGGGCCATCACCCTCCAAAGATCTCCACCATAGAATCGATTCCTTCTTGAAACCGGAGCATAACATAATAACACACTCAATTCGCATAATGGGATTGAGGCCAACATTATACCAACATCCTTAATAACACTGGACTTTTATCCTAAATCAACATGGGCAGACCAAGGTGTCCAAACTATTCCATGAATGCATGGTGCACAATAGTAAAATATCAAACGACCATGACTAGTCAACTCGCATCATCATTCATGTAATTCACCATAATATCACCATTCACATAGCATGTATGAACATCAAAACATGCTTAACATCAACTTCATTTAACACATCACATATTTACCATCACATAATCATCATCATATAATTATCATCATGTAATCATCATCATATAATAATTATCATGTAATCATCATCATGTAATCATCATCATATAATCATCATTAAACACTTAATAATAAATGAATCATCATCATAATGACATCAATTCATCATAGAAAGCATACATGATATTACATCAAGGCATAATCATATTAGTTCATCAAAGAAAGCATACATCATATTACATCAAGGCATAATCATATCAATTCATCATAGTAACATCACTATAAACATACATCATATGATTTATTTATTTTTGGTAGAAGTATAGTTCATCGTGTTAGCTTTCTAACACTTCGAACGAGGCTCGATTCGGACTTACGGTGCAAAAGTTATGACCAGCACGATTTCGTAGTCCAAAACCCATGAGTTGTTACGGGTACCCGTAATGTACATTACGACCAGTAATGCTGAAAATCCATAATTTCATTTTTTTGCACGTTTCTGGTACAAAATCCCGTGGGCTAGTACGGGTACCCATAATGCATGTTACGGGCTGTAACAGAGCCAAGAAAATCATATTTTTCATGCGATTTTATGTGATTTTTCTTGTTTTTCAGCCTTTCATTAAACCTTAAACCCCTAGTTTTAACCTCCAATAACCAAAAATATATCATATCATATGGTACTTAAATCAAGGGGAATAACACATATCAAATTATCATTCTCACCACAAATCATTATACAACAACAATACATCTTCACATATATCAAGGGATCAAATCATGGTTTCACATCATATTTCATCATAAAACACAAAGAAATTCAACATATCTCTAAACCCCATCTCAATTATAATAACATGGATCACCCCCTTACCTTAGATTTTCAGCAACTGCTTCTTCTTCTTCGCGATCTACCAAAATCCCTCTATGTTCTTCGTGTCCTAACTTTCTCCTCTGCTCTTTCAATGTTTTCACGGTTGTACCAAATGAAATAGTTTCCCTTACTTCTTGTTTAACCTTAGGACCCCTAATATGTTATTTCATCCTTGTTCTCACTTAATCCACAAAACTTTACCATTTAGCCCTTCTTATCTCTACACTATATTTCCTTTATTTTATTAATAATAGTAATTCTAAATGTTATTATTAAATTTAATTAATCATAAATAATTATTTAAATTCTAAATAATTAAAGATTAATTAAATAATCTTCATATTTCTCTTATTCCAACATTACCTCACAACACTGTATCATCGACACACCTTAACACATCATATAAATCACAATTATTCATATATTCGTCAATAATAACCAATATTCATACTAAATTAATTAAATAACTAATTAAATAATTAATCTTGATTTTTGGGGTGTTATAGTAGCCACGGCCCCACCCTGTTTTGTCATGTTTTTGACTCGGGAATAAAAGGAGTAAAAAGAGAGTTTTGGTAATATGATTTCGACCTAGATTGTGCCCAATTGAAATGGTTCTTAAGAGAGATACATTTGAGTAAAAGATACATTTGGGACTTAGGTTGGAGCATGGATATCAAGGCTTTTATCGGAGACAAGTAATATTCAGATCTTGACACTTAGTGAAATCTAGGAAGAATTCATTTGAACGCTATTACTATCGACACAAGTATGTTGAAATAGGATGAAAATGTATAAGATCAGACTGTTATTTGGGACGCATGGAAGCTTATCAGAAACAAAAGCTGCATGAAAATGAATATGTTTCAGTTTTTTCTTAATCGATCGTTAGTAACAGTTGTGTTAGGATTATTATATAAACACTTTATGTATGTAGGGTTAAAGGTTCGCAATTCCATACCCATTTTATATACTCAAAGTATCCAATTGTGAGAGAGAAAATAGTGATTTGAAAATGTATGCACTTGGGTTTCATTTATGAATTCAATTCTTTTTACTTTTCATTTCTATTTATTGCATTAAATTTATTTTCATAGTTTCTTTGCATTTTAAATTTAGTATCAAATGAGTTTTTAAACTTATAATTTTTGCATAGTCTATCTTGGGATCTTTTCGAGTTTAATCCCTTAAGTAAAATCAAACTTTTATTTGTTTACCAAATTTCCCAGTAAACAAATTGGCCTACCCAACTGGAATTTGCCATGTTTTTCCTTTCGATATATGGATAATCGAAAACTGGCATTTTGAGGGGAAATTTGTTATCTCAGATTTTTGACACGGGAATAAAAGGATTGAAAAGAGAGTTTTGGTAATATGATTACAACCTAGTTTGTGCCCAATCAAAATTGTTATTAAGAAAGCTGAATTTGAGTCGAAGATACATTTCGGACTTAGGTTGGAGCATGGATATCAAGGCTTTTGTCAAAGACAATAGATATTCGGGTCTTGAGACTTAGTGAAATCTAGGAAGAAATTGTTAGACAATGGTGTGTATCTAGAGGGGGTGAATAGAGGCGTAAAAAATATTAGGCTCATCTCAAACTCTCCTTGCATAAGCTTAGAAAACTCCTTCACAAGATGCATATTAGTAGATTAAAAATTGATATCATCTACATAAATTTGAACTAATAAAATATGTTTTCCTTAACGTTTAATAAATAGAATAGTGTCAACTTTCCCTCTAGAGTATCCTTGTTCAAGCAAAAATTTGCTAAGTCTATCACACCATGCCCTAGAGACTTGTTTAAGATCGTAAAATGCACGTTTAAGTTTGAAAACATGATTAGGAAGCTCATAATTTTGAAATCCGAGAGGTTGAGAGACATAAACATCTTCACTTATGTATCTGTTAAGGAATGCACTATTTACGTCCATTTGAAATAATTTGAAATTCTTAGAACAAGCATAAGCTAATAAAACACGTATAGCCTCAACTCGGACCACTGGAGCATAAGTCTCCTCATAGTCAATGCCCTCCTCTTGGTTATACCCTTGATCCACAAGATGGTCCTTATTTCTTATTATCACACCCTGTTCTTTAAGCTTCTTCCTAAATACCTATCGGGTGCCTATGATTTGATGATTGGTAGGACGAGGGATAAGATCCCAAATGTAATTTCTTTAAACTTGCTTTAATTTTTCTTGTATGGAAATAAGCCAATGCTTATCAAGTAAGGAATCATTATTGTTTTTAGGTTCAACTTGTGATACATAAGCATGATGACAAGAAAGACTACTTATTTTAGAACGAGTAGTTACCCCATTTTTGATATCACTTATAATGTTGTCAAGAGGATGATCTTTGAATGTTCTCCACTCCAAAGGAAGACCATCATTTTCTTTATGACCTTCATGATCCTTCTCTTCTTGGGTGTTATCTCCACCCTCCTCAATCTCCGTCTCTTTAGGTTGATTAACTCCTTCATCGGTGTCTTTGAGTATGTCTTCCATGGATGCACCTACACCATGAAAGGAACTACCTTTCCGAACACTATTTGTGGAAGTCTCATCAAAAGTAACATGAACAGACTCTTCAATAATAAGTAATCTTTTATTATAAACTCTATATGCTTTACTAGATTGAGAGTATCAAAGAAAAATACCTTGAACGTCTTTCGCGTCAAATTTTCCAAGATTTTCTTTTTCATTATTTAAAACAAAATCATTTACATCCAAAGACATAGTGATGAGATAAATTTGGTTTTCTACCTTTCAAAAGTTCATAAGGGATTTTGTCAAGTATTCGACAAATAATTATCCTATTTAAGATATAACATGCCGTGCTAATAGCACCGACCCAAAAATATTTTGGTATACCATAATCATTGAGTATTGTTCTTGCAAACTCCGCTTAAATGTGATTTTCCCTCTCAATAAAACCATTTTGTTGCGTAGTTCTAGGAGCTGAAAAGTTATGTTCAATACCAAATTTATCATAATATTCTTCAAAGAGATGGTTTTCAAATTCACCTCCATGATCGCTTTGAATAGAAACTATCTTTGAATTCATTTTATTTTGAGAAATCTTGGCAAAACGTGTGAAAGCTATAAATGTTTCACCCTTTCTACGTAATAAAAACGTCTAACAAAATATAGAGTAATTGTCTACAATCACTAAACCATAATAATTCCCACCTATTCTTTTAGTCCGCGAGGGACCAAACAAATCCATGTGAAGGAGCTCAAGTGGCCTTGATGTAGAAATAACTTTCTTAGATTTAAAAGAGACCCTAGTTTGCTTACCCTATTGACATGCATCACATAGGTGATATTTAGAAAAATTTATTTTTGGTAGACCGATTATTAAATCTTTTGAGACGATTTTGTTAAGTAGGTCAAAGTTGACATGAGCTAAATGTCTATGCCATAGCCAAGAGTCTTCACTCAAAGTAACTATACATTAGGCATTATTCAAGGAAATCTTATTTAAGTCAAGCATATAAATTTTACTAACCCCCAAACCCTTAAACATACAATCCTTCTTTTCACTATGTTCAATTATGCAACAATCTTTTGCAAAGGATACTTTGTATACATTGTCACATAATTTACTAATACTAAGAAGATTATGTATAAGACCTTCAACTAGCATAACATTTGAGATTGAAATAGTTGAGGGATTACCTATACTACCTTTTCCAAGTATCGCACCTTTGTTGTGATCACCATAGAACACAAATCCTTTCTTCTTAGCCACAAGGTCAGAGAAGAGTGATATATCTCCCATCATATATCTTGAACATCCACTATCGAGAATCCACTTTCCCGTCATAGCATCAAGACATTTAACCTACAAAAAATCAAACAAGGGTGGTAGGTACCCAATTCTTATTGGGTCATCCTTTTTCTTTCCTTGTCGATGATTTTCCATGAAACAATAAGTTTCCTCTTCATCACTCTCACTTGAGCTTTCATCGCTTGAGGATTCATTTTCACTTTCCCAAGCATCATAGGCTTGTCTAGGCTTGTTTCTTTGGACATTTCCATTCTTTTTGGTAATAGATGGTCAATCCAGTTTATAAGGACTGGCCTTACCACATGCGTAGAAAATAAAATTTCCTTTGTCCTTTTTGTTGTTCTCTTATTTGAGGGAGAAGGATTGCCTTCTAAATTTCATGAGATTATTGTCAGAATGTTTAACTCCGTTTTTCCGAACATACCGATTATACTTCCTCATAAGTAGTCCCATCTCTTTATCATCCGAGATCTCATCATCACTAGAGTCATTATTCTTGTTTTTATCTTCTTTTGAGGATTTAGAGCTAAAGGCCTTAAAATATTTGGACTTCATAACTTCCTCCTTGTGACTATCATTATTCTTCTTTTTCTTCTCAAGCTTATTTTAATATTTGTCCAAGCAATTGAGTTCATGCTTGTGTTCTTCAAACTTATCAAAAAGTGCGGTGAGATCAAGTGTTTCAAGATTGTTAGCTTTCTTGATTGAACTGACCTTGGGTTTCCAACACCTAGTAAGATATCTTGAAACTTTATTAGTAGCAATAGCATTGGAAATAGGATTACCTAGCAAGTTCAAATGATTAATAAGGTGAGAGAATCTCTTTTGCATTTCCGCAATGGTTTCACCAATGCAAAAGAGTTCAAACTCTTGAGTGAGTGTATTAATCCTAGCTTGTTTGACCTCATTAGTTCCCTCATGGGCAACTTGTTGAGTGTCTCACATAGCCTTAGCGGTTTGAAAATGGGAAATGTGATAGAACTCATCAACACCAAGTGCTAATACGATGATGTTCTTAGCTTTCCAATCGTAAGACCACTTTTTATTATCATTCTCATCCCATAGATTTTCCGGCTTAGGCATAGCAATGCCATCAACATCATATGTCACCATTGTTGGAACATTTTGAATGGCTTCCCAAACACCTTTGTCATATGATTTGATATGAATATGCGTACAAGTTTTCCAATAAGTATAATTTTCTCCTGTAAAAGTTGGAGCTCTCTTATGATCCCCCTTAGGTTCGTAAGACATTTTCTAAAGAGTTTTCTTGAGTCGGAATGAACCCGGATCTTGATGCCACTTGTTAGATGATGACGCGTATCTAGAGGGGGGTGAATAGAGGCGCATAAAATATTTCTAGATAATCTAGATATTAATTTTTTAAAAAACTTTTTGATGCTGAAGCAATTAACTGGATAAGTCGTCAAAAAATAACTTATTGGAAACGCGGATATACAAATTATACAAGGTTAATCTATGAGACAAAATGAGTAATAGATTAATACAAATTCAAATCAATAATCCACTTTATTTATTGTTTGAACACAATCACTTTACAATGATATTTCCAAGGCTAAATAATAAAAGAACTAACTTGATCATTTTATCAAACACTTGGCGTGCAAGTGAATTTTTAGAATTTCTCTTTTAGTAGTGTGGATATACAAACCATTTATAATCAAAATTGATTATAAGCTATATCCACACCAATTTCACAAACATATTTTGAGAGAAAAATTCTTACAATTCAATTACAATCACAATGCTATTTGATAAAAAGATTGATGAAATTGAAAGCAAGTAAAAGCGAAAAAGTAAAAACACACAAGGAATTTGTCTATACAGTTCCCCACAATCGTACTCGTATGCGGGTGCGTCTGTGCCTAATTCTAATGGAACTAGGATTATTTTTATATGCAAAAATTTTAATACAATGGAAGAGTTAGAAATAACAATACAAAATTCTCCAATTTTGTGTTGATGCTCCTTCTTCCAACATTTGATCTTAAACAAGATCAAATCAATCGATAGATACAACCTATTTGTTGCTTAAGCTACTTCCTTAAAAGGATTTCAATCACCCCAGGGTTCCTTGCGAAGATTTCAAACACTCCAAGCGGTTTTTGACTTGAGTAAATCCAATTTCAAACTATCAACACAAGATCACTGATTCTATCATCCAATTCTTGCTACTTCCTTAAAAAGATTTCAACCACTCTAAGGTTCCTTGAAAAGATTTCAAACACTCCAGGGATTTTTCACATGGACGATCCTTTGCAAGATCTTGCACAAAAACCCCCAATTCAACAAATGATTTTGGAGGAGAAACCCGGTGGTTTTTCCAGATGAAGACCCCTATAAAAACTCAACACAAACCAATTGGAAATCCATAATTCTTCATCTAGATGGTACCCCAATAAAACATCATCACAATGTAATGTTGGTGTGTATGCATAAATTGGAAGGTTGAAGATGAAGAGAAAATGTAGGCTAATTTTACGGTATCATCAAGTTGTGAATGATGCATGAATGAGTATTTAAAGTTGCAGGACAATTAGGGAAATAAGGGAAAATTTGGAATAAAAAAAGTTAAAATATGAACGAATCAAACAAGATGTTTCGACCTCAAACTCGTATTTGTCAGAACATACTTTGTGTTTAGGTCGTATGTGTCGAACTCAAATAATGTCATGTGTCGACCTGAACAACTCAGAGGCTACAGGCTTAAATACGCTAGTAGATGTGTCGACCTGAAAACGGATGTGTCAAAACATAAAATAGAAATTTCTGCAATTTTAGAATTCTTTCAGTATGTATCGACCTGTATGGATACATGTGTCGACCTGAGACTTATAGAAGCTATAAGCTTTAAAAATGAGTTACATGTGTCGACCTGAAACTCAAATATGTCGGCAAAAGCAACGAAAAACTATGCAAAAATGGTTTTCAACGATTTGGATCAATTTCAATATGCTTTTTGATGATTCCTAAGACCTATAATGTAGAGGAGTGCCACAAGACATATGGATACCATCTACTTCACATAAGTGTCATATTATCTCGGTTTTGACATCATACAAAACACTTTGAAATGAAGTTGTACTCACATAATTTTTTTTACTGGAAAGGTCAAGGTTTTAAGACCATGCCTTATACAATGTTAGCCCCACCCCACCCTATTTTTTGCGGGCTTTGGGGATGGCTTAAATGGAGATGACATGCCCGTTTTCCACCCCTACTTCCATTATTCTTAGTTGTTGCATTGGGGATTGAATAAGATTCTCCCTAACAGAGCGCCTGTAGTCACCCAACCATCATGTACATATAGGGGAACCCACTATGGAAATCATTTTAGCCCACTCCACTGTAGCGCATGATTCCAAAACCGCGTTCCCCTTATCACTAGTTTCTGACAGCTTTAGATGTCTCATGAATGAGGCTATTTTATGGTCACAAGTGTAAGGTGTCTCAAAGTTCTCAACTCCTGAGAACTTTGTTGAACTGGTCGCCATTGTTAAATTCAGATTTCCTAAGAAAGAGAGTCAATATCACTGCTAAAGTTAGAGCTCCTCTTGTAACTCCTAAACATTACCACTTCGAGGATCCTATAGTCAAATATTACATCAACTCGCCTAGCATTGTTCATGCAATATTCATACAAATTCATGAGTTCCCTACTGTTGGAAGGCTCAACTATATTAAAAATCTCATTTGACTATCTAATAATCGCCATTTCCCGATAAAGAAAAGTTAAAGAAAGAGAAGAAGTGATTATACTTGTTTACAAGGAAGACTTGCTATGAAGAAAGTTTAAATGTAAATTTTCTATAAGTATAGGTTTTGAATGGTGTAAGTACTAAAGAACCGAGTGAAGAATGGAAAAATACAAGAAAGGGGGGTTTGAATTAGGGTTTTTAAAACTTAAAATAAAAGACAAATTTGTTATCCTGGTTCGTTTGAACTCAAACTACTTCAGTCCATCCCCCAAGGTGATTTCGCCTCTCCCAAATGAGGTCTTAATCTACTAATCAAACTTGATTACACAGATACAATGACAACTGTCAAAGTCTTCTTGTGTTTAAACCACAACTCGATTTTCTCAAGGTATTAAACAGTAATATAATTGAAAGTATGTACAAATATGTTTTCTAACAAAAACAATATTACAACAGTGATGTATTACACAATTGAAAAACACAAGATAGAAAGGTAATAATATTTCTCTTTTTCAATGCACAGCAAAATCGTGTTCGATTTCTTCTTCACATCTTCTTTATATTGGCAATGCATGAGAAGGTGCTTTTGGAAGGTTGATAAATAGTAGTTAATATACTTTCCAAACATAGAGATTATTGTCTTCTTTATGACGTTACTATTAATTAGCCATGAATAAAATGTAACGCTTCAGAACATGCTTACTAAATATCACATCAGAAGATGAATGTTATCGTTGGAACTCCTTTACTTCTTTCCAAAACTTTACGTATCAAAATATCAGAGTTCTTGTTCACAGCGTTAGTGCACTCAGAAGTTGTAACATCAGAACTTCTTTATTTAAGCGTGTTACACATATTTTCTTCTACGTAGGATGTGTCATAATAGAGTTTTAACAACGATCTATCTCATCTTTTGTGCTTCTTACATCAGAACTTCCCTGCTAAACAAAATACTTATTTAGGGAGCATAATTGTTCTTTGTATGTTTGTTATCATCAAAACTCTTACAAGGATGTAGAACCAAACTATGTTCTAGAAATCTCTCCCTATTTGATGATGACAAAAACTTGTATATTTTTATAGAATACTTAAAGAACATAAAGCATTAAAGTCTCCCCCTAAGTTGGATACTCGAATAAAAATATTTCCTTAAAGATTGTTCTGATCAGAGTTTTGAGAAGAAGATGTTTTTTATATGTCCACAACTGTCCTCAACAGATGTTTCTTTTCAGTAGATTTTTCATGTTTGCTTTCAAAGGATAAAGATATAAGTTATAATATTCAAAATGTTTGAGTCTGAGTCTCGAAACAGTTATATTCGAAATATCTTATGTTCTCTCCCTTTTTGTCAAGAATCAAAAAGCAATAAAAACACTTAGAAAATGAAATTCATTTTATATTCAAAAAGGATCAAGGAAATAAGAACCAAAATGAAGGGGAAAAAACTCCAGAACTAAGTTTGAGGAGGTGGAAGTCATGTGAACAGGGCTTCCAATAAACTCTTGAACTGATTGTTCGATTCCTCTTGTTTCCCAAGCACCCCCTTAATTACCTTGCAATTTTCATCCTGCTTGTTTAACCTTTCCTTAAAAACAACATTTTCTTTCTTCAACACCTCCAGAGTTTGCAACACAATAGAAGATGAGGTTATTTCAGTAGAAGAGACCACTTTTTCAGAGCAAGCTGCAATTGATTCTGATGCTGGAGCTTCTTTGACTTCCTTGCCTTTGTCTTGAAACATGAACAGAGGAAGAGGATCGGAGGGTGGTTCATTACACTATGTTGTCTGATGAGCTTCCCAAGGGTTATCATCCAGTAGAAGGAGTGGCTTCTTTACCCAGTTTCGCAGAACTTGATCCTTGAAGATTTTTCGGCAATCGCAAAAGTTCTGTTGAGCGGATTCATAGCCGAGCTCCTTTATTTTCAGAGATGCAGATTTGAACCATTTTCTGAACTGGTTCCAATGAGAATCAGAAGCAGCTGGATTGAGATTATCTACACAAGCTAGCTTTAGAGAGTTAACCCATTCCTGTATTTCTGTATCAAAAATCAACAAGGATTTATCAACATCTACTTTGGAGATTTTTTATTTTGGTTTTGGAACGACAATTTTCTGAGAGCTTGTGACGAGATTGTCCTAAGCTTCTAAATCTATGATTGTTCTAAGGGGATCTTTTGGGTAGTTATTTAGAGAGGGAGAGTCAGAAAGGATTATGGACGAATTTGGTGGAGTGGACTGATAAGGAGATGGAATATCTGGAATGGGGAGGGTCTGTGAAGAATTTGAGGAAATTATTGGTGGTTGAGAGATCATGAGAGGGCGAGTGATGCCAGGGATGGATGTTATTGTATCAGAATCAAGGTTTGGATTTTCGGTTTAGGGAGCTTCAAATAGAGGATCAAATTGATCAATATCAGAGAGAAATTATGCAAGTTCAGGCTGAGTTTGGTCAAGATGGGTAGAAGATGGATTGTTTAGAAGGTTATTTAGAGGAAATGAGGTGTCAATGTCTAGGTTAAAATCATCAAAGGTTTGTGGAGATGGATCTTCTGTAGGCTTTGGGGATGAAGGGTTTTCAGATGTTGATAATAATACTGATTCAATAACAGAAACAAAAGAAGGGTTACCTTTCTTTTTGGCAGCTTTGCGAGTCTTCTGAGAAGTTCCTTCTGTAGATGCTTTCCTTTTTCTTGGTTTTTTGCGAGAAACTTCCAGAGGTTTTTGCCTTAGATCAAGAATGTTCACATTTGGAATCATACGGTCACTCTTGCATGCTTCCAGATACATGAGAATAATATCTGGAGAAGAGTCTGCTTGAGTGAAGAGAGGAAAATCCTTCAGAGGCACTCTTCGGGTGGTAATGACTTTCTTGGTGGTGATTGTTGGATGCTTCTTAATAGTTTCAATAATCTTCACCTTCTTCAGATTTTTGGCATTCAGAGGTTTACCAGCACAAGCTTCTAGAGTGCTAGCTTGTTGAGCCTTAGTCAAATGTTCTATCAATCTGTTTTCTATCAAAATATCTGAAATGAGTCTTCCTAGAGGGATCTAATCTCTCTTTGTTATTTCTTCTTCTCTTGTTTCTTTTACGTTGGTCTTCAGATGATTGAACATAAGGTGTGGAAAATTAACTTTTGCTTTGGTGTCGATGAAGTACAGAAGGCTTGCTGTGATTGATGCAACCCAAAATTATTTTAGACCAAATTCTGAAGTAATCCTTTAGATCTTTGATTTGTTGGACGGGTGGCCAGAAGTAAATATTTCCTTTGAGATCTTGGTTAGGTCAGAACTTTTGTCAGCCACATTACTGCGTCGAATACCGCCGCCATCGTGACCTATTAGTTTCCCAATGAGATCTTCAAAGATTCTAATTTTCTTTCCCATAACGAAGGATGTAACATGATGATTTGATGTTGTTGAATGGATCTAGAATTCTTTAACAAGTTTTGGAAAAATTGACCTAGGAGGCGATCCAAGTACTCAGTCCATCCTTGGAACTCAACATCAGGGATTAAATTATACCCATTTTCCTTCATGCTTACAAAATCTACAATAAGCTCACACAAAAAATCCAGAGAATCAATGGGTGTGAGGAGAGTTCTCGAGGGTTCGATGTACTTATCTTATGTTGAAGAGGAAAAACTAGGATGCTTTGAGAACCTTGAGAAAATTGTTGAGATAAAGCCATTTGTTCACACAGACTCTTTTAGGGTTTTTGAAAGATTGAACAAATTGAAGAGAGAAAAAATTGAGAGTGGAAGTGTGATAATGATGGTGAACGAACGAAGTATATATAGCCAATGGAAATAAAATAGTAGTCTTAATTAAAAAGAAAAATATTTAAAGAAAATGATTACGTGCATTTAAAGATTCCTGAAAAGAGGGATAGTGTGAAGATATGGAACAGATACCGATTTGACTCGAGCCTCAATGCATCAACTCAACCGTTTCAGTCTCTTTAGAATTTGAACACGTGTTCAGCCTTAGAGGAAGACCTTGAATTTAGAGTTGACATATATTGATATTGAACTGCATGCTTCTATATTTGAAATGAACCGCTTTTGGAGAATGTTCAGATCTCTCATATATGTTAAAGTATTCAAGTTGACTTTTCATCCAGAGAATCTATGTGATGCATCCAACTGCTGCTATATATTCAACTTTAGCAGTTGATAGTGAAATGGTGGATTTTCTTTTGCTGGACCACGAGATTAGATTATCTCCCAAAAATTGGCAGCTTCCAGAAGTACTTTTTCTTTCTATTCTGTCTCCGGCGAAGTCAGCATCACAGTAACCTACTAATTTGTATTCTTTGGATTTTCTATAGCAAAGACCAAGATTACTAGTACCTTTCAGATACCTAAAAATTCTCCTTATCTTTATCTTTGCTCATGGGGAATCACCAAGCACCTTGACTTATATTTTGTGATCATCTATGTTTTGTATTGATTAACTTTTAATTAATAAATACAATGAATTTTTGTCCTAATTGTTGATATTATAGGTGAAAGCACAACACAGTCCATCAAGTTGTTCTACAAGTTCATGAGTTTATTTCCATGCCTTCTTCAATAAAGCTTCATTGGAATTCAAGATTCATCATTGAAGATGTTTTGAAGTAATATCATGAAAAAGTCTATTATGATCCGTCATGCCTCAAGTTGTAAAAGATAGTCCAAATATATAAGGGTTGATGGAAGAAGTTTGACCTAATTGGACAAGTTTTGGATTTCTTGGTCACAAGTGCATATCTCTCTCAATTCTCAATATTTGGAAGTGGTTATGGTTGCTATGGTTCTACATTATCATCCTCAACAACTTTTATTTATAAGATAAAAGTATTTTTGCAATAAGGTTTGTCAAAATTGAGAAGTGTTTCCAAGGCATTTTGTTGCTCTAAGAGTTAGGGTTTTAAACTTCTAAAGGCTATATCTTGCTCATCTTTTGGTATTTTTGAGTTATTCCAAAAACATTCTTCTCTTCAAAGGGTTATTAATAAATCACTTTAAAAGTTTCAAGAAAATTTTGTATGGAGGATACCTAAAGATGAAGAAATATTACAAGTCCTCTAGATAGGCCATCAAAATCCCTTATGTGACTTCAAAAGATCATAATTTGGTCAATTTTTATCTCCTTAAGCACACTCTTTTTCCACAATGATCTTAGAGATTTGAACTTCAACTCTTATTTTATGTGCTAATCTTGTAAATAGATGGAAGATGCCCTAAGGATGCAAACAATTATAGGTCATCTCATGAATTTTCACTAACTTCACCAAGTCATAACTTTCTCAATTTTTGGATTTTTAAATGGTTCAAGTCTCAAAATATCATTCAAGAGGTCTAATTCATGCCATCTTTTTTGATCAAGAGCAAATTTCAAATGGAAGGCCATGTTTAGATACAAGACATTATAGGTCATTTTTAAGAAAAAAACTTAGAATTTTTCTAAGTACAAAAAGTCAGCATCTTTTTCTCAACTTTGACTCATCACAACTTTCAGCTCAAGCATCTATTTGATTTCATTCTTTTCACAATTAAAATTTTCTAATCTCATCTTTCCAATGCATCAAGAATCAAGTCCTAAGGTTCACTAAATCGTGGACACTATTGACTCAAAGATGGTACCTTGAAACTGAAGTTTTCTCCAAAGTCAGAGTTTGAAATCCTTGATTTAGCCTCTAAACACAAAATTTCTGCGTGTTTTTACTTCTTATCATGTTTAATGAACTTCCAGAAATGATTAGCACATTGAAACACAAGCTTTGGTTGAGTTTTGAGCAAATTAGAAGTCACATTTTTCATGTTTGCAACTTCACATGATTTCCCTGCAAACTTCATCATTTCACACGCTTACGCATTCCATTAGTTTCCCTATAAATAGAGGGTCATACCTCATTCATTTTCTCAAGCTTAGAGAGCCAGAATCACCTTGTCAAACTTACTCTTGAACCCACTTTTTTGCAACTTCGAATTTGGTTTTACAGCTTTCCTCAATCCATTTTATTTGTCAATTCATCATCCTTGAACCTCACTGAAGCTAATAGAAGAAGAACTAAGATCTAAGACTTCCTAAATCGTGCTATCCAAGTCAAGTTTCAGAGCTCTGAATTTGAACTTCAATAGGTAGATTCCTTCACCAATTCTCTCAAACTTTGATACTGTAATGAAGCTCTCATCATTTTGATTCTAGTCGCAACATTTATTTTCAACTGGAAGTGAGTTTTGACCATGAATTTTAAATCTCTTTTCAAATCTTTCCTTCCAAAACAAATGAGCTACACCTTATATTAATATTTTGCGATGGTACCATTGGAATCTTCTTGAAGAGACGAAGCGAATGGTACCGGTCTCGAGCTCTAACTTTTCCATTTTAGAGACCTGCAATTCACGTGGCTGGAGGTTGAAGATGACCAACGTGTCATCTCTCAACCATTTATATCGTGCCATTTGTTTTTTTTTCAAATTCTGATTTTAATAAATGATTCAGTGTTTTATTTACTAAGGGTCATGATATGCACAACGCTTCTGATCCATTAGATTAGCTTACTAACATATTTTGACTCTCATCTAATGGTCTACATCTTTTTTGTTTTTATTTTATTTTCTAATTTTTATATTTTATTTGTTTTAAACTTCAAAAATTCATAAAAACTCATTTTAACTTCAAAAAATCCAAAAAAAAATCTTAAAAATACTTTTGATTTTTCTCTTTCTGATTATTAGTTTTTCACAATTTTATTTTGTGTTTTGATATTTTTTATATTTTTTCACTTTATTTGAATTGTTTTAAATGTTTAAAAATACTTTTCTTAATTTTTAAATTCTAAAAAAAAAGGAAGGATCCAATGACCTCTTGAAATATATTGGTGACCTTATTTTATTTTTATTTCTGACTTTACTATTTTTCATAATTTTTGGTTTATTTTGCCTATTTCTTTTAATTTTAAAAATATTTTGACTTTAAAAAATTACCAAAAATTTTATAAAAATATTTGAGCTCATTTATCATTTTTCTATGGTTTACTTTTTCTTGGATGTTTTGAATATAATTTCTATTTTCCCCTTTTATTTTTATTTAAAAACCATTTTTAAAAATCTTTTTCTTTATTTTTAAATACAATTTTATTTTGTATATATGCTGGTTGATCTTGGACTACGAGATTTTGATCATGAGCTTCATTAACATCATTGGATCTTGAGTGTTGAGTTTAACTCCATCAAAATGGATGGATGATTTTAATGATGGCTTGATTAAATTTTTTGTTCAAATATGGTTTAATTCTTATCCCATCCCTCTTCATTTTATCTTCTTCTTATTGTATCACATGTTGTTAGAGGATGATATACATATCATCTCTCCAAACATATGACACATAAATTACTATTGACCAACCTCAAAATAGGTGCGACTTCTATATAAGTCCACTTACGATTGCTTAACATAATGCTAAATTTTGTTCCGATTCGAGAAATGATTATTCGGGGCCCAAACCCCATGTTTGTAAGCCCAAGTATGTTAATTTGAATCCTTTCATCCAATAACCTTGATATTCATTGTTAGGAGGCTTTGGCCTTATCACTTAAACATCGTTGATCATTTATGGTTGCCTTTAGAATTTTCAATGAATGATATACTTGACAAAAAGAAAATGAAACTTTCTTGTTGAGAGGTTTTGATTTTTATCAATCTTCTAATGAGTTTTCAAAATCAAGTTTCAAGATGATCATTCAACTAACCTCTAATTACTAATTCATTAACATTTGACTTTTATCTTATGCCTTTATTTTATACTTTTATTTTATGTCTTTACTTTATGCACAATTTATTTTAGCATTTACATGTCATGCTATTTTCATCTTTGCTCACTTAAGCATTTACTATTATGTCATTTTTATTTTGTTCACTTGAGCTTTTCATTTCTTTTTGAAGATACCTAATAATCAACTTGAACCATAAAAAACTTTAATATTACTTGGACTATTTGGTTACTATCCTTGGCATTATGGAGTTACGGACGTCTTGGACTTAGGATTAGAGACCTTGACCTATCTTGAGACCTTGTGACCTCAACTATTATTTTGTCTGGAGCTCTTGGAGTTTACCCCAAGACATTGAGTTATTTGTTTGCTTTGTGTGCACGTTATTGTGATTACATGCTTTGTCTGTGATCAGGAATTCATCTGTATACAGTCGTTACTCTTCCCAATTTTTCTGAAGACTTAATGCAATTGAAGCTTGGTTTTCTTAAGAGGTTTATTATCTTTTCTTGTTTGGTTTCAAATTCAAAGGATGTGAGTTCTAAATTGACTCATTGTGTCAAGTGTTGGCTTCTTGTTGGTTAGACGGTTCTTTTCCCTAGCTTTTACCGTATGCTTTAGGATAATCCCTTCATCTCCTCCCATCTTCTTTAATTTCAAAAATATTCTCCCTCCTTTTGAAAACTCTTCTTGTTTTTAAACTTGAACCGCTTTCATAATAAACTTGGACTTAGGTCCATGCATTTTCAAAAATATTTTATTAATCAAACTTTAAATAATTTAATAATACTTTGACATTTTTGTGAGAAGACTAAAAGTCAATCAATCTCATTCAAACCATTTTTCCACTTTGACTTTTTACCTTAAAACTTTTTCTCAAAAGATTATACTCTTGTCAATCCTTGTAGTGATGCAAGCTACTATACTTCTATGATATGTAGTCAAGTGATATGTTTTCCACTTGGGTGTTAAGTGAGGCTTTTTTTATTTTAAAATCCAAGCTATATCCTCCACTTCGAGATGATACAAATTCTCCTTTCTCATAATCGTGGGTAGTAAGTATGTTTTCCACTCAGATACTACGATGGTGTCTCGTCTCTTAAAATTAATCAACACACTTGTGTTTTAAATTTTTTAAAAGGTGAACTATGAGTACCCTGATCCCCTATTGCACAAAAGGTGGTACGTAGGCACTAAAGGTTCGCAACCGCAGTGGGCGCAAAAATTATAAAAAATATTTCTTTTCTCATCTCCACTATCTATTTTTTATACAACTCTTATAGCCAAAATACATAGATTTTCAAAAAGGTTCATGCGGAGTACCGTAGATTTTTAGGGTGATAATACCTTCCCTTTGCATAACCAACCCCCGAACTTAGATTCTCTTCCCCTCTTTTTGGGTTATTCGCTCATTTCCCATTCCTTTGGAAAACAATAAAGCGCAGTGGTGATTTTCATTTTAATCTGCACGAGTCAAGTCAATCCAATAGCTTAGTCTCACCAATTCTACCTCTACACTTAGGTACCCATATCTTTTTGGGTCCTTGTTTGTTAGAGTTACCAAAATTCTGTTTGAGTTTTGGTTTAGCAGAAAAAGCATTACTAGTATACTTTATGACATGTGTATGTCCATAGGTGAAGTGAGAATGAACAGGTGTGTATTTTATGACTATATTATTAACTTTCTTTGGTTGAGATTTTTTACCCTTATATCCTATCCCTTTTCTTCCATTTCTAATAACTCCATAGATCATTGAAGCCATCTTGCTCCTATCTATGTTTTTAGCTAAAAAAAATTGAAAGCTATGAACATATTCTTTTATGATCCTATCAGAGTTACTAGAACCTTCTGAGACAATTTCTTTCTGAGCTTTTTGTAATTTATTTTTAATAACATAGATTTATTTTTCGAGTTTAGAAATGGTTTCTTTTAGCTCAGAGTTTTCTATTTTGAGTTTCTTAGTATCTTTAGAGTTAGATACCAGATCCTTTTTCAGGTTCTTATTTTTGACTCGAAGTTGCTGATATCGTTCAAGAATTTCTGACAGACTTTCTTCTAACTGAGATCTAGAAAAGTTAGAGAATACCTCTTCTTCCTATGTATGACTATGATTCGGATGATCCAATGTCATCTAATATGTTGGCCATTAGGGCTATGTTGTCTCGTTCATCTTCTGATTTTGTTTCAGCTTCAGAAGACTCTGAGTCATCCCATGTTGCCATAAGGCTTTATTTCTTTTCTTTGAAGAACTTCTTTTTCGGTTTTTATTTTTGGAGATTTGGACAGTCGCTTTTGTAATAACCTTGTTCATTTCATTCGTAGCAAAAAAATCTATGTTATTGGATTTTCTGTATCCAGAAGATGATTCAAAATCATTCTCTGTTCTTCTGGGAGTTCTAAACTTCCTCTTCCTGTGCTTCCACAGCTGGTTAACTCTTCTGGAGAGAAGCGATAGCTCATCTTCTTCTGATGAGGATCCACCAGAGTTCTCTTCTTTTTTGTGAAAAACCTTAGGTTCATATTTTTTATTAGATTTAAGAGCAAGAGACTTACCTTGATTTTGGGGCTCATCTTCTTCTAGATCTATCTCATGACTTCTTAGGGAGCTAATAAGTTCTTCAAGAGATATTTTGTTCAGATCTTTGGCCAGTTTTAGGGCTGTGACCATGGGTCTCCATTTCTTGGGTAAACTTCTGATGATTTTCTTTACATGATCTGCTGTTGAGTACCCTTTATCCAGAACTTTTAGTCCAGCAACCAGAATTTGAAATCTTGAGAACATTGTTTCAATGGTTTCATCTTCTTCCATTCTGAAAGCTTCATACTTCTGAATGAGAGCAAGAGATTTTGTTTCTTTGAATTGCGTGTTGCCTTCATGCGTCATCCTCAAGGAGTCAAACATGCGTTTTGCTGATTCTCTATTTGTGATCTTCTCATACTCGGTGTACCAGATAGCACTCAAGAGGATTGTTCTGGCTTTGTGATGATATCTGAATTCTTTCTTTTGATGATATGTCATTCTTTTTCTGTTGATCTTCTGACTTCTTTCGTCAACTGGATGTATGTACCCATCAGTCACCATATCCCAGAGATCAGCGTCATGAGCTAGAAAGAAATTTCAATTGTCTTTCCAGTAATCGAAGTTTTCACCATCAAAGATTGGAGGTTTTCTGTTTATTCTGTCTTTCTCATCATGATAATCATTGCTGATGATTTGACCTGATCCCACCATCGTATTTTTCTTGCTTTGATCTTTTTCTGACACGGTTAAGTGTTTGCACTCATAACCAGGTGCTCTGATGCCAATTGAAGAATGTAAAAACACAAGAAAGGGGGTAGGGGTTGAATTGAGGTTTTTAAAACTTAAAATAAAAGACACGTTGGTTATCCTTGTTCGTTTGAACTCAAACTTCTCCATTCCACCCGCCAAGGTGATTTCGTCTCTCTCAAATGAGGTCTTAATCAACTAATCAAACTTGATTACACAGATATAATGACAACTGTCAAAGTCTTCTTGACTTTAAACCACAACCCGATTTTCTCAAGGTATTACACAGTAATATAATTGAAAGTCTGTATAAATATGTTTTCTAATAAAAACAATATCACAACAGTGATGTATTAAACAATTGAAAAGCACAAGATAGAAAGGTAATAATATGTCTCTTTTAAAGTGCACAACAAAATCGTGTCTGATTTCTTCTTCACATCTTCTTTATGTAGGCAATGCATGAGAAGGTGCTTTTGGAAGGTTGTTAAATAGTAGTTAATGTAATTTCCAAACATAGAGATTCTTGTCTTCTTTCAGTCGTTATTATTGATTAGCCATGAATAAAATTTAATGCTTCAGAACATGCTTACTAAAGATCACATCAGAAGATGAATGTTATCGTTGAGACTCCTTTACTTCTTTCCAGAACTTTACGTATCAGAATATCAGAGTTCTTTTTCACATCGTTAGTGCACTAAGAAGTTGTAACATGATAACTTATTTATTTAAGTGTGTTACATAAATTTGCTTCTATGTAGGATGTGTCATAATAGAGTTTTAACAACGATCTATCTCATCTTCTGTGCTTCTTACACCATAACTTCCATGCAAAACAAAATACTTATTTAGGGAGCATAATTGTTTTTTTGTGTGTTTGTTATCATCAAAACTCTTACAAGGATGTAGAACCAAACTATATTCTAACACCGAGTACTTCACTTATAAAATCGGAAAAAACTAGGTAACATAGGTGTTAGACTTTCCACCTTAATTGCAGCACTTTGGCTTGCCACATTGCAACCCTCAACGCATTTATTTTGTTGTATTTGAAGGGGTGGATTTAGTCGCACATTTCTTAGAGATATGGCATGTGTTGTGTTTATAAGTGGGCGAAATCCTCACCCTACAAGCCAGTTTTGTAGGGATGAGTTTGATCCAACCCAATTTGTGAGATGGTATCAGATTCTATCTTGGATCCTTTGTTGGGCTTCCCACATGGTCCACGCTTTGGGCTCATTGAGACCCACCTTAATTACGGTCCGCCCATAGTCGCCTTAATTGCAGCACTTTTGCTTGCCACATTGCAGCCCCTAACACCATCATTGTGTTGGCTTTGAAGGGGTGGATTTAGTCCCACATTTCTTAGAGATAGGGTATGTTATGTTTATAAGTGGGGACAATCCTCACCTTACCAGCTGGTTGTGTAGGGATGAGTTAGGCCTAACCCAATTTCTGAGAATAGGCTAAGATTTCCTTTTACTTTGTATACACTACCTTGCATAAAATGAACCACCATATATCTCATGTTTTGTCACATGTTAATGACCCAAGGGTTTTCTGTAGATTTGGCTTCTGAGGCAAGTCTCTCATTAGGTACATTTAATGTTGCACATATGCCCTATGCTTATCTTGAGGGACTCATCTTAAGGGATGCTTGAGGAACTTACCCCACATTCTGATTAAGGGACTCTCCCCATGTTATACTCAAGGGACTCGCCTCATACTCTGCTGAGAAAAATATACAAAACATCTTAAGGGAGATGCACTGAAATTAAATCACTTTCCCCTTTCCAAGGTCTTGTGATTGAGGGTCTGTGGAATGAGATAATTTATTTGGGCTTGCATAAGGATTGTTCAGTGGAAAAGTATGATTTGGGTTAAAGGCTAACTAAGGACATAAAGCGGGACAATCGTCCAAATTGGGTGTGGGCGATAGAAGTGGCGTGGTCGCTCGAGTTATAATGGATGGCCCCCACCATAATTAGAGTCTCTGACACACAATCTTCCTTGTTTTTCCATGAATATAACAGTACAAGGATATCAAAGAGAGAAGAAAACTCCCCCACAATCTAGGGATAAAGAGAGCCCTATTTACCCTCACACTCTATATAATGTATATATGGGGTTTTTATGTGGGTCTCTATAAACACTCCAAGCCTCCAAAGTTAAAGAGGGAGGAAATTTCTAGCGAAGAAAGTACTGAGTCTCATAGTCATTACGTGAGTAGGTCCCTATCTCTCACTATTGTATGTTTAACAAGTACATTAGTCTTTAAATTTTTCTTATTAGAGAGTGTGAAAAGAACCTCATGAAAAGTATCTCTTTCTCACTGCTTGATGCTTCCAATGCATCTGTAATTTCATCGAACTTCCCAAGATGGCCAATTGGATCCTCACGATCCATTTCAATGAATGGATTATGATACGAGAGTTGCAACACGCTATTCTTCATCTCTATCAAACTTTGGTTTGGACCATGTTTGTCAATATAAGCACGTCTTCATGGACCGTTGTTGGTGTGGGAGGGTCTACTTGATCTTCCACATTGTTAGCCTTTGTTTATTCAAAAATTAAGGAGTTGACTAATTCTTCTTACTATGCTTTGAGGTTGATGAACCTGTTTTTCCATGTCTCGTTGTTTGTACTAGTTATTCTATCAAACAACAAATTGAAATGAAGTTGATCAACTTGAGTCTTACATCATATAAACAAAGAAAGTTCAAGAACCTACACCATACATTAACGAACAATAGTGAATTTAAAGTAAATATATATACAAATTAAATATAACAAAACTAAAATTAGACAAACATAAATTTCTGCTATGTAAAACATAGTGACACAAGTGTTCAACAACGATGTCATTTGATGGTTCTCTGTAAATAAATAAAATTATTGATATATCAGATAAGGATTTCCTGACTTTATAGCGGGAAAGTCAGGATGACTTTGAAGAAATCTCATCCATCTGATCAATCACGTGTACCATTTTCTACCTCGTATTCATCTTCTTCATTGATATTTTGAATAAAACTTAGACAATTTTTAAAAAAACCTGTATCAGCAAGCATTAAAGCGTAACATCAACCAGAAATCTTTGCTCCCATTCAATTTATACCTTTCAATCTAAGCAGTTATTGATCCCTTTTCGATTAAAGTTTATGAAGGGAATCATTATTCTGCAAAAACAATTTGGAATAAAGAAGTCACTATGTTCAAAGTTCAAGATGAAGCAGAGAAAAATGGAACGGTGAAGACATTCGTCGATGAGATGATACCAACACAAACTAAAGAAGTAGAATGCAACTGTGAAGAAACGTTGAAAGTTGCTTAGCGGTGAAAGGTTGAAGGTGTGACAATGATGAAAGATTGAAATAAATAGTGGCAATGAAAGGTTGAAGGAGGCGAACAATGGAAAGTAGAAGGAGGCGGGAGGTGGAAAGTAGAAGGTGGAAGGAGGCGCGAATGTGGATATGCATCTAACATTTTATTTTTTACAAAATAATACAACTTATGATATGTTTTGATCTGCTTGATTGATCTTATGATTAATATTTTTTGAAAAACACCTTGACTTTTCCACTATAAAGCCAGAAAATCCTTATCTGATATCCACATAAATTCATATTATATCCTAATATATCAAAAGATTTTGTTTGAAACAAATTTAAATACTAGTAAATTTCAATTAAGAAAGTGCTTTGGGATTAGAGTTCATCACTTAATCATCTAATGACAAAATTGTATTTGTAATATATAAATCTATGTTTTACCATTAAAAAAGTTTATAACCAACCTATAATGGATGAGTATAAAATATTAGACTAATCCATAGATCGATAGACATCTCATCATCCACAAGTGTTGACATCACATCAACCAAAATAAAGTTAGATTATCTCAAATAAAATGATAACATATCCAGACTAATTACCATTATCACTCAAGATTAGAGTTTTACTCTAATTCATACACATCAAAAGAGCAATAATTGAGCTGATTAATGGAAACACAAAGTTTTATTTTGTGATTCTTCATGAGTTCTTGCTTAGGGGTCTCATTCCTTACACTATAGTTTTCCTTTTGTACTTTATCCTTTTGTTATTTCTTCTGATATTAAAAATTAAAAATAAATAAACTAATTTTATTTTCAACCAATTGTAGTCTCCGGCAACTTTTATTTGTAAACAACAGCACTTTAAAATTGGTCAAAATTAAAATATAAAACTAAAAAACAAAATTAGAAAAATAAGCTTAATGTAAACTTCTCAATTCCCCCCACTAAATTGATAATGACAAAGTAGAGATAAATTTCATATTACATTTGCTAATTTAATCATCATAAACTCTCAATTTTAAATACAATTTTTTTCCCAATATACTTTAACACAAAAGTTAAAGAATAAATCTGGTATCACATATATAAATGTTTAATATGATAATAAGTAGGTGGACATCTATTTTGCAAGTTAGTGTATACAAAAAAATATATATTTTTATAACAATATTTTTTAGTTTTTTTTATAATTTATCTGTATTTTTTATAATTTATTTGTATTCATCATAAAAAATTATGTTAATTATTTTTTAAATTATGTTCATTCTTTGAAACGGAGTGTACGTTTCAATCACTTATAATAATGTTTACAATTATTACTAATATTTTGTCAAACACAAAGTTATTATATATTTTATAGATAAGACTCTTTCTAATCAAATTATTTTAAAAATGAATGAATATGACTGTATGGACCACTGATTTAACAGAAACGCCATTTCATATAAAATAGTTGTTTACACAACTGATCTTGACAAACTACTCTTTATTTTTGTTATTTTTAAATTTAACTTAAACAACATGTATTACATTTTTCTTTTAAATGAGAAGGGTCATATATTCATATTCATATGTAGTACAATTCGTACCATCTTTTCAAAATAATACAATTCGTACCAACCAACATACCTCTTGTTTGCAATAAAATATATATATATATATATATATATATATATATATATATATATATATATATATATATATATATATATATATATATATATATATATATATATATATATATATATATATATATATATATATATATATATATATATATATATATGCCTCTTGCTTATTTTAAAATGATTTGTTTTCCACAATAATTGTAGTTAAATTTGGCGCATATATAGTATTAATCACTTGGTCTCAATCAATTAGATTTTGAATCTTCTCAATATACTTCTTTGCTCTTAACTTTATATATATATATATATATATATATATATATATATATATATATATATATATATATATATATATATATATATATATATATATATATTAATTGTTCTGAATTAATACATTTGTGATATCATAATATCATATTAGAGTTTGTCTAATCTATTTTTACAAAATTGACTTAAGAATCGGCTTGTAAAGTGATATGTCTATATAAACTTTTTCAAGACTCTATTTTTAATTAATGTGAGACATGAGATTTTACAAATACACTCATTCTCGCCCAACACTCCTCTAGACATTGTGCGTGGAATGGTGGGCAGTCCGTAATTCGACCGATAGGCTCTGATACCATATTAGAGTATGACTTAATTTATCTTTACACAACCAACTTGTAAGGTGAATGATGTCACTTTATCTAAACTCTTTCAAGACTCTATCTCCAACCAACGCTAGTGTAACGCGGTGGAAGAACTGAGTTGGAATGTTTTGCGTTTGATCGCAATTGTTGCGGATAGCAAGAGTCGCCACCGACTTTTCTTTTATCCAATAAGAAAAGGCTGAAAAGAACAGGAAAGACCTTTCGAGATTATTTCTTGAGTTCGGGGGGTAGATTATGAAAAGGGAAGGTGTTAGCACCCTTTTCATCCATAGTTATCTATGGACTCTTAGTTGTTTGCTAGATCACTTGCTTTTGTTTGAAAGTATGTTTTATGGTGTGGTTTTGAAAGTATTTTGAAAACGTGCCTTTGTAATCATTCTCGTCTCTATAAGAACGCATACAAAGTGTTGTTTGAAAAATAGTTCAAAGAAGTGTTTATTTTTTAAAGTGATTTTGAAAAAGTGTCTTTGTAATAATTCACGTCTCTATAAGAACGCGTACGAAGTATTGTCTTTTGAAAATGTTTCAAAATGAAAGTGTTGGTGTATAAAATGTTTTTGTTATGAGAAAGCGAGCAACTAGGAGCAATCTACCTACTCAAAAGGTCTTAAATATTCTTTTCTCCCCCCTTTAGATGTTGCTATCTTACCATTGATTTGGTAAGAAGTCCCATCATTGTATGTGAAGGGATAGGCGTGAGACGTTTGTATAGTCATAGAAGGCAACCTATGGGACGTTTTAGCAATATCCTTTAGGGACTAGATCATTTACCGAAGACAACATTGAGGGTCATCGAGGGACTACGATCTTTTATCAAAGGTCTTTGTTAAAACACCCATATTCGAGGGACATGACTATTTTTCCGAGGCAACAAGTGAGATTACCCTAGAGGTGTATGTGTGTAAAGTGTATTTGATTTGCATGCATTTAGTCTTTGATTATGGGTTATCTACTTGTTGTTTTTATCATGCCATACATCCTAATTACTAACATTTATATAAAGCAATAAAAATGCAGAAAATAAATATCCTACACTATTACAACTATATTGAATAGCAATAAAATATAAAGACAAAAACAAAATAAAGAAGGGAAAATAAGTCTTTTCGATCCAGGCAGCAGTATCCTTCGATTCTGCTCTTCATGGCTTCTTTCGATTTGGCCTGAAGGGGTGAAGGCGTGGCTTTCGACTGAGGCCTTGGGGTCAGCATGTTATATCTTTCGATTGGGGCCTGGAAGTCAGCATGTTGTGCCTTTCGACTAGGCCTGGAACCAATGCAAGATGCAAGATGCCTTTTTTCCTCCTTCGACTGGGGGTTGAAAGCAGTGAGGGAGTGTCTTTCGACTGAGTCTGGAATCAGGGTAGGCATGCTTTTCGTCTGGGTCTGGAAGTCAACATGGTGTGACTTCTGGTTGCCTCTTTCGCTTGACCTGTAGGTTAGTGTGGAAGCCAGGGGCTTCGTTTCCTACTCCCTCTTTCTTGTTTCTTTCATTTCAACTCTTAAATAGTAACATGGCCTAAGGCCATGCTAGCATTTCCTTATAACCAGTTTAATACTTAATGCCTGTTTAGGTAAACAAGAAGCAAAATGAAAGGGTTAGCTCTGAAAACATATTAAAAGGGTGGAAATGAAAATAACAATGATACGTACATGCTTAAAATGAAAATAAAGTTTATTCACATATCATGCCTAAAAAAAAGAATTCAAGGGTAAGAGGGACTTACCTTGCTTCAAGCTAGAGCGTATGCTGGACCTTGAGTCCACCTTGAGTGATTCTGGATTCGAAGGGAGAAAGTGAAGGTGACGTCTCTAAAGTTGGATTCAAAGAAGAAGAACAATTGTGATGTTCTTTCTACTGGATTCGAAGGGTAACAAGGCACAGGGATGCTTCAGATTCAAAGGGGACAAATGTTTGGGATTCTGGGTTTGTGTTTTCACAAATGTTTAAGTGTTTGAGAACTTATCGTGTTTGAGAAATTTTTAGATTCCTTCCTCTGGCCAAAAAATCCTCTCTTTCTTTGCAAATGTTTCTCTATTTATAGAGAAAAGAATCAACATATTTGAAGTAATCAGGTTTGTATGATGATAAACCATGGTTTGGTTAAGGGTGAAACAAGTCAGTCCCTTTTCGTTGTTCCCACGTTTCTAGTACAAGTGGGGGGCTGCTGGAAGAAGATTGGACTTGTGCTTCTGGCACTGCTTTTCGTTCAGACATGAATTAGGTTGGAAGCTGCTTTTGTGATAAAAGTACTCTCTATGAAAGAAAAGAGTACATAGCTTTTGCTATTTTAACCAAGAATAGTATTATCCAGTAGGCAAACCTTCGAACCTTTGTACAAGCTTCTGATTATGTAAAGATTTGGAAGCAACATAGCCTGACAAGTGAGATTTGGAGGATATGGCTATGAGATTTTCTCAAACTTGCTTCGAAGGATCCAGAGTTGGGTTCGAAAGATGATGATTCGAAGGAGACCAAAACTCCAATCGAAGCTTTGTGTGAAGGTGGATCTTATCCAATCGAAGGCTTACCTTCCATGGGTCACATGTGGACAAACAAAAGAGTGTACATAGGGGGTCCCTGCCTTGTGACTTCATGCCAACATGCAAAAGATCTATGTTCAAACGAAGCTTGCATGAAGGGAACCAACATGCCCAAACGAAAGGTGTGGCCAGTAGCTTATACTGAAAGATTCATGTGCCCAGACGAAGCAAGCATTAAGGGAGTCAAATGCCCAAATGAAAGGTTTGACCAAAACCTTGTGCTGGAGGATTCATGTGCCCAAACGAAAGGTGCATGTAGGAGGCCAAAATATCCAGATTCGAAAGAGGCATATAGGAGGCAAAAAAGTGAAAATCGAATGATGCTAAAAGGGTTCCTTTTGCCTTGGAATGAGACTACATGAGGCTTTGTGTCTTGTGAATCCAATCCAACGTGCCAGAGGCCCATGCCCAGTCGAAGGATGCAAGCCAAGCTTGCATCGAAAGAGGCCAAAAGGCCAATCAAAAGAGCTGAATCAAAGAGCACTTATTTTTCTCCAAATTTTTCAAAATATTATTTTTATCTGTTTTTCCCTTTTTGACAGTTTCCTTTTACTCTTGGTACTGGAAAATCCGAATGTACTTGTGCAAGCCTGAACCTTGAGAATCCTTGTGAGAAATGCCTTGAAAAATGAGAGGGAAAATTTTGGGGTACAACAGCTGCCCCTGTTCAATCTTCTTAAACCTGAAGAGTTAGATTGGAAAGCCTGCCATTCGTGACTTAAAGGTGGAAGATGATTGAACACTAAAGTTACCATAAATTTGCACTCGATGATATGTTAGATGACTGTGTAGGGAATTGGCTTAAAGATTCCATTTGGAGGGATGATGGAGAATTTTCGGATATGGGCTTATAGATGCCATCCAAAGGTGATTGTTGACAAAAATTAGACTAAGTCTAAATTTTGACTTCAACTGGAGAAGAATCAGAATAAATCTTTGGAGTGATTTATCTGAACCAGAGAAAATGTTTACAGGAAAGGAATTAAGATAAACCATTGAGATATTTAAACTGAAACAACATATGTAGTGGGATGAGTATCAGAATATTATCCATAAATGGATTGTATCTGACTCGTATCTGAAAGATGTACTGAATGAGCGTTAGAATGACATCCGTATCTGGATTGTATCTAGACTGTATTTGAAAGGTATGCTGAATGAGTGGACGAATGACATCCGTATCTAGATCGTATCTGGACTGTATTTAAGAGAAAAATATGGAATAAGTATCAAAATAATATCCGTGTCTGGATCGTATCTGAACTATTTCAGGAGTAATCTAGAGTAAGTATCAGAATGTCAGTCGTATCTGGATCGCATCTGAACTATTTCTAGAAGGAATCTGTAGTAAGTATCAGAATGTCAGCCATAACTAGATCGCATCTGAACTGTTTCTAGAAGAGAATCTGGAGTAAGTATCAGAATGTCAGCCATAACTAGATCGCATCTGAACTGTTTCTAGAAGAGAATCTGGAGTAAGTATCAGAATGTCATCCATATCTGGATCACATCTGAACTGTTTCTAGAAGAGAATCTGGAGTAAGTATCAGAATGTCATCCATATCTGGATCGCATCTGAACTGTTTCTAGAAGAAGATCTGGAATAAGTATCGGAATGTCAGCCATATCTGGATCACATCTGAACTGTTTCTAGAAGAGAATCTGGGGTAAGTATCAGAATGTCAGCCATATCTGGATCGCATATGATCTGTTTCTAGAAGAAGATCTCAACAGATAATGAAGGAATCCTGGACGATTTCTACTCCAAAAGGATGAAGAAATCCAACCTTGATTTTGTCTTGGAGAAGTTTACAGATTGATGACATTTATCTGTTGATTTTTTTCCTGAAAAGGTAAAGAAAAAGTTGTATGCAATGTCATCATGGATGAAATGCAAGGCGTAATGATGTTTATCAAAAATAAATGAGACTATGTTGTATGCATTTATCATGTATGTAAATATGATGCATGAAATGTTGTTGGAATGTAATTTTGTCTTGGAAAAATAAATCCTTGACAAGTGCTGGGGAGCCATTAAATCACATACTGCTGCTGTGGATGAAGAGTAAGCTCCTCTTCGTACTTTGTTTTAAGATGTCTCCGTTGGGGATTTATGTTTTGTTGTTTTAAGGAGAAACTTCGTTGAGGAATATTGTCTTGTTTAAGAAGGCTCTGTGGAGAGTGTTGATCTTTGTTTGGGGAAAAGAGTTCAGGAGTCTTAGTTGTCTGTTGCTCTACTGGGGAGTTATGTTAGGGAAGATTAAATTAACTGTTATCTGGTCGTATTCCAGGCTTCGCAGAAAATTTCTTGGGAGAGTGAAGTTAAACTATTATCTTGTAGGTTTTCAGGCTTCGTAGTAACTTACTTGAAAGGATGAAGTTGAACTGATATCTGGTCGGGTCCAGGCTTCACAATAACTTACTGAAGTTAATTGTTATCTGGTCGGATTCCAGGCTTCACAACAAATTTCCGAGAGAAAGAAGTTAATTGTTATCTGGTCGAATTCCAGGCTTCACAACAACTTATTGAAGTTATCTGTTATTCGGTCGGTTTCCAGGCTTCATAGTAACTTACTGAATTTGATTGTTATCTGGTCGGATTCCAGGCTTCACAAAAACTTACTGAAGTTAACTGTTATCTGGTCGGTTTCCAGGCTTCACAGTAACTTGCCGGGGATTATAGAGCAGTCTACTGGGGAAGAGGAGTAGTGGTCCCTTTATTTGTAGAAATCAGAGAGGCAAACCCAAGCTGGGGAATCTGTAGTTTGTTGGGGAAATAAACTCTGTCTCCAGTCTGTTGGAGAGGTGTCTTCTTTTGGCAGAAACCATCGAGGATTCTTGAGGTCGACTCAGTTAGGGAGAAGTTTTCAGAGATTGAAACCTTGGCTGGGGGTCACCCTATGAACATGATTTTGGGGGAGATTTGTCCCTGCCCCTGGTAGAAGGTGTTGCCACACTGCCAGAAGATGTTTTTTTGATCGTACATGATTCGTTGCTGGAACTCATGTCCAATGCCCCAAGTGATTCAGATGGAGATCTGCCTCTGGTATATTCAATACTTCTTGAGAGATTTTCTTGGAATCTTGATTAGAATTCCCCAGGTGTGTTGGATAGTGACACATTATACCCACTTGCTTATAGGAGATCTGTTATTCGAAGCGTCTTCCCACTTGAAGTGATTTTGTTCATTGAGAGGGTTTTTTTTTGTTCACTGGATATTCGTCGTGCGAATTTCTCCGCTGTCAAACAAATAGCCATATACAAACAACGATATTCAAATAATACAAAGTTTTATGCTTGTCTTGAAGTTTTGAAAATGCGTTTTAGAAGATAAAGGAATTTTGTAAGAATGTGAATTCACCTTTTGTAACAATATGCTTTCGAACTAACCTATGCTTCAATTAGGACTTTTGAAGGGTTGTAGCGTGGCTTGGTTCACGGTTTAAGAAACAAAGGATAAAGGCTCAAATTTTATTTGTACCCACCCGTTCTTCGTGATGTTCTTCAGTCCTAAACTCAGTTAATTGTACGTTCGAACTCCAATGACGTTTTGGTGATGGTTCAGACAAGTTTAGTTTATCGGAAGGCAATCATTTTTTGCAACATTTTTCATGTTGTTGAGGATTTGTAGTGACCTCTTTTTGATTTATTATCCCCAATTTTGCCTGATTGTTCTTGTTTTATGAGAATACAGTCAGCGGGATGCCCTAGTTTTTCTTAAGTCTCCTTTGTAGGTTTTGAATTAGTGGGCTTTTCTTTTGAGAGATAATGACTGCCTATTTGATAGGGAACCATCACCATCTTTTGATTCCATAGGAATGTTTTTGATATCACTCGTTGTATACAAAATGAGAGTTTGCGACTGAATACGTATTTGAATTAACTGAGAGACTACCCTGCCCCAGGTTTTGATTAAAGGTTTCAATTTGTGTAAAAAATAAAACTCTTACTTCTTAGGCTTAAGGGAGCTGACTAGGAATTATTCTCCTTATAACTCCTGTGTTTAGGAATTGAAAGAAACGCATGTACATCGTCATCCAGGTCTGTCCAAAAGCATATTGTATGAGATCATGGCATTGTTTTCGTCATCCTCCCTCTAAAGGCTTACAACTTTTAAAACAAGAGTTGAATATCATAAAGGGAGTAAAAAATATAGTTTAAATATAATGAAAAGAATAGATTAATTCAAGGCAAACATATGAAATGCATTAATAAAACAGAGTTTGACATTAATGGATAAGTGTTTGAACAACAAAAAGATTACAATTGAAAATTCAAAATGAACAGGACGCTCTCAATCATTCGGCATAGGAGTAGTGATCACGTTAGGAGCCCCTAGAGGGTCAAACTCAATCTCATTGGCATCAATCATGTCTTGGATCCTGTTCTTCAGAGCCCAACAACTGTTCGTGTCGTGTCCAGGACTATCAGAGTGGTATGTGCACCTTTCATTGGGATGATAGGTAGGAGCAGAAGTGTCGGGGTTCCCGAGAGGAGCCTTTAACGTAATCAACTTTTCTTTCAACATGTGTCGTAGCGCTTGATCTGGTGGCATGTCGATCTTAGTGAATTATCTTTTAGGCGCAACCTCCTTACGTTGATGCACATGTTGCCGTTGTTGAACCGATACAGGATTAGAGATCAGAATTGCCTCTACGTGCTGGACGTGGTTACCCTGGTTATGACCTTTTAGACCGTACGCGGCATCCGACTCTTTCTTCCCAATGAGAGGTTGTTTCCCTGTACTCAAAGATGCACCCCGTTGGATTTTACCGCTTTTGATGCCAGCTTCGGCCCTTTCTCCCATTAGTATTATTTCGATCAACCCGGCTCAGGAGCTTCCGATTAGGTGATTGAAGAAAGGTCCCGTCAAAGTTCCCATAAAGATGTTAATTAGTTCCCTGTTAGTTAAGGGTGGCTGCACCCTGCCAGCCAGGTCTCTCCACTTTTGGGCGTATTCTTTGAAGCCCTTGTTGGAACGCATGGCCATATTCTACAATTGCACACAAGTTGGTGCAAGATCAGCGTTGTATTGGTACTGCTTGTAAAAAGAAACATCTAAATCTTCCCAAGTGTGAATGTGGGAACTCTCCAATTGATAGAACCACTCAAGTTGCGTCCCAACTAAACTCTCTTGGAAGAAGTGGATCCAAAGCTTTTGATCAGTTGTGTATGGTTGAATCTTGCAGACATAAGACTTTAGGTGCATCTTAGGGAAAGAGAATAAATCATATGGGGAAAAGGTATGGATTTTGAACTTTGGTGGGATGACCACTCCAGTAACCAAACCCATGTATCCTAAGTCCAAGCCAGGCACAACTTGGATCTCCACAGCTTTTAGTTTGTCTTCAAGCTATTTGTATCTTTCATCCGCTGGTGGATACTGCTCCTCAGAAGAATCATTGTCATCAGTAGCTATGCTAGCTCTAATGCTTCTAGCTTCCTCTTCTTGACTGTCTTCTTCTTTATAATAAACATCTTCTTTTTGAGCTAGCTGGGCATGCCCCTTGGACCTTCTTCTCACGTTGAGGATAACAACCTTTTTCTTCTTCTTTCTCTCTTTCATTAAGAGTGTTTTCAGATCTTCCTGCTCCTGGGCCAAGATCATGAACACTTGTTGGAACTGAGCGTTTTGGCTTGGAGATCTTTAACTGTTTGCGCTAGAGCCATCTCTTACTGAAATAAACAGTAAGCAGATGAGAAATCATGTACGGGAAAACCTTATGATTAAATTCATGATATGTGGATGCAATGTTTTCAAGGATCTCGCGGGGTAAACATAAGAAGATGTTAGAATTTGAACGTTGATCAATAGCTTTGACTGGGGAACTTCGCATCGGTGGATGTCCTTCCACGAGAATCAAGATCACCATGTCAAGTGGGTCATAGCCCTTGACTCAAGCTAACGTGCTTTGGTCTTCGATGACATTTGATTAGAGAATGAATCCTTTTGCCCCTTGATAGGCGTATGGTTCAACATGACCATGCATCATAGGCCCTTGAGATCCTTGAAATGGTTATTGAAAATGCTATGGTATGATGTTATGATGTTATGTACAAATAATCATATACATACAAAGCATACAAGTCCTTAGGTTTAGGCTTGCATGAAGTTTGTAGGTAAGTACCCTCTTGAAATTTAGTTGGCTCAACCTGTCCTAGTAAGTAACCGGGTTCTAGGGGATCTCAATATCACTGATCTTTCTTCATCGGGCATTGTTTCAACGCAAGCCTCTTTAATGGAGACCGAAATATCCCAAAAGTCCGATCTAAATGAGGGTAGTATCGAGTATCAACCAACTTTGTACTGCACCAAAGCCGGCTACCTCACTACTTCCTAATGGCCAAGTTGTTCAAGTAAAGGTTCTAAATTCAGTTAGTGCTTCATGACACCACACAGTGGCCCCGTATTCTCCTTGACTACTCAAGGGCTACGAGTACCAACAAATGTGTCACACTAAAGTAGCTATTGTTTAGACCATGTCAGTATACCCCACACAGTTTCCACAACTTATTGCTACTTACCTAAAAAGGTGCCCCATGTAACACCCCAATTCTACCCGATAATTATAAATGTAAATCAGAGTTTTAAAATTTATACAACTGAATTAGGATGCCACAAATTCAATTAAAAACACATTGCATTCAACGTGGATACATAACACTTTAAAACTTCGGATGAACCATCAGCATAATAATTTAATCTCTTAATTCAACAACTTGAACATCTACGCATCAGAATCATAATAACATCTTTGTCCAACATCACAACAACTTCAAAATACACATACTTAGCAACAATCAAATTAAAGTTCAACAACTAAAATAATCAATAATTAAAATCACAAGCGTTCATCTCTCGAGTGTTAGGTATCAGAGAAATGGCACCGTCTCGAACTACTGAAGTTATACCGCCTTCACTATGGATTACCTGCACGTTACCAACGTAAGGGTATCATTCAAACAAAAGGGATGAGATATCTAACAATATAATAACACGTATGATAAATAATATGTTAGATCAGCACATATAATAACTCCACTTCACATCTAATAAACAACAATAATCATAATGGAATACCAACAATATACACATTTACCGCGTCATTACACAACTTCTTTATGCAATCATATAATGCGACTCAATACTATGAAAATGCATGTGGTACCATTGGAGCAGAACTCCCATCTCAAAATAATTGCCAATAAATAGAGGCATCAACAAGGCATAAGCCTTCATCTTAATATTCGCCAATACAAGCCATCTTAACGAGCATCTTCCCCATCTTGATATGCAATGTATGCAATACAATAATGAATTTAGTAACGACAACCACAATTAACAACATATCAACACAACATCATCGTTGGCCAGAAGCCTACATCTTAATAGCTGCCAATTATTAGAGGCATCTCAACATCATGCATCAACATAATTCATCAACATGATTCATCAACATAACTCATCAAAATAATTTATCAACATAATTCACCAACATAATTCATCAACAATTCCACAGCCACTCAGCCATAACAACAATACAACGACAGATTGACAATCTCTCAACGTTGGCCATAAGCCTACAACATGATAATGCCTATAATTAATTAAACATTTAAGGCTTATCTATAATTATCAAACCTCTACATATTATTATTCTGTAATACTATATTATCATTATCATTATAAATCTTACTGTTATGAACAAGGAGTAATCTAAGATCGTCTTATCTGCATCAACTTCACAAAATCATCATAGCGATTAACACGACAAGCTAACTCAAATCCTAATTTAGGTACTAGAATTATTCTCCTTATCCTTCATTTTAATCCTTAAGAATGAAGTTCATCACGTTAGCTATCTAACGCTTCAAACGGCACCTCAAACGGAGTCCAGAAACTCAAGTTACAACTTTTGGAAGAATCTGTCAAAAATCAGACTGCATGAGTCGACGCATACTTCTTTGAGTCGACGCGTACTGCTTTGAAATCCTGCATGAGTCGTCGCGTAATCCCATTGTGTCGACTCATATTGAGTTTGAAACACTGCATGTATCGATGCATGATCCTATGTATCGACTCATCCTGAGTCCAGAAACCTGCATGTGTCGATGCATGGCCTTTGAGGTCGACTCATACTGTTCTGTGATGAATATATTCTGCGATTTCACTGCGATTTCCCCGTCCTAGGATCTAAAGACATCCTCTAATCATAGGTAATTATCAATTATAATAATCCTATGTTTCTACACCAATTATACAACATTAGGGCATCATTGTTCATCTCTAAATCATTGATCCTCATCAAACAACAATATATATATATATATATATATATATATATATATATATATATATATATATATATATATATATATATATATATATATATATATATATATATATATATATATATATATATATATATATATATATATATTTCAATCATAAAAAAAATAACTTTTCACATATAATTCCACATACTACTCATCATAAACCCTATTATAGAGTAAGAACCACACCCTTACCTTGGATTGAAGGTTGCTATACGATTCTTTTCCCGTTGAACTATGTTTTTCTCTTTTCCTTCTTTTCTTCAAATTTCACGTTCTCTTCCAACCCTTATTCCTTCTCTTCTTACTGCTACTTATTTTTCCTTATTAATTCTAAATAACTAATATAATAACCCTATAATTCTCATTATGTCTTAATGGGCTTAAAACTCATACACCCCCTTTCTACCACTTCTAATCCTTAAAAATAAGTCCACATCAAATAATATTATTATTCTAATATTATTCTACAACTTAATAGAATAAATTATTTCAATTAATCACAACCCAACATCTATCATCATAACACAACTTCACAAATAATCTAAAAATAATTTAATTAAATAATTAATTAAATTACGGGCGTTACAACTCTCCCCCACTAAGAATACTTTTGTCCTCGAAAATTTACCTTAATCAAACAAGTCAGGATATGAGTCTCGCATCTTGCTTTCCAACTCCCAAGTCATGCTTTATCTGGCAGCTCCTAGCCAAACCAATTTAACCAAAGCAATCTCTTTTCCCCTCAGAGTCTTTATTTCACGATCCGCGATTCGTACATGCATCGTCTCCACAGTAAGGTTATCACGTACTTGCATATCATCCATATGAATCACATGAGATGGATCTGAAATATACCTTGGAGTTGTGACACATGAAACACATCATGAAAATTCGAAAGATTAGGTGGTAAAGCCACTCTATAAGCCACATTCCCAACTCTCTCTGAAATATGATATGGACCAATAAAACGAGAAGTGAGCTTCTTAGACTTTAATGCTCTCCCAACACCAGTCACAGGTGTAACTCTCAAAAACACATGGTCACCCGCTTGAAATTCTTAGTCTTTCCTTCGCTTGTCATGATAACTCTTATGTATACTTTGGGAATCTTTCATCTTTTCTCGAATCAACTTCACCTTCTCAGTAGTCTCACGAACAAGTTCAGGTCCAAGTACTACACTTTCTCAAGATTCATGACAACATAAAGGAGTTCTACATCTTCGACCATACAACGCTTCAAATGGTGCCATCCCAATACTAGAATGGTAACTGTTATTATAAGTGAACTCTATCAACGGAAGATAAGTATCCCACGAACCTCCCTACTCATGAACACATGCCCTCAGCAAGTCTTCCAACGATTGAATAGTCTGTTCAGTATGACCATCTGTCTGAGGATGATACGCCGAACTCAACCTCAACTTAGAACCTAACGCTTCTTGAAATCCCTTCCAAAAATAAGAAGTAAACCTCAGATCTCTATCTGAAACAATGCACAAAGGAACACCATGCAGCTTCACAATTACACTAGTGTAAATCTCAGTCAACTTCGACACTGGAAAACTGATGTTAATAGGAATAAAATGATCTGACTTCGTAAGCCTATCAACAATCACCCAAATTGAATCATGTCCTCTTAAAGTATTAGGTAACCCCGTCACAAAGTCTATCGAAATGCTATCCCATTTCCATTCTGGAACTTCTAACGGTTGCGTCAACCCTGCAGGCTTCCGATGTTCAACTTTCGACTTCTGACAAGTTAAACATGCATACACAAACCGAGCCACATCACTCTTAATCCCAGGCCACCAAAACAAATTCTTCAAATCCTGATACATCTTTTTAGCTCCTGGATGAATACTCAACTTACTTCTATGACTCTCTTCAAGTATCACTTTCTTCATCTCTACATCATCAGGAATACAAATCCAATTACGAAATCTCAACACACCTTGTGCATCTAACTTAAAATCACTATTCTCAGACTGATCGATCCCAACCATCGAATCTACCAGTTTCATATCCAACTTCTGAGCTTCTCTGATACTGTCTAGAAATTCATTATTAATCTTCAACATACCCAACGTAACACTTCGCAGTGTCACCTTGCAAACTAAGCTCATATCCCTGAACTGTTCAATTAATTCCAACTCTTTAACCATCATTGCCGACATATGTAAGTTCTTTCGAATCAACGCATTAGCTACCACATTCGCTTTTCCTGGATGATAATTCAAACTGAAATCATAATCCTTTAACAGTTCCAACTATCTCCGTTGCCTCATATTCAACTCCTTTTGGTCGAATAAATACTTTAAGCTCTTATGGTCACTAAACACTTCAAATGTAGAACCATAAAGATAATGCCTCCAAATCTTCAACACAAAAACAACTGCAATAAGCTCTAAATCATACGTAGGATAGTTATTCCAATGAGTCCTCAACTTCCTTGACGCATAAGCAACTACCTTATCATTCTACATAAGCACACCTCCTAAACCCATCTTAGAAGAATCACAATATACCACAAAAGGTTCTCCTGGATTAGGTAACGTCAAAATAGGATCCGATGTCAATCTTTTCTTCAATTCTGTAAAACTTTCTTCGCACTGAACATCCCACACAAAAACTCTACCTTTACAAGTCAACTTAGTCAATGGGAGTGCCAACTTAGAAAAACCTTTGATAAACCTTCTATAGTAACCAGCTAATCCTAAAAAGCTTCTAATCTCAGTAGCTGACTTTGGAGTTTCCCATTGCAACACGGCATCAACCTTCGATAGATCTACTACAATGCCACTACCTGAGATCACATGACCAAGAAAAATAACCTCTTTTAACCAGAACTCACACTTGGACAACTTTGCATACAACTTCTTCTCTTTTAAAATTTGCAATACTACTCTTAAGTGTTCTGCATGCTCATCTTCTGACTTAGAGTAAATCAAAATGTCGTCAATGAACACCACTAAAAACCGATCCAAATAAGTATGAAAGATATGGTTCATGTATTCCATGAATACTCTCGGTGCATTAGTAAAACCGAAAGGCACCACCGAATACTCATAATATCCATAACGTGTTCTGAAAGCCATCTTCTGGATATCTTCACCCTTTACTTTAATCTGATGGTAACCTGACCTCAAATCAATCTTACTGAACACACGAGCATCCACCAATTGGTCTATTAAGTCATCTATTCTTGGAAGCGGATACTTATTCTTAATCGTCACTTTATTAAACTGTCTATAATCAACAACAAGCCTCATACTTCCATCTTTCTTCTTTACTAACAACATTGGAGCTCCCCACGATGATACACTTGATATTACAAACTTCCTTTCAAGTAACTCTTCCAATTTCTTCTTTAAATCTGACAATTCAGATGCAGATATCCTGTATGGTTCCATAGACATAGGTCTGGTACCAAGTACAAGATCAATTGCAAATTCAACTTCCCTCTCCGGCGGTACATCATGAATTTCATCAGGGAAAACTTCAGGAAATTCATGCACCACCCGTAATTCCTCAATTCTAGCTTGAGTCTCTACAGATAGCGACACCATCAACGAGAACATTTGTGCTTCTTCTTGCATCAACTTCCTCAACTGTCTAGCAGACAAAAGACTATCTTCCTCTTCCTCAGGAGTAGAAAACCTCACAGACTTGTCATAACAGTTAATATGAACATAGTTGTGCTTTAACCAGTTCATACTCAAAATCATATCTAACCCTCTTAACGGCAAACAAACCAAATCAACAACAAAGTATTTATCGAAAATCATCAAAGGACACTTTAAACACACAAAAGAAGTAGTCACCGACCCCTTGGCTGGAGTGTCGATGACCATCTCTCCCATTCCAAGAAGATAACATGAGACCCAATATTTCAACACAATAAGAAGTAATAAAGTAATGAGTAGCACCGATATCAATAATAGTAATTAAAGGAGTACTATAATGAAACATGTATCTCTGATAAGTCTGTCCTCAGCAGCTACTTGATCCTCAGGCAAAGAGAAGACCTTACCACTTGTATGCACCCTTTTTGGTTTATGACACTGACTACCAATGTGCCCTTCTTCACTACAATTGAAACAAATCATCTCCTTATGCTTGCACTCATATACAACATGTCTAGTATTACAACAACGAAAACACCTCTTTACCTCAACAGTACTCACATTACTCTTATGCCCAGGTTTTTCAAGATTTGAAACAAACTACACCAGCAGGAGCATATCCCCCATTAGTCCTCTGACCCTGAGCAGCTTTTTTGTTTACCTTTACCAGCTGGGGTATCATAAGGCTTACCATGATTCTGTTGGTGCTTACCCCTCTTCTCACTTATAATCTTGTAATGAGCATTATTATCCTCTTCATAGATTCTGCAACTATCAATCAAATCAGCAAAGACATTGATCTTCTGGTATCCAACTGCCTTCTTGATCTCTGGGTGCAACCCGTTCTCAAACTTGATGCACTTCGAAAACTCAGCATCTGCCTCACCGTAGTGCGGATAAAACTTAGCCAACACATCAAACTTTGAAGCATACTCAACAACCGAAATATTCCCTTGCTTCAGCTCGAGGAACTCAATCTCCTTCTTAACACGAACGTCTTCAAGAAAGTACTTCTTCAGAAATTCCCTACGGAACACAGCCCAAGTGACATTTTCACCTGCAACTTCCAACCTCTAACACGTGCCAAGCCACTAGTCATCAGCTTCGATTGCTAGCATATGAGTACCATAACGAACCTTCTACACTAGAGTGCAGTCCATCACACGGAAGATTCTCTCAATATCTTCAACCAATCCAACGCTCCGTCAGGATCATACTTGCCCTTGAAGATAGGCGGATTCTCTCTCTAGAAAGTCGCCAAACTATGAGATCTAGCATTCGGCTGATTCTCCATTGCATGCGCCATTGCTTCTAAAGCAACAGCAAGTGCAACATCATTCCTTCCAGCCATCTCAACTTATCACTACAACATAAACAATAGTTAGAACTCAAATTAACAATACTCGATTGTTAGACAACTACGACTCGACAACTTGGTTGGACAGACCGACTTTTGCTCTGATACCAACTTTGTAATACCCCAATTCTACCCGGCAATTATAAATGTAAATCAGAGTTTTAAAATTCATACAACTGAATCAGGATGCCACAAATTCAACTTAAAAACACATTTCATTCAACATGAATACATAACACTTTTAAAACTTCGGATGAACCATCAGCATAATATTTAATCTCTTAATTCAAAAACTTGAACATCTACGCAGTAGAATCATAATAACATCTTTGTCCAACATTACATAAACTTCAAAATACACATACTTAGAAACAATCAAATGGAATTTCAATAACTAAAATAATCAATAATTAAAAGCACAAGCGTTCATCCCCTCGAGTTTTACGTATCAGAGCAATGACACCGACAGGAAGTACTGAAGGTATACTGCCTTCACTCTGGATTACCTGCACGTTACCAATGTAAGGGTAACATTCAAACAAAAGGGGGTGAGATACATAACAATATAATAACACGTATGATAAGTAATATGTTAGATAAGCACATATAATAACTCCACTTCACATCTCATAAACACAATAAACGCAACAGAATACCAACAATATACACATTTATCGCGTCATTACACACCTTCTTTATGCAATCATATAATGCGACTCAATACTATGCAAATTCATGTGGTACCATTGGAGCAGAACTCCCATCTCAAAATAATTACCAATAAATAGAGGCATCAACAAGCATAAGCCTTCATCTTAATATTCTCCAATACCGGCCATCTTAACGAGGAGCATCCCCATCTTGATATGCAATGTATGCAAAACAATCATGAATGTAGTAATGACAACGCATAATTAACAACATCTCAACACAACATCATCGTTGGCCAGAAGCCTAAATCTTAATAGCTGCCAATTATTATAGGCATATCAACATCATGCATCAACATAATTTATCAACATGATTCATCAACATAACTCATCAACATAATTCATCAACATAATTCATCAACATAATTCTCAACATAATTCATCAACATAATTCATCAACATAATTCAACAACAACTTAGCCATAACAATAATACAACGACAGATCAACAATCTCTTAATATTGGCCATAGGCCTACAACATGATAATGCCTATAATTAATTAATCCTCTAAGGCTTATCTATACTTACCAAACCATTAAATATTATTATTTTGTAATACTACATCATCATTATCATTATAAATCTTACTGTTATGAACAAGGCATAATCTAAGATCGTCTTATCTGCATCATACTTCACAAAATCATCATAGCGATTAACGCGGGAAGCTAACTTAAATCCTAATTTGGGAACTTGAATTATTCTCCTTATCCTTCATTTTAATTCTTAAGAATGAAGTTCATCGCGTTATCTATCTAACGCTTCAAACAACACCTCAAACAGAGTCCGGAAACTCAAGTTACAGCCTTTGGAAGAATATGTCAAAAATCAGACTGCATGAGTCGACACATACTTCTTTGAGTCGACGCATACTGGGTTGAAATCTTGCATGAGTCGACATGTAATCCCCTTGTGTCGAATCATATTGAGTCTGAAACACTGCATGTACCGACGCATGATCCTATGTATCGACTCATCCTGAGTCCAAAAACCTGCATGTGTCGACGCATGGCCTTTGAGGTTAACTCATACTATTTTGTGATGAATATATTCTGTGAATTCACTTCATTTTCATTGAGATTTCCCTGCCTTAGGTCCTAAAAACATCCTCTAATCATAGGTAATCATCAATTATAATAATCCTATGTTTCTACACTAATTATACAATATTAGGGCATCATTATTCATCTCTAAATCATTGATCCTCATCAAACAACAATATATATATATATATATATATATATATATATATATATATATATATATATATATATATATATATATATATATATATATATATATATATATATATATATATATATATATATATATATATATATATATATATATATATATATATATATATATTTCAATCATAAACAAAATAACTTTTCACATCTAATCCCACATACTACTCATCATAAATCCTATTATAGAGTCATAACCCCACCCTTACCTTGGATTGAAGGTTGCTCTATGATTCTTTTCCGGTTGAATTTTGTTTTGCTTTTTTCCTTCTTTTCTGCAACTTTCACGTTCTCTTCCAACCCTTATTTCCTTCTCTTGTTACTGCTACTTCTTTTTCCTTATTAATTCTAAATAACTAATATAATAACTCTATAATTCTCATTATGTCTTAATGGGCTTAAAACTCCTACACCCCATTTCTACTACTTCTAATCCTTAAAAATAAACCCACATCGAATAATATTATTATTCTAATATTATTCTACAACTTAATAGAATAAATTAATTCAATTAATCACAACCCAACATCTATCATCATAACACAACTTCACAAATAATCCAAAAATAATTTAATTAAATAATTAATTAAATTACGGGCGTTACACCCCATATCCGGGTAGAGGATCAAAACAAGCCCAAACAAGGAGCCATAATGTAAAGCATGCAAGTCCAACAAGGAAAGCAAGTAAAGGTGATCTAGCCCTAAGGTAACCCCACTTTTTAATACCTTCCCCAGCAGAGTCGCCAGTTCTGTAACACGGTAGGAGAACTGATTTAGGATGTTTTGCATTTGATCGCAATTGTTACGGATAGCAAGACTCGTCACCGACTTTTCTTTTATCCAATAAGGAAAGGCTGAAAATAATAGGAAAGACCTTTCGAGATTATTTCTTGAGTTAGGGGGGTAGATTATGAAAAGGAAAGGTGTTAGCACCCTTTTCATCCATAGTTATCTATGGGCTCTTAGTTGTTTGCTAGATCACTTTCTTTTGTTTGAAAGTGTGCTTTATGGTGTGGTTTTGAAAGTATTTTGAAAACGTGCCTTTGTAATTATTCCCGTCTCTATAAGAACGCATACAAAGTGTTGTTTGGAAAATAGTTCAAAGAAGTGTTTGTTTTTGAAAGTGATTTTGAAAAGGTGTCTTTGTAATGATTCTCGTGTCTAAAAGAACGCATACAAAGTATTGTATTTTGAAAATGTTTCAAAATGAAAGTGTTGGTGTATAAAATGTTTTTGTTGTGAGCAAGCGAGCAACTAGGAGAAATCTACCTACTCAAAAGGTATTAAATGTTCTTTTCCTCCCCCTCTAGATGTTGCTATCTTACTATTGATTTGGTAAGAAGCCCCATCATTGGATGTGAAGGGACGGACGTGGAACGTTTGTATAGTCATAGAAGGCAATCTATGGGACGTTTTAGCAATGTCGTTTAGGGACTAGATCGTTTACCGAATGCAACATTGAGGGTCATGGAGGGACTATGATCTTTTATCAAGGGTCTTTTCTAAAACTCCCATATTCGAGGGACATGACTATTTTTCCGAGGAAAAAAGTGAGATTATCCCAGAGGTGCATGTGTGCAAAGTATGTTTGATTTGCATGCATTTAGTCTTTGATTAGGGGTTATCTACTTGTTGTTTTTATCTTGCCATACATCCTAATTACTAACATTTATATAAAGAAATAAAAATACAGAAAATAAATATCCTACACTATTACAACCATATTGAATAGCAAGAAAATGTAAATACAAAAACATAATAAAGAAGGGAAAATAAGCCTTTTCGATCCAGGCAGCGTCATCCTTCGATTCTGCTCTTCCTGGATTCTTTTGATTTGGCCTGGAAGAGGTGAAGGCGTGGCTTTCGACTGAGGCCTGGGGTCATCATGTTATGCCTTTCGATTGGGGCCTGGAATTCAGCATGTTGTGCCTTTCGAATGGGCCTGGAACCAATGCAAGATGAAATCTGCCTTTTTGACTCCTTTGACTGGGGATTGAGATAAGTGAGGGAGTTCCTTTCGACTAGGCCTGGAATCAGTGTAGGAATGCTTTTCGTCTGGGCCTGGAAGTCAGCATGGTATGCCTTCTGGTTACGTCTTTCGTTTGACCTAGAGGTTAGTGTGGAAGCCAGAGGCTTCGTTTCCTACTTCCTGTTTCCTGTTTCTTTCATTTGAACTCTTAAATAGCAACATGGCCTAAGGCCATGCTAGCATTGCCTTACAACCAGTTTAATACTTAATTCATTTTTAGGTATACAAGAAGCAAAACGAAAGGGTTAGCTCTGAAAACGTATTAAAAGGGTGGAAACGAAAAGAATAATGGTATGTACATGCTTGAAACGAAAAGAAAGTTTATTCACATATCATGCCTGAAACGAAGGATTCAAGGGTAAGAGGGACTTACCTTGGTTCAAGTTAGAGTGTGTGTTGGACCTTGAGTGGATACCTTGAGTGTTTCTGGATTCGAAGGGAGGAAACAAAGGTGACGTCTCTAAGGTTGGATTCGAAGGAGAAGAACAAGTGTGATGTTCTTTCTATTGGATTCGAAGGGTAACAAGGTACAAGGATGCTTCAGATTTGAAGGGGACAAATCTTTGGGATTCTGGGTTTGTGTTTTCACAAATGTTTAAGTGTTTGAGAACTTATGGTGTTTGAGAAATTTTTAGATTCCTTCTTCTGGCCAAAAAGTCCTCTCTTTCTTTGCAAATGTTTCTCTATTTATAGAGAAAAGAATCAACATGTTTGAAGTAACCAGGTTTGTATGATGACAAACCATGGTTTGGTTAAGGGTGAAACAAGTCAGTCCCTTTTCGTTGTTCCCACGTTTCTAGTACAAGAGGGGGCCTACTGGCAGAAGATTGGGCTTGTGCTTCTGGCACTGCTTTTTGTTCAGACATGAATCTGGTTGGAAGCTGTTTTTGTGATAAAAGTACTCTCTATGAAAGAAAAGAGTACGTAGCTTTTGCTATTTTAACCAAGAATAGTATTATCCAATAGGAAAAGCTTCGAAAATTTGTACAAGTTTCTGATTATGTAAAGATTTGGAAGCAACATATACTGACAAGTGAGATTTGGAGTATAAGGCTATGAGATTTTCTCAAACTTTCTTCGAAGGATCTAGTGTTGGGTTTGAAAGATGCTGATTCGAAGGAGACCAAAACTCTAATTGAAGCTTTGTGTGAAGGTGGCTCTTATCCAATTGAAGGATTTTTTGCCAGGGGTCACATGTGGCCAAATGAAATAGTGTAAATAAGGGGTCCCTGCCTTGTGACTTCATGCCAACATGCAAAATATCTATGTTCAAACGAAGGTTGCAGGAAGGGAACCGACATGCCCAAACGAAAGGTGTGACCAGTAGCTTGTACTGAAAGATTCATGTACCCAAACGAAGAAAGCATGCGGGGAGTCAAATGCCAAAATGAAAGGTTTGACCAAAACCTTGTGCTGAAGGATTCATGTGCCCAAACGAAAGGTGCATGTCGGAGGCCAAAATGTCCAGATTCAAAAGAGGCATATAGGAGGCAAAAAGTGAAAATCGAAGGATGCTAAAAGAGAGCCTTTTGCCTTATAATCAGAGGAGACTACAGGAGGATTTGTGCCTTGTGAATCCAAACCAATGTTCCAGAGGCCCACGCCCAGTCGAAGAATGCAAGCCAAGCTTGCATCGAAAGAGGCCAAAAGTCCAAATGAAAGAGCTGAATCAAAGAGCACTTGTTTTTCTCCAAATTTGTCAAAATATTATTTTTATCTGTTTTTCTCTTTTTAATAGTTTCCTTTTAATCTTGGTACTGGAAAATTCCAATGTACTTGTGCAAGCTTGAACCTTGAGAATCCTTGTGAGAAAGGCCTTGAAAAATTAGAGGGCAAATTTTGGGGTACAACAGCTAGACTTGCGATTTACTTAATACACCCATAAGAAAATGATTTAGAAGTATATGACAAAAGACTAGAAGGCACATAAGAGGAAATAAAATAAGTACAAACACATTTACCTTTGTGCAAGGCAGCGGGAAGGTCATTTGCAGAATCTGCAAGCACTAGAGGAGAAAATGAAGGCACTTGAGTATAATAACACTTAATATTTTGTTTCTCTTCCGGCAAGAAAGCAAGCTATTGTATGCAAATGGGCTTATACTCTCAAGATGAATCCAAATGGTTATGTGGCCTTCTTAAAAACACGAATAGTAGTCAAAGGATATGCAAAAGCATATGGACTTAACTATACATATACTTTTTCCTCGTGAAAATACTTTATTTATGATGTATGTTGATGATATGAAGTGATAGCAAATGAATGGAAAAACGAAAGGTTTTCCTCCAAACCAAGTTTTAGACAAAATATTTAGGACTCTTGAAGTACTTCTTAGGCATTGAACTTATGTATTTAAAGAAGGGGATTTTTCTTTCACAAAGAAAATATGTTATGGATCTATTGAGTAAAACTGCTATATATGATATTCAAACCACGTGATACTCCTATGGCGCTTAGAGTTAAGTTGACATTTGATTCTCGGACCCACAAAAGTATAGAAGATTGGTGGGTAAATGGAATTACTTAATTGTTACAAAGACATTTAATATGGTGTGTCACTACTATAAAAAAGATCTTTCGTAACACAATATAACAATTATATTCATGTTAACCGTGGTAATAACTCATTTACACGTGCTTTAATTTTTTTTATTAAAATACACTTAATCATGGTTCTATAACTCAATCATTGTGATATATTAAAGTTTAGTTGCTTCGATTCCCAGCACCAATAAAGTTTTCTACTTTTTGTAACAAAAAATAATTGTTAGTATAATCTTATAAATATATTAAAATAAAATTAATTATTACCACAATTAATTATTGAAACCATTGTGAATAGTTTTTACTCATTATCACGGTTTTTGTTAACAACTATGGTGATAAGTTTTTCACACACACACACACACACACATGCACACACACACGCACACACACACCCACACCCACACACCCCCACACACACCCACACACACACACGCACACCCACACCCACACACACACACACACACACACACACACACACACACACACACACACACACACACACACACACACACACACACACACACACACACACACATATATATATATATATATATATATATATATATATATATATATATATATATATATATATATATATATATATATATATATATATATATATATATATATATATATATATATTGTGTCTCAAGAAGTGTTTTGCATGATGTCAAAACTTTAAGAACATGCTATTTTTGTATATTGAGTGGTATCTCTGAGTTTGGGTGGCATCCTAAGAATTTATAGGTCTTAGGAATTATTTGAAACATAGTAAAAAATGACCCAATCGTGGAAAAACATTTTCTACACTAAAAATGCATACACATGTCGGCTCATAAGCCATTACAGGTCGACACATGTACTATCCTAAATAACGAGTTCTCTTTTGTTTGAGTCAGACCGGCTCATAGACATTTCAAGACGGCACATGTACTGTCCTAAATAAGGAGTTCTCTTCTGTTAGGTTCAGGCTGGCTCATGGGCCATTTCAGATCGACTTATATTGTTAAAATTAACACTACGAACAGGCTCATCCAAACTACAGGCCGACTCATACTGTTTTATGGGTTAAATTTTCTATTTTCTTTTAATTATGAATTTCCCTCTTTTGCCTCAATATTTCCATAACTATAAATACATCTTTCATGCATCATTCTAACTTGAAGATACCATACAAATTTATTGCAATTGTTCTTCACCTTCAAACTCCAACCTATGCATACATACTAATATTCTATTGTAACGATATTTTAGTTGAGTGTCATCTAGACAAAGTTTGATAATGTCCAATTAGGTTCTTGTGTAGCGAGAATATTGGATTGAGGTTTGCAAGAGTCTTCATCCGAAAAAACCGCATATTTGTCTTCGAAGATCATTGATTGATTTGGGGGTTTTCGGACAAGACATTCAAAAGAGGAGTGTGGCCTAATGAAATCCCTTTAGAGATAAAGAACACAAAGAATCCTTTGGAGATAAAGAACACAAAGTGTTGTACCCCAAAAATTTTCCCTCTCATATTTTTCCAAGATTTTCCTCTTGCATAGGTGGTTACAAACCTTTGCCTAAAGACAAGGAAATTTTTCAAATGATGTTTCTAAGTTTCCTTCGAATGGCCTGTTTCTAAGTTTCCTTCGATTGGCTTGTTTCTAAGTTTCCTTTGATTGGCCTGTTAACGAGGCTCTTCGATTGGCAACTACTAAGTGCATTTCGATCGACATCTACAAAGTTCCTTTCTATTGACATCTCCAAAGTGCTTTTTGATTGACATCTACATAGTGTCTTTAGATTGACATCTACATAGCGTCCTTCGATTTCCATATACATAGCATCCTTCGACTGACATCTGCAAAAGGCCTTTCGATTGGCCTCATGACAAGCCTTTCGATGGGCATGGTGTAAAAACCTTTCGATTTGCATGGCAAGAGATCCTTCGATTTATCATTGTGTCAAAGCCCTTCGATTGGTATTTGGACAAAGGCCATTCGAAGAACTCCTTCCAGGCCATTCGAAAGAGGCCATCAAGAGGGCAATCAGAAAATATGTCCAGGCCAGATTCTTGCCTTGTTTGGTCACAACGCCACAAGAGCTGATTCGAACAGGGAATTATCTTCAAAAAGGATAGGAAATCGAATCAAAGGGTGGTCCAATCGAAGGAGTCTTAGTATTGAAGCTGGCAGAGTTCTACACAGAACCATTAAGGAGAGCAAGGTTCCAATAATGAAAGTCCTGATTAGTTTGAATTAAAGTTTAAGGCTGGCAAGGAAGGCACTCGAAGGAATAAAGATGGGATTTGTTCCAAAACAAGACAGAAAGCCCATAATCGAAAGAAGATTTTCTCATCAGGTGAAGAGTAAAGTAGGCTGGAAAATCAAAGAAAATGCGTGGGAAAAAACACAAGGATTTGGCCATTTTAGAAATAAAAGATACAAGACCCAAATCAAATCTATTCTCACTCAATCTTCAAGATTCAGTTCAATTTTTTTAACCTAATTCATTCCACTATATATACATAACAAACCCTGATCATAAGAGGAGTAATTGGCCGGGTAGAACACACACAAGACTGCTCAGAATTTTGACAAAAAGTGGTGATCGAGTTTTTCTCTAGAGGGAGATTCAAGGCGTTTCAAGGACTGCAATCCGTTCCTGGGTGTATTTGGAAGCTATCTGGACCACTCTCATGCATCAATATATCCAAGAAACAGCCTATACAGGTATTACGGTTTGCCCTTGTTCTTCAAATTGGTTTTTGAAATATACGCATGATAAATGATTTTTAAATATACAATCATGTTTATATGATCATTTAGAACATACCTGTATAATTAATTATGTGTTTTGATGCATATTTGACTGAATACCATTGTTAGGGTTTCAAGTTTCTTTTTAGGATCTTTCATTTCAGGCAAAATCAGGACAAAAGATGAGTACCACTATACACACGAGATCAAACCCAATTGATCTGTATTCTTGGACTAAATTTTCATTGCATGATTACGATTTTTGAGATATGCAGGTTTATAGTTACAACGTCTTCCCGTAGGTAAAACCCCTTGCCTAAAACGATAATCCCAACGAAGAAGATGACTGCGTGTCAAAACCTGGTTGGGTAGTTTGAATGGCGCGCATTTTTATTACATCCACTAACCATTATTACATATAATACACGTTGTTTGTTTATGTTAACAATTATACAGTTGGATCAATGGCAAAGGGAAAGGTTTTCAAAGCGCGCGTGTGTAGGAGGTCAGGGGTTCAATCCATGCCTCCTACATGTTATTTTTCTTAATAATTCTTTACAGACTCCATGTTGTTCTTCCAAGTGCGCACACCCTAGGCCTCCAGATCATCATCCTTGGATCAATCAACGCCTGGATCCAATGTTCCCAATGAAGCTCCCCATGGTGGACACTCCTGGGACAACCACACTCAATCACACGCAACTATGGGCCAACTGCATCGAGCTTTGAACAGAAATTCAGCATGCACCCTCCAATTTGGGCTCATACCCCCTTAGGCTCACTCTATTTCCCTTTTAATTTTGTTTTATTTAAATTAGTTTATTTATTTTGTTTAAATCAATTTTTTTTCATAAAACCATAAAATCAACATCACAAAAAAATAAGATTTAGTATTTTTCAATAAATTAATTTTTGTAAATTAATTAATTTCATCAATTTTAATTTGTTTCATTAATTTAAATTAATTAGAAAAATTAGGTCAAACTTCCAATCTTTTTTACAAAAATCCCAAAAATATTTTCAATGATCAAATTAGGTTTTTTTTTAGGGTTTTAAACTTATTTCAATTTTTTATGCTCACACATAATTATTTTTGTCGTACGATTATGTTTATCAATTATGTAACTGTGCCCGGTTTGTAATAGCTTAATTAGGGTTTTATTTCTGCATTTTACTTTTAGTCAATTCCTTATGTATCTACACCAAAGTCTTGTAATAGCTTAGGGCCTTTATTTTCTTGCTGTTATATTCTGTATATAATTGTTAGCAACCTAGGCGTGTATGCTTAATTAATCAATAGATCACTAAATTCAAGATAAATATATCTGAAAAAGCACACTTCTGCACCCGCGCACCCCTAGGGTATTTCCCACTTTGGTTGCCTCAGAAACAGTGGCCATGTCCCTCGAACATAGGGATACTCTTAGCAAAGACCCTCAATGCTAAAGTCATCATAAAGATCATAGTCCCTAAATGTCCCTCGAGTTGCCTACGATAAATGATCTTATAATGATAGTCCCTTCGAAATGCTAAGATATCCTTACATGTTGCCTTCAATGACCATTATGTCCCTTTTGATAGTCCTTCAATATCCAATGACTAGGGTTACCTACTCACAAATAGTAGGATAACACGGTCTAAAGGATAGGAGGAAAAGAACAATCTTTTTTTGATTAGGTAGATAACTGTTAGGTATTTGTTCAAGCCAATTTTCACACCACACTTTCAAACACTTTTCAAACAAAAGTTTTCAAAACGCTTTATCACACTCTTGAGGACAGATACAAGAGTTACCATAAAGTGAATCGCCGCACTAAGGCATTTTCAAAGCTTTTCCAAACCACAAACACAAAAGCAATTTCAAAAAATGAGAAAGTACCTAAGAGCCCATGGAAAACCATGGATGGAAAGGGTGCTAACACCTTCCCTTTCCATAATCTACCCCCCTTACTCAGAAATCTAAAAAAAAAGGTCTCTTTCTATTCTTTTCACCCTTTCCTTTGTTGGATAAAAGAAAAGTCGATGGAGACTCTTGCTTACCGCGAAATTTGCAAACAAAAAATGCAAACTAGTATTAATCGTCGCTTCTGCCGCCGTATCACAGCACTGGCGACTCTGCTGGGGACAATTATAAAGTGGGGTTTTCCTTAAAGTCCATATTATTTTAATTACTTTCTTTGTTTGATTTGACTGCTTTATCTTTGAGGGCTTGTTGGGGTATTCTTGTATAGATCATATACTCTAATATGGGGCACCTTATTAGGTAAGTAGCAATAAATCATGGAGGTTGTACGGTGTAGATCAGTACAGATAAAGTGATGGCTACATTAGTGCGATACTTTGGATTGTAATAATGTTCCTTGAGTAAGTTAAGGATAACATTAGGCTTCCTCATAGTGTCACTGTGATACGGTGGGAGAACTGACTATGAGTTTTGCGTTTGTTTTCACAAATGTTTCGGTTGAGCAAGAGTCGCCACCGACTTTTTATTTTATCCTAAGGAAAGGTTAAAAAAGCACAGCAAAAACCTTTGAGATATTTTCTTGGGTTCGGGGAGTAGATTATAGAAAGGGAAGGTATTAGCACCCTTTCTATCCATGGTTATCCATGGGCTCTTAGGTACTTGCTTAGATCAACTTTCCTTGGTTTTCAATTGTTTGAAATGGTGCTTTATGTGTGGCTTTGAAAAGGTTTTGAAAAAGATGCCTTGTATAGGCTACCCTTGTAACAATTCTTTACTCGAATGTTTTACAAAAGGTGTTTGTCTTTTTGAAAAGATGTTTCAAGGTTTTTGAAAGTTGTTTTGAAAGTGTAGTGATGTGTGATTTGAAAAATAGGCAAGTGTTTTGTTTTGCAAGTTGACAAGTACTTAAGAGCGATCTACCCTAAAGTTCTCAAAGATTTTTGTTATGTTTTAACCCTTTTAACAATTTTGTTCCACCATTGAATTTGGTGGACAATCTTGTGTTAGGATGTGAAAGGGACGGGCGCGGGTCATCGTTTAGACCATAATTGCAATGGTGCGAAGTATCTTTGGGCAATTTTCTTTTAAGGGACTTGATCATTTTTTAGGCAACTTTCGAAAGCGTCATCGAGGGACTATGATCATTTGAATTATTTGTTTTGCCCAAAGAGACCTAACATGCAATATGGCCTAATTTTGAAAGGCAACAAGTGGATGTAACCCTAGGGGTGTTAGTGTGCAAGTGTGTTTTATTGCATGCAAGAGTTTTTTCTTTGAATTAGGTTTTTTCTATTTCATTGATTTTATCTTGCCATACACGTCCTAATTACTAGCAATAAGAAGCGGAAATATAAAATCCTACGCTATTACAACAATTAAGGGAAGGGGATACACATTTGTACATGGGGGGTTCAACGAGAAAAATAGACAAAAAAGAAAATAGCAAAAAACAAGATATAGAGAGAGAGAGAGGGAGCCAGCGTGCTGCTGAGAGGTCATCAGAAGTTCTGACTCAGATCCGCTGCCAGATGATCAACCTCTTGGTTAAACTGTATGAGTCAGAACTTCTGACTCTGGCACCTACAAAACAGAACCCTGTTAGTGGGGAAATCAGAAGTTCTGACTCCCCTGCGCTGCAAGACAGAAGTTTGTTAGTGGAGAAACCAGAAGTTCTGATTCTGCTGAAAAGACAATAACTCTCAGAGGTTCTGATATCATTGACAACAAAACAGGCTTCAGATGTGCTAACGTCAAAGTCAGCACTTGGCTTTTCCCTGTACTAATCAAAACATCTGCAATTCTGTTGTTATTCCATAAAATAGGAAACATATTTGGAACAGATCCAGCAAATGTAAAAAATGTTTCAGAGGTCAGAACCAACAAGGTCACAGGCAAGTCCTATACTGGCTCAGAACGTTCTGAGGTATGAAAATCCTCAGAATATAAACAGCAATAACATGATATTTACATTATGTTTATTTGAGTATGTACAGCTGATGATGCTTAGCAGCGTGGTGAAGGTCAGCAGGTGCTTACCTGGCTGTTGGAAAAGTTTGTGGGTGATAGCTAGCTTTTGGCTCTGGTGGTATTCTGGACAGATTCTCTTTGAAAAGGGTAGGTAAAGGTGTATGCGTATGTAGGGTCAGAAGTTTGGAAAGGGTGTTTTTGGTTCACAAAGAAAACTGGGTATTTGATGAAGTTTGAAGGTAAGAACTTCAAAGTTATGAAACAAACTGGAGATTTTGGCAGAGTTTCAGAACGCTATGTTGCTAAGGGTTGCTGTTTCTCTCTTAGCAATTTTTCTGTTTCTTTTCTGAACGCCTTTTGCAGTGGACAATGACTCTCTATTTATAGGCAAAGTTCTTGTGGGTGTTTTGAACATTAAAGCGCCAACAGAGTTTGAATTACTCTTTGACAGAAATTCCTGGGAAGTTGTGATAACAGATAGCCTTCAGCCTAGGCTGCAGCAGCAGGTGTGGATTAGGGAGAAGTGACCTCTGAAGTGGGCGGTGGCGCGTAGACCCATGCCAGAATCTGCACAAAAGCATTTTCCAAGCAACACGTGAATGTTCAGGAGTAGTTGGAAGCATTAATGAGCATTAAATGGTGATAAGACCTATCAACATCAATATTCTGGTAATGGAAACTAACGTTGAATCAGCAGTTATGTTTCAAAAAGAACAGCATAAACCATGCTCTGGCCTTGGCTTCCTGTTGTCTTAGTAAGCTCTGGAGATTCTCCTGATTTTCTGATACGTTCCTTGGATTTACCTCTGGGTCTCCTGGGCTTAGAGGTTCTGTATCAGTGTAACACCCATTCTTCTGATCTTTTCATCTTCTGATTTCAGCATGTTCTGAAAGAGCCTTCAGACTTCCCTGCTTCTCTTGTATTCCTTTAGCAAATTCTGACTGAGCTTGTGTAACTGCTGAAAGGGGCATGTTCTGTCTGAGGCTTACATACTGAACCACGTTTACAACTTCTGATTGAACTGATGTAGCTGCTGAAAAGCCAACTTCTGACTACGCTGAGCCAAGCTTGCAACTTCTGACCGTTTTTATCTGGAATTGGTCCAGAAGTTCTGAAGCGCTGATTTTTTCTTAAACACTCATTTTTTAGAGAAACGTTCCAAGTACTTAGAATTTGATTTTTCTCAAGATAAAACCGTTGTTTTTTGGAGCTTGTGTGATCATCTTGCTCTTGTAAGTGGTTTGCTTGGGCAAAAAGATAACTCAGGACCTGGATTTGTTTCAGAGGGACCTTGAAAATCCAAGATGGTTTCCTGAAGAAAGAGAGGGAAAATTTTGGGGTACAACAGTCACTAAGCGCTAACTGACCTTTAGAACCTTTAATTGACTCATCCTAGCCATTAGGAAGTAGTGAGTTAACCGGCTTTGGTTCCAACCGAAGATTGGTTGATACTCGATACTACACTCATTAAGGTTGGTCTTTCAGGATTTTTTGGCTGCAATACTTCGGTGCGGAGCTGAAACAATTTATGAAGGGAAGGTCAGTGATATTGAGGATCCTTAGAACCCGATTACTATTAATAGGACAAGTTGAGCCAACTGAATATTCAAGAGGGTACTACCTTATAACCCATACAAGCCTAAACCTAAGGTTGTTTGTGTGACTGGTTTTCTTTCAACTACTTGTAGGATTTTATTATCTGACAACATAATTTCCTTGCAGAGTTTGTTTACAGTCATTATCCAATAACTTGGATTTCTTGCAGGGTTTACTTGCCTACATAACCTTACACTTTTGCTTAACGCATAACATACACATTATAACATCATCCCATAGCATCTCATTAACCATTTCAAGGATCTCAAGGGTTTGTGATGTAGGTTATGATGAACTAGACGTCTAGCAAGGGGAAAGAGGATTTATTTTCCTCTAGCTAATTCCGTAAAAAGATCAAAACACAACAACTTGAGTCAGGGGCTATGACCCACTTGATATGGTGAGATTGACTCTTGTAGAAGGACCTTCAACGATACGAAGTGCTTCAATCAAGGCTATAAATTTCAATGCCTAACATTTTCTTGTTTAACCCGCGAGATCCTTGAAAACATTTGCATATCATACATGTCATTGCATAACAGGTAGTATCAAGTACATGTCTATAATGTTCTCGCTGTTTATTTCAGCAATGGCTCTCAAACAAGACAACAAAGATCTCCAAACTCAAGAAGCTCAGTTCATGGAAATGTTCCTAAACCTATCCAAGGGACATGAAGTGTTGAAAGCACTCCTCGCTGGGGACCTGGCCAAGAAAAGTCCTGAAGACAATAAGGACAAGCAGTTGGAACAACTACAAGCTGAGGTGGAAGCAATGAGAACCCAGATGCTGGGGCAGATGGCTCTTACCCAAGGCTTAACTCGGGGGCAAGAAGAGCTGAGAGCCATTATCAATAAGCTTCATTAAGACGGATACAACTGTATGAAGCAAGCAGTCGAGGCTGGGGACCAAGTCATTAATCAACCTCCGAAAGACAAGAGTTTGGTTTGGTCAAGAGTGGACCTTTCCAAATTGCTTCTACAACATGGGTCCAATAACAACCTCGCCAAAAACAACAGGTTAATCAGAGTAAACCGGATACACCCAAGAGGCAGTTTACCAAACTCAACATGCCGCTGTCTCAAGCTTTATAACACATGTTGAGGATGAATCTGTTTACGTTGATAGGGCCTCATTTGAATCCCAAGACTTCTTTCCCTAACTATAATCCTGATGCAAGGTGTGCTTATCACTCCAATAGTCTGGGGCATGATACTAATGATTGTTGGATGTTGAAATACAAAATTCAAGACCTGATTGATGAAGGAGCGCTAGAATTTGCACCAGATGGTCAACTAGAATTCTTCTTCCATTCCTCAAAGGCGCATCATCCGAAGTGACAAGATCAGATGAAGAAGCTTTTGTTCATTAAAAATTTCAATTTATAACTTTCTTTTGATTGTTCGAACATTTATTTATGTCAAACTTTGTTACTTTATCAATGCATTGTATATGTCTGTTTTGAATCAATTCATTCGTATTCACTATATTTAAACTGCTTTCCTTTTTGTGATATTCAAATCTCAATCAAAAGCTTTGAGCCTTTAGAGGGAGGATGATGAAAATGATACCACAATCCCTACAATATGTTTTTGAATAGACCCCGCTAACGATGTACATGAATTATTTCAAATCCTAAACAGTGGAGTTATAAGGAAGATAATCCCTAGTCAACCCCTTTGAGCCAAAGAAGTAGGAGTTTTTCTTTTCACACAAATTAAAACCCTAAACCATAACCTGGGGCAGAGTAGTTTCTCAGTCAATTCAGACGCGCATTCAGTCGCAATCTTCCACTTCTTACACAATGAATGGAATCGAAGACGTCCTTCCAAATTAAAAGACGGTGATGGTTCTGTATAATCATCAAGACAGGCAGTCATTATCTCTCGAAATAAAAGCCCGTTAAGTGAAAACCTATGAAGGAGACTTAAGAAAAAATGGAGGCATCCCGTTGACTGTAATCACAAAAGAAACAGTTCAGGAAAAAGACAGGGATAGTAAAATAAAAAAGAAAGAGGTCTTACAAATCCTCGACTAAAAAAAAGATTACAAAATGACTGCCTCTTCCAAATAAACTTTCAGTATCCGAACCATCATCGGAACATCAAGGACAAGATGCCAAACTCGATTGGGAGCTGAAAACATAATTAGCTGAGCATAGAACTGAAGAACATCACGAAGAATGGGTGGGTACAAATAAATTTTGAGCCTTTATCCTTTGTTTCTTAAACCGTGAACCAGGCCACGTTATAACCCTTAAAAGTCCTAGCTAAAGCATGGGTTAGTTCGAAAGCATACTGTTACAAAAGGTATCCTGACTCTTATAGGGTTCGTTATAAATCCTGAGCTGACATCACACATTTACAAAATTTGTCTGTTTTACTAAAAAATGAATTTTCAAACTTCAAGATAGACATAAGCTTTGCATTCTTAAAATACCATTGTTTGCACATGACTATTTGTTCAACAGGTGAGAAATTCGCATGACAAATATCCAGTGAACAAAAACCTTCTCAAACAAAAAGGATCACCTCAAGTGGAAAAACACTTCCAACCAAGGGGCACGGCAGGATCATTGTCCATCATCCGAGGCAGTCAAGTCAAGATTCAAGGAATCTATCAAAAAGGCCAAATAGCCAAGGGCAGATCTCCATCTGAATCACTTGAGAAATTAGGCATGAATTCCAGCAATGAATCTTGTACGATCAAACAAACATCGTCTGGCAGTGTGGCAACACTTACTACTATGGACAATGACAATTCTCAGTACCCGGTGAACATGGACATAGTCGGAAAACACTACACGTGAAAAAGACCCGCTAGATTGACTGGCCTAGGCAAAAATAAGGGCATCCCGGCGAACCAAAAGGGTTCGAGAAAAAATTAGGGATAAAAACAAAAAAAATTATACACTTGACAAGTCGAAAACCTGAAAAGGTAGCTTGAGCAAAAAAAGGGTATCCCGGTGGACTGAAAATCTGAAAAAACAGTCCAGGAAAAAGTTAAGGATTAAAAGTTGCGACTACGTACCGTCATATCATCACTTGTCTAATCAATAGAAGGTTTATTACACTGATCTGCATTCACCAAGGACTCCAAGAGTTGGGATAATAGTCAAACCATCTACAAAATCCCCGGTTGATATTTTCTGCAACAGGTATCGAGACAAGGGCATTCTACTACAAGGTCACCGCCATATTCTCAGCTTACAACCTATTGATGTCAGGTGTTCTCATACCCTCAACAGAGCAAAATCTCCAAATTATTGCTCCAACAAAAACTCCCCAGTGAAGTTGCTAAGCTTCTCAGGATTCCCCAAGCGGATTACGGAGTTTCCCTTCCCCAACAGACACATTCTGAATAAAGTAGATTCTCATCTAGAAACGGTTCAAGTACGATCCAAATACGGATGTCATCCTGACACTTACTCCAGATTCTCATTTAGAAACGGTTCAGGTACGATCCAAATACGGATGTCATCCTGACACTTACTCTGGATTCTCATATAGAAACGGTTCAGGTACGATCCAAGGACGGATGTTATCCTGACACTTACTCCATATTCTCATCTAGAAACGGTTCAGGTACGATCCAAGGACGGACGTCATCCTGACACTTACTCCAGATTCTCATCTAGAAACGGTTTAGGTATGATCCAAAGACGGATGTCATCCTGACACTTAGTCCAGACTATCTTCTAGCAACAGTTTAGGTACGATCCAAAACGGGTGTCATCCTGATACTTAGTCCAGACTATCTTGTAGCAACAGTTCATGCACGATCCAAATACAGATGTCATCCTGACACATACTCCGGATTTTCATCTAGAAACGGTTCAGGTACGATCCAAGGATGGATGTCATCCTGGTACTTATTCCAGATTTCTCTTCTAGAAACAATTCAGGTACGATCCAGAGGTGGATGTTATCCTGATACTTATTCAGATTCTTTTCAAGTACAATTCAGATATGATCCAGATAAGGATGTTATTCTGACACTCATTCAATCCAAGTTCCAAGTACAGTTCAAATTTGATCCAGAGAAGGATGTCATTCTGACACTTATTTCAACACATAGATCCATCCACAAAGCCTCTGTGGGTACTTTCTCCAACAGGTAGAGGGGCAGGAACATCTTGATGCGAAGTCACCGCTATGTCCTCAGCATACGTCCCACTGACATCTACACTCCCCACATAGTAGAAACAACCAAAAGTTTTGACACCTGCTTCCCCAAATAAGAGTTACTTTCCCCAACAAAGTTCCTTCAGAGAGATGAAATCTGTATTCCCCAGCCGAGTTTTATAATCGCAAATGGTTTATAAAACTTTCTCCCGGGCAGAGTTAATTTCTATGACTGTGGAACCTCCTCTTGAGCTGAGTTTATTTCTCTGGATACGAAAGCTCAATCCCCAATAGAGTTTATTCCTCCAGCTATGGAAGTCTATCCCCCAGCGGAGTTTATTTCTCCGAATCGGAAAAATATTCCAGCAAAACATCTCCTCTCTCAAACAGAGTTATTCCCCTACAGAGTTATTCTCAGGAAGAGTCTCTCCCCTGTAGAATATTCGTAAATAGAAAGGAGTGAATCCCCAGCATAGTCATCTCCATTCACCATCCCCAGCAGAAATGAAGAATTTAACTTCCCAATACTCTTCAGCAGCAGTCCGGGATTTATTTTCCCCGACTAAGAAATACCACAATAGCATCCCATATTCATACATCATGGCATGCGCATACATATTGCATACATCACAATCTCATTTATTTTGAGAACATCATCACAATGCATTTCATACATCATGATATTGCATACGACTAACTCTTTATCATTCAGGGAAAAGACCAAATCAACAAGCTACGCCTAACAAAGGGCTATTCCAGGATTTTCCTCAGAAAGATGTCCTCATAAGATGTTCTCTGAATCAGCCAAATAAACACTAAGATCTCTCTGATTACTATGCCAATGGAAGATATTCCAAGACTTTCGTCTGGGTCAGTTAAATCGCTACTAAGATTCTCCTGATTACTATGCCAGTCAAAGTTAACCTAAGATTTTCCCTGGGTCAGACGGGTTGACACTAAGATCTCTCTGATTTCCATTCCAGCTGAAGAAAACTGTGAAGCCTGGATTTCGACCAGATAACACTATAAAGTGCTGCGAAGCCTGGAATACGACCAGATAGCAGTTTACTATGTCAGTTACTATGAAGCCCGGAACCCGACCGAATAATAGTTAATCAATAATTTAAGACACTATGAAGCCTGGATTTCCACCAGATAACAGTATAAGGTGCTGCGAAGCCTGGAATCCGACCAGATAGTAGTTCACTTCTTAAGACACTGTGAAGCCTGGATTTCGACCAGATAACAGTATAAGGTGCTGCGGAGCTTGGAATCCGACAAGATAGTAGTTCACTTCTTCAGACACCGTGAAGCCTGGATTTCGACCAGATAATAATATAAAGCGCAGTGAAGCCTAGAATACGACCAGATAGTAGTTTACTCTGTCAGTTACTATGAAGCCCGGAACCCGACCGGATAATAGTCAATCAACAATTTAAGACATTGTGAAATCTGGATTTCTACCAAATAATAGTATAAGGTGCTGCGAAGCCTGGAATCCGACCATATAGTAGTTCACTTCTTCAGACACTGCAAAGCCTGGAATCTGACCAGATAGTAGTTCACTTCTTCAAACACTGTGAAGCTTGGATTTTGACTAGATAATAGTATAAAGCATTGTGAAGCCTGGAATCCGACCAGATAGCAGTTTACTCTGTCAGTTACTATAAAGCTTGGATTCAACTGGATAATAGTATACCTCAGACTCAAGTTGAATCCTGGACCCGACCAGATAACAGCTTAATTTCTTCAAATCACCGAAGCTTGGATACGACAAGATAACGGTACACCTCATATTCAAGTTGAAGCCTAGACCCGACCAGATAACAGCTTAATTTCTTCAAACCGCTGAAGCCTGGATACGACTAGATAACAGTTCAATGTATACAATTACTACGAAGCCAGGATCCTGACCAGATAAAAGTTTAATCTCATTTCCCCAGTAAGTCACTGTGAAACCTGGAGCACAACCAGATAGCAATTAGCCTTATTATCCTCAGCAAGCCACTGTAAAGCCTGAATTCTGACCAGATAGCAGTTCACTCCCATCTCTTCAATAAAGTGATGACTCCCCAATAGAGTAACAAACAACTAAAGCTCCTAAAACTATATGTTCCAAGACAGAGACCAACATTCCTCAGTGGAGTCCTCCCTAACAGCAAGAGCAGGAATTCCCACAAAGGGATATCTCATGAAATCATCATTGTTTTGGATGGCATCTTTAAGCCTATCTCCGACGATGCTCCGTCACATTATGATGGCATCTTTAAGCCCATCTTCAACGATCTTCAATCATCTTTTCCAAATGGCAACTATAAGCCCATTCCCAATACTATTTATACAGTCAATTATCATCTCGGGCGAGTGCAAATTTCTGGGCACTTTAGTGTTCAATCATCTTCCACCTTCCGATCACGAAAGACAAACCAACCAATCTACATCTTCAGGTTTAAGAAGATTGAACAGGGGCAGTTGTTGTACCCCAAAAATTTTCCCTCTCATATTTTTCCAAGATTTTCCTCTTGCATAGGTGGTTACAAACCTTTTCCTAAAGACAAGGAAAATTTTCAAATGATGTTTCTAAGTTTCCTTCAATTGGCCTGTTTCTAAGTATCCTTCGATTGACCTGTTTCTAAGTTTCCTTCGATTAGCCTGTTAAAGAAGCTCTTTGATTTGTAACTACTAAGTGACTTTCGATTGACATCTCCAAAGTGCCTTTTGATTGACATCTCCAAAGTGATTTTTGACTGACATCTACATAGCGTCTTTCGATTGACATCTACATAGCGTCCTTCGATTTCCATATACATGGCATCCTTCGACTGACAGCTGCAAAAGTCCTTTTGATGGGCATGGTGTCAAAGCCTTTCGATTGGAATGGCAAGAGATCCTTCTATTTAGCATTGTGTGAAAGCCCTTCGATTGGTATTTGGATAAAGGCCATTCGAAGAATTCCTTCCAGACCATTCGAAAGAGGCCATCAAGAGGGAAATCGGAAAATACGTCCAGGCTAGATTCTTGCCTTGTTTGGTCACAACTCCACAAGAGCTGATTCGACCAGGGAATTCTCTTAAAAAAGGATAGGAAATCAAAGAAAAGGGGGGTCCAATCGAAGTAGTCTTAGTATTGAAGCTGGCACAGTTCTACTCAGAACCATTAACGAGAGAAAGGTTCTAATAATAAAAGTCCTGATTAGTTTGAATTAAAGTTTAAGGATGGCAAGGAAGGCATTTGAAGGAATGAAGAAGAGATTTGTTCCAAAACAAGCCAGAAAGCCCATAATCAAAAGAAGATTTTCTCATCAGGTGAAGAGTAAAACAGGCTGGCAAATCAAAGAAAACACGTGGGAAAAAACACAAGGATTTGGCCATTTTAGAAACAAAAGTACAAGACCCAAATCAAATTTGTTCTCACTCAATCTTCAAGATTCAGTTCAGTTTTGTTAACCTAATTAATTCCACTATATATACATAATAAACCCTGATCATAAGAGGAGGAATTGGCCGGTTAGAACACACACAAGACTGCTCAGAATTTTGACAAAAAGTGGTGATCGAGTTTTGCTCTAGAGGGAGATTCAAGGCGTTTCAAGGAATAAAATCCATTCCTGGGCGTATTTGGAAGCTATATGGACCACTCTCACGCATCAATACATCCAAGAAATAGCCTATACAGGTATCACGGTTTGCCCTTGTTCTTGAAATTGGTTTTTGAAATATACGCATGATAAATGATTTTTAAATATACAATCATGTTTATATGATCATTTATAACATACCTGCATAATTAATTATGTGTTTTGATGCATATTTGACTGAATACCATTGTTAGGATTTCAAGTTTCTTTTTAGGGTCTTTCGTTTTATGTAAAATCAGGACAAAATATGAGTACCATTGTATTCACGAGATCAAACCCAATTGATCTGTATTCTTGGACTAAATTTTTATTGTGTGATTACGATTTTTAAGATATGCAGGTTTATAGTTATAGCGTATGTCCGTAGGTAAAACCCCTTGCCTAAAACGACAGTCCCAACGAAGAAGATGACTGCGTGTCAAAACTTGGTTGGGTAGTTTGAATGGCGCGCGTTTTTATTACAGCCACTGACCATTATTACATATAACACACGTTGTTTGTTTATGTTAACGATTATACAGTTGGCTCAGTGGCAAAGGGAAAGGTTTTGAAAGCGCGCATGTGTAGGAGGTCAGGGGTTCGATCCCTGCCTCCTACATGTTATTTTTCTTCGTAATTCTTTATAGATTCCATGTTGTTCTCCCAAGTGCGCACACCCTAGGCCTCCAGATTATCATCCTTGGATCAATCAACGCCGAGATCCAATGATCCCAATGAAGCTCCACATGGTGGATACTCTTGGGACAACCACACTGAATCACACGCGGCTATGGGCCAACTGGATTGGGCTTTGAACAGAAATTCAGCATGCACCCTCCAATTTGAGTTCATACCCCTATCAGTCTCACTCTATTTCCCTTTTGATTTTGTTTTATTTAAATTAGTTTATTTATTTTGTTTAAATCAATTTTTTTTCATAAAACCATAAAATCAACATCATAAAAAAATAGGATTTAGTATTTTTTTCAATAAATTATTTTTTGTAAATTAATTAATTTCATCAATTTTAATTTGTTTCATTAATTAAAATTAATTAGAAAAATTAGGTCAAACTTCCAATCTTTTTTACAAAAATCCCAAAAATATTTTTAATGATCAAATTAGGTTTTTTTAGGGTTTCCAAGTTATTTCAATTTTTTATTCTCACGCGTAATTATTTTTGCTGTACGATTATGTTTATCAATTATGTAACTGCGCCCGGTTCGTAATAGCTTAATTAGGGTTTTATTTCCGCATTTTGCTTTCAGTCAATTCCTTATGTATCTACACTAAAGCCTTGTAATAGCTTAGGGACTTTATTTTCTTGCTGTTATATTATGTATATAATTGTTAGCAACCTAGGCGTGTATGCTCAATTAATCAATAGATCACTAAATTCAAGATAAATATATCTGAAAAAGCACACTTTTGCACCCGCGCACCCCTAGGGTATTTCTAGCTTTGGTTGCCTCGGAAACAGTGGTCATGTCCCTCGAACGTAGGGATACTCTAAGCAAAGACCCTCAATGCTAAAGTCATCATAAAGATCATATTCCTAAATGTCCCTGGAGTTGCCTATGAGAAATGATCTTATGGTGATAGTCTCTTCGAAATGCTAAGGTATCCTTACATGTTACTTTCAATGACCATTACGTCCCTTTCGATAGTCTCTCAACATCCAACGACTAGGGTTACCTACTCACTAAAAGTAGGATAACACTGTCTAAAGGATAGGAGGAAAAGTACAGTCTGTTTTTGAGTAGGTAGATAACTATTAGGTATTTTCTCAAGCCAATTTTCACACCACACTTTCAAACACTTTTCAAATAAAAGTTTTCAAAACACTTTATCACACTCTTGAGGACTGATACAAGAGTTACCATAAAGTCAATCGCCCCACTAAGGAATTTTCAAAGCTTTTCAAGACCACAAACACAAAAGAAATTTCAAAAAATGAGAAAGTAACTAAGAGCCCATGGAAAACCATGGATGGAAAGGGTGCTAACAACTCCCCTTTCCATAATCTACCCCCCTTACTCAGAAATCTAAAAAAAAGGTATTTTTCTGTTCTTTTCACCCTTTCCTTTGTTGGATAAAAGAAAAGTCGGTGGCGACATTTTGCGAACAAAAAAAGCAAACCAGTATTAACAGTTGGTTCTACCACCGTATCAAACAAAGGAAGTAGCATGAGAACAACGAATCAAATTGAAGCCTTGTGTTGCAATAGCTGCAATTGATGGTGCGCGGAAGATTTGGAGATAAAGAACATAAAGGAGTAGCAAGATCCAGATAATCAATTGGCAGTTATTGTATGCTTGATCTTTTTGAAGTTTAAAATAAGATAAGGGGTTAAGTCAACATCAAACGGTTATGGTTTGTAGGGTTTCTCTTGAACACTTTTCTTGTAATCATACTTTTTAGAAAGTAAGAAAGTATCCTAATTCCACATTGGAATTCGGAGCAGACGTATCCACATGCGAGGACAAAAGTGAGGAACTGTGTAAATAAATCCTTGTGTCTCTTTTCTTTTTTTCGCTTTACTTGCTTTAATTTTCATACATCAATTTGTAAAATAGCATTTATTAGTCTATCGAGGCATAGGATTTTTCTGAGACTTTTTTTGTTTTAAATTGTGTGTTGAGTTGCTTATAATCACTTTTAATTATAAGTGATTTTTCATATCAACACAACACAAAGGAAAGTTCTGAAACTTTGATTGCACACCAAGTGTTTGAAAAATTAATTAGCTTGTTTAACTCAAAGGAAAAGTGCAATGTTCTATCTCTTACTCTCATTTACTCTCTATATGCAATTTGTTGAATGTGTTGTTTGATCGATCAATTCATATAAAATGTCTCTTTAATTTCTAAAGTTTAAATTGCTTTGTTGATTAGCTTATACTCACATTTATTGTAAGTGTTTTTTCATATCTATAAAACTTAAAGAAAATTCTGAAAAATTGATTGCGCGCCACATGTTCGATAAATTATCAAGTTATGTTTTTAATATGATTTCATTGGAAATATGAAACCGTTGTGTTTGATATTAAACTATTAATTGAGATATTATTATGTTGATTTATTTTATCATTATCTTAATTCCATATGGCTTGTAGATATCCGAGTTTCCAATAACTAGGTCGATTTAGACTACTATTTTGATCTAGGCCAAAAATATTCCGCTCAATATTGTTTTCTAAATAAGTTTTTAAGTAACCATTTTGAAAGGTAATTTATAATTGGGGATCTATTCACCCCCTTCTAGATAAGTCGTCGTAGTCTATCATATATATATATATATATATATATATATATATATATATATATATATATATATATATATATATATATATATATATATATATATATATATATATATATATATATATATATATATATATATATATATATATATATATATATATATATATATATATATATATATATATATATATATATATATATATATATATATATATATATATATATATATATAAGTGAAGTTATTAAGCTTCAGCACAAAATAGCCGTCACACTCAAAATAAAATCCTAACATCTATCTCTTTCAAATGCAGCAAAATCGTCTTCATGAGCTTATTCAAACTTAAAGGTAATCAAGTTCATACGCTTTGTCTTTGTTCTTCATACTCATAAGCTTTCTTCTATATTTCCTCAAAACAAAACTCTAACATCTCTCTCTCTTTTACGCAGCGAACTCGTCTTCACAAGCTTCTTCAAACTTAATGGTATTAAAGTTCTCCCATTTTTTAATACTGTTCCATATATGACATTAGTTATTGTTAAAAAAGGGTTTTTCATTTGGTATGATATTCTTGTTTTTTTCATTTTCTAAATGTTTCATATATATTGTTAATGTCATGGTGTTTATGTTTCGAAGTCTGGTCCAAATTTGATTGTAGTTTATGTTGTCATACCCCAAATTTTCCCGCATTGGTGTATGCAGTCAATTTCTTTTTTAATACAATTAGTTTAATTTTATAATAATTTTCATATTGTTACTAACAATTAATTATCATTTTAAAATTATTTTAATATAATAGGGTTCAATTTTCAGAATGGATGTTTTATTTCACAATTTATCAAATAGGTTCAATTAGCACATTTAGATGTTTTTAGGCCCATGAAAAAGTTAAAATTGAATTAAATTAATTACTATTGTTGACTAAAGTCAACATTTATCTATAAATTATCTTTTTATATGTATATACGTTTAGTTACTTGGTGTTATAAAAATACTTTATTTTGTTGACTGGAGTCAACGTGTATGCTATATCTATTATTATTAGTTAAACGTTAATGTTATCATTATATTATTATTAAATTTTAGTTATTTGTTTTTATTTAAATTTCGATTTGTTGACTAAGTTAACCAATGTTTGAAAACCCTAATTGTCCCAGCTGTGCCCATTTTTGGGTATCTTCAACCCTAAGAACACAAAAAGCCTAGGAATAAAGTATTACAAGCAAATCAGATATTCAGATTGAAGATTGATTTTATTATTGATATGAAGTTATACATATGAATTGGCCAGATACATGAATCATTACAAACCATAATTCCTATTTTACAAACAAATCTAACTCAATTAAATATTTGATTTTCAAGCTGTCTAAACTAATTGAGTCAATCAAATTTGTAACAGCAAATTACAATAAATTGTTTCCTAAATCAAGTCTTAACCTAAGGCTATAAAAACCTAACCCTAAGACATAATTGACGATGGAAAATTGGAGAGAAAACCCTTGTGATTGTTCGTTGTTGTTATGCATCCCTCAAACCCTCAATAAAGCTCTTTTTCCAGAAAAGGATTAGGGTTCATCATTAGAACCCTAACTCCTTTAAGCCGCCATTAATATGGTACCTGCAAGCAAGACGAAAGGATTAGAGTTGGAGAAAGAAAGAGGAATTCAAAGGATTTTTATGATAAGTGTCATGGCAGGAAATGTTGGTTATACTTAGCTTTCATATACTACTGTGATGTGTGTGTATTTGTGGTTAATTTGTGTTTTTCTGAAAAAGGTTAGCGTTAAGGTTCCTATTTCTAGAGTTAGGGTTCTTACGCATTAGGGTTAAGGTTCATCAATGTTGTGGTTTGTGGGTTAGGGTTCTTAGGGTTAGCTCAAAAGTTGTTAGGTCTCTATGGGTTTTTCTTGAAGATATGGGCAAGAGATGAGGTTTCCGGTGAACCTTCATCTCTCACGGCGTCCTTCACGGCCGTGCAGGTAGCTAACCTAGGGTTCATGTGTGGTTAAAGATCTGGGTTGAAGAGGATAAAGGTATGAAGGACCCAATTGGGATTCATCTAAAAACCTAGAATTGTGGTGGTTTGAGGCGGTTGAAGGTTGAACCACCGGCAGAGGCGATTTTCGGCCAGTGGGGCCTTTTCTGAGCCTCTCTCTCTAAAATTTGTATAAGTGAGAGAAGGGGGATAGAGAGAGACGTAGAAGGAGAAAAAATGAGCAAGTGGGAAGAAGAAAAAATATATAGCATCTCCATTCGCTTTGTACACGCGCGTTACTGTACGCTCTCAGTCAACATTTAATCAAAGCCAATTGTTTGTTATACTTCATGATGAACGCCCCATAGATAACCTCTGGCAGCCCTTTGATTTGAATCAACCAGTTCTGATCCCTCTAGTACACCATAGTATCGCTGGATCGTTCGCACATTGGCTAAACGTACCCATAATGTTATTTTGGGCCAAGCCCTATCTATTCGCCCCCTCCTTTTACTTCTTTAACTGAAATCAGCATCCCTGCATAATTGGACTTAAAACTCTTATTGGGCTTAGGCTCTTGTTATTTAAACCCCCAACTTTACTATGCTAAATAAAAATACATACCCTGTTAAATTTTAAATAATTTATTTATCTAATTTATTAATTTTTCTTATTTAATTTTTTACTTATTATTGGTTTATTCATCTTTCTGCCACATCATTTTTTTAACTCGTCTGCATTAAAATAAATTATTATTATTATTATTATTATAAATATATAATTCATTTTTGGTAAAAAATATAATATTTATAATAATTATAAAACTCTTTTTTTCTAAAAAATACTAACCTTTATTTATTTAATGCATTAATTTTTTTTTAGTTAATTTCAACCTTGTTTCATTCAAACTTATTTTCAAAAGTACACCATACATTCAACATAGCTAACCAATCAAACTTAACATTTTTCTACTAGCATAATTTCAAATTCAATATTATTTTCAAAAAGGTTGTGAACTTTCTTTCAAATTAAACTTCGAACTACGCATATGACTATGCAATTTTCAAACACAGGCGAATTTGAAAGGATCATTCAAAAGAATTTACACAGTCCTATAAAAAAACTAACCAGACACATACGAACTTCGAAATTGGACTTTGATTCTTTGCAAGGAGATACGTAGGTATGCGGTTAAAACCTAGGCGAGTCCCATAACTAAAAAATTTAAACATTTTCTCAAACATATGGAAACAATGCATTTAAATAGAAATTCTCGATCTACCCTTAAAACTAAAATAGGATACCCCTTGAAACAAGGGAAACGAAGGGTGCCTAACACCTTCCTTTTGTCTAATCAACTCGCGAACTTATAATCTCTAAACAATTAAGGTTATTCATTCTTTCCCTTCCTTAGGACAAAAAGTAGTGGTGGCGCCTCGTATTTTTTGCCGGTTATGACAGCTGGCGACTCTGTTGGGGACATAACCCTAGGGTTAGAGTTTTCCCATTATTTTAGATCAAGGGTTTTCTTGGGGTTCTTTCTATTGTTTGCATGTTTTTCTATCCATATCTATTTAATTGTTTATCTATCTGCTTACTTATTTATTTTATTTCATTATCATATTATTTTTGTTATTGGTGGAATTTAATTTCAAAAATGAAATATCAAACCTGAGAAGAAGGATTATCAATTGGATAAGAGGGTTTAACATCCCTATAAGTTTTTGTGACGACTTCACCTATATTAGGTCGAGTTCTGAGAAATATCTTTTAGAGGGCTAGACTCTCTTGAAGATAGGACTTCGGGATTTGACCAATGACTCTTTGTATAACCCTAAAACAAAATCTCATGGTGAGACCTTGTATGACCTAAGAGACGAAGGTCTCGGTCTACAAAGAGGCTCCACTTAAGGGAAGCCCATGTGCCTTTTCCCTACAGTGTTATCCATGATACCCTTAAGGAAGCCACCCTTTTGGGGAGGGTAGATTATCCATAGGACGAAACTAGGAACCTACCTACTAAAGATACCTTCTATAATCCCACCACCATGTTGAATTACTATACATACATACATTTTACATTTGAAAATATTAATTTTCAAATTTATTGTATCTTATTCACGGGATTTCTAAAAAATAATAAAGAAAAAGAAAGGTTGTGGTGAGCATCCTGAAAATGAATGCTGATAAGAAACCAGCTCTTTGCATTAGCTCCATGACGACTGACTTGAAGAAAGTAAGATACCTTAGAGGGAAACTACCCATCAATGCTAGAAAAGATTCTATTAGTTGCTATGTCGATATGATGGATGTACTAAGGATGAATGTGCAAGTTGAGGCCATCACTACCCTTGTTCAGTTTTATGATCCTCTACTAAGATTCTTTACTTTCCAAGAATTCCAGTTAACACCTACCCTAGAAGAGTTTGAGCACGTTCTAAGGTCATCCAAGATAAAATAAGGGCCCGACACAAGAATTGGGCAAGTCATCAAGGCTGAAGACTTAGCTAAAGCATTGAGGATACCTTTTGCTGACCTTATACTTAATTATAAGAAAAATGGTGAAATTCAAGTAATTGAGAGGACCTACCTAGTGGCTACGACCTTAGACTTTGCTAGTAAAAAGAACTGGGAACCTTGTGGAGATATCCTAGTGTTGTTGATCTTAGGTTTAGTTCTATTCCCAGATACTGTAGATTTCATGGACTCAGTTACTATTGATGTATTTTGGGTTGTGAAGGTCTTAAATAAAGATCCCACTCCTACCTTGCTTGTCAAAATATACTACACTATTCATGTACGACATGAGAAAGGAGAGGGGGTACTACAGTGTTGTATTCCGCTTTTGTATTCATGGCTTTTGTCACATCTTGGTAAAGAAAGCTATATGATCAAAGACTTAACAAGAGATGAGTGGTCACAAAAGTTAAAGGGTCTCACTGCTAATTCTATTTTATGGTGTTCTAGGAAGCTTGAAATAAAAGAGATCATCTTTAACTGTGGAAATTTTGCTAATGTTCCTTTAATCGGGACCCGTGGTTGTATTATCTATAATCCCACTTTGGCTTTGTGTCACCTTGGGTATCCTATAGAGGGTAAACCCTCCAATGCTAGACTCGGGTGATTAGTCCTACATGATATGGGACAAAGTAACCACGATCTACTCAAGGAAATCATCCAAGCTCGGGTAATGGTCTAGAAGAGAGAAAAGGTTCGAATCAACAAACATCCTTATGTTTTTATTCTTTTCTACCAACCAAAAACACCAATTACGATGCCTATATTGGTCGAAGAAGTGGAAAAGCTTAGGCCTTCCATTGGAAAAGCTTATGTAGGAGGATGGTTAATGGCTTTAGGGAATAAATTCACAAGAATTGTCAAAAGATCTAATTTCCCTCTGTATTAAATTTTTGTTACTCAGTTTTTGCTTCAGTTTTTCGACATTCAGTATTTTGCTTCCTAGTTATATTTCCACTTCGAGGATTGTTATGGTTTTCTCTATTAAATAAAGAGTATTTGGTTTTAGTATTATATTTATACTCTTATGATTCTCACCAATAAAAATAAAAACCAAAAAGAAAAAATAAATGATACACCAAAGAAATCCATGTGAATAAGACATTAAAAAAAGAAAAAATAAATGATACACCAAAGAAATCCACGTGAATAAGACATTAAAAAGTTCTTATCATATTCATACGCATTCATACATTCAATCACATGCATATACATACATATGCATCTCATAAAACTTTTTTTCAAAATTACATCCTCAGTTTGATCATTGCACGATTAAAGATGAAACCACCACTCCGACTTTATTTCCTTATAAAGTTGGTAAAGCATTAACGTGGGACCATGACCTCACTGTCTACATCAAGGGACAAAGGGAATACAAATCACCTCCAACAAACAAAGATCATGTCATTATCAACATAGAAAAAGCAAGGGGCACGACACGTTATCGTCACATATATGAATCTTACTCCAGTACAACAAAATCACATGGAGGCCTTAACTAAAGGAAAAACTGTAAAACCTGGCAAGGGGAAAGAGGAGACCATCAAAGACAGGGGTGTTGAATAGTTTTCAAGGATAATCTGAAGAAGTGATCAAATCATATTCAAAGAACTTAATCATGTCTCTGTTCCTAAAGTTTCGAGTCTCAAGAAAAATCATTGGTGAAAATCCTAAAGTTCCACTCACATAACTAAGAATGTCATTGTGAACCAATTCTATAGAGTATTAACAAATCTGACCTAAGAGAGGCATCTATAGTTTAATGTGATACTAAATAACCTCCATAAGGTAGGACCCATAATTAAAACTCTAGACATTTTCATTAAGTATGTGAACACCTACCTATTAAGGGTGTTGATTGATAACAAGTCAACCCTGAATACGACGCCTAAGGTTACTATGATGAAGGATATAATATTGAGGCCAAATACAATGACCTTTAATGGCATTCAAAGTTCCGTATATGAAGAAGCATACCATCTAAATGGATGTTGAATCCCATACCTTTGGAGGCATGGGCATAGAGCTAGAACATTATTGCTTGCTTGGAAGACCTTGGATACACGGAGCAGGGGAAATTACCATTGACTCCCCATCAAAAGATGAAATTCCTAGTGGAAATAAAACTCATTATTTCCTTGTGAAGCGACCTAATGTTGTGATGCAACATCAAAGACATTCACAATAATATAGAGACATTTGTTGTTATTACTCACGCAATGGAGAAATAAAAACTATCTTAGCATCTTGGAGAGACCTACAAAATGTTATTGAGAACAAAGATTCTAAAAACTGGGGCAAGTGCTAAATATCCCCAGAAAAGGAAGGTCGATACGGTTTAGACTACCACTTCTCTAAGGATAGTAAAAACCATGAAGAGACAAGAAGGACAAATTCCTCCTACACAAAAGACTTTCATCACCGCCGGGTTCAAGCACAGCGAACAACTATCCATAGTACTCAATAAAGATGATGAAGGAGCATACTATCTCATCAACAAATGTGCTCCAGATAAGGAACTCAATAATTGGATTACCATGGATATCCCGAAGATCTATTTATTTTTAAAGAAATTTTACTATTTTCAAATCCCTATGCTTTTCCAGAAGCATAGTGGTAACTTGCAAGGGCCCCCATTTTGTTTTAAAACTTTGTTTATAATTAATAAAAGTTATGTTTGCATTCAATCAAGATCATTTTCTTTCATTCCTTTTCTTTTCAAAATGGCAATACTTTTCATACAAGCTTCTCATTTCATAAAAAATGAACAAATACATATATCCACATTAACCAATTTGTAACGACACTACTATAATCACATATGACCTTGATTCTCTGTTTAACCCAGCGGAAGAGGATGGTGAGAAAGATTGTGAACTCCCTGAAGAGTTAGCCAAAGACATGTTTCAAAGACAATACAACCACACTAATAATTGATCGAGGTAATCAACCTTAGAACTAAGGAAGACAAGAAAAGGTCAAAATATGGGTTTCCTTGAGTAAATATGTGAAGACGAAACTATTAAAACTCAGCACGAGTATGTAGACGTGTTCGCTTGGTTGTATCAAGATATGTCGTGACATGAATATTATGGTATATAAGCCATCACTCAGGGAGGGTTGCCCTCTAATTAAACAAAGCTCATAAGAACAAAGCATTCCACTCAAGATAAAAAAAAGAGTCCTTAAATAACTCAACAACATGTTTTCTAGTTGTCGCAAAATATCCATAATGGATTGCAAACGTCATGCTTGTATCACAGAAAGACGCAAGGTCTGTATGCATGGAGACTATCAGGATTTAAATAAAACAATCCCAAAAGATGATTTCCCATTACCTCACATCAAGGTATTAGTAGACAATACGACTCAATACCCGACGCTCTCACTTATGGATATAATCAAACAAAAAAAAGATTTTGAAGACATGAAAGAGACTGCTTATATAATTCCTTGGGGAACTTTTTTGATATAACGTAAGGCTCTTTATAACATAAGGGCAACCTTTGTTCTGTATTGACAAGGAAGAAGTACTCCTATTGGAAATGGAAATACCATAATCGTGAGCACTCTTGGAAACTGAGCTTGAAGAACCCAAATGGGTGCAAATACGCCTCAATCAATGCAAAACTCATCAAAGAAAAGCACTTAACTGCCTTATGTCATGAGAAATTATATCAAGAGCGGATAAAGAAAAACTTTAACAAGAAAGTCCTCGAGTACGCCACAAAGACGATTTGGTGTTAAATAAGACCTTACTACCTCGATTCAATGCACGTGGAAAATGGTCAGCCCAATTACGAAGGCATTTATATTATCAAGAAAGTCTTCCTCTAGGGCACTTCGAGACTTACAACAATGGAGGATGAAGATTTTCCACATCAACTAAACTCGGACGCAGTAAAAAAATTATGCATAAAATATACAAGCCCGCTATGTTAGAAACTCGAAAGGGTGACTTAGGAAAAAATGGGCGTCTCGATGGATCGAAAACCCGTAAAGGGCGATCCAGGAAAAAACTAGGGACACATAAAAAATATACATGACCATCCCGGTGGATTGAAAACCCGCAAAGGTCGATCTAGACAAAAATTAGGGATTCATTCAACAAAAAAACAAAGCAAAAAATTGCAATCCGAGGACTCATTCCCCATCCCCAACTAAGGAGGGGAGGAATCAAACTAATCATTATCCTTCAAGGCAAAGTATCAGAACTATCACAGACATAAGGAAGATAGTAGTGTCGAAACCCAATTGCATTGCCATTCTTATTTTTACTTTTTTTTTGTAATTAGCTCTTTAAAGAAGTTACATCTTATATCATTGCCCATTTATAAGCCCTGCTATTAATAAAATTTCAATTTTTTCCCATAATTTCTTACTTTTGCATTTCTATTTTTTTCCACACTCTTTTATCATTTCTGCTTGTTTGTAAATATGAAAATTATTTTTATAAACGATGCATTAAAACTATATGGGCATAATTAATCAAAAGTAATGAAAACGGTAAAGGTGTTTTAAGTCAAAAAATCGAAGGAAAACCCATGGTTCCCAATATACACTCAAATGGAGCGCACAAGTATTCAAATATGGCCCATGTTTCATTGGGGAAGTCAACACATAAAATTTCAAATCAATCTCAAAACGACAAAGAGAAAATTTTCAAAGATCAGTGTCAAAAGCAAAATTTCAAAAGAACAAATTAGAGACGGCATACATTCAAAGATTAACTTCAAAGAAAATTTCAAAAGAGAAACCTCAAGACAACCGACTTCGAAGCCAACAATAACACACAGTCAAAGATCAAACTCAAGAGAGCATATTTCCTCCAAAATGGAAAATTCAAGGATCCAACGAGGAAACTTAATGCATTTGCATAAGAATATCGTCTTACTAAGTGTGATACGGTGGCAGAATTGACTGTTGTACTGGTATTGCGTTTGTGTTCGCAAATGTTGTGCTAAGCAAGAGTCGCCACCGACATTTCTTTTATCCAAATTAAGGAAAGGGTGAAAAGAATAGAAAAATACCTTTTAGAGAATTTTCTGAGTAAGGGGGGGGGGGGGGGGGGGTAGATTATGGAAAGGGAAGGTGTTAGCACTCTTTCCATCCGTAGTTTTCTACGGGCTCTTAGATTCTTAGCTCATTTTGAAAAATACCTTGTGCTTTGTGTTTTTGAAAAGTATTTGAAAATGCCTTAGTGCGACAATTCACTTTATGATAACTCTTGTATAAGTTCTCAAGAATGTTGACAAGGCGAATATTTTTGAAAGTGTTTTTGAAAGGTTTTTGTGTATGGGTAAAAAAAGTTTGTTTTGAGCACAATATCTAAAAACTATCTACTTATACTCGAAAAGGTTCGTTCTTTTCCTCCTATCCTTTAAACAACACTATCCTACTATTATTGAGTAGGTAGCCCTGTCATTGGATGTATGAGGGACAATCGAAGGGGTGTTTTATAGTCACAAAGGCAACTGGGCAAGAAACTTTAGTAACTACCCTAAGGTTCTAAGATCATATTTTTACAGAGGCAACATCGAACGGGTCATTGAGGGACTTATGATCTTTTTTGAACCACAGGGTAGCCATGAAAACCTCTCACGTTTCGAGAGTTGTAACTATTTTCCGAAGGCAACCGAAGTGGGGTATCCTAGAGGTGTATATATGCCATGTGTGTTATGTTCAATTATTTTAGTCTTGTGTTAGGTTTGCTAGCGTTTGATTATTACTCTTGCCATACAATCCTAGTTAGTATACATCTAAACAGTTAATAATTTGCAATAATTAAAAGTGCGAAAATATAAATCTAGCTATTACAAGGCTTCGGGGAGTGGGATTATTACAAGTCCAAAACTTGGGGGAGAAATAAAGAAATATGCGCGCCTAAAAAAATCCTAGGGAAAGGAAATCTTTTTGTTTTTTAAAAAATAAAATAAAATTAAAGTCTAAGTCTATTTAGTTTTAATTTTTAGAAAGATGTTAAAGTAATTAAATAAATTAGTTAACAAAATAATTTTAATTAAAAAAAAAGAGTAAACCTATTTTGTTTTTTGTGATTTTGGTTTTAATGTTAATAAAACATGAGGCAAGAAAATAAAAGAAATAAGCAAAAACAAAAAATAAGAAAATGAGTAGAGGTTTTTTTCGATCCAGCGAAGGAACAATGTTTCGATCCTGGGAACGATATGGTTCTTTCGACCTAGGGAGAGAAAATGTCTTCTTCGATCTAGGGAAGGAAAATGTCTTATTCGATCCAGGGGAGGAAGTTATTCCTTTCGATCTGGGAAAGGAATGGATTCTCAATCTAGACCTGTAAGACAAATATTAGCAAAAAATATGACCTGGGTGTCGAACCCAGGTCCTTCGATTCTGCGTACATTGGTTTATTTAGGCCGAATCGACATTATGGGCGTTGGAGGTAAAGGAAAACAAAATGTGGACCTGGAGTCGAATCCAGGCCCTTAGATCTGAATACTGAAGATGTGAAAAACACAAGAAGTGGGGGTTGAATTGAAAAACTTAGATCAAAACAGCTTAATGACACAATATTTTTATCCTGGTTCGTTTGATCTCAAACTACTCCAGTCCATCCGTCAAGGTGATTTCGCCTCTCTCCAACGAGGTCTTAATCCACTAATCTTCAAAGGATTACAACAACTACTTTAACAACTATTAAAGTCTTCTTGAGTACAACCACAGACCGGTTAAATTCAAGGAAATCTTTTACAAATAATTGAACAAGAGTGTGTTGTGTTTTCTAATAAAACAGTATATTAAAACTGTGATAATTACACAGATTAATCTTGGAATAAAATAAATTTGCTAGAGCTTGAATATGCGTGATTTGGAATTCTCTGCAAATTGATGTGTGCGTACGTACGTGCTTCTTTCACAAGCAGGCTTGTTTATATAGGAAAGCAAGAGATGTTGTTCATAAAGCAAGTTTAATGTTAATAACACACTTTCCTTTTGAAGAAGATCTTGTATGAAGAAAGTCGTTGGCATTTAATTCTGTCTTGAATAACCAGTAACGCTTCAGAGTCCTCTTTGCTTTAACTGCTGATGACGCTTCAGAGTGTTGATGACTTGGTTAAGATGTCTTTGTTCAGAGTCAGAGTGTACTTGTTTAGGCGCAGATTCTGGTCATCAAACTTCAGCGTAAAGCTTGTTTTGCTTTCAGCGTGTAATACTTTATTGCCTATCTTCTGATGCTGATCCCATCAGAACTTCTGCATATACAAGACATAATTTTAAGTAGCATATTTGTTCTTTGTATATATCTTTGGATTTATTTATTCTTTGTATTTTGTTATCATCAAAACTCTAAACAAGGGTTGTAGAATCAAACTATGTTCTAACAATCTCCCCCTTTTTGATGATGACAAAAACCAGATTTTTCAATTAAAAATAAAGAATAAAAAGGGTAGAATTATGAAGATAAACTCCCCCTGAGTTGATTACTTCCCTTAAATTCTTTGAGTCCTTGAGCATCAGAATTTGACTACGTCTTTCATCAGAGTTTTGTACCTGTTCAAGCTTTTCAGAAGAAAGAAATTAAGTAGATCATAATGTTTGAGACTTATGTCTCAGTAATCCGTTACTGAAAATATCTTATTCTTTCTCCCCCTTTTTGTCAGTTATCAAAAAGAACATATAATCAGAGCTAAAAAGGATTTATATTAAAAATAAAAAGCAACGATAAGAAGTTCAGAACAAAAGCAATGTAGAACAAATATTACAGATAAACATATTTTAAAAACAAAGGAAAATCTAAGATGGTGGAGGAAGGCGCGTGAACAAAGCTTCCAACAAGCCCTTGATCTGGGTGTTGGTTTCCTCTTGTTTGCTTAACATGCTCTTGATTTCCTGAATTTTATCATGCTGTTTATCCATCCTTTCCTGCATAACAATATCCGCTCTCTTCAGTTCTTCTAGAATATGCCTTTCATAGGAGGAAGCTGGAGAGTCTTCAGTAACTGGATGCTTCTCATAGAATTCTGCAACGTGATCTTTTTGAACCAATTCCTCTACAGGAATCATCTCATCTGGAGTAGCATTCAGAGTGAGACCTTCTGACTCTGGTTGAACTTTGTTTACTGGATGATGTTCTGACCAGGGAGCATTGTCCAGAGGGAGAATCTCTTCCTTGAGCAGTTGGCTCAGAACTTGGTCTTCAATTTCCTTTAGCAGATTACTGAAATTCTGTTGAACTTGTCCGTAGCTCTGTTCTTGCATCTTATGAGTTTCAGAACTTATCCACTTTCTAAAACTTGTCCAAATATAATCTGAAGCAGCAGGATTAATCATCTCAAGACTAGCTTGCTTTAGGGAGGTTATCCATTTCTGCATTTCTGTTTCAAATATCAAAAAACTAGTACCAACATCTGGTGTGGGTTCAGATGGTTTTGGTTTTGGAATGGCCGTTTTGTGAGTTATGGCAACAAGACGTTCAAAAACAGTTAGATCAATGACAAGTTTAGCGTTGTCATCTGGTTTGCTTTTTGGTGAGGGAGTGGGAGAGTCTGGTATAATTATTGGACTAGTTGGGGAATTTGGTGGAGTTGATTCTAGTGAAGAGGGATTTTGGGGAATGTCTAGAATGGTGAGGGGCATACGGATGGCCAGAGGTTCAGTGATTCCAGGAATGGGAATAGTATCTGAATTTAAAGTGGGTTCTTCAGATTGGTTGGATTGAACATTATGAGGTTCTGGTTCACAGGTCTCAGAAGGTCGGATCTCAGAAGTTTGAACTTCTGGTTGTGATTGTTCAGGTTGTGAAGATGGTGGATGAATATCTGGTTGAGGAGATGAAGGTAGTGGTATTTCTGGTTGAGGAGAGAGGGGAATATCTGGTTGTGGTGCTTCTGTGGTGGTTTTGGAGTTTGGAATTTCTGGTGTGGGAGCAGAAATATTTTGGTCAAACGATTCAATATCTGACAGAACTTTTGTAAGTTCTGGTTGAGTTGATTCAGTATTTGGATTGATAGGTAAGGAGTGAGTTTCTCTAAGACTTAGAGTTTCTGAGGGGTCAAAACCTATGTCAAAATCATCAAAGGTTTGAGGGGTAGGAATTTCTGAATGGGTAGGTAAGGGTCCAGATGTTGATAAAGATATTGATTCTAAAACATTAACAGTAGAAGGATTACCGTTCTTTTTAGCAGATTTAGGAGTCCGCTGGGATGATCCTTCTGCTGCTGCCTTCCTTTTCTTGTTCTTCTTCAACACAACTTCTGGAGCCTTCTATTGCATGTCCTGAATATTTAAATCTGGTGTTGTGCCATCTGCCTTTCATGCATCCAAATATCTGACGGTAATCTCAGGCTTAGAATCAATTTTTGAGAACATAGGGAAATCATCCAGAGGAATTATTCTGGAGGTGATGGTTGCAAAAGAAGTAACACTGGGTTCCTTCTTGATGTTCTCAATAATCTCCATCTTTTTCAGATTCTTTGCATTTAAAGGCTTGTTGTAACTCTTTCTGATGTTGAGGGAGTATCTCTATTGAGGGCCTCTGATGAGTTGTCTTCAGTACCTATGAGTTCAACTTCCATACATGCAAGGAATTCATTCTGCTTTGACTTTTGAGAGTCAAGCTTATCATCAAATCGAACACTGATTGACTCTTCAACAATCTGTGTTTCTGTATTGTATACTCTGTACCCTCTTGAGCGTTTAGAGTATCCTAACATAATATACTTTTGTGCTTTAGAGTTAAACTTGTTCAAATAATTTTTTTTATTCAAAATAAAACATGTACATCCAAATGGGTGAAAATAAGAAATGTTGGTCTTTCTGTTCTTCCACAATTCATATGGAGTCTTTTCCAGAATAGGTCTTATGGAGATTCTTTTCTGAATATAACACGCTGTGTTTATAACCTCTGCCCAGAAGATCTTAGCAACGTTAGTCTCGTTGATTATGGTTCTGGCCATTTCTTGCAATGTTCTGTTCTTTCGTTCTACAACTCCATTTTGTTGCGGAGTTCTAGGACAAGAGAAATCATGCAGAATGCCCTTTTCATTAAAGAATAACTCAAAATCTTTATTTTTAAATTCTCCACCATGATCACTTTTGACTTTGACGATTCTAAGATCCTTTTCATTATGAACTTGGTTGCAGAAGGTAACAAACACAGAGTGTGACTCGTCCTTGTGCCTTAAGAACTTTACCCATGTCCATCTGCTATAGTCATCTACGATTACTAACCCATACTTCTTGCCACTGACTAAAGCAGTTTTTACTGGTCCAAATAAGTCAATGTGCAAAAGTTCTAGTGGCTTAGAGGTGGAAACAACATTTTTGGATTTGAAAGAAGGTTTTGCAAACTTGCCTTTCTGACATGCTTCACACAGAGCATCTGAATTAAACTTCAAGTTAGGAAGTCCTCTGACCAGATTGAGTTTGTTAATCTGAGATATTCTTCTCATACTAACATTTCCCAATCTTCTGTGCCAGATCCATTGCTCGTTGTTAACAGACATAAGACATTTTACATTCTGACTTTTCAGTTCAGAAAGTTTGATTTTATAAATGTTGTTTTTCCTCTTTACATTAAATAGGATAGTCCCATCTTTCTGACTAACAGCTTTGCATGAATTTTGATTGAAGATTATATCATAACCGTTATCACTTAATTGACTTATGGATAACAGGTTATGCATTAATCCATCAACTAATAAAACATTACTTATAGAGGGAAGATTTCCATTACCTACTATTCCAGAGCCAATGATCTTTCCTCTCTGATTGCCTCCAAAGCCTACGTGGCCTCCAGGCTTAAGTTCCATGCTTTGGAACATATGCCTTCTTCCCGTCATGTGTCGTGAGCAGCCAGAGTCCAGGTACCATGATTGGTGTCTTTGCTTTTCTGCTAAAGATATCTTCCACATGTATTATTTTATCCTTAGGTACCCATATTTTTTTGGGTCCTGATTTGTTAGTTTTACCAAAACTCTGGTTGAATTTTGGTTTGACAGAGTAATCACTACTTGTATATTTTATGTCATGAGTGTGCCCATATATAAAGTGTGAATCAAGTGGAGTACGTTTTATAACTAAGTCCATGGAATTTTTGTGTGTAGGTACCTTACCTTGATATCCTATCCATTTTCTGCCATTTCTGCTAACTCCATAGATCATTGAAGCCATCTTGCTTCTGTCTATGTTTTTAGCAAGAAACTTCTGAAAGTTGTGATCATACTCTTTGATGATCTCATCAGCATTGCTGGGAGTTTCAGGGATTGTTTCCTTCTGAGAGTTTTGCAACTGGTTTTCTAATTTTGAAATTTTTTCTTTTAACTCAGAATTCTCCAATCTGAGACTCTCAGTCTTATCAGAGTCAGAAGCAAGATTCCTTTTCAGGTTTCTGAATTTGACTCTGATCTGCTGATACCTTTCCAGAATTTCATTAAGTCTTTCAGTTAGTTCAACCTTAGTAAAGTTTATAGTAAAGTCAGGGAATACCTCTTCTGTATCTGATTCAGAGTCTGAATCAGAAGCTTCACTATCTTCAGATACGTTTTCCATGAGAGCTATGTTTTCTCTTTCATCATCTGATTCTGAGTCAACTTCAGATGTGTCAGAATCATCCCATGTAGCCATGAGACTTTTCTTCTTTTCCTTGCCAAACTTCTTTTTGGGCTTCTCCTTCTGAAGCTTTGGGCAATCACTTTTGTAGTGCCCTTGCTCGTTACATTCATAGCAGATGATGTCTTTGTTGTTTGGCTTTCTGTATCCTGGAGAACCTTCGGATCTTCTGTGTCTAGAGGAGGATTCTGACCTTCTGTATTTGGAGGAAGATTCATTCTGATTTTCTGATCTTCTGGGATTCCTGAACTTCCTTTGCATCTGCTTCCATAGTTGGTTCACCCTTCTGGAGAGGAGAGATAGTTCATCTTCTTCTGATGAGGATCCATCAGAGGTTTCTTCCACAGCCTGCAAAACTTATGAGTAAGATTTTCTGTTAGATTTTAAAGCTAATGGCTTACCTTGCTTTTAAGGTTCAACTGCTTCTAGCTCTATCTCGTGACTTCTGAGGGAGCTGACAAGTTCCTCCAGAGAGATTTTGTTGAGATCTTTGGCTAGCTTAAGCGATGTGACCATTGGCCTCCACTATTTTGGCAAGCTTTTGATGATCTTCTTAACATGATCAGCAGTGGAATACCCTTTGTCAAGAACTTTTACACTAGCAACAAGAATTTGGAATCTTGAAAACATAGCTTCTATTGATTCACTATCTTCCATCTTGAATGACTCATACTTCTGAATGAGCGCAAGGGCTTTGGTTTCTTTGACTTGAATGTTGCCTTCATGCGTCATTCTCAGAGAATGAAACATATTCTTTGCAGTTTCTCTGTTTGATATTTTCTCATATTCTGAATATGAGATGGCGCTGAGAAGAATTGTTATGGCCTTGTGATGATTTCTGAACTCACGCTTTTGTTGATCAGACATCATTTTCCTGTCAATCTTCTGACCACGTCCATCCACTGGTTGCGTGTACCCATCAATCACCATGTCCCACAGATCATCATCATGGGCCAGAAAGAAACTCTCAATTCTGTCTTTCCAGTAGTCAAAGTTCTCTCCATCAAAGACTGGAGGTTTGCCGCTGAATCTATCCCTTTCTTCATTTGTTGTCATTGCTGATGTTTTGACTTGGTCCTGCCATTGTGTTTTTCTGACGCTGGATCTTGTACTGACACGGTTAAGTGTTTAAGCTCAGAACCAGGCGCTCTGATGCCAATTGAAGATGTGAAAAACACAAGAAGGGGGGGTTGAATTGAAAAACTTAGATCAAAACAGCTTAATGACACAATATTTTTATCCTGGTTCGTTTGATCTCAAACTACTCCAGTCCACCCGTCAAGGTGATTTCGCCTCTCTCCAACGAGGTCTTAATCCACTAATCTTCAAAGAATTACAACAGCTACTTTAACAATTGTTGAACTCTTCTTGAGTACAACCACGGACCGGTTAATCTCAAGGAAATCTTTTACAAATAATTGAACAAGAGTGTGTTGTGTTTTCTAACAAAACAGTATATCACAACTGTGATAATTTCACAGATTAAGCTTGGAATAAAATAAATTTGCTAGAGCTTGAATATGCGTGATTTGGAATTCTCTGCAAATTGATGTGTGCGTACGTACGTGCTTCTTTCACAAGCAGACTTGTTTATATAGGCAAGCAAGAGAAGTTGTCCATAAAGCAAGTTTAATGTTAATAACACACTTTCCTTTTGAAGAAGATATTGTATGAAGAAAGCCGTTGGCATTTAATTCTGTCTTGAATAACCAGTAACGCTTTAGAGTCCTCTTTGCTTTAACTGCCGATGACGCTTCAGAGTGTTGATGACTTGGTTAAGATGTCTTTGTTCAGAGTCAGAGTGTACTTGTTTAAGCGCAGATTCTGGTCATCAAACTTCAGTGTAAAGCCTGTTTTGCTTTCAGCGTGTAATGCTTTATTGCCTATCTTCTGATGCTGATCCCATCAGAAATTCTGCATATACAAGACATAATTTTAAGTAGCATATTTTTTCTTTGTATATATCTTTGGATTTATTTATTCTTTGTATTTTGTTATCATCAAAACTCTAAACAAGGGTTGTAGAATCAAACTATGTTCTAACAAATATGAATCAAATAGAGTTACATGATATCCTGAGCGTGAATCAAACACTGAACAAACATTAATACATTATGAAATCATAAACATGAATTTGAAAGTTTACCATCGATGGGAGGCTTCGATTTGGCACTTCTGGGCGTGAATTGGCTAGTGCTTGGGAACGCTTCTTGCAGACTTCAGGGAGTGATTGGGGACGTTGCTGAAAGTTCCTTCGGTTGGGATTACTTATGAGAATTTTGATATCTTTACTATGGCTTATGAGGCAATGTGTGCGTGTATTTTTTCTTATGTGTTTGTATCCCGTTGACTTGTAGAAGTGGCTTTTATTTATAGGAGTGGAAGGAGACAACAAAATGGAGAAAGAAACTTGTCCTTAAAGGCCATCCATAAACATGGCTTTGAAAACAAAATCAGACCAATTTAAAGATTGCCATTTTGAGACTCTTCATGCCAATTTGGAATGTTGAGTGAACCTGAACATGTTTCACCTTCGAATTCCTTCAGTCTTTTCCCTTCGATTGGCTATGAGTTATTTCCTTCGACTGGCTCAAGTATTTTCCTTTCATTGACTCTGAGTTACTTCCTTAGAATGTCTCAAGTCTTGCCCTTCGATTGACTCTGAGTTACTTCTTTCGAAGGGCTCAAGTCTAGCCCTTCAATTGAATCTGAGTTACTTATTTCGAATAGCTCAATTTCTCATCATTGGGGCCTCTTTGATTAAGCCCCTACTCAGCTAGCCCAAACAAAAAACTCTTTCCTTGACAATCGAAGCTTCCTTTGGCATGAATGTGTTTGTGCAGGAAGCTTGAGTATGGCAATATGTGGGATTTTGGGCCAGCCAACATCTTTGCATATTTTTCTTTTGTTTTGACTAACTAGATCTAATCTTTGACCAAACCCTTTTTTCAGACAACACTATGTGTCCTTTGATTGGGCCTTTGAATGCTTCTTAGAATGGATCATTTACATGTCCTTCGAATGGCTCATTCGATTGGACCCATCTATTTTCCTTAGCTGCTTGATTCAAATAGCCCAAGTGAGAACTCCATTCTGGCTAATCGAAGTCTCATTTGTCACCTCCTTCGAATCCATTGCACAAGAGGCCTGGGCCTGGCCACATGCAGGACCAAGACTCATCATAAGACAAACTTGCATTCAGTAATTATGTGTCTCCTTCAAATGGCCACCAATATGTGTCCTTCGAATGGACCTTTGGAGTGCTCTTTCGAAAGAGTCATCTTGTGTGTCCTAGTGCAAAAACTATGTTAAGGGGTTTTGGCCTTGTGCGTTGAAAACAAGCACAAAGGAAGTCCTTGTCTTATGCATTGAAGGAAATCATAGAAGAAACTTTTGCCCTTGTGAATCCCAGATAAGTCTGAGGAAGCTTCTGCCTTGTGGATCAAAAGTTGCATGTAGAAGCCTTTTGCCTAGATGAGACTTGGACTAATGCTTGCTCGAAGGGGAACTAACATGCAATAAAAGCTGATAGGCCAATGCTTGATCGAAAGGTTTTAAGAGCTCAGTTGAAGCTTGTTGACATGCCAATCGAAGGACACTATTCATCTGCCAATCGAAAGACACTTTGCTAGCATTCAAAAAATTTCATTTTCTTTTGGCAAGTGTTTGTTACCACCCATGTAAGAGAAAACCTTGGGAAACATGAGAGGGAAAATTTTGGGGTACAACAACTGTCCCTGTTCAATCTTCTTAAAACTGAGGATTTAGATTGGCTTGTCTGCCTTTCTTGATTTGAAGGTGGAAGAGGATTGAACACTAGAGTGCCCAGAAATTTTCACTCACATGAAGTAACACTGATGATTGATGATGGCGGGAATGGGCTTATAGATGCCATTTGGAGAAGATGACAGGGATTCATCGGAGATGGGCTTAAAGATGTCATCCAAAGTAGATGATGACTTCCTAAGAGGTCTCCTTGTGGGGATTCCTGTTCCTTCTGTCCGAGGAGGACTCCGCTGGAGAATGTGGGTTTCTGTTGTTCTCCTGCTTGAGGAAAACTCTGTGGGGAATAGAGTCTAGTAACTTTAGTTGTCCATGTCTCTACTGAGGAGTTATCTCTATACTAGAGAGATGAAAGTTTGTTGTTTTCTGGTTGAAATCCATGTTTCACAGTAACTTTGGGGATAATGGAATTAACCGTTACCTAAAACTGTATTAGAAAGAGACTGTGTAGGGCTGTTCCAGGATGAGTCCGTGTTAGCTTGCATTTAGAGATATATGAGAAGGAGCCTGTGTGGGGCCTCTTCAGGATGAGCCCGTGTTAGACTGCATCTCGATGATGAGAAGGAATCCGTGTAAGATTGCTTCAGGATGAGTCCGTGTTAGACTGCATCTGGATGATGAGAAGGAACCCATGTAAGATTGCTTCGTTTGGTCATATAGATATTTTTCCTGTCTGGTTTCAGGTGTTAATCTATGATCAGCTGTTCACAGATAGTTGTCCTTTGTGGTTTCAGATATTAATCTGGAACTTGAAAATTATCGGTCGTTAAGATAGTTTTCCTGGCTGGTTACAAGTATTAATCTTTGACTTGAGAAAGAAAGATAGTTTTCCTGGCTTATTACAGGTATTAATCTTCAATCTCTTCATGTAGATAGTTTTCATGGCTAGTTACAGGTATTAATCCACAGTCATTCGTCCACGGATAGTTCTCCTGGCCTGTTACAGGTATTAATCTGGAACTTAAAAATCTCAGGTATGGCTTACTATGTTAGTCCCGAAGCTTAAACAAGTTATTTTTCAAAACTCGTATTTTCTACCCCCTAGGTTGAGGTAGATGTGCGAAAATATGTGATATACTTCATTGTGTTATTATCGAAGCAACAATGAATTATCAAGTTTGTGTTATTTACCCCCTAGGTTGTGGTAAATATAAAATATATGGTATAACTTACTATGTTAGTCCCAAAGCTTTAGTAAGTTATTTTTCAAAACTCATATTATTTACCCTTAGGTTGTGGTAGATGTACAAAATCTGCGATATAATTCATTGTGTTAGTCTCGAAGCGACAATGAATTATTAAACTCTGTTATTTATCCCTTAGGTTGTGGTAAATATGCAATAACTGCGATATAACTTATCACATTAGTCTCAAAGCAACAATAAGTTATTTATTTTCAAACTCTGCATTATTTATCCCCTAGTTTATGGTAAATATGGGAAATCTGCTATATAGCTTATTGTGTTTGTCTCGAAACAACAATAAGTTATCTATTTTCAAAATCACATTATTTATCCCCCACGTTGTGGTAAATACACGAAATATATGATTATTGTTACTTGTTTTGTTATTTAATATTTTCTTTTCAATATATTTTCAAGTCTTTGGACAAATTTTGGGGTCTTACATTATTTAATAACAATCTGATTAGAATGAGTGAGAACTTCATATTCTCGCTACCCTCAATCAAAGAGAAATTAAATAGGGGCAACTGTCATTCCCCAAATTTGCCCGCATTGGTGTAAGTAGTCAATTTTTTTTTAAGACTATTAGTTTAATTTTATACTAATTTTCATATTGTTACTTACAATTAATTATATTTTTAAAAATGTTTCAATAAATTATGGTTCAATTTTGGGGAAGGATGTTTTATTTCATAATTTATCAAATAGGTTCAATTAGCCCATTTAGATGTTTTTAGGCCCATGGCAAAGTTAAAATTGAATTAATTTATTTACTGTTGTTGACTAAAGTCAACATTCATCTATAAATTATCTTTTTATATGTATACATGTTTAATTACTTGGTGTTATAAAAATACTTTATTTTGTTGACTGGAGTCAACGTGTATGCTATACCTATTATTATTAGTTAAATATTAATATTATCATTATATGATTATTACATTTTGGTTTTTTGTTTTTATTTTAATTTCGATTTTTGACTAAGTCAACCAAGGTTTGAAAACTCTAATTGTACCAGCTGCCCCCATTTTTGGGTAACTTCAACCCTAAGAACACAAAAAGCCAAGGAATCAAGTATTACAAGCAAATAAGATATTTGGATTGAAGATTGATTTTATTATTGATATGAGCTTATAAATACGAATTCTCCAGATACGTGAATCATTACAAACCCTAATTCCTATTTTACAAACAAATATAACTAAATCAAATATTTGATTTTCAATTAGTCTAAACTAATTGAATCAATCAAATTTGTAATAGCAAATTACAATAAACTATTTCCTAAATCATGTATTAATCTAAGGCTATAAAAACCTAACCATAAGATAGGATTAACAATGGAAAATTGGAGAGAAAAACCTTGCGATCGATCGTTGTTGATGTGCATCCCTCAAACCCTTGGTAAAGCTCTCTATCCAGAAAAAGATTAGGGTTCATCATTAGAAACCTAACACCTTTTGAGCTATGCCACCATTAATCTGATACCTGCAAGCATGATGGGAGGATTAGAGTTGGAGAAAGAAGGAGGAATTCAAAGGATTTTTACGAGAAGTGTTATGGCAAGAAAGGTTGGTTATACTTAGCTTTCGTATATTGTTATGATCTGTGTGTATCTGTGGTTAATTTGTGTTTTTCTAAAAAAAAGATATGGTTAGGGTTCTTCTTTCTAAGTTTAGGGTTCTTATGCATTAGGGTTAGGGTTCATAAATATTATTCTTTCTGGGTTAAGGTTCTTTGGGTTAGGTCAAAAATTGTTAGGGTTCTAAGGGTTTTTCTTAAAGATCTCGGCAGGAGATGAGGTTCCTGGCCGTAATACCCCAAATTTGTCCTACCTTTTCAACAAATCAGTTGGCTTATGCATTATGTTCTTATTTCATCTCCATACCCTCTATTAGGTCATTTAAAACTTCATGCATTCACTAACAACAAGGCTTGGCACTTAGATCAATGTTCATGGGATTAGGGTTTTGTATTGGTGTCAAGGTTTCGTATCTTCTGCAGGGTTTATTTCAACTGAGATACGAGCATCATGATTAGGGTATGTCCCTCTTGCAATGCTATTTGGAATCATCAATAAAATTGGCATAGGATCAAGGTAAGGGATAAAGTTAGGGTTCACATGGTTTGAGGTGAGTATTTCATACAAGCTTTGATCTATTGAAGTCTGCTTGGTCTTGAACCGAATTTTAATCATATGGTCGCTATAGACTTCTTATTCTACTTCATGCAAGGCTTATCTTCATCAAGGAATCCTTACTTCCCTATGTTTGGGTTTGTCATATGAGTTGGGTTTTGGCTATGACTCAAGTTGTGCTAATCATTTGAGGCTTTGACATTCCCATTTATTTGTGACAGTAGTTTTATTTTTCGAAGTTTTATTAAAAGAGTTCGGATTTGAACATGGAACTTTGTATGGACTTCATGGAATCACTTCTAAGTTGAAAACTATTGCATGAGACCTTATACCAGAGTCCATGTTAAGCATTTGTTGGTTTTTATCCTATTTGTTGGTACTTATTCAAGTGTTGCAAGAATTAAAGGAAAATTGGAAAATTAAAATGAAGCATATAAAGGGAAAATGAATTCCAAACTTTATTTGAGAAAGAAGGACCATTGCATATTACATCCATGAGATCCATTATAATCTCAAGCTTCATTCAAATTGCATCCAAATTTGTTCAAAACACCATAAAAGTATCAAGTTTCAATGGACATTTAAATCATTACAAGTCAAAATTAAAAAACATTTATCGAAGAAGATTGGAAATTCAAATGAGGCATTCAAGGTTTATCGCATTTTTATCAAAGGGGCAATTCATTACAAGAGAGTTTCCACTCAAATGTCACCATTTATATCGCCGATTTTCAAGAACATTACAAAAGGAATTTACATCAAAGTCTAATCATAAATCTAGCCTAATCATTAATCTTTGTCTTCAAGTTTCTTCGTGGAAAAATGGGCTCCAAAGTTATGACTTCAACATTTGTATGGATCCACAAACATCAGTTCAGACCTACAGAAGCACAACAATCAGAATCACCTCCATGCTGCCACTTGCTACAGCCAACCATGCATTCACATAAATCGACACTATATCCATAAATTAGTCCTTGTACTAACTGATAGCCCTGCATTAGTTCAAAGGAAAAATCAGGAAAATGAAAAACATAACTAACAGTGCTAACTGTTTTTCAAAACAGGGTTAACTAACCTTTAACAAATTTTTGAGATCCTAACTGTTTTCTAATGTATTAACTTTAATAACAGACAGCTCAAACCCTCTAACTAATGCTAACAAACTTCCTAACTAACCCATAACAGAAAACCAGCTAACTAACTATCATAAATTCCATAACTAACTTCAAAACAGAACTCTAATCGAATTCCAACTGACAGCTCTAACCTCCTAACCAAAACTAACATATTTCAACCAACTTCCAAACAAAATTTTCTAACAGTTTTTCAACCAACATCCAAACAGAATTTTATAACAGTTATCCAACTAACTTTTTCTAACTCCAACTTACTATAACTAACTACCTATAACAGAGTTTCAACCAACTAACAAACTTCCTAACTATTTTTAAATAATCTCCTAACAGAAAGATAAGAAGAGAATTTTACCTTGCAATTAATTCATTCTTCACTCTCTGGAGAATCACATAAAAATACAGAACTCTTCATTCTCTCCATAACTACATTCATCCACCTTCAACCTTTCTGGACCCTCATTCTCGATTTCTCTCCCACACCATAACCTCTATCTTCACCTTTCTTTCTGAATTGACAATTCATTCAACACACTAAAAACTCACAGAGAAAAAGTCACCTCTAAATTATTCTTAGAAAAATTCCCCTGCACATTCTTCATCACTCTCATCATGATTCTTCAATCAGCACCAACACACAACTTCATATCCTTATCTCTTCAGATTCACGATTATACACAAAACTCACCCAAGGATTTTTCTATCATCATAAATCAACAGCTTCAATAACCGAATCACATCTTTATCTTTACCATCAATAACACATTTTTCACTTCTCGACAATCACAACTATTTTCTACTGCATCTTCTTCGATCTCCATCAACAATCTTTAAGATAACAAGACTGAGCTTCAACGATCAATCATCATCCTCACCATCAGTAATAATGCAAGAACACCGCATCAGCAATAACGCAAGCGAAACACGTTTGGAGATGGAAACCGCGAGGATGTAGACAGAGAACTCGAACTGATATAGAGCTTTGAGCGGTGATGCAAACTAAATCAGAATGAGATCGATGGAGATGAAGATGAGTCGCTAATGGCTCGTCACAATTGAACTTGGTGTTAATTTCATGGAATTGATGGTTGTGATACGGTAGGAGAACTGACTTAAAGGTTTTGCGTTTGATTGCAAATGTTGCGGTTAGTAAGAGTCGCCACCTACTATTCTTTTATCCAAAAGGAAAGGTGAAAAAGAACAGGAAATACCTTTGAGATTATTTCTTGAGTTTGGGGGGTAAATTATGAAAAGGGAAGGTATTAGCACCCTTTTCATCCATGGTTTTCCATGGGCTCTTAGTTACTTTCTAGATCATTTTATTTTGTTTAAAATTATGCTTTGTGTGGTTTTTTGAAAGTATTTTGTAAATATGCTATTATTTAGGCAAACTTTGTAATGATTCTCATTTGTAAGAATGTATACAAAGTGTTTGATCTTTTGAAAATGTTTTAAAGTTTGTAAGAGGTTTTGAAAGTGTAGGTGTTTGTTTTTGAAAATAGCAAGGATGTTTTGTTTGAAATTGAGCAAGTATTTTTTGTTTGAAATTGAGCAAGTAATTAGGAGAATTCTACCTACTCAAAAGTCTTTCTTGTTCATTTTCTTTTCTTTTGACATTGTTATCTTACCATTGATTTGGTAAGTAACCCTATCTTTGAATGTAAATAGGATGGGAGTGGGTCATCGTATAACCATGATTAGCAATATTGCAAGGTATCTAAGCATTCTCTTTTAAGGACTAAGATCATTTGAAAGGAAACTTAGATAGCGTCATCGAGGGACTATGATCTTGTATTTGCTTATTTTTTCTAAGATACCTCACATGCGTAATATGGCCATTTTGTAAGGCAACAAAGTGGATTTACCCTAGAGGGTGTTTGTGTGAAAGTGTATTGTTTTCATGTTTGATTTTGTCTTGAATTAGGGTTTTCTAAGTATTGGTTTTAGTCTTTCCATACAAACCCTAATTACTAGCATGTTATATATAAAGCGATAAATTGCGGAATTTAAAGTTACTATGCTATTGCAATACTTGTGGGAGGGGTGTACAAATTTCAAATGAGGATTGCAAGAAAATAAAGTCTAATTATCAATTACAATCATATTGAATTGGTACACAAATTGAAATAAATAATGTACAAGATGAATAAGTATACAAGAATGCAAGTGTGAAGAAAATAGATATTTTGTTTGGATTTTTTATGAGGAAAAGGGGTTTTGATTTTAACCTAATTAACTAGGAAAAGAAAATTAAATGAAACCCGAATCTATTAATTGATTAAAAAGAAATTAAGTTTATAAGAAAAGTCTTTTTGGTATTTTTGTCTTGAAAATGATTTATAGTATTATAAATTTTTTTGACCTTTTTATATTAAAATAATATATTTTAATTGGTGTAAAATAAAATAAATAATAATCTAGTTTTAATTAAATTTACAAGAATAATTAGTAAAATAAATAAAGTATGGTTAAATAAAATATTTTTTGTGAGAAAAATAAATAAACTAAGTCAAAATATAAATCTACTATTTTTATATTTTTTGTGATTTTTTTAGAATTAGAAAAATAATTAAGAAAACAAATAAATAAGAAAATAAGAAAAAAGAAATAAAACTGGGCCAGAGGTGTGAAAAGGAAACAAGGGGGGTTAACAAGTAAAAACAAAAACAACAAGGCCCAAGGAGGCCCAACGCCTGCAAAAAAAAAGTCAGAAATGTAAAAAATATGAAAAAAATTCAAAAGAGTACCACTAGGGCTCGAACCCAGGTCCCTTTGGTTACAGGCGCGCGCTTCTACCACTGGGGTGGCTATACATCCATTTGTATAAATAAAACAATAAATACATAAGGCAAACACATTCCTGAGGACAACTTCATCTTCAACCTCACGCCCAGCCAGAACCTCTGTAACTTGTTCAAATCTCAACAAAAATGAAAACTGTAAACATGAAACTTGTAGCAAATTTCCTCACGGTTTCAAAAATGTAAAGCATTAAAACTATAGCTCTAAGAAAAACATGAATTCTAATGGTCCTTTTCTGAACCCTAAAAATCTCAGAAAATTCAATCTTAAAATTCTCTAAGCTCAGACAAAATTAATGGAAACTATGGACATGGTTAGCTTTAGGGCAATGATATCTACATGTTTCATTCACAAATAAATAATTGATGATGCCTGTATGAAACGTTCCAAAGTTAGAAAAATTACCTTGCAAGAGAGTATTGAGTTTGAAGTTTGAGCATCTTTCAAGGAGTTCCAATGACTAGGTTAGCTCCGTCAAGTTCCGAAGAAGCTAATGGGATGCTTAACTTGAGCTGAAAGTACCTGAGGAGTTCCGGAGAAGTCCAAGTGCAAAGCTCTGTTTTTGAAAATGGAGGATGGTGTTAATGGTGTTACAGTTCTGTAATAGGGTGTGGGATTAAAAGGCTTGAAAACGCACGAGGGAGTTATGAGTTTAAGTTTTTGGTCAGTTTATGTGAAAATGGAGGTATGAGATGTGATTCTGAGCTCTTGGTGTTTTTAAGGGTCAAGCATTCGTGTATTTTGTGGAAAATGGTTTGTATATCTATAAGCAAAAAGATTGGAGTGGTTTGGACAATCAAAAGTAAAAGTTTTCAGCTAATTGCTAGGTTACTCGATTTTGAAGAAAAAGTGGGAAACCAAGTTTCAATGTGAGATACAAGCATGGGCTGAGTGATTGTAAGTGTCTAACAAGTTTCTTATGGTTTATGGGACTTGTATAATCAGAATAGAACAAGTTCAAGGCCCAAGAACAAGTTTTGTGTACAAAAGCACTTTATCAAAATGGCAATGTACACTTTCTTCCCAAAATAGATATAAAGCATGGCCTTGCATTGAATGCTTGAAATGAGACCTCTAACAGCTGTGCAAGCCATTAACTATGGGGTTCCTAACAAGTTTGAGGCCTTCAAAGTAGAGGTTATGCAGCATACTTTGAATTTTGAATTTGGTTCATCACAAAATGACTTGTAATTCAAGTGATAAAACCCTAACTTCATATCTTCGATTCTCCCTACTCAAGAATGATCTCAAGGAGTTATTGGACATTTTGGAAAGCTTGCAGTGTGATCTATAACCCATATTTGAATTGACTTTGAATATTACCCTTGGAACTATATGAAAAAGTGCCATGAAGTTGGGTCAAAATCCTGACCAAATTAGGGCAAAATTTCACTAAGTGTTTTGTTTCATGACCACATGTTCTTAAAATTATAACTTGAGATCCAAGCATTTTTGGAAGAAGTTGTGTGAAGAAAATTTGTAGATTTCATGGAGATCTACAACTTTCATGTTGGAAGTTTTTCTTGAATCATCTTGCATCATGGTGAAAATTTTGATCAAAGTTGTGAAAAAATAAGAAATTTCCAACACTTCGAAAAATTTCTAAGTTTGGAATTTTAAATTTTCAAAAATGAAATTTTGAATTTTTTATTTCTTGATGAAAAAGTTTCATACTTTGACATGCTTTGATGAATTTTGATCTTTGACATTTGAAATTGACCAAAAAGTCAAAGTTTGACTTTTCAGTATATAGTTAACTTTTGATCAGTTGACTGAAAATTCATCTGTCAATCCTTTGAACTTTAGTAATGTTTTGAGCCATATTATTAGGTCATAATTATTCAATTGGACTCTTGATATCATGCCTTAAATCAATTGATCACTTTCTAGGTCAAAAATCAGAAATTGCCCTTTCCCAGTCAAAACCCTAATTTTGACCATTTTGCCCTTTTGAAGATTTGATCAAATTTCTTGAGGAATTATGGTCCAAACTTGATCAAATTATACATATGAGTTTAAAATGTTGATGTGGATAAAAAACTATGAATTTTTACTGTAAATTGGCCATTGTTGACTTTTTCCCCAATACAATTGATTTTGAGGTCAACTGTTCAATTGACTGAGCAAAAGTGTGATCCAAAGCTTGAAACTTGACATGAGTAATACTGGGGGTCCATAATGATCAATGAATGTCATAGGAACCATTGAAAGTTCAATTATCCTTGTGCAATCTCAAACCCTAATTTTGGTCATCAGTGCTTAAGGAGGTGTCTTGAGGTGATCAAACCCTAGTGCAGTCTTGAGCCCAAGGAGATCTTGTGAGAAAATTATTGATAAGTGAGAGGGAAAATTTTGGGGTACAACATCTTCCCTTGTTCAATATTCTTAAGCCTGAAGAATTGGATTGGAGAGTTTTGCCATTCGTGACTCGAAGGTGGAAGATGATTGGACATTAGAGTGCCCAAAAATTTGCACTCGGTGATGTGATGGTTGAGGGAATGGAATTAAGGATGCCATTTGGAGAGATGATGGAAATTTGTTAGAGATGGGATTGTAGATGCCATCCAAAAATGATTGTTGAACCGTGTCTGTAAGCTGAAACTGAATGAGTATCAGAATGGCGTCCGTGTCTAGAGCGTATCTGAACTGTATCTGAAAGTTGAATCTGAATGAGTATCAGGATGGCATCCATGTCTGGAGCGTATCTGAACTGTATCTGAAAGTGGAATCTGAATGACTATCAGAATGGCGTTTGTGTCTGGAGCGTATCTGAACTGTATTTGAAAGTTGAATCTGAATGAGTATCAGAATGGCATCCGTGTCTGGAGCGTATCTGAACTGTATCTGAAATCTGGATCTTGAATGAGTATCAGGATGGCATCCAGGTCTGGAGCGTATCTGAACTGTATCTGAAAGTTGCATCTAAATGAGTATCAGAATGGCATCCGTGTCTGGAGCGTATCTGAAAGTTTCGTCTGAATGAGTATCAAAATGGTGTCTGTGTCTGGAGCATATCAGAACTGTATCTGAAAACTTTGAACATTTTTAATGGTAGCTGTTGATTAATCTTATCCTTAAAAGGGTAAAATGTTAGCTAATATGCAATGTCATGTTGTATGAAATGCATGGTGTAATGCATTTGTGTTATCAATGTTTATGATATATATATGGATGCGACGTATGCGTATGTGAGCTAGTCTGCTGCACTGCTATTGGATTTGGGAAAATAAATCCCCGACTGCTGCTGAGGATAGGGAGTGTAAGTCTTTATTTTGTGAAGTTGAAGTGTAGATGAATTTCCACTTAGAGAAATAAACTCTTGTTGTAAGGGAAATGCCATGTACTGCTTATAAAATCCTATTGGGAAATCCTGAGAAATTGAACGACTTCTATTGGGGATTGATAACTGGAAGCTTTGTTCCGCTGGGGATAAAACTGCATACTGCGGGGGATTTTATGGAAACAACTTGGAGAAATTTCCCTATCTCTTAAAGCCATCAGTGATTTTATTTTTGTTCATTTGCAACAGTGATTATGTTCAAAAATAAATCATTGGACATTTTTGTAAACAAAGCACAAGAGTAAAGAAAAACAGATAGTTTTGTACTTTCAAAGGGATATCTTTGTATTGACTTTGAGTGAGTATTTCTGTACAATGACACAAACTTTCTAGTAAGATAATGTCGTCGTAAAAAATGAAAATTTGGTACAAAGAAAAGATAGCTATGTGAAATAATCCCATGGGGTTCCCATTCTGCTATAGCCTTTGTGTCTTCGAGCATCTTAGCTATTTGTTTCCTTGTCCGAATCTGATTGAATTGATCAGAACCATCGAGTTTATAGGTTGTCCATAAGGTGATCAAACGGGACATAATCATATGCTTTAATTCCCTAACTTTTGTCTGGACCGCCCTTTCAGGTTTTCAGTCCACCGGGATACCCTTTTTTTTCCAAGCCGCCCTTTCGGGTTTTCATCTTGCCCGGGTGTACAAATTTTTTTTTGTTTTATCCCTAATTTTTGCCCGAACCTCTTTGGTTCGCCGGGATGCCCTTGTTTTACCTAGGTTTGTCAACCTAGCGTGTCTCTTATGTGTAGTATCTTTTGACTATGTCTACATTCACAGGGTGCAGCAAGTCGTCGCCATCCATGGTTGTCAAGATCATTGCTCCACCAGAGAATATGCTTTTGATTACAAATGGTCCTTCATATGTAGGAGTCCATTTTCCTCTGGGGTCACCTTGCGGAAGTATGATACATTTGATTACCAGATCCCCGACTTGATACACTTGGCGTCTGACCTTTTTGTTGAAAGCCTTGATCATCCGTTTTTGATACATTTGACCATGATAGACAGCGGTAAGCCTTTTCTCATCAATCAAGTTTAGTTGATCAAGTCGAGTATGGATCTAATCATCTTCACTCAGCCCTGCATCCTTCATAATTCTCAGAGAGGGGATCTAGACCTCAATTGGCAAGACAACCTCCATGCCGTAAACCAGAGAGTAGGGTGTTACCCCGGTTGATGTGTGCGCTGTGGTACGATACCCGAGGAGAGCGAATGGTAGCATCTCATGCAAGTCTTTGTTAGAACAATGTTTGAATCTACTACCCTATATTTAAGTTTTGATGATAACAAAGTGAAAAGATATAGTATTTATAAGTTTCATGAATGAACTATCTGCTGCCTAAAATTATTATGTTCTGACTTGCAGATACTCTGATTGATATAAGCAAGATCACGTTTATTCAGCATCAGAATTTGATGTCATACACCAGCATCAGAAGTTGCTACATCAGAACGTCAAGATCAGATGATCAACTCACGTTCATGCTGAAGCTTGATGAACAAGACTGCGCTCAAACACTCTGATACAGAAACACAATAGTTCATCAGCAGCGAAGCAGAATCAGAATGAGCCAAGCCAGAACGTGCGTTAAAGAAGCAACGGTACTGTGCATTGAAAGCTAATTAATTCCAACGGCCTCATTCTAGACAAGATCTGCTAAAAAAGGAAAGCTTGTTATTAGCATTGAATCAAGAATATTGCATTCAACGTTCATCTTCTCAAGTGCTATATAAACAAGGCTTCGAAGATTATAATGGCTAATGCTCTCCAAATCTCTACACGCACAAAGCTGAACCATAATCTTCGTTCTACCAGTTTTGCTAAACCACATACTCTGATATTCCATTATAGTTTAGCAATCTAGTTTCTAAGCTTCATTTTGTGTCTACATCACAGTTGTGATAAAGTTTTGTAGAAAACATCCACACACATTATTTTATACCTTTGTAAGAAAGTGTTTCCTTGACAAACCGGGTTGTGGTTTGAATCAAGAAGGCTTTAGCAGTTGTTAAAGCAGTCTGTAATATTCAGTTGAATATAGTGAATTAAGACCTCGTTGGAGAGAGGCGAAATCACCTTGACGGGTGGACTGGAGTAGTTTGAGATCAAACGAACCAGGATAAAAATATCTTGTCAATTGCTTTAAGATTTTCAGTTTTACAATTCAACCCCCCCCTTCTTGTGTTTTTCACCCCTTCAATTGGTATCAGAGCGCCTGGTTCTGAGCTAAAACACTTAACCGTGTCAGTACAAGATCCAGCGTCAGAAAAACACAATGGCAGGAAACAATTCTCACTTCAGCAATGACAATAATGAGGACAGAGACAGATTCAGTGGCAAACCTCCAGTCTTTGATGGAGAAAACTTTGATTACTGGAAAGACAGAATTGAAAGCTTCTTTCTAGCACATGATGCTGATCTGTGGGATATGGTGACAGATGGATACACGCACCCTGTGAATGCAAGTGGTCAGAAGATTGATAGAAAATCAATGACTGATCAACAAAAGCGTGACTTCAAGAATCACCATAAGGCCAGAACCATCCTCCTCAGTGCCATCTCCTATACTGAGTATGAAAAGATCTCCAACAGAGACACAGCGAAAAACATCTTTGATTCTCTCAGAATGACGCATGAGGGCAACGTTCAAGTCAAAGAAACAAAAGCTCTGGCGCTCATTCAGAAGTATGAGGCGTTCAAAATGGAAGAATCTGAATCCATTGAAACTATGTTCTCTAGATTCCAGATTCTAGTAGCTGGTCTCAAAGTTCTGGACAAAGGATACTCTACTGCTGACCATGTCAAGAAAATAATCAGAAGTTTACCCAAGCAGTGGAGGCCTATGGTTACTGCTCTGAAGCTAGCTAAAGATCTCAACAAAATCACTCTGGAGGAACTTATAAGCTCCCTCAGAAGTCATGAGATAGAGCTAGAAGCTGATGAGCCTCAGAAGCAAGGTAAGCCTTTAGCATTAAAATCTAACAAAAAATTTGAGTCTAAAGTTTTGCAGGCAGTTGAAGAAACATCTGATGGATCCTCATCAGAAGAAGACGAACTTTCTCTTCTATCCAGAAGAGTAAATCAACTGTGGAAGCAAAGACAAAGGAAGTTCAGGAATCCCAGAAGATCTGATCAGAACGAGTCCTCTTCCAGATACAGAAGGACAGACTCTTCCTCTGGATACAGAAGATCTGAAGGCTCCTCCAGTAGCAAGAAGCCAAACACCAAAGACATCATCTGCTACGAGTGCAATGAGCAAGGGCACTACAAGAGTGACTGCCCAAAGCTTCAGAGGGAAAAGCCCAAAAAGAAGTTTGGAAGAGAGAAGAAGAAAAGTCTCATGGCCACATGGGATGACTCTGACTCGTCTGAAGCTGACTCAGAATCAGATGATGAAAGGGCAAACATAGCTCTCATGGCTAACATTCCAGATGATAGTGAAGCTTCTGAATCAGACTCAGAATCAGACACAAAAGAGGTATTTCCTAACTTCGCTGTTAACTTTACAAAGGCTGAACTTGCTGAAAGCCTCAATGAAATTCTGGAACGTTATCAGCAGATTAGAGCTAAATTCAGAGACCTGAAAAGGAATCTTGAATCTGACTCTAATAAGTCTGAGAGTCTCAAATTGGAAAATTCTGAGCTGAGAGATAAAATTTCAAAATTAGAAAACACTTTACAAAACTCTCAGAAGGAACCAATTTCTGAAACTCCCAGCAACGCTGATGAGATCATCAAGGAGTATGATCACAGTTTCCAGAAGTTCCTTGCTAAAAGCATAGATAGAAGCAGAATGGCTTCAATGATCTATGGAGTTAGCAGAAACGGCAGGAAAGGAATAGGATACCAAGGTAAGGTTCCTACACCAAAGAATGTCATGGACTTAACCATTAGACACACTCCTTTAAATTCACACTTTGTGTATGGTCACACACATGATATCAAATATACTAGCAGTAAGCACTCTGTGAAACCAAAATTCAACCAGAGTTTTGGTAAAACTAACAAGTCAGGACCCAAGAAAATCTGGGTACCTAAGGATAAAATAATACATGTTGCAGATATCTTTAGCAGCAAGTCAGAAACACCAGTCATGGTACCTGGACTCTGGCTGCTCACGACACATGACGGGAAGAAGGCATATGTTCCAAAGCCTGGAACTTAAGCCTGGAGGCCACGTTGGCTTTGGAGGCAATCAGAGGGGAAAGATCATTGGCTCTGGAACTGTAGGTAATGGAAATCTTCCCTCTATTAATAATGTTCTGCTAGTAGATGGATTGATGCATAATCTGTTATCCATAAGTCAATTAAGTGATAACGGTTATGATATAATCTTTAATCAAAAATCATGTAAAGCTGTTAGTCAGAAAGATGGGACTATCTTGTTTAATGGTAAGAGGAAAAACAACATTTACAAAATCAAACTTTCTGAACTAAAGAGTCAGAATGTAAAATGTCTTCTGTCTGTTAACAATGAGCAATGGATCTGGCACAGAAGATTGGGGCATGTTAGTATGAGAAGAATATCTCAGATTAACAAACTCAATCTGGTCAGAGGACTTCCGAATTTGAAGTTCAATTCAGATGCTCTGTGTGAAGCATGTCAGAAAGGCAAATTTCCAAAACCCTCTTTTAAATCCAAAAATGTTGTTTCCACCTCTAAGCCATTAGAACTTCTGCACATTGACTTATTTGGACCAGTTAAAACTGCTTCAGTCAGTGGAAAGAAGTATGGGTTAGTAATCGTAGATGACTATAGCAGATGGACATGGGTAAAGTTCTTAAGACACAAGGACGAGTCACACTCTGTGTTTGTTACCTTCTGTAACCAAGTTCAGAATGAAAAAGATCTTAGAATCGTTAAAGTCAGAAGTGATCATGGTGGAGAATTTGAAAATAAAGATTTTGAGTCATTCTTTAATGACAAAGGCATTCTGCATGATTTCTCTTGTCCTAGAACTCCCCAACAAAATGGATTTGTAGAACGAAAGAACAGAACATTGCAAGAAATGGCCAGAACCATGATCAATGAGACAAACGTTGCTAAGACTTTCTGGGCAGAGGCAATAAACACAGCGTGCTACATTCAGAATAGAATCTCAATAAGACCTATTCTGGAAAAGACTCCATATGAATTGTGGAAGAACAGAAAGCCCAACATTTCATATTTTCATCCATTTGGATGTACTTGCTTTATATTAAATACAAAGAATTATTTGAACAAGTTTGACTCTAAGGCACAGAAGTGTATTATGTTAGGATACTCTGAACGCTCAAAAGGGTACAGAGTATACAATACAGAAACACAGATTGTGGAAGAATCAATCAGTGTTCGTTTTGATGATAAGCTTGACTCTGAAAAGTCAAAGCAGAATGAAACTTTTGCAGGTATAGAAATTGAATTTGCAGGTTCTGAAGACAAGTCATCAGAAGCTCTCAACACAGACATTCCTTCAACGTCTGAAAGGAGCACTGCTAGAAATCCTTCAACAGCTGCTGATCAACCTCAGAAGAGATTACCCAGAAGTAGCTTGGATCACCCAGAAGAGACTATCCTAGGAAGAAAGGAAGATCCAATCAGAACAAGAGCAAGCTTCAGAAACTCTGAAGAAACTCTTATGGGACTTGTGTCTCTGATTGAACCTTCTTCTATTGATGAAGCACTTCGGGATAATGACTGGATTCTGGCAATGCAAGAAGAGCTGAATCAATTCACCAGAAACGACGTATGGGATCTCGTTCCCAGACCAAAAGGATTCAACGTCATTGGAACAAGATGGGTGTTCAGAAACAAGCTAAATGAACAAGGTGAAGTCATCAGAAACAAGGCACGACTGGTTGCACAAGGTTATAGTCAGCAAGAGGGGATAGACTATACAGAAACCTTTGCCCCAGTCGCCAGGTTAGAACCTATCAGACTTTTAATTTCATTTGATGTTAATAGAGGCATCACTCTGTATCAGATGGATGTCAAAAGTGCATTCTTAAATGGTTATATAGAAGAAGAAGTTTATGTTCACCAACCCCCAGGTTTTGAAAATACAAAACATCCAGAACATGTTTTCAAACTAAAGAAGTCACTGTATGGTCTGAAACAAGCTCCCAGAGCTTGGTATGAAAGGCTAAGTAACTTTCTACTTGAAAATGAATTCACCAGAGGGAAAGTGGACACTACTCTATTCTGTAAAACAGTTAAGAGTGACATCTTAGTCTGTCAAATTTATGTTGATGATATTATTTTTGGTTCTACTAATCCTTCTCTTGGAAGAAAATTTGCTAAGTGTATGCAGGCAGAATTTGAGATGAGCCTCATGGGGGAACTGGAATTCTTTCTAGGAATTCAGATCAATCAAACTCCAGAAGGAACTTACATTCATCAGAGCAAATACATCAGAGATCTTCTGAAGAAATTTGACCTCTCAGAATGTAAGCCATCAAAGATTCCAATGCATCCCACGTGCATTCTGGAAAGAGAAGAGGTAAGCAAAAGCGTAGAACAGAAAGTCTACAGAGGTATGATTGGTTCTCTCCTCTATCTGACTGCTTCAAGACCTGACATATTATTCAGCGTTTGCATCTGTGCTAGATTCCAATCAGATCCTAGAGAATCTCACTTAACAGCTGTTAAGCGAATTTTCAAGTATCTGAAAGGTACTACTAATCTGGGTTTGTTTTATAGAAAATCTAGTGATTACAGCTTAGTAGGCTACTGTGATGCTGATTTTGCTGGAGACAGAGTGGAACGTAAAAGCACTTCTGGAAGCTGCCAGTTTCTGGGAGAAAATCTGATCTCTTGGTCCAGCAAAAGGCAATCAACAATTGCTCTGTCAACAGCAGAAGCTGAGTACATAGCAGCAGCAGGATGTAGCACACAAATGCTCTGGATGAAAAGTCAGCTTGAAGACTTCCAGATTTTTGAGAGTAACATTCCTATACTTTGTGATAATACTTCTTCTATTTGCTTAAGTAAGAATCCTATTTTACATTCTAGGGCTAAGCATATAGAAATAAAGCATCATTTCATTAGGGACTATATTCAGAAAGGTATTTTGAACTTAAAATTTATAGATACAGACCATCAATGGGCTGATATCTTTACTAAACCCCTTTCAGAAGATAGGTTTAATTTCATTCTGAAACATCTCAGCATGAAAGTATGCCCAGAATGAAAATGTTTTAATTCCATATATTTATCTTCAGAATGTAATTATTTTACTGTGAACCTCTGACCAATCTTCCTTCAGAAAGATAGAACATGCAGATTGTATCAGATGCAAGTCTAAAGATATGAGAGTCTAATCTCAAAGGCAGACGTGCTGATCACTACATCAAACAAGTGTCATCCAATCATCAGCATATCTCTGAAGCAGAACGCGTGCACGCTTCTGAGAAGGCAAAGCGCTGATTGGGTGCATTGAGACACATGTCTGGTAACCGTTTTTAAGTATCTTTCTCAAATCCCTCAAAATCAGCAAGCATTTAATGAAAAGTAATCACGCTTTTTAAATGGCAATCATGATTTTTCTCTCTCTCTTAAAAACGTTTAACTTTTCAAAACAATTTTGAAAACTCTATTTAAGCACATTAATCTCTCATTTATTCTTTACGCTTTCTCACAATCACTCAAGCATTTTCTGCATATTTCTGAGTTCATCCCTTGCAAACCTTTCTTTCTCAATTCATTCTCAAAGCTTTTTTAGTGTGAACAATGGCATCCTCCAGCATTTCTGCAGGCAATCAGAAGAAAGCAACTTCTGAGCAATATCAGGTGCCACTCAGAACTCTCCTCACTCCGGTAAAGAACCTTGAAGTGCTCTCTGAGTTAATCATCGACTTTGAAAGCTTGAAGGAAAATGGTTTTGACCTAACTGAAGAAATTAGGGCTCAAAAGTGGGAAAGGTATTTCGATAGGTTGGTTGGACCAACATTCCCAGCGCTAGTCAAGGAATTTTGGATTCACGCCAAGGTTTCAAAACATCTAGTCATCTCCTCTGTCATGGGGAAGAAGATTGTAATTTCTGAAGATCTCATTGCAAGGCTAATCGGTCAAAGTGGTGGTGGAGTCCGTTGTGTGGACATGGCCGAAAGATGCGCTGATGTAGGTGTGGTAGCTAACAGGATTTTCACTCTTGGAATGCCCAGCAGCAAGATTAAGGATCTGAAGGATCACTGCAGAGTATGGGCTAAGATTGTTCTGGGATGCTTCAACCACAGGAAACCAACAAGTTCTCCTGATTATATAAACGTGGATCAGCAGTTTCTGATCTACTTTATTGATCAGAAGATAAAGATCAATCTGGCTCACTTCTTGTTCAACCATCTCAAGACCAGTGTGAAAGAAACTAGAGAAGAAGAAAGAACCAAGAGGGACTGGATACCGTTTGGAAGGCTTATATCAGATATTCTGACAGAGAATAGGCTGATTGAACATCTGATAGAAGCTCAGGAGCTGAGCACTATTGAACCAACAATTGGGAAACCTCTGAACGCAAAGAATCTGAAAAAGATGAAGCTGATAGAAAATATTCAGAAGGAACCCAGAGCTACTTCAACTGCTGATATCTCCAGCAGAAGAGTGCCTCTGAGTGATTTTCCGGTATTTTCTGAAATGGAATCCAAACCAGAGATGTTTCTCAGGTACCCAGATGCGTACAAGGCAGAAGATACAGGTTCAAAGCTGAAGATCAAAGATCTGAGTCAACCCCAAGCAGAAGTGACTCTGAAGAAGACAAAGAAGAGGAAAGCGCCATCAGAAGGATCATCTCATCAGACTCCAAAGAAAAGAGGTATTTCATCTGTTGCCCCTGTTTTAATTTCATCTACTATTCCAGCATCTGCTGCTCCTCAAACCTCCCATAGAATATCAATCCCAATCCCTACCATTGATGAAACCATACCAGAAGACCCTTCTGAGGCCTTACTACTCAGAAGACCTAGAACCAAACAACCCAAACAACCAACAATTTCAACAACAACAGCACTTGACCAAGTGCTGGCTGACATTGAGCGTGAACATGCCTCTGCTAAACCAAACTCTGAACCACTAAATGTTCCTCCTCCACAACTAGAACAACAACAACAACCAGAACCAGAACCACAACAACAGCCACTCACAGAAGAACCTCTGATCCCTGAGCAATCAGAGATTCCACCTCCCTCTCCCCAACCAGAAATAAATCCACCTTCACCACAAACAGCGTTTCACCATTCTGAAACCCCTTCTCCTCATAAATCTGACCCTCACTCACCTCAACCTTCACCGCTGGCAATCCAGTTGCCATGTGGAACCACTATTGTCATGCCCCAGTTACCATCTTCAGAAGAATCAACACCACCAAAAACTCCCAAAACACCACCCACTCCAATCGAGATATCTGACTCTGATACCCCTCCTCCAAAACAAACAGCCTCTCAGAAAACCGCTGAAAACCCCAGCAGAACTTTCATTGACTTAACCAGTCTTGAACGTCTTGCTGATCTAAGACACAAAATTGCCATCCCAAAACCAAAGCAACCAGATGTTGGCTCTGGTATTTTGAATTTTGAAACAGGTGTGCTGCAATGGATTGCTTCTTTGAAGCAAGTCTGTCCTGGGATGATTGACCCAGCTGCTTCTGATCAGCTCTGGTCACAGTTCAGACTATGGGTACGTGCTGAAGCCCTCAAGTTGCAGGATATCAACTATGAGCAGGCTCAACAGAACTTCAGCAAGCTGCTGAAGGAAGTTGAAAGTCAGCTGCCTCAGAAAGTTGTGCTCCCTCTGGACAGTGAATCTTGGTCTGAGAAACAGCAAGCTGCAAAGGTGCAACCATCAGAAGAAGACAAGACCATTAAGGCTGAAGAAAATCAAGCAGCTGATGCTGCTGAAAGTTCTGAGAAGCTTCCTCCCTCTGATGCTTCTCAAGCTGCCTTGGACAGGCAGACTCTGGAAGAATTAAGGCTGAATGACTTGCGTCTACAGCAGCGGATGGAAGAAAATGATCAAAAGATGAAAGCAAGAATGGATGTGCAGGACAGCAAGATTGACTCTGTTGTCAGCATGGTGCAGAAGCAAAATGAAACTTCTGAAAAGATTCAAGCGATGCTGGAGAGCCTGTTCACACGCTTGCCTCCTCAACCTTAAATCTTTTTCATGCATGACCTTTTTCATGATTTCTTCATTTTCTGATGTACTGTTTTGATTAAGTTTTTGTAATATTTTCTTGCTCTGATTCTGAACTATCTTAATATAATTTATTTTTCTGATCTTAATTGTTTTAGCACATCACCAACACTTTTTGATTGCTGACAAAAAGGGGGAGAACAAGAATGATATTTAAATCAATAACGGCTAACTAGACAGAAATTCTCAAACATTCTAACTTTATTACTTGAAATGTTTTTTTCTGTTCTGTTTAAAGTCTACAGGCACAAGGAAGCTCCTGGACACTTTGAAGACTAGAAACTCTTATCAATGTTGCTCTGATCAATATGAAGTTCTGATCGACCTAATACTCTGATCCAAAGCAAAGCTCTGACAAGAAAAGCTCTGAAGCTCTGCTCTCTGATAAGTCAAAGACTCTGATAATCTGATGTTCAAAGAAAGAAAAAGATCTGATCCTGAAGAACACGTATAATCAAAGGGAAGTAATCAACTCAGGGGGAGTATCTCTTAACTCTGACTTCTCCGTACTTCTTAACTCTGATACCTTTTCACGTTATTTTTCATTTAGAATATCTAGTTTTTGTCATCATCAAAAAGGGGGAGATTGTTAGAACAATGTTTGAATCTACTACCCTATATTTAAGTTTTGATGATAACAAAGTGAAAAGATATAGTATTTATAAGTTTCATGAATGAACTATCTGCTGCCTAAAATTATTATGTTCTGACTTGCAGATACTCTGATTGATATAAGCAAGATCACGTTTATTCAGCATCAGAATTTGATGTCATACACCAGCATCAGAAGTTGCTACATCAGAACGTCAAGATCAGATGATCAACTCACGTTCATGCTGAAGCTTGATGAACAAGACTGCACTCAAACACTGATACAGAAACACAATAGTTCATCAGCAGCGAAGCAGAATCAGAATGAGCCAAGCCAGAACGTGCGTTAAAGAAGCAACGGTACTGTGCATTGAAAGCTAATTAATTCCAACGGCCTCATTCTAGACAAGATCTGCTCAAAAAGGAAAGCTTGTTATTAGCATTGAATCAAGAATATTGCATTCAACGTTCATCTTCTCAAGTGCTATATAAACAAGGCTTCGAAGATTATAATGGCTAATGCTCTCCAAATCTCTACACGCACAAAGCTGAACCATAATCTTCGTTCTACCAGTTTTGCTAAACCACATACTCTGATATTCCATTACAGTTTATCAATCTAGTTTCTAAGCTTCATTTTGTGTATACATCACAGTTGTGATAAAGTTTTGTAGAAAACATCCACACACATTATTTTATACCTTTGTAAGAAAGTGTTGCCTTGACAAACCGGGTTGTGGTTTGAATCAAGAAGGCTTTAGCAGTTGTTAAAGCAGTCTGTAATATTCAGTTGAATATAGTGAATTAAGACCTCGTTGGAGAGAGGCGAAATCACCTTGACGGGTGGACTGGAGTAGTTTGAGATCAAACGAACCAGGATAAAAATATCTTGTCAATTGCTTTAAGATTTTCAGTTTTACAATTCAACCCCCCCCCCCCTTTCTTGTGTTTTTCACCCCTTCAGTCTTTGTATGTGACTTTCATTTTCTGTATGATCTTTATGATATTCTTATTTACGGCTTCGATAACACCATTCATCTTTGGCCGGTAAGGGGAAGAATTGTGATGCTGGATCTTGAATTGCTCGCACAGGGCGGTGATTCAAGTATTGTTTAGATTCGTACCATTGTCTGTGGTTATCCTCTCCGGGATATCGTACCGACAAATGAGATTATGCATAATTAACCGAGCTACAACATTCTTGGTAACAGAAGCTAAAGAGGCTGCCTCAACCCACTTTGTAAAATAGTCAATGGCCACTAAGATGAAGCGATGTCCATTAGAGGCTGTTGGTTTGATTTCCCCAATCATATCGATGCCCCACATAGCAAAGGGCCAAGGAGCCGTCAAGACATTCATAGGAACTGGGGGTACATGCACCTTGTCAGCATAGATCTGACACTTGTGGTAGGTTCGAGAAAGTTGATAGCAATCTGCCTCCATGGTAGACCAGTAATAGCCTGCCCGTAGGATTTTCTTTGCCATCATATGCCCACTGGAATAGGTTCCAAAAGTTCCCTCATGTAGATCAGCCATGATCCTTTCTGCATCGACCTTGTCTACACAACGGAGTAACATAGAGTCATGGTTGCGTTTGTAGAGAATGTCATTACTAAGGAAGAACTTAGTGGAGAATCTCCTTAAGAACTTATTATCATTGACTGAAGCTCCTTCAGGATATTCTTGAGTCTCGAGATACCTCTTGACTTCGTGAAACCAAGGCCGGTCCACTACTTCTTCAGTATTAATCTCGTGATAATTAGCTGGTTCATCCATTCGTTCAATTGTGATATTGCGAGCCTCGTTATCCCATTTAAGTTTAAACATGGATGACATTGTGGCTAGTGCATCTGCTAGCTGATTTTCTTCTCGCGGGAAATGCTTGAAGGTAATCTTCTCAAAATGTGGGATCAATGTCAACACATGTTCTTTGTAGGGGATAAGGTTAGGGTGTTTGGTATACCATTCCCCTTTGATCTGGCTGATGACCAAAGCTGAATCTCCGAATACATTTAAGGATTTGATCCCCAAGTCTATGGCACCTTTGAGACTAAAGATGCACGCTTAGTATTCTGCCATGTTATTTGTACAATTGAAGCAGAGTCTTGCAGAAAAGGGAGTATCACATCCTTCAGGAGATATGAGTACAACACCAATACCATTGTCGAGTGCGTTAGATGCCCCATCAAAAACCAGAGTCCATCGAGATCCTTTTTCAGGTCCGTCATATGGTCTGAATTCTTCACAATTCTTTACCATCATGATGTCTTCATCTGGGAATTCGAACTTCATGGACTGGTAATCTTCCACAACTTGGTGAGCAAGGTGATTAGCTAGTACACTCCCCTTTATTGATTTCTAGGTAGTATAATATATGTCATATTCTGTCAGGATAATCTTCCATCTCGCTATTCTCCCAGAGAGAGCATGTTTCTCGAAGATATATTTTATTGGATCCATTTTAGATATCAATAAGGTAGTATGGGTTAGCATATAGTGTCTTAGCCGGCGAGCAGCCCATGCCAAAGCGCAACAAGTTTTCTCAAGCAGTGAATATCTTATTTCACAGTCGGTAAACTTTTTGCTCAGGTAATAAATATCATGCTCTTTTCGGCCAGACTCGTCATGCTGCTCCAGCACACACCCCATTGAATTCTCCAAAACAATCAGATACATGATCAATGGTCTTCCCTCGACTGGTGGCATAAAAACAGGAGGCTCTTGTAGGTATTCTTTGATCTTGTCGAAGGAAGTTTTGCACTCATCATTCCATTTGACTACTTGATCTTTCTTCAGCAATTTGAAGATTGCTTCACAAGTAGTTGTTAGGTGAGAAATGAATCTGGCAATGTAGTTTAACCGTCCCAAGAATCCTATGACTTCCTTCTCAGTACGAGGAGCAGGCATCTCTTGTATTACTTTCACCTTTGCGGGATCTACTTCAATACCTTTATTGCTGACGACAAAGCCTGTGAGTTTACCAGACCTCACTCCAAAGGTGCATTTATTTGGGTTCAACCTCAGCTTGTATTTATTTAGTCTCTCAAACAGTTTCTGTAAATGATCAAGATGCTCTTCTTCTGTTTATGTTTGAGATCTGGCTATCATGTCGTCCACATATACCTCTATTTCGTGATGCATCATGTCGTGAAATAGAGCTACCATAACACACTGATAGGTTACCCCAACATTTTTCAGCCCGAATGGCATAACCTTGTAGCAGAATGTGCCCCACTGTGTGACAAAGGTTGTTTTCTCCATGTCCTCAGGCAACATTTTGATTTGGTTGTAGCCTGAGAAACCGTCCATGAAGGAAAACACTTTGTGATGTGCCGTATTGTCAACTAGAACATCAATGTGGGGAAGTGGGAAATCATCCTTAGGGCTTTCCCTATTCAAATCTCTGTAGTCCACGCACATTCGCAATTTGCCGTCCTTTTTGGGCACGAGAACAACATTGGCAACCCATTGCGGATAGGAGGCGACGGCCAAGAATCCGATGTTGAATTGCTTCATGACTTCAGCTTTAATCTTCTCCGACATATCTGGTCGCATACGACAGACCTTTTGTTTTACTGGCGGGCAGTCCTATTTTATTGGTAGACGATGTACTATAATGTCTGCATCAAGTCCTGGCATGTCTTCATACGACCAGGCAAAGACTTCAACATAATCGTGCAGCAACTGAATCAGATTCTCTTTGACACTGGGTTCTAGATTGGAACCCACCTTAACTTCTCTTTTGTCTTCTTTGGTATCTAGGTGTATTGTGTCTACTGGTTCTTCATGGGGCTAAATGGTCCTCTCTTCTTATTGTAGTAACCTGGCGAGTTTCCCTGGTACTTCACAATCTTCCTCACCTTCGTCTTCGGTTTGGTAGATTAGATTTTCAGAATCACAGAAGGCCATAGCAGAACCATTACCCATGGGATCCAAAATGGATGTAGACCTGCATTGTGAGTGTGAGTGTGTGTAAGAGTATAACAATCTTTGAAAGAAATGAACATGTAAAAAAGAATGAGCACAAAGTTTGTATGCAAAAAAGTCCATGATTCATTGATGTCATATGGAAATGAGATAATAACCATTACAAATGGACCATTGTGCCTCGGGTAAGACACAAGGTTTTAAGAGTCTGAATTGTTTTAATATTAAAGATCCGACAAAATGTAAAGACAAATTAATGTGGGATAAAAGTGATCGGGACAAAATCTCTAGCCTCCCAGTTGCTGAGCCCTCCACTGGCAGTTGGGAAAATCTAATCCTCCAGGTTATAGTTGTCTTCATCATCCTCCACGGTGCTGACTTGGTGGTTGCTGATCTTCAAGGGTGGTCCTCCAGCATGAGCGTGACATACAGCCTTCTGGGAACCTGAAGTGAAAGCCATACCAAATTTGTCAGATTTGTATGGGATATCTAGGAGTTGTCCCCAAATAGTGCACCCACCTTCTTCTATCACTGTCTTGGCATCCTTCAAAGATGACATCATGAGCGGAGGCCTTGTAATCTTGGGAACTTGAGACACAACCTTGGTTACTGCCACAGTCTGCGGGACTTCTTCAAAGTGCTGGAATGGAGTTTCAATAAATTCACCATCTAGCTCCACATATCTGAAGGAATTTAGATGGCTGACCATATACTCTTCTTCTCCATGAACGGTGATGATTTTCCCTTGAATTGGATATTTTAGCATTTGATGCAACATAGAAGTAACAGCGCCAGCATTGGGAATCCATGGTCGGCCTAGTAAGCAGGAACATGAAGGGCGAATATCCATTATATAAAAAGTTGAATCAAATGTTTGGGTTCCAACTTTTATGGGGATGTCCACTCCCCCATGTACCATCCTTTTTGAGCCTTCAAAGGCTCTCACTACTATGTTGCTCGGTTTCAATGTAAATCCTTCGCAGTCAAGCCTATCAAGAGCCTTTTTAGGCAACACATTCAGAGACGAACCGGTGTCAACCAAGACATGAGCCAACGTCGTGCCCCTGCATTCAACTGAGACATGTAATTCCTCATTATGCTTCCTCCCTCTTGGCGTTAAATTAACATCTGAAAAACCTAAACCATTATTTGTAGTCAAGCTGGCTACGCAGTCTTGGAACTGATCGACAAATGTTTCTTGGGGTACATGCGCAATTTTAAGGAACTTTACCAAGGCCTTTGCATGAGCCTCAGAACATAGTAATAAAGCCAGCATGGAAATTTTTGATGGAGTTTGCCCCAGTTGTTCAACTACATTGTAGTCGCTTCTTTTTATTATCGTTATAATTTCCTCCATATCTTTCCGGGAGGTCTCAGGGATAGCCAATGATTGTGCCTTCGTCCGGACAGGCTCGATCAGAATACCTTTACCTCGAGTCTCAGTTGACTCGGCAACAGGAATGTCAGTCGGATTGATAATAGGAATTGTAACAGCTTTATCAACAGGAGTGTCAGCAGAGATGATTGTAGGACTGGGAATAGCCTTTGGAGAAGCAACAACAACAAGAATGATTACGGGTCCAAAAATAGCTTTTGGAGGAGAAATTTCTGGAGAGAAAACCCTTCCACTTTGAGTTATCTTACTAGTCCCTGCGATATTACTGATATCGGAGTCAACTTTCTCAGAAATTGGATATTCAACAACTGGCCAATCTTGCTTGATACCGTGGTAGTAGACATCACCTCCATAATTCCATGGGACAGTTTTGTCTGACGAATACGGGATTGGTCCAGGCATTGTAATTATCAAAGGAGCTACTTTAGGAACTGATGTAATTCTAATGGGTCTTTTGGTGGAGACCCTGGAAGAATTGGCGGAAATGGTCACGATGGAAACATCATTATAAGAAACAGTTGGAATATAAGTCTTCTCGAACAAAATTTATTTTTTATCTATTAGGCATTGAACACCTGCTTTTAAAAAATAACAACTGGTTGGTGAGGACAAACAGAAGTGACAGCTTTCATCATAGCTTGGGAATACACTGGCATTCAACAAGTTCTTTTTGATAGTCAGGAGTGGGGTCACAAGTTCATCAACTGAAGTAACAAACATATCTTCCTCAACGGTGTTGACATCAAGACCGTGCTTGGGCATAGGGGCAGTAATGACATTGGGAATTTCTGGCGCATCGAATTCAATCTCTTTGGCTTCAAGGAGATATTGTACTTTGTTCTTCAGAGCCCAACAATTGTGAGTGTCATGGCCGGGACTCTCAGAGTGGTATGCACAATGAGCATTAGGATGATAGTGAGGAGAGGTTGTGTTAGGGTTCTTTGGAGCTTCTTTCAAAGTCCCTAGATTAGATCTTAACAAATGTGGAAATACTTGAGATAGTGTCATATTAATTCGGGTGAACTGTCTAACTGGTCTTTCCATTCTTGGCTGGTTGCTTCTTTGCTGGGCAGACACTGGTTTAGGAATTATGACAACCCCCACCATTGGACGGAGTTCAGTCCTATCTTGATTTCTCTGAGGATATACAACAACAACTTCTTTCTTTCCAGTGAATGGTTTCCTTACAACAGTAGAGGATGCATCTTTTTGAATCTTTCCTTCACTAGGGATAGATCGACCAATTGCTGGTCCATTTCGGAGTCGCTCCTAGCTCTTGTTTTCTTTTCCTTGGGTGTTTATTTTTTATGCTTTCTGTTTATTTATTATTAAATGATTACCTGAGCATATGTATGCATTGTATTTTACTGTTTTCCATATACTACTGCTGTATTGGGTCTGCTTCTTGATTAGGTTGGGATGTTACTAAGAGGTAAAAGGCCTAATACCAAGGCCAAGTGACAACTATAGGAACATTAGGAATAGAGTGGAACATGTCGGATAATTGACATAGGTTTCACTATTGACGTCATGTTGTCCATTCTTAGGTGAGGTACAAATGAGGGGCTACCATTTTAACGTAGTTGATACGATGATAGTTTTTCAAGAGTACCCTCAATTCTAGGTTACCCGACCTTACCCTGACCTAGTTTTCACCTGTGAGTAGGGATGGGATAATTCTTATAGGTACTGTTAGTGAGTATGTCCAGATGGTAACTAAGTTCAAATGGTGATCGTATGTTCTATTGGTGACTATGGGGTTCTCAAATTTATTTTCTGAGTTCCTGACTTGTTTATTTGGAGGTTTATTCGGGACTTCAATCTTGGTATTCCCAACATGTTCAGAAAAGGCTCAGCGGTATTAGGTGTTCTAGGAGCCTTGATCATGTACAATCGATGATCTACATAGTATGTGGTTCTTGTATGTGCGAAACTATGTCGGACCTTTGGTAAGGTGATATTAATATGGCTCAAAATAGTGCAACCATCATATATAGAAGTGATGAAACTTTGATCCCAGGGCTTTGTATACATAATATGGTTAACCACATGCTTAACATACATGTTTTGTTTTTTCCAGGGAATCATATTTGTAAGTATTATATCAAACTTTTCCATCCCTTATCTGTGTAAAATCAAAACCAAAGCATGTAAATTCCTTGGAAATGACAGTACACGACATGGCATCCATTCATCCACCCCATGCACATCCATGCATCCATAACAGGTACTCGAAGATTGGGGATCCTTTTTCAGACTTGATATTCTCTTCAGAGTTACATATTTGGATTCTTACTGTCACATGTTTAGAGATCAGTTATGGAATAACTCTGAGGGATTGATCGTGAAACCACCGACAGAAAAAACAGAGCCGCCACCGAACTTTATTTATCCCGAAGGAAGGGGAAATATCGATAAAACCACAAGGGAATGGATAATATGGTCTTGCGACCAAGAGAAAGAGTAAGGGAGTCGGTTATGCAAGGGGAAGGTATTAGCACCCCTCATATCCGTTGTACTCAACGGGATCCGTTTTGTTTGTTTGTCTTAAAGGGTGTTTGTGGGCAGTTTTCTTTGACTGTTTTGGTTATGCAGTATGCAGGTTTTTTTCTTTCCTCTTTCTCTTTCAATGATGCCAAGCTATTGTGCTTTTTTCTTTGAAAAGTCTGAAGGGGTTGCACATTTGGAACATGATGACATAGGGAATTTGGCTGTTTGTTAGCCTTTTATATTACTTGTTTGGTTTGATGCTGCTGATTGTTTATGTTGCTTGTTGTTTGAGGCGCTGCTTGTTGCATCGTTTGCTAGCCTACTATGCTGTTTTGATATTGTTATGCTGCTGTATGTTTTCTGGCTTATTGTTTACCTTGTTTGGCAACTTGTTGCGCCTTTGTTCTGCGCCTTTGTTTGCCTTGTGTAGGGGCTGGCCTTTGTTCTGCGCGCTGCTTGCTTTTTGTTTGTTTATTTGGCAATTTTTCTTTTCTCCCTTTTTGTGAACCAAAGAGGACAAATCTTTGTGATTTGCAATTTGGGAGAAAATAAAACATGATGAAAAATATCTCCCTTTTTAACTGATTCAAAATGCAAACCCTTATGATGAGATATCAATCAATCAATTCTTGTTTGAATTTTTTTTTCATGTGTTTGATCACTAACTTTTCTTTTTTCTTGTTTCAAGGGCACGATTATTGGACGGACCAAAGCGAGATTGAACGGTGAAAATACCATGGCGAGGAGTGAAGATGAACACTTGAAGATGAAGACTTGAAGAAACACAAATTATTTTCTCTTTTCTTTGTAAACAAAACAAATGTAATTTGTATTCCAATAATTGTAATTTATTTTTCATACGCTCAGTAATCTGTCCAAAAAATGTAATGAACACGAAAGCTTGAATGATATACTTTTTTTGAATGAATTCTCTTGTATGGAAATCAAATGACTCTCGATCTTGTTTAAATTCTGAAATTCTCTCTTGAAGAATTCGAACGCACATCTCAACTTTGTAACTTAAATCTCAAGAAATCATGAATAATGGTTATAACTTGTATTCCAAACAAAACACGCGTCTTATCTTTCAAAATCCAATCAAACTCTAAAAAAAATGCTTAAGAATTTAAATCCACTGATTAATTCGAACCCAAAACACCGGTCGCTTGAACCTTGATCTTTATATCATGCCTAAACCACACTTGCACTTCTTGACCAGAACTTCAACTTTGACATTCACATCGCGAGTAACTTGAAACTTAAGCAAACTAAAACATGTCTTGATCATCATGAACCCTCAGCCTCATTTCTTATGCCCAAACTCCACATTTGCCAATTCAAACTTTGAATTCTCGACTCCATGGATTAGAGACTTTAAGAAGAAAATTAAAATGCGAGGAGGTGAAATTCTTGACCTAATGCCCTGAGCTTTAAGCCATCCTCGAGGCAGGCGAAAGAAACATCTTCATAGAAACAAAAAAAATCGAAATCCTAGCCTCTTGACCAACATCCATAGGGAAATAAACCCTAATCCAGGCTCCGATAAATTGAGCGAGAACCAACCTTGTAACGTGATGACAAAATTCGTTCCATGATCCACTAATCGAGAACCCGATGTGCTTCCTTTTTACCTGATAAGAAAACCTCAAAACAAGATTAGACATAAAGAGGGCGCAGCCCTAAAACTTTAAACCAAAGCGCCTGATTCCCTGAGACGCGGGATATGCAAATGACTGAATAATAAAATGATGCAAATGGATTTCAAAGTTCGAAGCCGGACAAAAATAAAAGAGATAGGGCAAATTTGGGGTATGCAGCTGCCCCTATTTAATCGTCTTAAACCTGAATGCGAGATTGGCGTCAGCCTTTCGAGAGTTCAAGGTGGAAGATGGTTAAATACCAGGACCAAAAAATTTCCCTGGAGAGATGGTGTGAGTGTTATCACTTGTGTGAATGTCTGCTGGGGAAAGAAAAAATAGTCTTCTGGTGGATTGGTCATGATGGATAAAACATGGTTGAAAAAGGGTAGCTTATACTGGGGTAACGGTGCCACTACAAGGTTCTTGAGGGACTGAGTGGCAGGCTGACTTAAACGATATGGTTGACAATATCGCGGTGACTGGAGGTAAGAAACTTTAAAGATAACACGAAGGTAAAGTCTGCGGAAGACTTAAGACCCTAAGAGGATAGCGTGATGGTGAAACCTACGAATGGCCCACAACCCTAAAAAGAGATAAAGCGAAGGTAGGACCTACTTATGATCTTTGACCTTAAAACAAGACGAGGAGGGGGTAAAGCTAAGGTAAGATCTACGGATGATCTACGACCCCTAGAACATAATGCGACGGTAAGATCTACGGACGATCTATGACCTTAAAGATAACTCCACAGTAAGATCTACGGATGATCTACGACCTTAAAAAAAGATGATGCAAGGGTAAAGTCTACGGACGACCTACGACCCTAGGAGGATAAAGTGAAGGTAGGATCTATGGGCGACCTATGACCTTAGAAAGATAAAGCGACGGTAAGATCTACGGACGATCTACGACCCTAATAAATATGATGCGAAGGTACAACCTTAAAAGAGGTAAAGAGGAGATGGTAAAGTCTACGAGCGACCTACGACCTTAAAACAAAACATAACGCGATGGTAAGATCTACAGACGATCTACGACCCTAAAATGCGAAGGTATAGAGGGTAAAGTCTACGGATGACCTACGACCCTAAGAGAGATAAAGTGAAAGTAAGATCTATGGAAGATCTACAACCTTAGGAAATGTAAAGTGAGGGGAAGATCTATGGACGATCTACAACCTTAGGAAAGATAAAGTGAAGGTAAGATCTATGGGTGACCTACGACCTTAGAAGGATGACGCGACGGTAAGATCTACGGACGATCTACGACCTTAAGATGATGAGAGGGTAAAGTCTACGGACGACCTACGACCCTAGGAAAGATAAAGTGAAGGTAAGATCTATGGGCTATCTATGACCTTAGGAGGATGAGAGGGTAAAGTCTACGGACGACCTACGACCCTAGGAAAGCTAAAGTGAAGGTAAGATCTATGGGCGATCTATGACCTTAGGAAAGATAAAGTGAAGGTAAGATCTATGGGCGATCTATGACCTTAGGAGGATGAGAGGGTAAAGTCTACGGACGACCTATGACCCTAAGAGAGATAAAGTGAGTATTGAGAGTTGGGGAGAATGACGTACTAACACCCTGGTTTATTTTAGTTGGTAGTGTGATAACAGATGTTAACTGGGACTATGAGGATGAAATTTTTGTGAGGATGTTTTGTTGATTTGGGATTGATCTGGCTCGTGCTTCATATGCATCTGAAGTGTGACATGATGATCCATGGATTTGCTATGTGTTTGAGGATGCAATGCAGTATGTCGTGATGATTATTGTATGCCAAATGTCAAAAACTCATTGGGATCTGTTGTCCGTTATCTTGAGGTACCAATATGGACTGGTGCTTGAAAATTGAGAAAAAAAGAGTTATATCCTTATCGAGTTAACTGGGGAATTAAATCTTGTTGAGGAGGCGTAGCTTGATCTGACTTCCTTCATGCGTTGGACTTCTTGTGAATAACTGAAAGGAGACGTTGATCCCAAACAATGCCCCAAGTCTCTCTGTGTGGGAGAATCGGGCGCTCGGTCAATTGTAAGGAGGTGACGAGGATAAACTCTCGGTCAATGTGATCGTCATGACTTGATACCTGCACAGAAGAACGAACACTTGAAGGCCACGATATTCCCTTGGGATGCCTTCATATCCATGTAATATAGTGTTTCACATCTTAGCTCGTGATTATTATTGACTTATTATTTTTAATGCAATGCTTAACAAAGAATTTAAATCACGATTCGCATACAAAAAATAAAGTAAAAGAACATAACAAAGATTTTTTTAATGGAAAGGCAAATTTTCATTAATGAGTTTGGCCCGTGAATGGGCATTCATACATAGAAACAACTCCTAAATGAGGAAGTTGCGGAAAAGAAAAGAAATACAACGGGTAAAATGGCAATAAGAAAATCTCGAATTTCCATTAAAACTGATATTGCTATAGTTCTCATATCCTGGGTCGTCCTAGTGTCGTGCTTCCAAAGGATAATAGCTAGATTGATCCATCCCGCATTAGGATGGTGTACGTGAAGAATCTTCAGACTGCAGTCTCTCGCTTTTCTGTCCCTAATTTTTGCCTGGATCGCCCTTTCGGGTTTTCAATCCATTGGGACACCCATTTTTGCCTAAGCCTCCCTTTCGGGTTTTCGAATTAGCGGGTTATTCTCTTTTTTTCTTTTTTAGATCTAATTTTTTCCCAAGCTGCCCTTTCTGGTTTTCGACTTAGCGACTCCTTTCATGCGTAGTATTTTTTGACTGAGTCTGAATTGACTGGAAGAAAAACATCTTCCCCATCCATGTTTGTCAGGATTAGAGCACCTCCTAAGAAAGCTTTGTTCACGGTGTACGGCCCCTCATAGTTGGGATTCCACTTGCCTTTTGGATAAGTGTGGATTGGGAGAATCTTTCTTAAGACCAGGTCACCTGCGGGGAACTCTCGAGGCCCAATCTTCTTGTCAAATGACCTCTTGAGACGCTGTTGGGATAACTGTCTATGACAAATGGCTGCCAGGCGCTTTTCTTCGATGAGATTGAGTTGGTCGAGTCTCGTTTGAATCCATTCTGCTTCATCAAGTTTAGTATCCATCAGAACCTTTAAGGAAGGAATCTCCACTTCGACCGGGAGTACCGCATCCATACCATAGACTAGTGAAAACGGAGTTTCCCTAGTGGAAGTACACACCGAAGTTCAATAGCCATGTAGGGAAAAAGGAAACATCTCATGCCAATCTTTGTATGTTCTCACCATTTTCTGGATGATCTTTTTTATGTTTTTGTTAGCGGCTTCGACTACCCCATTCATTTTTGGCCGATAGGGTGATGAATTATGGTGATCGATCTTGAATTCTTCACACATTTCCTTCATCATCTTGTTGTTGAGATTTGACCTGTTATTAGTGGTGATCTTGTTAGTAGTTCCATACCGGCATATGATCTCTCTTTTGATGAAACGAGTGACAACTTGCTTGGTCACATTCTTGTACGAAGCCGCTTCCACCCACTTGGTGAAGTAGTCAATAGCAACGAGGATAAACCTGTGTCCATTTGAAGCGCTCGGCTCGATGCATACAATCATATTGATGCCCCATATTGCAAAGGGCCATGGTGAAGTCATCACATTCAAAGGAGTGGGAGGAACATGTATCCTGTCTGCGTAAACCTGACATTTATGGAACATTTTGGCATATACACAACAGTCACTTTCCATCGTCATCCAGAAATAACCTGCTCGTAGGATTTTCTTGGCCATGGAATGCCCATTGGCATGAGTCCCAAAAGAGCCCTCGTGTATTTCTCGTATAATGGATTCTGCTTTGTGTCTATCCATGCATCTGAGCAGAACAGAATCATAATTTCTCTTGTACAGAACGTCTCCTGACAATAAAAACTTAGACGCCAACCTTCTGAGAGTCCGCTTATCACAAATCGTAGCACCTTCGGGGTACTCTTGCTTCTCAAGATATCTTTTGATGTCGAAATACCACGGCCTTTCGTCTGATACATCTTCAGTGGTGAGATAATGAGAAGGGAAAATATGTGTTGGATCCTTGTAATGACAGATCCTTATACTGGGTGCATGATTTAGGTAATTGACTTTGAACATCGCTGCTAAAGTGGCCAGAGCGTCTGCCAGTTGATTCACTTCTCTAGAAATGTGCTCAAAGGTGACCTCATCGAAAGCGGGCAATAAGTCAACTATGTAATCCCTGTATGGAACTAAATTAGTGTGCCGTGTATCCCAATCACCCCGTACTTGATGTATTACTAAGGCAGAGTCCCCATAAACTTCAATAATCTTGATCTTCAAATCAATGGTTGCCTCAAGGCCCATCATACAAGCTTCGTATTCAGCGACATTATCCGTGCAATCAAAATATAATCTGGCAGTGAAAGGTATGTGAGTATCACACGGAGAGGTCAGAACTGCCTCAATACCATGACCCATAGCATTTGACGCACCATCGAACATGAGAGTCCATCCCTCCCCTGGTTCAGGTCCTTCATTGTCATCAAGTTTCATAATATCCTCGTCTAGAAAGTCGAACTTCATGGGCTGATATTCTTCCAATGGTTGGTGAGCGAGATGATCAACAAGAATGCTACCTTTGATAGCCTTTTGTGTGACGTACTGGATATCATACTCAGACAAAATCATTTGCCACCGGGCCAATCTGCCTGTAAGTGCTGGTTTCTCGAAGATATACTTTATCGGGTCCATATTAGATATCAGAAGCATAGAATGTGTCAACATATACTGCCTCAAGCGTCGGGCTGCCCACGTAAGAGAACAACAAGTCTTCTCAAGCAAGGAATACCTCTATTCACAATCAGTAAACTTCTTGCTCAAATAGTAAATGGCGTGTTCTTTTCGTCCAGTATCATCATGTTGTCTGAGCACACAACCCATAGATCCTTCAAGAACAATCAAATACATAATGAGAGGTCTCCTAGGAACTGGTGGTATGAGTATTGGTGGTTCTTGAAGATACTGCTTAGTCTTCTCGAAAGCTTCTTGACAACTCTCATCCCAACAAATATCCTGATTCTTGCGTAACAATTTAAAGATAGGTTCACAGGTAGCAGTAAGATGGGAAATGAATCGAGCTATGTAATTCAACCTCCCAAGGAAACCTCATACTTCCTTCTCATTTTTCGGTGCCGGCATATCTTGTATTGCTTTTACTTTGTCTGGATCTACTTCAATTCCTCGTTGACTCACGATAAAACCAAGTAACTTGCCCGATCGAACCCCAAAGGTGCATTTGTTGGGATTAAGTCTTAACCTGAACTTTCGCAAAACAACTTCTTCAAATGAACCAAATGTTCCTCCTCAGTCTGTGACTTCGCAATCATGTCGTCCACGTACACCTCGACCTCTTTATGAATCATGTCGTGAAAGAGAGTCACCATAGCTCGTTGATATGTCGCACCAGCGTTTTTAAGACCAAAACGCATGACTCTGTAGAAAAAGGTACCCCAAGGATTTGTGAAAGCCATTTTATCCATGTCTTCCGGATCCATCTTTATCTGATTGTATCCAGAGAAACCATCCATAAAGGAGAACAACAAAGACTGAGCAGTGTTATCAACCAATACATCAATATGAGGCAATGGGAAATCATCCTTCGGGCTTGCTCTATTCAAGTCTCGGTAATCAACACACATACGTACCTTAACTTCCTTCTTAGGTATGGGCACAATGTTAGCAATCCAAGGCGGGTAATTTATCACAGATAGGAAACCTGCTTCGAGTTGTTTCTGAACCTCTTATTTGATCTTCAAGGCCATGTCGGGTCTGGTCCTTCTTGGTTTTTGCTTTACAGGAGGATATTCTGGCTTGAGTGGCAATCTATGCATTACTATATCAGTGTCTAAGCCGGGCATGTCTTCATACGACCAGGCGAAGATGTCAGCATAATCTCGAAGCAATTCAATCAACCCCTTCTTTTCTTCTCTTTGCAAGGCGGCCCCTATCTTGGCTTCTCTCTTTACCTCTTCAGTACCGAGATTGACGACTTCTGTTTCTTCTTGATACGGCTGGATGACCTTCTCTTCCAATCTCAAGAGCATGGCTAGTTCTTCAGGGACTTCACAATCTTCCTCACTATCTTCGTTAGCATGATCAACTGAACTCTCAAGGATATAAGGAGCCATAGCATTATCATTTCCAACAGAGTCCGAGATGGATTTGCATTATCGATGATTTTATGTTTTATTTTTAGAAAGTGCAAAAGAATATTTAGAATATGAAAAGAAAAGTATTGCCATTTTTATTTTGAAAAAGTTAAAGTAAAAGAAAAGACAAAGAACAAAATTGTATGCGAAAGTGCGATTTTTTCATTCAATGTTAAACGAAGATTGAAACATAAGGGGCCCCTTCTACAAGCTGTCAGTATGCCTTGGGCAGGACATATGACTTAAAATGGAAACAAAAAATTACACATCAAGGAAAACAACTTCGGGGATGTCCATGGCAGTCCAATTGTTGAGCTCTTGGTCCGACGCAACTTGATAGACAAATATTGAAATATCTTCATCGTCACCTTCAGCATCTGTGGAGAGCACTTGTCCTTCTTTGCTTACACCAACACTGACGAACACTTCAGAAATTGGGGGAACCTGCTGTCCTTTGAGAGGAGCCCAACCAGCTTGCACGAAGGATGATGGCTGATACCCAAGACCAAAACGATTTTTCTTCTCTGGAACTTCAATCAATTTGCCCCAACTGTCATGGGGAGGTCTAGCTTTTATGAGGGCTTTGGAATCCTTCAAAGAGGCCAGGGGTATCTCAGACTTCTTACATTCCACGACGGAGACTTTGTCAACAGTAACAATCTCTAGAGCTTGAAAGGGCAACTCTTGTACCTCGCCTTCCACTTCCACGTAATGGTAGGTAGTCAGATTATTAATCACTATGTCTTCTTCCCCACAAACGACGACAACTTGGTCATTCGCAATGAACTTCAGGCGTTAATGAAGAGTAGATGTCACAGATCCTGCTACATGAATCCATGGACGTCCCAAAAGGCAAGTATAGGATGGACGGATGTCTATAACATAGAATGACAAATAGAAAGTGTGGGGACCAATCTTGACAGGCAATCCACTTCTCCATCCATCGATCTTCTCGAACCATCAAACACTCTAACATTTAGAGTGGAGGGCCTCATCATTACTCCGTCCATATTCAGCTTAAACAAGGTAACCTTAGGAATCACATTGAGTGAAGAACCTGTATCCACCAAAACTCGAGATAAAACAGTGTCCAAACACTTCATAGAAACATGCAGCGCTTTATTGTGGGCTCTTCCTTCAATTGGGAGTTCATCATCGCAGAAACCCAAACAATTTCCCACATCAATATGGGTGACTATTCCTTCAAACTGGGCCACAGAGATGTCTTGGGTAACATGAGTAGAACATAAGGTCTTCAATAAGGCGTTGCGGTAGGCCTCTGAACACAAAAGGAGAGACAATATGGAAATCTTGGATGGTGTCTGGTTGAGCTGGTCCACTACTTTGTAATCACTCCGCTTGAGAATTCTCAAAAGTTGCTCCGCTTCTTGTCCTTTATAAAGTTTGGGTTGATTATCCATCGCTTGCTTTCCCCTGGCCTTAGCTAGAGCTTCACTGTTAGTTTCCTTAGGAGGCGGTGGTGGAGGATAAAAGATCCGGCCACTGCGAGTCATGTTACTTGTTCCCGCAATGTTGGTAACATTCTTGTCACCAACCGGAGGGCACTCGTACCTCTTTCCATGAATATAAACTACATTATACTCCCATGGAACTGCCTTCAAGTCGTTGCTTGTAGGAGGAATTGGAGCTTGAATCATTGTGGGGGTAATAGGAACCTGGATTATTAACGGAATACTAGGGGTGGCTGAAAAGCTTCTCGGATAGTAGGGGATTTCCAGAACATCAATCTCTTTTTCTCGGAATACTTTCTCTATCTGTAAGACACCTTCATCGATCAACTGTTGGATGGCCGTCTTCAACTCAGCACACTCTTCTGGTTTGGAGGAACAGGTTAAGAAGAAGTCATGGAGTTCTTGTAGCACTTCATGCTTCAAGAAATGTTCTCTGACAGTTTCCAAAGATATCTTAATTTCATCAACCTTTGATACCAAAACCTGTTCATTAACTTCTTCAATAGCATGGACTGTTCCCCCTTGATGAGGAGGCATGGGATTATTTTGGATATTCGGGCCAACAGGGTTGAAGTTAATGGCTTTTGCATCGATGAGATCTTGAACTTTGCACTTGAATGCTCTAAAATTTTCAATTGTATGGCCTGGGGCACGAGAATGGAATTCGCAATGAGCATTAATATCATATCCCCTAGGGAGAGGATTTGGCAGTGGACCGAATTCGCTCAATTGAACTATTTGACTAGCAAGTAACTGTGGGAGAAGCTGGGCGTAGGACATGGGAATGAGATCAAATATTCTTTCAGGGGCTCTCTGTCTTTGAGGAGCTCTTGGGCCTTGGAGATGTTGATTCGGTTGTTGATAAGTTGTAGGAGGTGAAAACTGTTGTTGCGGAACATAATGTGGTTGCGGAGAGAAAGGCCGTTGTTGGGCCACCCAGGGTGCTGGAGTTTTAGCAGCGTATACTTGCGGAACAAATTGGTTGGGAACAACAACAGGTGTAGGAAAATAAGGGAATCAGACTTGAGGAAATGTGGTAGATCTTCCTTGGTTGACGGTGATGGCACTGGTCTCGCCCTCTTTCTTCTTGACAAAACCAGAAAATGGTTTTCTACTCATGCTTGCATTGTTGTTAACATTGTTAGGAACACCTTGAATCGTTCCAGCCTTAATACACGTCTCAACACGTTCACCAATGATGACCATATGCTGGAGATAAGGGCCTCGTAGATTACCTATAAACAGATCAATCAAATCACGATCCAAGAGAGGAGGTTGGACCCTTGAATCTAGTTCACGCCACCTCTGAGCGTATTCTTTGAAAGACTCTTCAGACTTTTTCACCATCCCTTGGAGCTGAGTACGGCTAGGAGCCATCGCAGTATTGTAATGGTAATGTTTCAAAAAAGCATCAGCAAGCTCTCCCCAAGTACTGACATGAGATCTTTCCAATTGCATATACCAATCCAATGATGCACCGGTCAAACTATCTTGAAAGAAATGCATGAGCAAAGGTTCATTTCCAGCATAGGCCGCCATTTTGCGACAATAGGAACGAAGATGTGTCTCTGGGCAAGAAGTGCCTTTGTATTTGTCAAACTCTGGTACTTTGAACTTGGGAGGAATAAATACCCCAGGCACGAGGCACATTGCTACAGTATTGAATCCGGAAGCCTTGATACCTTCCATGGCTCTAAGTCGCTCTTCGAGAGCATGATACATTTTCGCAGTTTCGGCAACCCAGACAGCAAGGTTTACATGGGGTTCATCGAGATCAATAACATCATGATGATCGTCGACATCTTTCCTAGGAGCACCGGTAAGAGTCTCAACATTTGCATTGTCATTTCTCCCATTAGCAGAAGTGGAAGGAGCAGCAGTAGTAAGCTTGGCAACACTTTGGTGTAGTTCTTCTTGACCTTTGATCACAGGATGAAGAGTTTCCATGAGTTGATCCATGCGAGTACCCATAGTCTCCATATCCCGACGGAGTGCATTCTAATTCTCTTCAAAAATATCCATTAGCCTTTGCTGGTTTCCTCTGGTACGGTAAGGATGTGGATGAGTCCTCTTTGCTGTTTACTGGATTCTGAGAAAGGGGACCCCAATGAGTTTTTATTGCGAAAAAAATGAATGCATGGTAATATGGATGAATGCTTTATCATCATTTCTAATGAGACCCAAAGACTCGTCTATATACACACATGATGATATGATGTCATGGTATGCTATGGCATGAAGTCACAACTCCACATATTCTGGATAACCATTGCGTAGTCCGTTGCACAGGCTGAAAATAACAGGATCAAAAGTTCGACGTCACAGGCATGGAGTCAAAGTAACCACCCACGAGGTATGTACTAGGGGTTTATCACCTGCCGAACAAGGTTCTAAAGAGTTCTCAAAGTCTACGCTCTTCCTTTGGATATTACCGACGTCCCAATTACTTGGTAATCAGTAATATTCGTAGGAAAAACTCGTCCGAGTGCAATATTGCGTGACAACTACTTCCGGATTACTCCGTTATAGTCTCCGCATTGCACCTAAAAGGCTAGGATGGGTTAATGGTTCTACGACCCTCAGCTTCTCGAGTTCCCAGGTCGAAAGCAACGACGTCTTCCCGATTACTCGGTAAACATCACCAATTTCAAGAGGACCTCCACTGAGTGGGGGATTTTCGTGCCTCCTTCTTCGGGATTACTCCCTCAAAGTTAACATGACTATACCGCCCGTCCTAATCCTATGTGTAACCAAAGTCCGGGTATAGGACTCATCAAAAGTAATCATCAAACCCAACATCACAATATATCCAGAATATGTGAGTAACAACAATATATGCAATATATACAAAAGAATAAAATAAATAAAGAAATAAAACATTAAAGAAAGATAAAGCAAATAAATAAACACCCAAAAAGACAAATAAACAAAAATAGGAGAGACTCGCTAAAATTCCCCAGCAGAGTCATCAGCTGAAACCACCAGCAGAAAACACAAAGCCGCCATCGAACTTTATTTATCCCGAAGGAAGGGGAAATATCGATAAAACCACAAGGGAATGGATAAGATGGTCTTGCGACCAAGAGAAATGGCAAGGTAGTCGGTTATGCGAGGGGAAGGTATTAGCACCCCTCACATCCGTTGTACTCAACGGGATCCATTTTGTTTGTTTGTCTTAAAGGGTGTTTGTGGGCAGTTTTCTTGGACTGTTTTGGTTATACAGTATGCAGGTTTTTTTCTTTCCTCTTTCTCTTTCAATGATGCCAAGATATTGTGCTTTTTTCTTTGAAAAGTCTAAAGGGTTTGCACATTTGGAACATGATGACATAAGGCATTTGGCTGTTTGTTAGCCTTTTATATTACTTGTTTGGTTTGATGCTGCTGATTGTTTATGTTGCTTGTTGTTTGAGGCGCTGCTTGTTGCATCGTTTGCTAGCCTACTATGCTGTTTTGATACTGTTATTCTGCTGTATGTTTTCTGGTTTATTGTTTAACTTGTTTGGCAACTTGTTGCGCCTTTGTTATGCGCCTTTGTTTGCCTTGTGTAGGGGCTGGCCTTTGTTCTGCGCGCTTCTTGCTTTTTGTTTGTTCATTTGGCAATTTTTATTTTCTCCCTTTTTATGAACCAAAGAGGACAAATCTTTGTGATTTGCAATTTGGGAGAAAATAAAACATGATGAAAAATATCTCCCTTTTTAACTGATTCCAAATGCAAACCCTTATGATGAGATATCAATCAATCAATTCTTGTTTGAATTTTTTTCTCATGTGTTTGATCACTAACTTTTCTTTTTTCTTGTTTCATGGGCACGATTATTGGACGGTCCAAAGCGAGATTGAACGGTGAAAATACCATGGCGAGGAGTGAAGATGAAGACTTGAAGAAAAACAAATTATTTTCTCTTTTCTTTATAAACAAAACAAATGTAATTTGTATTCCAATAATTGTAATTTATTTTTCATACGCTCTGTAATTTGTCCAAAAAATGCAATGAACACGAAAGCTTGAATGATATACTCTTTTTTGAATGAATTCTCTTGTATGGAAATCAAACGACTCTAGATCTTGTTTAAATTATGAAATTCTCTCTTGAATAATTCGAACGCACATCTCAACTTTGTAACTTAAATCTCAAGAAATCATGAATAATGGTTATAACTTGTATTCCAAACAAAACACGCGTCTTATCTTTCAAAATCCAATCAAACTCTCAAACAAAATAAATGCTTAAGAATTTAAATCCACTGATTAATTCGAACCCAAAACACCAGTTGCTTGAACCTTGATCTTCATATCATGTCTAAACCACACTTTCACTTCTTGACCAGAACTTCAACTTTGACATTCACATTGCGAGTAACTTGCAACTTAAACAAACCAAAACATGTCTTGATCATCATGAATCCTCAGCCTCATTTCTTGTGCCCAAACTCCACATTTACCAATTCAAACTTCGAATTCTCGACTCCATGGATTAGAGACTTTAAGAAGAAACTTGAAATGTGAGGAGGTGAAATTCTTGACCTAATGCCCTGAGCTTTAAGCCATCCTCGAGGCAGGCGAAAGAAACATCTTCATAGAAACCAAAAAAAACTTGAAATCCTAGCCTCTTGACCAACATACATAGGGAAATAAACCCTAATCCAGGCTCCGATAAATTGAGCAAGAACCAACCTTGTAACGTTATGACAAAATTCGTTCCACGATCCACTAATCGAGAACCCGATGTGCTTCCTTTTTACCTGATAAGAAAACCTCAAAACAAGATTAGACATAAAGATGGCGCAACCCTAAAACTTTAAACCAAAGCGCCTGATTCCCTGAGACACGGGATATGCAAATGAATGAATAATAAAATGATGCAAATGGAATGCAAAGTTCGAATCCAGACAAAAATAAAAGAGATAGGGCAAATTTGGGGTACGACAGATCGATACAAAGATTCGGATAGGCTTGTTCATGGTATACATGCAATCAATGGCCTGTGATCGGAAACTCCTTGAAGAGGAAAATAATCAGTAGGAGACTCAATTGAGCCGGTTGTTGAAGTTTTGATGACATTCTCAACAAAAGGCAATCTTATGCCTACTACTGCAACAATAATTATCTCTTCTCCTCACCTTTTGGAGATTGCTTTCAACCATGGAATGATACACAATCTTAAGTTCTCGGGGCATCTTATCGGCAGATGGTTCCCATTTACTATGTGAATTCGAGAAACTTGTTTTATCAACGAGATTAGAATACGCCAGAAGAGGAGTTGGTCTTACATCAGTGCTTCATTCTCATTTGATTCCACACTTGTTTGAGCTTTAGTGGGTTAAACCCCGTACTTCGGCACCCTCTATAAATTCCCTTCTGGAACATGATTTAAACGTCAGATGTGGTTACCACGCTGGGGCATCTGACTATTCAATCAGGGGCACTCTCCACAGCTTTGTGTTCCCTGATTTGTTTGACAGCATCCAGTATTTGTTCCCCAAGTGAATTCATGGGGAAAAGCCTTTAAGCAAAGACAAAAGAAGCCTGATGAGCATGCTAATGCCACCCTAGTGCATTACATCCAGTTATTTCCTTGCCTAGTGGAAGTTCAATTGGTAAAGCTCTGATCTTTGGAGTCCTCCTCCCATAAACATATCTTCTGATTGTGATGCACATGCTAGATATGTCCCCTATTCTAGAGCACCATGTTTTGATATTGAAGACCGTAAAGGGGTTGAAGTATAAAGTCAAGAACCTGTCTGGCGTCTCTTACAAAAGTCCAATTCCTATTTCGCCAACTTCTAGACTCTTTCCCACCAGCTGAACATCGCTTTTGTTGTGATATAAGACGAAGTGTATTGTTTATTTATGGCATAAGACGCTTGGTGATGCAGTTTATACCAATTCGCTTGGTAGAGCATTCATTTGTTCCCCTGAAAGAATCTTCTATGCATTTTATTCTGGGGCACCTGGATATTCTCTTGAAGATGGTATGTCATCCAGAGACAAGGTCCAAGACAGGATCAATTCATAGGCTCTTGTATTCACATCAGATCAGAAAGGAGAATTCTCTCACCCATTTAAGCGTCAAGACTGTAGAAAGTCGTCAGAATGGAGAAGTCCATATAGAGTCAATTCTCCAAAACTATGGCAATAATTGGTTTCTTTACTGCATTTTTCATTTGTATTCTTGCTTGTTTGTTTAAACATTGCTAGCATGTAGAAACCTGTCTATTTTGGAATGAAAATGTTAATGCAAAAGTATGCTTGTCTTGAAGTGTTCCTTTCATTTTTGTTTATCCATTCGTTATCACTCTTTAAATGTTTTACTTGCGTATTGATGTCAAGTTTCCAAGTCTTATGCTCAGGAAAATATTGGAAAGAGGATGATGATAATCTAAAAATGCAAAAATCTCTAGTTGCTATGCTTTTGAGTAACACCCTGCTGGCGATGTACAGACCTTGTTTAAATTCCTAAACACCAGAGATATAAGGGAGATAGACCCTCGTTAATCCCTCTGAGCCTTTGAAGTAGGAGTTTCTTTTTTGTTTAGAAAAAACCCTCATTTTAACCCTGGGGTGGGTAGTGTTTGATTATTTTGATCAAGCGTTTAAAACTCATCAAGAGTGTGCTTCTAAGGATACAACATTGATTATCCTTCAAAAGGTTGAGGAAATTCAAAACTGCAATGGCTAAACCTCATTTATCAGGAGTGTGTGTAATACAGTGGGAGAACTAACTTTTTTTGTTTTATCCAAAATGTGCGGTTCGCTAGAGTCGCCACCGACTTTTCTTTTATCCAATAAGGAAAGAGTGAAAAGAACAAGAAATACCTTGATAGATTTTGAGTTTGGGGGGTAATTTATGAAAAGGGAAGGTGTTAGCACCCTTTTCATCCGTAATTATCTACGGGCTCTTAATCACTAGCTCACTTTTGAAAATTTGCTTTTTATGTATGTGATTTGAAAATATCTTGAAAAGCCTAAAGTACGGCTAACTTTGTAATAGTTCTTGTATCAGTCCTCAAGAACGCGTACAAAGTATTTGGAAATATTTTGAAAGTGTGATGTGATAAAAAAAAATTTAGAAAAGATTGTGAGCGAGCGATTAACACTCTTTACCCACTCAAGGCTGTTCTTGTTATTTTCCTTCTCCATTAGAGATAGTATTATCCATACCATTAATTGGTAGATAATCCCATCTATTGGATGTGAAGGGACATGCGTAGGGTCGTGGAATGGTCATCGAAGGAAACAAGTAAGGATACTTTAGCAATTGTATCGGAGGGACTATCATTATTTACTCGTAGGGACTAGATCATTTTGTAGGTAACTCAAAGGATTATGATCTTTATTCGAAAGGGACAATGATGATTTGATCGAGGGTCTTTTGATAAAGTATACCCAATTTCAAGGGACGTGACCCTGTATCGTAAGGAAACAAGAGAGGTTACCCTAGAGGTGCGAGTGTGAATAGTGTGTTCAATTAAGTTATTTTATCTTGAGATTAGGTTTTGCTATCAGTTGTTTTTAGATCTTGCCATACACGCCTGATTACTAACACCATAAAATATAGTAGAAATATAACTGTGCGAAAATTAAAATTTCTACGCTATGACATGGCTTCGGAGCAGTTACGTAATGGATGAGTGCGAGAATTTAAATCTATAACTTTTACAACCTCAGAGCAGATACAAAATAAGAAAGAAAGGAGGGAAGTAAACCTAAGTTATTACAATACGAATAATGCGACCTATACATTTTTATCTGAATTAAAATAGCAAAAAGAAAAGAAAATAGAAAATGTTTTGGAGAAAAGAAAATACTTTGGTATTTTAGAAAATAATTTTAATAAAACCTAAATCTCTAATTGATTTTAATATTAAAAAAAGGTTTAATTAAAAAATAAAAGTCAAAACTTTAATTGTTAAAAAAACGTAATCCTAAATTAATAGTTTTAGAATAAATAATTAGTTTAATAAATTGTTTTTTAAAAAGATAATTAGATTTTAATTAAAGTTAGGGTTTAATTAAAAGAAAGAGAAAATAGGGTTAGTGAAAAATAGAGAAAAAATAGTTGTATGAGGTGGGTGTTGAACCCACGCCCTTCAGCACTTTCCACGCATAGCTCACCACCAGACCAAGCGCTGGTTGGTGTTAGAAATACAGGCCCGTTGCATAATTGTTTTACCCCAAAACTTTCCCTCCCATTTTCTTCAAGGTATCTCCTTATGCTCCTAGGGTTTTCAATTTCTCAAGGCTACTCAAGGTTCGATCAAACAAATTCTTCTCCTATGTAGTTGACCTACAACTAGGGTTTCACTTTTCTCAAGGAAATTTGAGATTATAATTCTTCAAGTGGATTTCATGTTTTCTCATATGTCTCAAGTAATTCTCATGCCAAATTTCAAGCCTTGCATCACAAGTTTTCTTAGTCAATTGCTCAGATGACTAAAAATCAACTATATTGGGTAAAAAGTCAATTATGGTTAACATACAGTCAAACTTCAATATTTTTAGTCAACATCAAGATTTTAAGGTCACATTCATCATTTGATGAAGGGTTGATCATGATTCATTAAGAAAACTCCCAATTCATAAAAAGTCAAAAGTTACCAAATTAGGGTTTTCTTAAGGAGAAGTCAATTGAACTTTGACCAAGCATAACTTTGACATGCTTCATCAGATTATTCTCTACCAAATCTCATTTAGAAGTAAATTCAATTCTCTACATCATTGGCTCTCTAAGCTCAAGTCCAAAAAAAAAGCTTCATTTGAGAGATATGAGCCAAAATATTACATGTCATTTTAAAAGTCAACAAAAGACACTTTTTGTCAAAGAAATTTACATTAAGATAAGTTATTCAAATGAAAAAATGATCAACATAGATATTGTAGGGGACATCTTGAGGTTTCCAAAAAGTCCTAGATCACCTTCATATTATAAAAATTGAGAGAGTTATGATTGGTTCAAGTTCGACAATTTTGAGAAAATGCATGAAACCCAAATTGATCAAACTTGAATTTTTGGGCTAATGGGCTTATGTTTCAAGCTCCAAACCTGTTTTATACTTCATAGTAAACCTATGAGTCTATTCATACACACCTTTGATTTTTATTCCATTTATTTTGGATTTTATAAATTTAAATTCAAAATTAAATTAAACAAAAATCAAAATTCTCATACAAAGGTCCAAGGCCATCTTGTGTTGACCTAATTCACAGCCTATATATTCCTCTCATTCAGACAACAAAGACATATGCGAAAACCTTGCAAGAAAAATACTCTCCAAAATCTCAAAAAATTTCAAACTAGGGCAAGCTTCAAACCATATCTACAACCTTCCTTAAGGCCAAACAACCCTCCAAATCACTTCCAGGGACGTTATAAAGTAAGTGAGGATCGATCTTGATGATCCAAAGGGCCTGAAAATCGCACATATGCATCATCGGTTTCAATTCTTGAATGAAATTCATATTTTTTATTTTTATTATATTTTGATGCATACTAACATTGTTGACATGCTTCTGAGGTGTAACTATGCAGGATAGATACATCGCATGAGTCGGATAACGATCGAATCATGCATTACCATGTTTGAACCAATTAACTTTGTTTACTCTGTATCTCATCATACAAGATGAATTAGCCAAAACCAAGGCCACCATTGAGTTCGCAAGGTCCAAATTAGGATTGTAGGGTATCTTTGAATCACTGATGTTTCTTATTTTGCAGGTTGACAAAACGTGTTTGCCGGAGAAGATGACGGGAACTAGGGATCAGGCGCCTCTTTGGTCCAGTTCATTATGTTTATTATATAATTATTTGTTTTCAATGCAATATCGGATGTAACAGCCACCCTAGTGGCAAGCGCGTACATGTTAAGGCATTGGTACATGAGGGCGTGGGTTCGATCCATGCCTTTTTTTTCTTCATGTTTTACAATTTTCACAGTTTTATCATGTATTATGCAGCACTTGTTTTCATAACACCAGCACATGCTTGGCGTAGTCGTAAACTATGCAAGGCAGAAGGCAAAGGGCATGGGTTCAACACCCACCCCTGACATTTGTTTTATTTTTTGTTTTCTAACCCTTATTTCCTTGATTTTTCTTCCCCTATATTTTGGCAAACTTAATTATTTTTTTATTAACCATTAACAAAACCTTTTTTTCTTTAAGCCCGAAAATAATTAGGTTTAGGTTTTTTAATTAACTATCATTTTTTATTAATTAAAATTAATTAGGTTTTATTTAATTAATCTTCATCATTGAAACCACTTTTTCCTTATTTCTTTTTCTTTCATTTGTATTTACATTTCCTAGATCAAGTGTATAGGGCCTGTTCAACTGTAATAGCATAGCTTTATATTTTTCACATTTTTCCATTATGTAATTGCTCTGAGTATGTAATAGTTATATGTTTACTTTCCCACACTCTCACTACTATGTAACTGCATCCAAAGCCTTGTGTAATACGTGGGAGAACTAACTTGGTTTTTGCGTTTTATCGCAAATGTTACAGATAGCAAGAGACACCACCAAATTTTCTTTTATCCAATAAGGAAAGGGTGAAAAAAACATGAAAGACCTTGAAGATTTTGAGTTCGGGGGGTAGATTATGAAAAGGGAAGGTGTTAGCACCCTTTTCACCTGTATTTATCTATGGGCTCTTAATCTCTTAACTCACTTTTTGAAAATTGCTTTGTGTTGTGTGCTTGGAAATATTTTGAAAAGTTAACTTTGTGATGATTCTTCTATCAGTCCTTAAGAATACATACAAAGCATTTTTTTGAAAATATTTTTGAAAGTGTTTGTGAAATGTATTTATTTTGAAAGGTTTATGAGAAACCTATTAGGAGTTCTACCCTACTCAAGGTCATTCTTGTATTTTCCTCCTCCTTTAGATAGTGCTATCAGTATCATTAGTTAGTAGGAAGCCCTATCGTTAAATGTAAAGGGACATGCGAGGGTCATCGTACAGTCATCGAAGGAAACTGATAAGGACGCTTTAGCAATTTCATAAGGGACTACATGATTTAACCTAAAGGTAACACCGAAAGGGTCATCGAGGTACTATGAACTTTATTCGAAGGGACTTTGCTAAAATGTCCCCACTTTCTAGAGACATGACTGTTTTTCGAAGGCAACAAGGGAGATTACCTTAGAGGTGCGAGTGTGTTCTTTTCAGTCCTTTTATCTTTGTAGGTAGGGTTTTCTATCATTTAGTTATTAGTCTTTCCATGCAAACCCTAATTACTAACAGTAATAGAGTAAAATAGAATACAGAAATGTAAAGTGCTGAAAGTAAAGGCGAAAAGTAAACTCTAAACTATTACATCGCTTCGGGGCAGTTACAAAATAGAAAAAATGGGAAGTAAAAAAACCCTAAGTTATTACAAACCATAAACAGTTACATAATCAAGGAAAATGCGAGAAGAAGAACTACACAAAAATGAATGTGAGAATAAGAGAAAGGAAAACGAAAAATGTTTTTGGTGATTTTTGACGAAAAAAGGTTTTTGACGATTAATTAAATAAACCTAAAAAAATTCTAATTCATTTTAATTAAAATTAATTGATTAATTAAATTAATAAAAAAAGTTAATGATGAAAACCTAAAACCTAATCATTTTTAGAGTTTGTAATAGAAAAGGTTTTATGGTTTATGGTTAAATGAATTTAGGATTTTTAAGGGAAAAATTGAGGGAGAAAACAAAGAAAAAGGGTTAGAGAATGAAAAAAAACAATACAATTTCTAGAGGTGGATGTTGAACCCACACCCTCACCTCTTCTGCCCAACATGTTCACCACTCGGCCAAGCGCGCGCTTGTGTCAAGGGATGGAATCAGCACACTATGAAATATGTAAAACATGAAAATATTAAAAACAAATCCAAAACGCCAAAAGGTAGGGATCAAACCCGCTTCTACCACTGGGGTGGCTATACATCCGTTTATATTATTGAAACGAAATAATTATAATATAAACCTTATTGTATGGACCGGAGAGGCGCCAGAGCTTTAGCTCCGGTCGTCTTCTCCGATGATTCTTTTTCTTATTCCTGCAAAATAAGCATAGTTAGTGATCCAAGGGTACCCTACCCCCCTAAATCAACCCCTGCGATTTCAATGGGACCATTGTTTTTGGTTGATTCACTTTGGTTTGTGAAGTATAAAGAAAATATCATGGAACGGAAAAAAAAATGGTATTTCATGATTCAGTTGTCCTGAGACTCCCACAATAGGTTATTCATGCACTATTAAACCTCATGAACACGTTAGCAAAGTTAGTATGCATAAAAACAAGAAGAAAATGAATGTATGAAATTCATGCAATATCAAAACCTATGAGGCACATATATGATTTTTTATGCTCTTTTGATCGTTGCAATCGATCCAACCTTACCCTATAGTGTTCCTGGAAGTGAATGGAAGGGTTGGTTTGCGTTGAGAGTGGTTGCAATTAGGATTTTTGATTTGCCCTAATTTTTTTGAAAATTTTGGAATTTTGGAGTGTTTCTTCTTGCAAGGGTTTCGTGTACATGCTTGTCTGAATTGATGAGTTCATACAATGAGGAAATTAAACTAAAGAATGAGCTTGGACCTTTCTAAGAAGCCTTGGTTTATCCTTTTAATTTTGGCTTTAAATTAATAAAAAAATATAAATAAATAAATAAAAATCCATGGAGTGTATGAGTAAGTTCTGAGGTTCACAATGGGGTATAATTCACGCATGGACCTTGAAATAATAGCTCAATAGCCCAAAAATTCAAGTTTGATCACTTTTGGTTTCATGTATTTGCTCAAAATTTCCCAACTTGCAGTAGTCATAACTTTCTCAATTTTCATCATTTTAAGGTGATCTTTGACTTTTTGGAAATCTCAAGATGTACTATACAATCTTTATTTGACCAATTTCAAATTTGAAGAGTTTATCTTAATGTAAGTTGCCTTTACAAAAAGTGTCTTTTTGTTGACTTTTGAAATGACCTATAATGTATTGGCCCATATCTCTTAAATGAAGCATTTTCTGGACTTGAGCTTAGTGAGATAAAGTTGTAGAGAATTGAATTTCCTTAAAAATGAGATTTGGTTGAGGAAAATCTGATGAAGCATGTGAAAGTTGTGCTTGGTCAAAGTTTAGTCGACTTCTCCTAAAGAAAACCCTAATTTGGCAACTTTTGACTTTTGATTAATTGAGAGTTTTCTTGATGAATCATTGTCAACCCATTATAAAATGATGAATATGACTTCAAAATCTTGATGTTGATAAAAAACATTTAAGTTTGACTGTATGTTGACCATAATTGTCTTTTTGTCCAATTTAGTTGATTTTCACTCATCTAAGCCATTGACTGAGCAAACATGTGATGCAAGGCATGAAACTTGGTATGAGAATTCTTGAAGACATATAAGAAACCATAACATAAATGTTAGGCCTTATAAACCCAATCTTCCTTGATAAAAGTGAAACACTAGTTGTAGACCCATTGCTTAGGAGTAGAATTTGTCTGATCAATTTTTGAGCAACCTTGAGCATTTGAGAACCCTAGGAGAATGTATTGAAGAATGTGAGGGAAAATTTTGGGGTACAACACCTTGTAATAGTCTTACGTTTACATTTTTTCTTTATCTTCTGCTACTATATTTTCTATGTAATTGCTAGTAATTAGGGTTTGTATGGCATGATTAAAACCATTCGATAGAAAAACCCTAATTTCAATATAAAAATAATTGAATCAATAACACTTTGCACACTTACACCTCTAGGGTAGCCTCTCTTAGTTTCCTTTCAGAATAATGATCATGTCCCTCGAAAATATGGATGCTTTAGCAAAGTCTCTCAGAATAAAAGATCATAGCCCCTCGATGACCCTTCGATGTTGCCTACGAACAAATGATCTAGTCCCTCCAATTATTAATAAAGTATCTTTATCAGTTGCCTTCAATGACAATACGACGACCCTCGATTGTCCCTTCAGATCCAATGGATGGGGCTACCTACCAACTAATGGTACGAATATCACTATCTCTAAAGGAGGAGGAAAATGACGAGAACGGCCTTGAGTGGGTAATAACTATTAATATGTGAGAACGATGATGTTTGAATGGATGTTTCAGACAGTTTTGATTATCAATAATGATCCAATCTTACCCTATAACACTTCAGGAACAAATTGCAATGGATGGCTCACCTCGAGGAAGGCTGAAAATAAAGTTTCATGTTTGCCTTACTTTGAGAAATATTGAGGTTTTTTGTGGGAGTATTCTTGCAAGGTTTTTTCGTGTCTTGAGCATCTTAATGTATTGTGCTTATATAGAGGATGGGATTAGGTCAGAAACATGGGCTTGGACTTTGTATAACACATGCCTTTGATTTTTTTTGGAAATAAGTTGAAAGGTGGTAACACCATGAAAAATTGATTGAAAAATAAACATGCACGATTTGTATCTTGCTCATGGACCTCCAAAATAAACATGCACGATTTGTATCTTGCTCATGGGCCTCCAAAATAACCAAATCAAAAGCCTATTATGCCTTGCACCTCCTTTTAATATGTATTTGATTTAATTTTGACTTTAAATAAATAAAATTTAAATAAATGAAGTAAAAAATAAAAGGGTGTATGAATAGATTTAGAGGTCCATTATAAGGTCAAGAACGCATTTGGACTCTAAAAGATAAGCCCATTTATCTAAAAATTCGAGTTTGCTCATATTGGATTTCATGCATTTTCTCAAAATTGTCCAACTTGCACCAATCATAAATATCTCAATTTTTATCATATGAAGGTGATCTTAGACTTTTTCGAAAGCTCAAGATGTCCCCTACAACTCTCATGTTGATCATTTTTCCATTTGAAGATTTATCTTGATGTAAATTTCTTTGGCCCATATCACTTAAATGAAGCATTTTTGGGCATTGGGATTAGAGAGACAAAGTTGTAGAGAATTGAATTTCCATCAAAATGGGCTTTGGTTGAGAATTTTCTGATGAAGCATGTGAAAGTTATGCCTGATCAAAGTTCATTTGACTTCTCCCAAAGAAAACCCTAATTTAACAATTATTGACTTTTGATGAATCTTGAGTTTCCTTGAGGAGTTATGATCAAAACTTGACCAAATGATGAATGTAACTTCAAAATATTAAAGTTGACCAAAATTCTTGAAGTTTGACTATGTTGACTACAATTGACTTTTTGTCCCAATACATTTGATTTTCAATCATCTGAGCAATTGACTGGGAAAATTTATGATGCAAGGCTTGAAACTTGACATGAGGATTCTTTGAAGCATATGAGGAACTATGAAACTCATTTGAGACTTTTAGAAGCTCAATTTCCTTTGAGAAAACCAAAACCTTAGTTATAGGAAACTGCTTAGGAGGAGGACTCATGTGATCATTCTTGAGTAGTCTTGAATACATGAAAACCTTAAGAGAATGAGAAAGTCTTTTGAAATGAGAGGGAAAATTTTTGGATACAAAAAATACCTCTGTTCAATCTTCTTAAACCTTAAGAGTTAGATTTGCGTACTCGCCAGTCAGGGTATGAAGGTGGAAGAGGATTGAACACCTAAGTGTCCAGAAATTTACACACGCATGTGCATGCAGTAACACTTGTTATTTAATTGCATTGCTTGAATGGGCTTAAATATGTTATTCAGATAAGTGATAGATTGTCATCAGAGATGGGCTCACGGATGCCTTCCAAAGTAACTGTTAATAGGAGTATCAAAATTAGTCTACGCTTGACTATATCTTGAAGAATGCTTTTCAGGATTCCGTTTCTGAAGGGGAAATGCTTTTCAGAACGAAGTGCTGAAGGAGATGCTTTTCAAAATAAATTTTTGAAGGATATGCTTTTCAGACTGAAGTATTGAAGGGGAAATGCGTTTCAGAACTCCTCTGAAGGAAATGCTCGCCAGAACTCGGCCTCTAGGGGAAATGATTTTTAGGATTCCGTATCTGAAGGGAAAATGCTTTTCAGAATGAAGCATTGAAGGACATGCTTTTCAGAATGTTGTACGCCAATGTTTTCCCTCCCTGTTCTTCAAGACATTCTCCTAGGTTTCTCAAATGCTCAAGGTTGCTCAAGAATTGATTAGACAAATTCTCCTCCTAAGAAATAGATTTATAACTAGAGTTTCATCTTTCACAATGAAATTTTGGTTTCTAGGGTCTCAAGTAGTTTTCATGGTTCCTCATATGTCTTCAATAAAGCTCATATCAATTTTCAAGCCTTGCATCACAAATTTGCCTAGTCAATTGCTCAGATGACTGAAAATCAATTGTATTAGGTAAAAAGTCAATTGTGGTCAACATGCAGACAAAATTCAATATTTTTGGTCAACATTAACATTTTGAGGTGACATTTATCATTTGATCAAGGGTTGATCATGATTCCTCAATAAAAATGCTCAAACCATCAAAAGTGAAAAAGTTGCTAAATTAGGGCTTCCTTAGGAGAAGTCAACTGAACTTTGACCAAGCATAACTTTCACATGCTTCATTAGTTTTTCCCCAACCCATGCTCATTTGAAAGGAAATTCAATTCTCTAAAACTTTGTCTCTCTAAGCTCAAATCCAAAAAATATCATTTGAGAGATATGACACAATACATTGCAGGTCATTTCAAAAGTCAACAAAAAGACACTTTTTATCAAGGTAACTTACATCAAGATAAAGTCTTCAAATGCAAAAATGATCAACATAGATATTGTAGAGGACGCCTTGGGATTTCCAAAAAAGTCAAAGATCACCTTCAAAAGATGAAAATTGAGAGAGTTATGACTAATGCAAGATTGGAAATTTTGAGCAAATGTATGAAGTTCAAATTGAGCAAACTTTATATTTTTGACTACTGGGCCATTGTTTTGAAGTCCAAACATGTATTAAATTCTTCATACACCTTAAATCTTACTCATGCACCCCTTGACCTCTTTATTTTAATTTTTGGTTTTTTACTAATTTAAGTCAAAATTAAATGAAATAATACAAGGCCTTTCTTACAAGGTCCAAGTCCACAAATATTTGACCTAATTTTCCCTATATATTCCCATTGTTTTCATACAAGTCAAACACGAAACCCTTGCCTCAAGAAACTTGTCAAAATCTCAATTTTTTGAAGAACCCTAAAATATTCAAACCCTTATCACAAGCCATTTCATTATAAACAAGCCCCTCCATTCATTCCCAGCGATCGTACAAAGTAAGAATGGAATAAATTTGATGGTCCAAAGCTCATGAAACCCCATTAATTCATCTTCGATTCCATAATTTTCACAAAATTCATATCTAGATTTTTGTTTCATTTTAAGCCATACTAATGTAGGACAAATCGTAAAACACCATGTTTGCACTGATCCGGGTCGTTTTCACCATAGCTCACAAACCATTGATTTTTAGACCAAATAATCCTTCCATTGGATTCATAGCCCTTGATTTAGGGGGATATGATGTTTTTGGCTTGCTAATTTCTTATAATTTTCAGGTTGAATGAAAGGGGTACTGGAGAAGAAGACCGAAGCTAGGGCTCCAACGTCTCTCCGGCCACTGTGTTTGTGCTTTATATTTATGTTATTTGTTTCAGCATAATTAACGAATGTACAACCACCCTAGTGGAAGAAGCGTGTGTGTTAAGGCATTGTTATCAAAGGGCACGGGTTCAATCCTGCCTTTTTGCCATTTATTTTCCTTATATTTTCATGTTTTGCAGGGTAATTTACAAGACGTGTTGAAGTTGTCTCCTATCAACAAGGTGCACTTGGACCACTGGTGAACGTGTTTTCCAAATTGGCTGAGGGTGTGGGTTCAACACCCACCCCTACCATTTGGTTCATTTTTCACAAATTCTTTATTCTTCTTGCTCTTTCCTTTTCCTTTTCTTCATTTTTTACAAAACCTTTTTTACAAACCTTTGTTTTTTTTTAAAAACAAAACCTAATTTAATTTTTTAGGTTTTTTTTATTTAATAAATTAACTTAGTTTTCAAAGGTTTTTCACTAAATTTTTTTAATAAAATCAACTTAGGATTTTTTTAGGTTTTTTTAATCAATTTCCTTTTTAATGAATTAAAATTAATTAAGTTATTAGATTAATCATCAAAATTTTCTATCAAACAATCACAAGACGATTTCCTTTTCCTTTTTCCTTTTACTTTCGCGTATTTTATTACTTTCGCGTTTGTTCCAAATTATGTATCTGTTTACGGTTTGTAATAGTTTAATTAGGGTTTTTCTATTTTCCCCCGTTTTACTATTTCTACCCCCATTCCCGAAGCCTTGTAATAGGGTAGGATTTTACTTTTATGCAATTATACTTTTATGCCTTATATATAACTGTTAGATGTATGCTAATAGGGATTGTATGGCAAGATTAAAAACAATCGTAGAAAACCCTAATTTTAAGATAAATAAACTGAAAACAAATCACTCTTCACACTCGCACCTCTAGGATAACCTCACGTGTTGGCTTTGTAAACACAGTCATGTCCCTCAAACATGGGGACGCTTTAGCATTATCCCTTGATTAAAACAATCGTAGTCCCTCGATGACCTTTTGATGCTACCTTCGATAAACGATCTAGTACCTTACGAACTGCTAAAGTGCTCTACGAGTTTCCTTTGATGACTGTATAATGACCTGCTCCTGTCCCTTCACATCCAACGATAAGGCTTCCTACTAACTAATGGTAGTATATCACTATCTAATGGAGGTAGAAAAGAACAATAAAGAATTTAAGTAGGTAGATAGTTCGTTATCTCTTGCTCGCGAGCATTTCAAAAACATCTTTTTCGCACAACACATTCAAACAAATATTTTAAAAAACAATTTGTACCCATTATTAACCCATACAAGAATCATTACCAAATTGCCTTACTATTGGAATTTTCAAACACACAACACAAAAAAAATTTCTAACAAAATGAGCTAGCGATTGAGAGCCCGTAAATAGCTAAGGATGAAAAGAGTGCTAACACCTTACCTTTTCATAACCTACCCCGTGAACTCAAATTCTATCGAAGTTATTTCCTGTTCTTTTCACCATTTCCTTATTGGGTAATAGAAAAGTCGGTGGAGACTTTTGCAATCTGCAACATTTGTAATAAAATACAAAACAAAGTCAGTTCTCCAACCATATTACAGAACTGGCGACTCTGCTGGGGAGAATTAAAAGTGGGGTTACCTTTAAAGTTAGATCATTTTTAGATGCTTTCCTTGTTTGTCTTGTATGCTTTACATTTGAGGGTTGCTCGGGTTTATTTTCTTGCAAAGATCCTACACCCGGATCTGGGGGAATTTTAGGTAAGTAGCAATAGAACATGGAAACTATACGACATATACCGATATGGTTGAAGTGATGGCTACATTAATGCGATACATTGGTTTGTACTAGTGTCCCTCGAGTCAGTCGGTGAGAATACTAGACTGTCGTGTGGTGTCATAAGCATTAACTGGCCTTTAGAACCTTAATTGACCCAACTTATCCATTAGAAGGTAGTGAGATAATAGGATTCGGTGCAGTCTGAAGTTGGTTGATAATCACTAATTTGCTCATTGAGATTCGACTCTCAGGTTGTGTTTGGTGGCAAGTCAGTTGCCATGCAAAACAAAACATGTGGGAAAAATCAGTGATATTGAGATCCCTAGAACCCGATTACTTCTTTAAGATAGGTTGAGCCAACTAAACTTCAAGAGGATACTTACCTACAAACTCCATGCAAGCCTAAACCTAAGGCTCTTGTGTGCTTTGCTTGTGCTTTATTATCTCTTCGAACATAACATCATAACATCATGACATCATACCATATCATTTTCACTGGCCATTTCAAGGATCTCAAGGGCCTGTGATGCAAGTTATCATGAACCATACGTCTAGCAAGGGTGTAATACAATGGGAGAATTGAATATTGGTTTTGTGTTTTATCGCAAATGTTGCGGATAGTAAGAGTTTCCACTGACTTTTCTTTTATCCAATAAAGGAAAGGGTGAAAAGAACAGGAAATACCTTTGAAAATTTTTCTGAGTTCGGGGGGTAGGTTATGAAAAGGGAAGGTGTTAGCACCCTTTTCATTCATAGTTATCTAAGGGCTCTTAATCACTAGCTCAATTTTGAAAATGCTTTGTGAATGTGTTTGAAAATATTTTGAAAATCCCTAAGTGCGACAAACTTTGTAATGATTCACGTATCGTTGAGAATGAATACAAAGTGTTTGTTTTGAGAATATTTCAGAAAAGAAGTGTTTTGTGTAAAAAAATGTTTTTGTTTGTGAGCAAGCGACTACGAGCTATCTACCTACTCAAAATTTATTCGCATTATTTTCCTCTTCCTTTAGATAGTACTATCCTACCATTAGTTAGTATGAAGCCCTATCGTTGGATATGTGAGGGACAGACGCGGGTCATCATACCGTCATAAAGGTAACTTGTAGGGAGATTTAGGAATTTAACGTAAGGGAATAAGATCGTTTACTAAAGGCAGCATTGAAGGGTCATCAAGGGACTACGATCTTTTTAATCGAAGGTCTTTGCTAAAGCATCCCACATTCAAGGGACATGACTGTTTTTTATCTAAATGCAACAAGTGGAATCACCCTAGAGGTGTGTGTGTGTGTGTGAATAGTGTTTTAGTTCAGTTTATTTATCTTGCATATTAGGGTTATCTAGCATTTTATTTTAGATCTTGCCATACAAACCCTATTAGCATACATCTAGCACTTATAAGGAAAGCGGTAAAATGCGGAAAAAAATATAAACTATTACAAGGCTTCATGGAAGGGGGTACAAACCATAAAAATTGGAAAAGAAAGAAAGTGATAAAATCTAATTTATGCTATTACATTCCTCTAGCAGATACATAATTGCGAAAACTAATGCGAAAATAAGAAAAGCGTGAAGATTGTGGAAAGAAATGGAGGAATTGTTTAATGGAAAGTAATTGATGATTTAACCTAATGATTAATTGATTTTAATTAAGAAAAGGGAATTAATTAAAACTTAAAATATAATCCTAAATTATATTTAATTGAAAAAAGAGTTTAATAAAAACCTAAAAAAGACTAAACTAATATTAATTTAAGAAAAAAAAGGAATTAATTTAATTACTAAAAAAACGATTGGTTAAATAAAAAAACCTAAATTCTAAATTAATTTTTAAATTAAAAAAGAAATCAATTAATCTAATTACACCAAAAAAGAAATAATAGTTATAAAAAAAAAAGAGAATTGGGCCTGGAAACATAGTAGACGAAAAGGGGATATAGCAAAGTAATTTGCTAGGCCCAACATGACAAGGCCCAACATGCCTATATTGGATCTAGTGAGGATAGTTCCATGAGGTTCACCGTGAGGGGGACACATCTGAGGCGTTGGATCTGAATCTATTGAGATCTGATGGTTATGACGTGAGAATGCCTAATAAGAGCACTGAGCTAGATTGCATTGGATCTGTAAAGAAAGAAAAGATGTGAAAAATTCAAAATACCAGGGGCAGTGATCGAACCCGTGTCCTGGTATAATAACTCCTTAACAGTGATCTCTTCTATCACTAGGGCAGCCTTTACATCTGTTCATATAAATTAAACCATAATAATAAATATATAACATGATTCTATTGGCTGGAGAGGCGCTGGAGCCCTAGCTCCGATCGTCTTCTCCGGCAGCTTGTAACATACAGAACCTGCGAAATCAATGTGTTAGTGATTAAAAATATCCTAGTACCTCTAATTCGACCCTCTTGAATCTAAATATGGACTTATTTTTTGCTATAGGTCCTTGATCATGAGTTTTGAATCAAATGAAACCAATCGGAGCAAACTATGGTATCTCACTATTCTGATTGCATGTGATCACAATACCAATCATAACCTATTCAAACATAACTCAGAAACCTGTTAATAACATTAGTTCATGTTAAATCATAATGAAAATAAGAATTCAAAAATCAAGAAAGAATGAAAAACACGATGGTGCATGTATGCTGATTCAATCCCTTAGGATCATGGTAACCAATCCATCCTTACCCTTCAAAGTTCCAAGAAGTGAAATGAGTGGAGCTTTCACAGTGAGGAGGCTTGTAACGAGAATTTTGAAGCTCTAGGGTTTCTTGCAAATATTTGGATGTTTTTGACAATTGTTATTGCAAGCAATGCGTGTGTTGCATCTAATGTTTTGCTGTGCTTATATAGAGGAAAGGATATGTCAACAAATATGGGAAGAAATCATGCGATCATGGATATGATCAAACAAAATCAACCATGTTTTTCAATATTCCATATTAAGATATTTTTTCCATTTTTTGAGCTCACACGGTTTCTTGACTGTCATGAGTTGTCTTGGGCTTGAACTAATCCAAAACAAACAAGCCCACGTGTGTTGGTCAATTGATTTTATATTTTATTTGATTTAATTTGCATTTAAATAAATAAAAATTCAAATAAAAGAAATAAAAATCATAAAAAATATGTGAATAGATTTAGAGGTCCTCTAACAAATTGTGATCATGTTTGAACATCAAAAGTTAGGCCCATTAGTCTATAATTTAGAGTTTGCTCACTTTGCACTTCATGCATTTTACCAACTTGAAATGGTCATAACTCTCTCAATTTTCATCTTTTGAAGGTGATCTATGATTTTTTGGAAAGCTCAGGATGTCCTCTTAAATTTATCTTTTGATTATTTTTGCATTTGGATAATTTATCTTGATGTAAGTTGCCTTGACAAAAAGTGTCTTTTTTGTTGACTTTTGAAATGACCTGTAATGTATTGGCTTATATCTCTTAAATGAAGCATTTTTTGAACTTGAGAATACAGATACAAAGTTGTAGAGAATTTAATTTAATTCAAAATGGCCTATGGTTGGGGGAAAGTTTATGAAACATGTGAAAGTTATGCTTGGTCAAAGTTCAGTTGAATTTTCCTAAGGAAACCCTACTTTGACAACTTTGGACTTTTGAGGATTTGAAGGCTTTTTTTGAAGAATCATGATAAAACCTTGATCAAATGATTAATATCACTTCAAACTATTGATGTTGTCCAAAAACCTTTAAGTTTGACTATATGTTGACCATAGTTGACTTTTTACCCAATACCGTTAATTTTCAATCACCCGAGCTATTGACTGAGCAATCTTGTGATGTAACGCTTGGAACATGACATGAGCATTTTTAGGGACATGTGAAGAGCTATTAAAACCACTTGAGGCCTTTGAAATCCAACCTTCTTTGAGAAACACAAAACCCTAGTTATGGACCCATTGCTTAGGAGGAGAATTTGTATGATCAACTCTTGAGCATCCTTGAGCATTTGAGAACTCTAGAAGAATGGGAAGGAAAATTTTAGGGTACAACAGCTGCCCCTGTTCAATCTTCTTAAACCTGAAGAGTTAGATTGGCATGTCCGCCATTCGTGACTTGAAGGTAGAATATGATTGAACACTTAAGTGCCCAGAAATTTGCACTCGCACATGCACCAAGTAACACTGTTGGTTTATTATAATGGGAATGGGCTTAAAGATGCCATTTGGAGAGGTGAAGGAGAGTCCTTGGAGATGGGCTTATAGATTCCATACAAGATAACTATTTATAAGAAAATCAGACTAAGTCTATGTCCGACTTTGTATTTAGAAGATGTATTTGGAATGAGTCTACGCCTGACTTTTTCCAAAAGAATAATCAAAATAAATATACGCTTGATTTTATCTGAACCATAAGATGTCTACACCCGACTTCAACTAGGAGAGGTATCGAAAAGATTCTATGCCTGACTTTTCCAAAAAGAGAATCAGAAATAAATCTACGCCTGATTTCATCCGAACTAGAAGATGTCTACACCCGACTTCGGAAAGAGACTATGCCTGACTTTTCCAAAAAGAGCATTAGAAATAAATCTATGTCTGATTTCATCCGAACTAGAAGATGTCTACTCCCGACTTCAACTAGAAAAGGTACTGGAAAGGGTCTACGTCTGACTTTTTACCAAAAAGAACATCAGAAAGAAATCGACGCTTGATTTCATCTGAACTAGAAGATGTCTACGCATGACTTCAACTAAAAAAGGTACCAGAAAGAGTCTACACCTGACTTTTACAAAAAGAGTATCAGAGAGAAATCTACGCCTGATTTCATCCAAACTAGAAGATGTCTACGCCCGACCTCAACTAGAAAAGGTACCAAAAAGAGTCTACGTTTAATTTTTTCCAAAAAGAGCATCAGAAAGAAATCTACGCCTGATCTCATCCGAACTAGAAGATGTCTACGCCTGAATTCAACTAGGAGAGGTGCTCTTTAAGCATGAACTTCTGGGGGAAGTGATTAAGTAGCTATTTGTCAGATATATTCTCTGAGGAGACTGCTTTGTAGATTTTTACCTGAAAAGATAAAGAGTTAACTGTATGAAATGTCATGATGTATGAAATGCATTGCATGATGATATTCTAAAAATAAAATAAGTGTGCTATATGTGTTTCGTATGAATATGTCATGATGTTTATATATCATGTATGAATGTGAGATGTCGTTGAAGTGTATTAGTAACTTCACGCAACATCTTTGTCTTGGAGAATAAATCCTAGACCATTGTTGGGGATGAAGAATATGTGTATCTTCAATCTTTGATAGGGATTCCTGATTTCTATTTGAGGAAACTCTGCTGGGGAACATTGATTTCTGTTTAGGGAGAAGGGGGATAAAAGAGATTGATAACCTCTAAAAGTGTTGGCTGACCAAGTTTCTGATATGGATGTTGACTCGTCTGGAGTGGATAAGGTTAAACGATATTGGGGCCTTCTATAGCAACTATTTGGGGTTAGTGGTCTGGACTTCCCCTTACTGGAGAGAGACATTTTTCCGGTGATGTGTAGTAGTCAGAGAAATAGACTCAAGCTGGGGAGACTGAAATCCGCTGGGGAAATAAACCCTACTTTGGGAAATAAACCCTGTTGGAGAATTAAACCATAAACTTTGATGGAGGAATATCGTGTTGAGAAAATACCCTTGTTGGGGACATGAGCTCTACTGGAGAATACGAGCCTTGCTGGAGAAAGGGAATTCTGCAAGGGATTTTACAGTTTTTGAGAAATAAACTCAGCTGGGGAAGAGGATTTCCATGAACTGTACTGATGCCATAATCTATGATGGAGATTGGGACTCTGTAGGTTGGTGACATTGTCGGGAAAAATATCATATTCCCTTATCTGCTAGGGGTATTCTAGTGAAATATATCTTCGTTGAAGATGAGATTGTTAAGACTACTCTGTGGGGATAATCCCATGGAAGTTGTTCTGCAGGGATAATCTTGTGAGGATTTTTTTATGGGGATACGTGGAAGATTTGAACATTATCCAAACTCCTAGAGTCTTGAGCAAATTCTTATTCTTGTTTTTATGCATATACTTGTTAACAGTAATCGTATTCATATGCATATGTTCATTTAATTTATTCATTGGTCGTTTTTGTAAACAAAACAAAAAAAGGTAAATCAAAAGTTTGAATTTTTAAATTTGTATTTTTATTGATAGTTTTCCCATAAACAAGTGGTTTTGTACAAAGAGACATAAATCCTAGTAAGAGGAAATCGTCGTGAAATGAAAAGAGTACAAAGTGAAAACAAAACATATAGCTATGTGGAAATAATCTCGTCGGGTTTCGACTATGCTATCGCCTACTATGTCTTCAAGCATCTCATCCCTTGCTGCCGGAAGAAGTTGACTAAATTGATCTGTACCGTTTGAACTTGACGTTGGTAATAAAGCTCGCTGAAAGTGATCCAACAAGACATAGTCGTACATTTTAATCCCTAACTTTTACCTGGACCGTCCTTTCGGGTTTTCAGTCCACCGGGATACCCTTTTTTGCCCAAGCCGCCTTTTCAGGTTTTCGACTTGCTGCGTGTACACTTTATATATATATATATATATATATATATATATATATATATATATATATATATATATATATATATATATATATATATATATATATATATATATCCCTAATTTTTGCCCGAACCCATTTGGTTCAGTGGGATGCCCTTATTTTTGCCTAGGCCACTCAACCTAGTGGGTCACTTTTTTCATGTGTATTATTTTTTGACTATGTCCGCGTTCACAGGGTGCGAAAAATCTTCACCGTCCATGGTGGTTAGTATCATGGCACCGTCTGAAAATATCTTCTTGACTATAAATGGTCCTTCATAAGTGGGATTCCATTTACCCTTTGGATCATCCTATGGTAGGATGATGTGTTTCATTACCAAGTCACCGGCCTGATATTCCCAATGCTTGATTTTCTTGTTGAGTGCCTTGATCATATGCTTCTTATACATTTGACAGTGACAGACAACTGCAAGCCTTTTCTCGTCAATCAAATCCAACTGATCCAACCTAGTCTGAATCCACTCGTCTTTGTCTAAGTCTGCATCTTTCATAATTCTCAGGGAAGGAATCTGAACTTTGATAGCTAGGACAACTTCCATACCATAGACCAAAGAAAAAGGGGTTTCCTCAGTTGATGTTCTAGCCAAAGTGTGATATCTGTGGAGAGAAAACGATAACATCTCATGCTAGTCTTTATAGGTCACAACCATCTTTTGAACAATCTTATTTATGTTCTTATTGGCGGCTTCCACTGCGCCTTTAATCTTTGGTCGATACAGAGAAGAGTTATGGTGCTTGATCTTTAACTGTATGCAGAGTCCAGTGATCATAGTGTTGTTGAGGTTAGTACCATTGTTTGTAATAATCCTCTCAGGGATGCCATACCGACATATAAGGTTATGCCGAATGAACCGGGCCACAACATTCTTGGTAACAGAGGCGAACGAGGTTGCTTCAACCCACTTGGTGAAGTAATCAATGACGACAAGGATGAAGCGATATCTGTTAGAAGCAGTAGGCTTGATATATTCAATCACATCAATGCCCCACATCGCAAATGGCCACAGTGCATTCAAGACATTCAGAGGTACCAGAGGCACATGTACTTTATCAGCATAGATCTGGAACTTGTGACAGGTTCTTGAATGGTGTGACAGTCAGTTTCCATAGTCGACCAATAGTAACCTTCTCTCAGAATCTTCTTGTCCATAGTATGTCCACTTGAATGAGTTCCAAAGATACCTTTGTGCATATCTTCCATTATTTTCTTTGCTTCCTTCTTGTCCATGCAATGAAGAAGAGTCGAATCATGATTGCGCCTGTACAAGATTTTGTTGCTTAAGAAGAATTTAGCCGAGAACCTCCGTAGGAATTTCATGTCATTGAGAGATGCCCCTTCATGGTATTCTTGAGTCTCCAGGTATCTTTTCACTTCATGAAACCAAGGTTTTTCTTCTACTCTGTCAGTGTCAAGTCCATAGCAGTGTGTCAGTTAGTCCAGTATTTCGATAGTGATTTGAGGAGCTTCGTTATCCCATCTAACTTTGAACATAGATGACATTGTAGATAATGTGTCTTCCAATTGATTCTCTTCTCGTGGGATGTGCTCAAAGGTGATTTCCTTGAAGTATGGGATCAGTGTTAACATATGCTCTCGGTAAGGGATAAGACTCAGATGCTTCGTATCCCATTCTCCCTTAACATGACTGATTACTGGGGCTGAGTCTCCATATACATCCAAAAATTTGATTCTTAGGTCCATTGCAGCTGTAATGCCCATAATGCACACTTCGTATTCAGCCATGTTATTGGTACAATCAAAGCATAATCTGGCGGTGAAGGGAGTTTGGCAACCCTGAGGAGAAATAATTATAGCACCAATTCCATTTCCAAGTGCGTTAGAAGCTCCGTCGAAAACAATAGTCCATCGGGATCCTGGATCAAGTCCTTCATACGGTCCAGGTTCTTCACAATCTATAACTTGTATAATGTTCTCGTCTGGGAATTTGAAATTAATAGATTGATAGTCGTCTACAGCTTGATGTGCCAAATGATCTTCCAGTACACTTACTTTAATTGCCTTTTAAGTGGTGTACTGAATATCGTATTTTGTCAAGACCATTTGCCATCGGGAAATTCTTCCGGAGAGAGCTGACTTCTCGAATATATATTTGATGGGGTCTATTTTAGATATCAACAACGTAGTATGGGTCAACATATATTGTCTCAATCGACAAGCAGCCCATGCTAAAGCACAACAAGTTTTCTCGAGCAGTGAATATCTTATTGCACAGTAGGTAAACTATTTGCTAAGGTAGTATATTGCATGCTCTTTTCAACCAGAATCGTCATGCTGCCCCAGTACACACCCTATTGAGTTCTCCAGCACTGTTAGGTACATAATTATAGGCCTTCCTTCAACTGGTGGCATCAAAATTGGGGGTTCTTGTAGGTACTCCTTAATTTTATCAAAGGCTATTTGGTAGTCGTCATTCCACTTTACTACTTGATCTTTCTTCTGCAACTTGAAGATTGGCTCACAAGTAGCAGTCAAATGACAAATGCATCGGGCAATTTAATTATTCGTCCTAAGAAACCTCTGACTTCCTTCTAAGTACGAGGAGCCAGAATTTCTTGAGTGGCTTTGACCTTGGCGGGATCAACTTCAATACCTTTACAACTGACGACGAAACCCAAGAGTTTACCGGTTCTCACCCCAAAGGTGCACTTGTTCGGATTTAACCTTAGCTTATACTTCCTCAGCCTTTCAAACAATTTATGTAGATGATCAAGATTCTATTCTTTAGTCTATGATCATGCTATCATTTCATCAACGTAGACCTCTATCTTGTGATGAATCATGTCATGGAATAAAGCTACCATGGCACGCTGATAAGTTGCGCCAACGTTCTTCAACCCAAAAGGCATAACCTTGTAGCAGAAAGTGCCTAATTGTGTGTCCAAGGTAGACCAAATTTTTTAGTATTAAGATTTAATTGAATAGTGGAAAATAAAGGCAATAAGGTAGATGAAAGAAAGTAAAAGATAAGTTTTAGATCCCATCTTCAGGTTCCATCTTAATCTGATTATAACTCGAGAAATCATCCATGAAAGAGAATACCTTATGCTGAGCGATGTTGTCGACCAGAACATCAATATGCGGAAGTGGGAAATCATCTTTGGGGATTGTCCTATTCAGATCCCTGTAGTCTAGACACATACGCACTTTTTCGTATTTCTTTGGTATTGGAACACTATTAGCAACCCATTGAGGATATGATGTCACTGCTAAGAAGCATGCGTTGAATTGCTTCATAACCTTGGCTTTGATCTTCTCTGACATCTCGGGACACATGCGACGAACTTTCTGCTTAATCGGAGAACAACCCTCTTTCATTGGTAGACGATGGACCACAATATCAGTATCAAGCCTTGGCATGTCTTCATACGACCAAGCAAAGATCTCAACATAGTCGTGCAACATCTGAATTAACCTTTTCTTGACACTACTCTCTAAATTGGTGCCTATCTTGACTTCTTTCTGGTCTATCTCGGTACCCAAGTTTACAAAATCGACTGGTTCTTCATATGGTTGGATAGCCTTTTCTTCTTGTATTAAGAGTCTGGCAAGTTCTCCAAGTATTTCACAATCTTCCTCACCTTTATCCTCGGGTTAGTAGATCGGATTTTGAAATTCATGAGTGACAGTAGCAGAATCATTACCGACGAGATCCAAATTGGATGTGGATCTGCAATGTAGTGTGTGTGTGTATGTAAGAAACACATATCTATATTTGAAAGCAATAAAGTAATGAAAAGACAGAGAGCGCAAAATTTGAATGCAAAAACGTCCAATGTTTTATTAGATGAGCATATGTGGATGAAAGATAACAACCCTAACAAGTGGACCGTTGTGCACTGGTTAAGGCACAAGGCTTAAAGTTATTGTTTTAAAATTACATATCCCAAAAACATGAAAGCAATAAAACAGGAAATAGAAATTACTCCTGACTAAAGGAGATAGGTATAAAGTCTTTAGCCTTCCAGTTGTTGAGTCCACCGCCAGTACTAGGGAATATCCAGTTGTCCAAATCACAGTCATTATCAGTGTCTTCTATAGCATTGACTTCATTATTGTGTATTCGGAAAGGTGGTCTCCCAGCACGGGCACGAAGAACCTCCTTCTGATCCTCTGAGGTGAAACCCAAACCAAACTTGTTGGACTTGTAAGGAATGTTAGGAAGCTGACCCCAAATAGTGCAACCACCTTCTTCTACCATAGGCCTAGCATCCTTCAGAGAAGTCATTCTTAGTGGATCTTTGGTAATCCTAGGAGTAGTAAGAGTAGCTTTAGCAACGACAATTATCAGAGGAATTACTTCAAAGGTCTGGCAAGGAGTCTCAATGAATTCACCATTCATCTCAACATATTTAAATGAATTCAAATGGCTCACCATATACTCTTCTTCTCCACAAGCTGTAACAATCTTCCCTTTCACATGATACTTTAATTTTTGGTGCAAGATAGAGGTAACAACGCCTTCCCCATGAATCCAAGGGCGTCCAATCAAACAATAATAGGTCAGACGAATATCCATTACGTAGAAGGTGGAGTTGAAGACATGAGATTCCACCTTGATTGGAAGACCAACCTCTCTGTGTACCACTCTCCTTGACCCATCAAAGGCTCTTACCACAATATCACTGGGTTTCAGCACAACCACTTCACAGTCCAGTCTATCAAGAGCACCTTTTGGTAATACATTTAATGAGGAACCTATATCCATATACACATGCTCCAAGGTAGTTCCCCTACACTCAATAGAGACGTGCAGGGCATTTTTATGATTCTTTGTTGCCGGTGTTAAGTCAGCATCAGAAAAGCCTAACCCATTATTAGCTGTTAGGCTTGCAACACAATTCTTAAATTAATCAGCAGAGGTCTCTTGTGGTACATGAGGAGTCTTCAAAAAATTTACCAAAGCCTGAGCATGGGCTTTGGAGCATAATAACAAGGATAACATGGATATCTTGGAGGGCGTCTTTCCCAACTATTCAACGATATTTTAGTCACTTTTGCAGATGATTTTAGTATTTCCTCCATCTCTTGTTTGGAGGAATCTTCAACAGTAGCATCTTTTGATGGTGCCTCCGTCTGGGCAGGCTCAGCCATCTTATCTTTGCCTTGAGTGTCAGTAGTTGACCCGACAACAGGGATGCACACTGGTGTAGTGATAGTCTTTGGAGGGGAGATCACGGGAGAAAATACCCTTCCCTTTCTAGTAACTTTACTAGTCCCGATAATATTTTTGACATTGAGGTTAGTAACTTCAGTATCTTCATCCTTGGAAATCCATGGTTCTTAGTTAACACCATGGTAATAAACTTCAGCTCCATAATTTCAGGGAACAGCATTGTCAGAGGAATAAGGAACTGGCCCTAGTGCAATAATGATCAGGGGAGCCACCTTAGGGTCGGCAGGAATCTTTATAGGACCTTTAGAGGTGATCCTTACAGGAGTATTGGAAATTGTGATTATAGAAACATCTTCAAGTCTCAGCTCTTGAGACACACTTTCATGCAAACTCTTCACGGATGGAGCCTTCTCAAACAGAATTTCACGGCTATCAATCAAACGCTGAATACTCTTCTTCATCCACATACAACCATCAGATTGGGATGCACAATGGTAACAACTTTCAAGGCAACCCAGAAATAAACCGGCTTGCAACATATTCTTCTTAATGATTATCAAGGGAGTGGTCAAGCCACTTATAGTGGAGACATAAGAAACATCGTCGATATCATTAACACCTTTACCATGACCGATAATAGCTGCATTAATCATATTAGGAGGATCAACTGTTATTGGTGACGTGCCCAGGACTGTTAGAATGATAGGCACACTTCGCATTCGGGTTGTACTTAGGAGAGGAGGTGTTGGGATTCTGAGGAGGATTCCATAATGTTATCAATTCTTCTTTTAACAAATGTTGTAATGATGATAAAATGGCATACTAATCTTGGTGAACTTCCTTCTCGGAGCGTCTGACCTACGCTGATTCCCTTGTTGTTGTTGAATAGGTGCAGGATTAGAAATCAACACTTCTCCCACAGACTGATGGTGATCATTCTTACTACGACCCTTCTGGCCATAAACAACATTGGTTTCCTTCTTATTATTAAATGTCTTCTTTACAACACTAGAAGACGCAGCCATTGGAATCTTTTTTCTCTTGATACCGCTTTCAACTCTTTCCCCAATCAGGATTAGCTCAGTAAAACCATATGAAGAACTCCCAATTAGCATATTAAAGAATGGACTTGTCAGAGTTCCCATGAACATATCAGTTAGCTCCCGATCAGACAAAGGAGGTTGCACCCTTCCAGCTAAGTCTCTCCACTTCGGGGCATATTCTTTGAAACCCTCGTCCGAGCCTGTAGACATGTTTTGTAATTAACATTATATTGATATTTCTTATAAAAAGTAGCAACCAAGTCTTCCCAAGTGTGAATGTTGGTTCCTTCCAGCTGATAGAACCATTCTAATTGCGTCCCCGACAAGCTTTCTTGAAAAAAATGCACCCATAATTTTCTATCAGTAGTATGGTGTTGGATTTTTCGGACATAAGACCGCATATGAAGCTTAGGACAAGACACACCGTCGTATTTGGCAAAGACCCATCTCTTTAAAATCAAACCCAGGAACTCTCGGGATCTCCATAGAATTGAGACGATCTTCCAACTGCTTGTATTTGTCGTCAGCCGGATGATAATTGTTCATCTAAATAGTCTGCTTCTTCTTCATCAGAACCCTGGTTGTCAGCCTTCATATTTTTAATCATCTTCCTCATCATTTTCTCCTTCAAACTCTAAAGCTTGTTTGACCGGACCTTTGAGTCTCCTACCCATGATGAGGATACCTGCTAGTTTCTTGATTTTCTCTCCCATCTCCTTAGTGATGAGTGTCTTAGTTCTTCCTGCCCTTTGGACAGGTTTAGGAACAATTACTAGAATTGGGTGTTATGAGCTTGGAGATCCTTAACTGTTTGTTCAAGAGCTATTCTTTCTGCTTAAATAAACAACAAAAATATAAGAAACCTGTCTTGAAACACCCGTCATGTAGTGATATGCATGATATGCATATGCAATGTTTTGAAGGACCTTATGAGATTTAAATTTGTTAACCAAAAGGAAACAGAAACAAAAACTTTTTTATTAGTAAGTTTATGTGAATAAAAGAGATTTCAAATAAATTAAAAAAACTCCTAAAGCTTTAAGTTTCTCATAGATGCCTCTTCTTCGTGTTGACATATGCGTTAAGACTCTGTTCCTCATGAAGTTTCTTCGTGAGCTCTAACACTTTCTTCTCACTTGTATAGAATTGAGTCTCAAAGGTGTCTCATACTTCCTTGAGTTGAATCTAAGACTTCTGCAATTCTTTAAGGTCAGTAGGCATGTCTGGATGAAGGATGGTGTGAAAAACGTCTCCTTTGATAGCAGGCTCCATGATTACTGGTAGGACAATAGGATATGGCATCATAAGGTTTTGAGCACGAGATTGTACCCATTTGAGATAGGGCTCCAGAGGGATGGAATTCTTCCATCCTAAAGTCTTGTTATCAATCTTGTTCACCATTCCCCAAGCATGTATAAACCTTCGATGATAACCTTGGGGATCATTCTCATAATCTAATACAATACCCTGGATAAGCGTGTCATGAGGATCATCTCTTTGAGCATAACCAAATTAACATAGAGATAGAGAACGGTTGTAAATAATACCTCCCCTATTGCCAAGGAATGGAACATTAGGGAATTCCCCACAACAGTCAATGATAGTGATATTCTCGTGAGATCGGGAATACAAATAGATGTCTGTATGAGATAGTGACATTATTATTTGAGACCAACTCAAACCTTTTTCATTCTTCATTATCAAGCAGGGAAGGTGCTAAATAAACCACCTGGATAACAGAGGTATACAACACATGAGATTTCCTTGCTTCTTCGTAGTACGAGTGTGAAGAGAATGCAAAATATCTCTAAGGAAGGTAGGCACAGGATTACGAGCAAGAAATATTTTGATGGTGTTCACATCTATGAGTTGATCTGGATTAGGGAGTAGTACCAATCCATAGATGAATAGAGACAAGATCTCCTCGAAATCCTGAAAACTCATAGCATCCAGAAACAGTTGAGCCTTCTCTATCAGAAATTTAGCAAGAAATCTCATGACTCCACTTCTTGTTTCCCAATTAGATACAATGTCAGACCACTTCAGATGTAAAGCTGCTGCAATATCCTCAGGCTTTGGAACTTTCTCTAGACTAGTGAAGGGTGGCTGATCAAAAATAGGTACTCCGAATAGTTTAGAGAACTCTTCTATCATGGAGACCAACTGATAATCTGCAAAGGTGAAATAGTGATGTGCACGGTCAAAGAACTAGAATAGAACACTCATCATGTCTTCCTCGAAACCTGAGGTAACCACATTGAGTGGTCGACCATGCTTCTGATGAATAGGGAACTTCCAGGAAACCTTGAGACTAACTCCTTAAGTTGAGAAGGTACCCTTAAAAAGTTGATCCGGATAGTGTTTCTGCGAGCGGAGGCCATAACCTTTAACAAAGTACAAAGATAAATCCATTGGTCCTTTAAATGGTTATTGAAAATGATATGGTATGATGTCATTATGTTATGATGTCATGTTCGAACAATTAATCAGACACAAACAAAACACACAAGGCCTTAGTTTCGAGCTTTCTTGGAGTTTGTAGGTAAGTACCCTCTTGATTTTTAGTTGGCTCAACCTGTCCTAATAAAAGTAACCGGGTTCTAAGAGTCTCAATATCACTGATCTTTCTCCGAGGCATTATCCCATAATAGTGTCTGATTTGCAACCAAAATATCCTAAGAGTCTGATCTCAATAAGTGTAGTATCGAGTATCAACCAACTTCAGTCTACACCAAAGCCGACCATCCCACTACTTTCTAATGCCTAAGTTGTGTCAACTAAGGTTCTAAGGTCAATTAGTCCTTATGACATCACGCGGAAGCCCAACATTCTTCTTGAGTGACTAAAGAGACACCGACACCAACCAATGTGTCGCACTAACGTAGCCATCGCTTTAACCATATTGGTTTATGCTGTACAGTTTTCACGATCTATTGCTACTTACCTAAAATTCCCCCAGATCCGAGTATAAGGTCTTTACAAAAATAAACCCTAGCAAAAACCACGAAATGTAAATTATACAAATCAAGCAAGTAAAGAATTTTAAATGTGATCTAACTCAAAGGTAACCCCACTTTTAGTGGTCCCCAACAAAGTCGTCAGTTTTGTAATACGGTGGGAAAACTGACTTTCGGTTTATCATTTTATCGCAAATGTTGCGGATAGCAAGAGTCGCCATCGACTTTTCTTTTATCCAATAAAGGAAAGGATGAAAAGAACATGAAAGACCTTTGAGAATTTTTGAGTTTGGGGGTAGGTTATGAAAAGGGAAGGTGTTAGCACCCTTTTAATCCGTAGTTATCTACGAGCTCTTAATCGCTAGCTCACTTTAGAAAATGCTTTGCGAATGTGTTTAAAAATATTTTGAAAATTCCTAAGTGAGGCAAAATTTGTAATGATTCTCGTATCGCTGAGAACACATACAAAGTGTTTTTTTTATAATATTTCAGAAAAAAATTGTTTTGTGTAAAAAATGTTTTTGTTTGTGAGCAAGCGACTACGAGATATCTATCTACTCATAAGTATTTCGAGTTATTTTCCTCTTTCTTTAGATAGTGCTATCCTACCATTAGTTAGTATGAAGCCCTATCATTGGATGTGTGAGGGATAGGCGCGGGACATCGTACAATCATAAAGAAAACTTGTAGGGCGCTTTAGCAATTTATCGTAAGGGACTAAGATCGTTTAATGAAGGCAGCATGGAAGGGTCATTGAGGTGCTACGATCTTTTTAATCGAGGATCTTTGCTAAATCATCCCACATTCGAGGGAAATAACAGTTTTTTATCCAAAGGCAACATGTGGAATCACCCTAGAGGTGCGTGTGTGAATAGTGTTTTAGTTTAGTTGATTTATCTTGCATATTAGGGTTATCTAGCATTTTGTTTTAAATCTTGCCATACAAACCATATTAGCATACATCTAGTAGTTATAAGGAAAGAGGTAAAATGTTGTCGTACCCCAAATTTGCCCTACCCTTACGATCATAATTTCAAGATTTAAAATAGAAGAAATTTTTTAATTAAAGATGGTACATCAGTATCTGATGGCCCATCTTTATCCAAGACTAGGGGTGTATTTTAATTCGGGAAAACGGGGATTTCTAAAGACTCATAAACCCGTTCACGAAGCATGTTTGCCGATGGCCCATGCGATTCGAAAATGGAAGATTATTTCAAAAGAATAATAATAATTAAGTTCTTCTAGTAAAACCCATTTGAGTATTATTGTTGTTAAGTAAAGAAGAGGGGGTGAAATTGCAATATAGGAGCCCATTTCATTTAGCCCATTTCCATTAGAAAACAAAGAGAGGATTTGGTTATAAGTCTAGGTCCATGGAATTTTGGCCAAGCCCATTTGCTATTCTCGTTATTACACTAGCTCAAATTTAAAACATGGTCTTGCTTAGATAGTAAAGTTGTTAGGCTAGCCCATTTTGTTTTGGGTTTAAATAGTTTTATTAAAGTATTTATTTTTGCTTTTAATAAATGTTTTACGGTAGCTTATTAAAAGATCTTGTAAAAAATTTGATCATTGATTTATGAAGAAATTATTTTATTGGTACTAATATTTTCAATTATTAGGTATTTTTTATAAACTAGTAAAAGATTGGTTTTGTAAATGTTACATCAAGATTGTTTTCAGAAAAGGCCAATTGGGCCTAGTCCGTATAAAGAACACGTTTTTCTAAGCAAATTTTTGTTGTTGATGGATAGAATTTTTTTTATTGCAATAAAAGCCCAGTTTGATTAAGAAAGGCGTGTTGGGATGAAAATCACAAACGCAGGCCCAAAGAGAACTAGCGATGTGTAGGTTAAGCAAAAAAAATGCACTAACAATCATTGTGCAAATTAACCCTGATTCGCGCACGTCTCTTGAAATTTACGACTACTGTAGAAATCAAATCCAGAAAATTGCATAAACAAAATCAAATCCATTATATAAATCCAGAAAAATACAGTAAAACAAAATCTCTACAAATCCAATCTCTAATATACAAATTTGTCTGAATCAATTCCATTCAATATACAGAATCAATCACCGTAAATATGGAATCCCTAACTCTTTCTAAAATCTTAAATTTGTTCTAATCTAACCTATAACTGCAAATCCGCAAAGCCCTAAAAAAGGCTTATAAATACTAAGTCTAAAAATACAGTGGAGGGGAAAGAATACAAAAACGAAAACAAAAGTTGAAGAACCGTAAGGCTTGATTACAGAGGAGACTTGGAAGAAGAGGAACATTTGGATGATATCAATCATTGAAGAAGAGGGAAGACGGTTAGGGTTTCAATATCTGAAACCCTAACCGCCGCTAACAACTAATCGCTAGTGCAGTCTCCGACGGACCCGTCGTCGTTACCATCTTTGTTGACCTGTGAATCAAACAAAGAGAAGAGGAGATCAATAAAAAGTAACACGACGTAACATAATAATCACGACTGGAGGTAAACAAGAACTAAGTTGTGCTATTTTTTTGGGTTTTATTGTTATAATCTGGGGAGGATGAAGAGTTTTGGTGTTGCGCTTTCACGGTGTAGTTTCAAGGTTAGGGGTAGAACGAGAGAGAGAGGGAGTTAACTGAAAATAAAAGAATAAAATGTTAAAAACAATTTGCATGCTCTATTGTTCTTCCATATGCGTGCAGACACAGTAGTCCACGTGCACTCCCCTTTAGATCCAATTGATCTTCATCAGACGGCCGTAGGCCAAGTCTACCATAAGATCCATGTACCCTCCAACACACAAACGCTCTGGATTTCTTAAACTATAATGGGCCAAGGCCGTTTACTTTCCACACCCGCCTTTCACTATTTTACTAAAACCCCAAAACAATTCACCCCCCCCCCCTTGTCATGAATTACTTTTGGGCCTAACCCAACTGCTAACAGCACCCCCTAGTTTTACTGCATAACTAAAAAACACCAACCCCATACGAACTACGAATTAGGACTCTGATTCCTCATAAGAGGATACGTAGGCATACAATCAAATATTATAGCGAGTTCCCCTATAAAAAATTTAAACCCTTCCCCTATAAAAATTTAAACCTTTCCCCTAATAAAATTTAAAACCCTATTTTTCCCAAACATAAACCTAAAACCTAATATCCTTGTGAACAAGGTAGATGAAAGGTGCCTAACACCTTCCTTTTTTCTAAAGATGACTGAAACCTAGAATCTCTATCTGCGAATTAGGGTTTTCTGTTAGATTCCCTTCCCTAGGATAAAAACTACTAGTGGCAACTCTGATTTAAAAACCAGTCGCAACAAATGCTGAAAAGAAATCTAAACTATTACAGGGCTTCAGGGAAGGGGGTACAAGCCATAAAAATGGGAAAATAAATAAAGTGATAAAATCTAATTTATGCTATTACATTCCTCTAGCAGATACATAATTGCGAAAACTAATACGAAAATAAGAAAAGCGCGAAGATTATGGAAAGAAATGGAGGAGTTTTTTAATGGAAAGTAATTGATGATTTATCCTAATGATTAATTGATTTTAATTGAGACAAGGGAATTAATTAAAACCTAAAATAAAACCCTAAATTAAATTTAATTAAAAAAGAGTTTAATAAAACCTAAAAAAGGACTAAATTATTTTAATCTAAGAAAAAAAAGGAATTAATTTAATTATTAAAAAAATGATTGGTTAAATTAAGAAAAAAACCTAAAGTCTAAATTAATTTTTAAATTAAAAAAGAAATTAATTAATCTAATTATGCTAAAAAAGAAATAATAGTTATTAAAAAAAACGGGCTTGGAAACAGAGCAGACGAAAAGGGGCTATATCAAAGTAATTTGCTAAGCCCAACATGACAAGGCCCAGCATGCCTGTACTGGATCCAGTGAGGATAGTTCCATGAGGTTCACCGTGAGGAGGACACATCTGGGGCGATGGATCTGGATCTATTGACATATGATGGTTATGTCGTGAGAACACACGATGAACACGCTGATGGATATGATGGGAAAAGATGTGAAAAATTCAAAATACCAAGGGTAAGGATCGAACATGTGCCATGGTATCCTAACGCCTTAACAACACTCGCTTCTACTGTTGGGCGGTATTTACATCCATTCATATAAATCAAACCATAATAGTAAATACACAACATGATTCTATTGGTCAGAGAGGCGCTGGAGCCCTAGCTCCGGTCGTCTTCTCCGGTAGCTTGTAACGTACAGAACATGCGAAATTAATGCGTTAGTGATCAAAAATATCCTAGTACCCCTAACTCGACCCTCCCGAATCTGAATATGGACTTAGTTTTGGCTATAGGTCCTTGTATCATGAGTTTCAAATCAAATGAAACAAATCGAAGCAAACTATGGCATCTCACGATTCTGACTGCATAGGATCACAATACCAATCCAAACTTGTTCAAACATAACTCAGAAACCTGTTAATAAAATTAGTGCATGTTAAATCATAATGAAAACAAGAATTCAAAAATCAAGAAAGAATGAAAAACACGATGATGCATGTATGCTGATTCAACCCCTTAGGATCATGGTAACCAATCCAACCCTACCCTTCAATATTCCTGGAAGTAAAATGAATGGAGATTTTGCAGTGAGGAGGCGTGTAACAAGAGTTTTGAAGCTCTAGGGTTTCTTGCAAAAATTTGGATGTTTTTGACAATATTTGAGGCAAGCAATTCTTGTGTTACATCTGATGTTTTTCTGTGCTTATATAGAGGAAAGGATAGGTCAGCAAATATGGGAAGAAATCATGCAATCATGGTCATGATCAAACAAAATCAAACATGTTTTCCAATCTTCCATATTTATATATTTTTGCCATTTTTGATCTCACACAGTTTATTGACTGTCATGAGTTGTCTTGGGCCCAAACTGATCCAAAAAAACAAGCCCACGTGTCTTGGTGAATTGATTTTATATTTTATTTGATTTAATTTGCATTTAAATGCATACAAATTCAAATGAAATAAATAAAAATCATAAAAATATATGAATGGATTTAGAGGTCCTCTAACACATTGTGAACATGTTTGAACATCAAAAGTTAGGCCCATTAGTCTAAAATTTCAAGTTTGCTCACTTTGCACTTCATGCATTTTACCAAAATTTCCCAATTTGCAATGGTCATAACACTCTCAATTTTAATCTTTTGAAGGTTATATAGGACTTTTTGGAAATCTCAAGATGTCCTATTCAATTTATCTTTTGATCATTTTTTCATTTGGAGAATTTATCTTCATGTAAGTTGCCTTGATAAAAAGTGTCTTTTTGTTGACTTTTGAAATGACCTGTAATGTATTGGCTTATATCTCTTAAATGAAGCATTTTTTGGACTTGAGCATACAGATACAAAGTTGTAGATAATTGAATTTTCCTCAAAATGGGCTTTGGTTAGGTAAAAGTTGATGAAACATGTGAAAGTTATGCTTGCTCAAAGTTCAGTTGACTTCTCCTAAGGAAACCCTAATTTGATAACTTTGGACTTTTGATGATTTGAGGGCTTTTCTTGAGGAATCATGATAAACCCTTGATAAAATGATGAATATCACTTTAAAATGTTGATGTTAACCAGAAACTTTGAAGTTTGACTGTATGTTGACCATATTTAACTTTTTTCCCAATATAGCAGATTTTCAATCACCCAGGTTATTGCCTGAGTAATCTTGTGATGTAAAGCTTAAAACTTGACATGAGAATTCTTAGGGACATATGAAGAGCCATGAAAACCACTTGAAGAATTTGAAATCCAATCTTCCTTGATAAACACAAAACCCTAGTTATGGACTCATTGCTTAGGAGGAGAAATTGTCTGATCAACTCTCGAGCATCCTTGAGCATTTGAGAACCCTAGAAGAATGGGAAGGAAAATTTGGGGGTACAACAAAGGCAAAGAGGATTTATTTTCCTCTAACCAAATTCGATCATAATATCATGAACCCGACGTCTAGAAAATGGCAAGGGGATTTATTTATATCTAACCAATGCCATCAAAGACCGAAGTACGTTATCTCGAGTCAAAGGCTAGGACCCACTCGACATTGTAAGCTTGATTCTCATAGAAGGACGTTCAATAACGCGAAGTCCTTCAGTTAAAGTTACAGCCAGACTCGGTATCTAACACTTCTTTTTGTTTACCCCGCGAAATCCTTGAAAACATTGCATCCGCATATCATGCATATCATCACATAACAGGTACTTTCTAGACATATATTCTCATCTTCTTGCTGTTTATTTCACTAAATGATGTCACTCGAACAAACTGTGAAAGAACTTCAAGCTCATAACGCTCAGTTTCAGCAGATATTCTTGGACTTAGCTAAGGGTCAAGACAAGTTAAAGACCCTCATCACAAAAGGGAATAAGAAGACGACTAAAAAGCCAGTAGTCTTTCTTAAAATGGGCAGAAGATTCAAGGGTCCACTCAGAAGGGCTCTAGATTTTGAGGTCCCCCTGAACGAAAATGATAACCAATAGAAAGATGAAGAGAGTGTGAAAGCTGAAGTGAATAACAACCTTGGTTCTGGACAAGATTCTGATGAAGACTATTCTACCAAAAAATATCCTCCCGCTGATGACAGATACAAGCATCTGGAAGATCGACTTAATGCTATGGAGATACCGAAAGTGCCTGGGCTGGACTTTGAAGAGTTGGGTCTTATCTCGGGGGTTATTATCCCTCACAACTTCAAGGTTCCTACAGTTTCCAAGTATGATGGTGTGTCATGTCCAAAGCTTCATCTACAGTCTTATGTTCGAAAGATCCAACCCCATACTGCTGATAGAAAGTTATGGGTTCACTTCTTTCAGGAAAGTTTGTCTGGTACACAACTTGAATGGTTCTATCAGCTGGAAGGAACCAACATTCGTACTTGGGAAGACCAGGCTGCTTCTTTTTACAAGCAGTATCAATTTAATGCTGACCTCGCACCGAATCGTGTGCAATTACAAAATATGACCATGGGCTCGAATGAAGGGTTTGAAGAATATGCCCAGAAGTGGAGAGATCTGGCTGGAAGAGTGCAACATCCTCTGTCTAAAAGGGAGCTAGTTGACATGTTTATGGGAACTCTGACCGGGTATTTCTCTAATCACCTTATCAGAAGCTCCTCATTTGGTTTTACTGAGCTAATTCTAACTAAAGAACATGTCTAAAGTGGTATCAAGAGCTAGAAAATTTCAAGTGGTTGCGTCTTCGAGTGTTATAAAGAAGACATTTAGAGGAAAGAAAGAAGCTAATGTTGTTTATGGCCAAAAGGGTTGTGTTAGAAGTGGCCGCAATCAGTCGTTGGGAACGGTGTTAATTTCTAATCCTACACTCGTACAACAACAAAAGTGCAATCAGTGTATGTCATAGCTCCGAGAAGACAGTTTACAAAGATGTGTATGGCATTATCTTAGGAATTACAACATTTACTGAAAGCAGAGTTGATAACAGAGGGAGCCCCCTCAGAACCCCAAAACTGCCTGTCCTCGCTATAATCCTAATGTGAAGTGTGTTTTCCATTCCAACAGTCAGGGGCATGACACCAATCATTGTTGGGCCCTAAAAAACAAGATTCAGGATATGATTGACAACAAAGAGATTGAGTTTGATCCTCTAGAGACTCCGAATGTAATTATTGCACCAATGCTGAAGCATGACAAAGGTGTAAGTGTTATTGATGATGTTATTTATGTTGCTACTCTAAGTGAACTGGTTACTCCCCTCCCAATTATCAAAGAGAATCTGTTGCATGCCAGTTTATTTTTGGGCTGTATTAAAAGATGATACTGCTGCACAACCCAACTCAATGGCTGCAGGTTACTGAAGGAAGGAATTCAACACCTAATGGAAAATCACATAATTCTAGTTGAGAAGATTGCGTCTGCTGAGAATCTATTTCAAGACTTATCTGTAATATTCAGCCTCCTGTCAGGATCACCTCCAAAGGTTCTGTAAGGATTATTGCTAATCCAAAAGTTAATCCTCTAATAATCACTACGCCTGGACCTATTCCATATTCCTCGTATAAAACTATTCCTTGGAACTATGGATCCAACGTCTACTACCATGGCGTCAAGCAAGAACTACCAATCACTAAAGATAAAGTTATTGAAGTTATTGATTCCAACATTGACAATATTGCTGGGACCAGTAAGGTTACTAGAAGCGGAAGGATTTTCTCCCCTGAAATCTCTCTGAAGACTATTGCTACACATGTTCGAGTTATTACTACCAAGTCAACTACTGAGACTCGGGGCAAAGAGAAAATAACAAAGCCTGCACAGACGGAGGCACCTAAGGAAGTTACAACTGAAGACACCTCCAAGAAAGAGTTGGAGGAGGTATTAAAGATTATCTGTAAAATCGATTTCAATATTGTTGAACAGCTAGGGCAGACACTCACGAAAATCTCCATGTTGTCCCTGTTACTGTGTTCTTAAGCTCATGCACAAGCTTTGGTGAAATTATTGAAGTCAGCTCATGTGCCATAAGAGATTTCTGCCGATCAATCTGAGAACTATGTTGCTTGCTTAAGGACTAATAATGGATTGGGGTTTTCTAATAATGACCTGACTCAGGAAGGATGAAATCACAACAAGGCCCTATATGTGTCCATTAAATTCAGGGGAACTACTTTGGCTCATGTATTGGTTGATACCGGTTCCTCGTTAAATGTTCTATCGAAGGGAGCTCTTGACATACTTGATTGCGAATGGGATATATTTAAACCTAGTGATATTGTGGTAAGAGCCTTTGATGGTTCGAAGAGGATGGTGCACGAAGAAGTGGATCTTCTGATCAAGGTAGGTTCGCAAGTATTCGAATCTACCTTCTATGTGATGGATATCTGGACAGCTTATTCTTGCTTACTGGGATACCCATGTATCCATGGGGCAGGTGTTGTTACCTCAACCCTACACCAGAAGCTGAAGTATCCCGTGCCGGGAAAGGTTGTTACATTTTGTGGCGTATAAGAGTATATGGTTAGCCACTTGAACTCATTTTGGTATATATGTTAGAACAATGTTTGAATCTAGTACCCTATATTTGAGTTTTGATGATAACAAAGTGAAAAGATATAGTATTTATATGTTTCATGTTTGAACTATATGCTACCTAAAATTACTATGCTCTGACTTGCAGATACGCTGATTGAAATAAGCAAGATCACTTCTTCAGCATCAGAATTTGATTTCATACAACAGCATCAGAAGTTGCTGAATCAGAACGTCAAGATCAGATGATCAACGCACGTACATGCTGAAGCTTGATGAACAGAACTGCGCGTAAACACTCTGATACAGAAACAATAGTTCATCAGCAGCGAAGCAGAATCAGAATGAGCCAAGCCAGAACGTGCATTGAAGAAGCAACGGTACTGTGCATTGAACGCTAATTAAATTCCAACGGCATCATTCTAGACAAGATCTGCTCAAAAAGGAAAGCTTGTTATTAGCATTGAATCAAGAATATTTGCATTCAACGTTCATCTTCTCAAGTGCTATATAAACAAAGCTTCGAAGATTATAATGGCAAATGCTCTCCAATTCTCTACACGCACAAAGCTGAACAATAATCTTCATCTACCAGTTTTGCTAAACCAACAAACTCTGATACTCCATTAGTGTTTAGCAATCTAGTTTCTAAGCTTCATTTGTGTATACATCACAGTTGTGATAAAGTTTTGTAGAAAACATTCACACACATTTGTTTTATACCTTTGTAAGAAAGTGTTGCCTTGACAAACCGGATTGTGGTTTGAATCAAGAAGGCTTTAGCAGTTGTTAAAGCAGTCTGTAATATTCAGTTGAATATAGTGAATTAAGACCTCGTTGGAGAGAGGCGAAATCACCTTGACGGGTGGACTGGAGTAGTTTGAGATCAAACGAACCAGGATAAAAATATCTTGTCAATTGCTTTAAGATTTCAGTTTTACAATTCAACCCCCCCTTCTTGTGTTTTTCACCCCTTCAATTGGCATCAGAGCGCCTGGTTCTGAGCTAAAACACTTAACCGTGTCAGTACAAGATCCAGCGTCAGAAAAACACAATGGCAGGAAACAACTCTCATTTCAGCAATGACAACAATGAGGACAGAGACAGATTCAGCGGCAAACCTCCAGTCTTTGATGGAGAAAACTTTGATTACTGGAAAGACAGAATTGAAAGCTTCTTTCTAGCACATGATGCTGATCTGTGGGATATGGTGACAGATGGATACACGCACCCTGTGAATGCAACTGGTCAGAAGATTGATAGAAAATCAATGACTGATCAACAAAAGCGTGATTTCAAGAATCACCATAAGGCCAGAACCATCCTCCTCAGTGCCATCTCCTATACTGAGTATGAAAAGATCTCCAACAAAGACACAGCTAAGAACATCTTTGATTCTCTCAGAATGACGCATGAGGGCAACGTTCAAGTCAAAGAAACAAAAGCTCTGGCGCTCATTCAGAAGTATGAGGCGTTCAAAATGGAAGAATCTGAATCCATTGAAACTATGTTCTCTAGATTCCAGATTCTGGTAGCTGGTCTCAAAGTTCTGGACAAAGGATACTCTACTGCTGACCATGTCAAGAAGATAATCAGAAGTTTACCCAAGCAGTGGAGGCCTATGGTTACTGCTCTGAAGCTAGCGAAGGATCTCAACAAAATCACTCTGGAGGAACTTATAAGCTCCCTCAGAAGTCATGAGATAGAGCTAGAAGCTGACGAGCCTCAGAAGCAAGGTAAGCCTTTAGCTTTAAAATCTAACAGAAAATCTGAATCTAAAGTTTTGCAGGCAGTTGAAGAAACATCTGATGGATCCTCATCAGAAGAAGACGAACTTTCCCTTCTCTCCAGAAGAGTAAATCAACTGTGGAAGCAAAGACAAAGGAAGTTCAGGAATCCCAGAAGATCTGATCAGAACGAGTCTTCCTCCAGATACAGAAGGACAGATTCTTCCTCTGGATACAGAAGATCTGAAGGCTCCTCCGGTAGCAAGAAGCCAAACACAAAAGACATCATCTGCTATGAGTGCAATGAGCAAGGACACTACAAGAGTGACTGCCCAAAGCTTCAGAGGGAAAAGCCCAAAAAGAAGTTTGGAAGAGAGAAGAAGAAAAGTCTCATGGCCACATGGGATGATTCTGACTCGTCTGAAGCTGACTCAGAATCAGATGATGAAAGGGCAAACATAGCGCTCATGGCTAACATTCCAGATGATAGTGAAGCTTCTGAATCAGACTCAGAATCAGACACAGAAGAGGTATTCCCTAACTTCGCTGTTAATTTTACAAAGGCTGAACTTGCTGAAAGCCTCAATGAAATTCTGGAACGTTATCAGCAGATTAGAGCTAAATTCAGAGACCTGAAAAGGAATCTTGAATCTGACTCTAATAAGTCTGAGAGTCTCAAATTGGAAAACTCTGAGCTGAGAGATAAAATTTTAAAATTAGAAAACTCTTTACAAAACTCTCAGAAGGAACCAATTTCTGAAACTCCCAGCAACGCTGATGAGATCATCAAGGAGTATGATCATAGTTTCCAGAAGTTCCTTGCTAAAAGCATAGATAGAAGCAGAATGGCTTCAATGATCTATGGAGTTAGCAGAAACGGCAGGAAAGGAATAGGATACCAAGGTAAGGTTCTTACACCTAAAAATGTCATGGATTTAACCATTAAACACACTCCTCTAAATTCACACTTTGTGTATGGTCACACACATGACATCAAATATACTAGTAGTAAGCACTCTGTGAAACCAAAATTCAACCAGAGTTTTGGTAAAACTAACAAATCAGGACCCAAGAAGATCTGGGTACCTAAGGATAAAATAATACATGTTGCAGATATCTTTAGCAGCAAGTCAGAAACACCAGTCATGGTACCTGGACTCTGGCTGCTCACGACACATGACGGGAAGAAGGCATATGTTCCAAAGCCTGGAACTTAAGCCTGGAGGCCACGTTGGCTTTGGAGGCAATCAGAGGGGAAAGATAATTGGCTCTGGAACTGTAGGTAATGGAAATCTTCCCTCTATTAATAATGTTCTGCTAGTAGATGGATTGATGCATAATCTGTTATCCATAAGTCAATTAAGTGATAACGGTTATGATATAATCTTTAATCAAAAATCATGTAAAGCTGTTAGTCAGAAAGATGGGACTATCCTGTTTAATGGAAAGAGGAAAAACAACATTTACAAAATCAAACTTTCTGAACTAAAGAGTCAGAACGTAAAATGTCTTCTGTCTGTTAACAACGAGCAGTGGATCTGGCACAGAAGATTGGGGCATGTTAGTATGAGAAGAATATCTCAGATTAACAAACTCAATCTGGTCAGAGGACTTCCAAATTTGAAGTTCAATTCAGATGCTCTGTGTGAAGCATGTCAGAAAGGCAAATTTACAAAACCTTCTTTTAAATCCAAAAATGTTGTTTCTACCTCTAAGCCATTAGAACTTCTGCACATTGACTTATTTGGACCAGTTAAAACTGCTTCAGTCAGTGGTAAGAAGTATGGGTTAGTAATCGTAGATGACTATAGCAGATGGACATGGGTAAAGTTCTTAAGACACAAGGACGAGTCACACTCTGTGTTTGTTACCTTCTGTAACCAAGTTCAGAATGAAAAAGATCTTAGAATCGTTAAAGTCAGAAGTGATCATGGTGGAGAATTTGAAAATAAAGATTTTGAGTCATTCTTTAATGACAAAGGCATTCTGCATGATTTCTCTTGTCCTAGAACTCCCCAACAAAATGGAGTTGTAGAACGAAAGAACAGAACATTGCAAGAAATGGCCAGAACCATGATCAATGAGACAAACGTTGCTAAGACTTTCTGGGCAGAGGCAATAAACACAGCGTGCTACATTCAGAATAGAATCTCAATAAGACCTATTCTGGAAAAGACTCCATATGAATTGTGGAAGAACAGAAAGCCCAACATTTCGTATTTTCATCCATTTGGATGTACTTGCTTTATGTTAAATACAAAGAATTATTTGAACAAGTTTGATTCTAAGGCACAGAAGTGTATTATGTTAGGATACTCTGAACGCTCAAGAGGGTACAGAGTATACAATACAGAAACACAGATTGTGGAAGAATCAATCAGTGTTCGTTTTGATGACAAGCTTGACTCTGAAAAGTCAAAGCAGAATGAAAATCTTGCAGGTATAGAAATTGAATTTGCAGGTTCTGAAGACAAGTCATCAGAAGCTCTCAACACAGACATTCCTTCAACGTCTGAAAGGAGCAATGCTGGAAATCCTACAACAGCTGCTGATCAACCTCAGAAGAGATTGCCCAGAAGCAGTTTGGATCACCCAGAAGAGACTATCCTAGGAAGAAAGGAAGATCCAATCAGAACAAGAGCAAGCTTCAGAAACTCTGAAGAAACTCTTATGGGACTTGTGTCTCTGATTGAACCTTCTTCTATTGATGAAGCACTTCTGGACAATGACTGGATTCTGGCAATGCAAGAAGAGCTGAATCAATTCACCAGAAACGACGTATGGGATCTCGTTCCCAGACCAAAAGGATTCAACGTCATTGGAACAAGATGGGTGTTCAGAAACAAGCTAAATGAACAAGGTGAAGTCATCAGAAACAAGGCACGACTGGTTGCACAAGGTTATAGTCAGCAAGAGGGGATAGACTATACAGAAACCTTTGCCCCAGTCGCCAGGTTAGAATCTATCAGACTTTTAATTTCATTTGCTGTTAATAGAGGCATCACTCTGTATCAGATGGATGTCAAAAGTGCATTCTTAAATGGTTATATAGAAGAAGAAGTTTATGTTCACCAACCCCCAGGTTTTGAAAATACAAAACATCCAGAACATGTTTTCAAACTGAAAAAGTCACTGTATGGTCTGAAACAAGCTCCCAGAGCTTGGTATGAAAGGCTAAGTAACTTTCTGCTTGAAAATGAATTCACCAGAGGGAAAGTGGACACTACTCTATTCTGTAAAACAATTAAGAGTGACATTTTAGTCTGTCAAATTTATGTTGATGATATTATTTTTGGTTCTACTAATCCTTCTCTTGGAAGAAAATTTGCTAAGTGTATGCAGGCAGAATTTGAGATGAGCCTCATGGGGGAACTGAAATTCTTTCTAGGAATTCAGATCAATCAAACTCCAGAGGGAACTTACATTCATCAGAGCAAATACATCAGAGATCTTCTGAAGAAATTTGACCTCTCAGAATGTAAGCCATCAAAGATTCCAATGCATCCCACGTGCATTCTGGAAAGAGAAGAGGTAAGCAAAAGCGTAGAACAGAAAGTCTACAGAGGTATGATTGGTTCTCTCCTTTATCTGACAGCTTCAAGACCTGATATATTATTCAGCGTATGTATTTGTGCTAGATTCCAATCAGATCCTAGAGAATCTCACTTAACAGCTGTTAAGCGAATTTTCAAATATCTGAAAGGTACTACTAATCTGGGTTTGTTTTATAGAAAATCTAGTGATTACAGCTTAGTAGGCTACTGTGATGCTGATTTTGCTGGAGACAGAGTGGAACGTAAAAGTACTTCTGGAAGCTGCCAGTTTCTGGGAGAAAATCTGATCTCGTGGTCCAGCAAAAGGCAATCAACAATTGCTCTGTCAACAGCAGAAGCTGAGTACATAGCAGCAGCAGGATGTAGCACACAAATGCTCTGGATGAAAAGTCAGCTTGAAGACTTCCAGATTTTTGAGAGTAACATTCCTATTCTTTGTGATAATACTTCTGCTATTTGCTTAAGTAAGAATCCTATTTTACATTCTAGAGCTAAGCATATAGAAATAAAGCATCATTTCATTAGGGACTATATTCAGAAAGGTATTTTAAACTTGAAATTTATAGATACAGACCATCAATGGGCTGATATCTTTACTAAACCCCTTTCAGAAGATAGGTTTAATTTCATTCTGAAACATCTCAGCATGAAAGTATGCCCAGAATTAAAATGTTTTAATTCCATGTATTTATCTTCAGAATGTAATTATATTACTGTGAACTTCTGATCAATCTTCTTTCAGAAAGATAGAACATGCAGATTGTATCAGATGCAAGTCTAAAGATCTGAGAGTCTAATCTCAAAGACAGACGTGCTGATCACTACATCAAACAAGTGTCATCCAATCATCAGCAAATCCCTGAAGCAGAACGCATGCACGCTTCTGAGAAGGCAAAGCGCTGATTGGGTGCATTGAGACACATGTCTGGTAACCGTTTTTAAGTATCTTTCTCAAATCCCCCAAAATCAGCAAGCATTTAATGAAAAGTAATCACGCTTGTTAATGGCAATCATTATTTTTTTTCTCTCTCTTAAAAACGTTTAATTTTTCAAAATAATTTTTGAAAACTCTATTTAAGCACATTAATCCTTCACTTTTATTCTTTACGCTTTCTCATAATCATCCAAGTATTTTCTGCATATTTCTGAGTTTATCTCCCAAACCTTTTTCTCTCAAATCATTCTCAAAGCTTTCTTTAGTGAGAACAATGGCATCCTCCAGCATTTCTGCAGGCAATCAGAAGAAAGAAACCTCTGAACAATATCAGGTGCCCCTCAGAACTCTTCTCACACCGGTAAAGAATCTTGAAGTTCTCTCTGAGTTAATCATCGACTTTGAAAGTTTGAAGGAAAATGGATTTGACCTAACTGAAGAAATTAGGGCTCAAAAGTGGGAGAGGTATTTCGATAGGTTGGTTGGACCAACATTCCCAGAGCTTGTCAAGGAATTTTGGATTCACGCCAAGATTCATAAACATCTAGTCATCTCGTCTGTCATGGGAAAGAAGATAGTGATTTCTGAAGACCTCATCGCTAGGTTAATTGGTCAAAGTGGTGGTGGAGTCCGTTGTGTGGACATGGCTGATAGATGCCCTGATATAGGTGTGGTAGCCAACAGCATTTTCACTCTTGGATTTCCCAGCAGCAAAATTAAGGATCTGAAGGATCACTGCAGAGTATGGGCCAAGATTGTTCTTGGATGCTTCAATCACAGGAAACCAACAAGTTCTCCTGATTATATAAACGTGGATCAGCAATTTCTGATCTACTTTATTGATCAGAGGGTAAAGATCAATCTGGCACACTTCCTGTTCAACCATCTCAAGACCAGTGTCAAAGAAACAAGAGAAGAAGAAAGGACCAAAAGGGACTGGATACCGTTTGGAAGGCTCATATCAGATATTCTGACAGAGAATAAGCTGATAGAGTATCTGAGCGAAGCTCAAGTGCTGTGCACTATGGAACCAACTGTTGGAAAACCGCTGAACGCTAAGAACCTGAAAAAGATGAAGCTGATAGAAAATATTAAGAAGGAACCCAGAGCTACTTCAACTGCTGACATCTCCAGCAGAAGAGTGCCTCTGAGTGATTTCCCAAAATTTTCTGAAATGGAATCCAAACCTGATATGTTTCTCAAGTATCCAGATTCATACAAGGAAGAAGATACTGTTTCAAAGCTGAAGATCAAAGATCTGAGTCAAGTCCAACCAGAAGTGACTCAGAAGAAGACAAAGAAGAGGAAAGCAGAAGGATCATCTCATCAGACTCCAAAGAAAAGAGGTAATTCATCTGCTGCCCCTATTTCAAAATCTTTTACTATTCCAACATCTGCTGCCCCTTCTCAAACCTCTCACAGAATATCCATTCCAATCCCTACCATTGATGAAACCATACCAGAAGACCCTTCTGAGGCCTTACTACTCAGAAGACCCAGAACAAAGATTCCCAAACAACCAACTGTTTCAACAACACCAGCACTTGATAGAGTGCTAGCTGATATTGAGCGTGAACATGCTTCTGCTCAACCAAATTCTGAACCACCAAATATTCCTCCTCCACAACCAGAACCACAACCTGAACCAGAAATACAACCAGAACCAGAACCAGAACCACAACAACAACAACCACTCACAGAAGAACCTCTGATCCCTGAGCAGTCAGAGATTCCACCTCCTCAACCAGAAAATAATCCACCTTCACCACAAACAGAGTTTCACCGCTATGAAACCCCTTCTCCTCATCACTCTGACCCCCACTCACCTCAACCTTCACCGCTGGCAATCCAGTTGCCATGTGGAACCACTATTGTCAGGCCCCAGTTGCCATCTTCAGAGGAATCAACACCTCCAAAAACTCCAACCACTCCAATAGTAATATCTGACTCTGATTCTGATAACCCTCCTCCAAAACAAACATCCTCTCAGCAAACCTCTGAAAACCCCAGCAGAACTTTCATTGACTTCACAAGTCTTGAACGTCTTGCTGATCTAAGACACAAAATTGCCATACCCAAACCAAAGCAACCAGATGTTGGCTCTGGTATTTTGAATTTTGAAACAGGTATGCTGCAATGGATTGCTTCTTTGAAGCAAGTATGTCCGGGGATGATCGACCCAGCTGCTTCTGATCAGCTCTGGTCACAGTTCAGACTATGGGTACGTGCTGAAGCCCTCAAGCTGCAGGACGTCAACTACGAGCAGGCTCAACAGAACTTTAGCAAGCTGCTGAAGGAAGTTGAGAGTCAGCTGCCTCAAGAAGTTGTACTCCCTCTGGACAGTGAATCTTGGTCTGAGAAAGAGCAAGCTGCACAGGTGCAACCATCAGAAGAAGACAAGACCATTCAGGCTGAAGAAAATCCAGCAGAAGATGTCGCTGAAAGTTCTGAGAAGCTTCCTCCCTCTGACACTTCTCAAGCTGCCTTGGACAGGCAGGCTCTGGAAGAATTAAGGCTGAATGACTTGCGTCTACAGCAGCGGATGGAAGAGAATGATCAGAAGATGAAAGCAAGAATGGATGTACAGGACATCAAGATTGACACTGTGGTCAACATGGTTCAGAAGCAGAATGAAACTTCTGAAAAGATTCAAGCAATGCTGGAAAGCCTGTTCTCACGCATGCCCCCACAACCTTAAAATTTTTTTCATGCATGACATTCTCTATGTTTTCTTCATTTTCTGATGTCATGTTCTGACTATGTTTTGTAATGCTATTTTGCTCTGATTCTGAACTATTTTAATATAATTAGTTTTTCTGATCTTAAGTGTTTTCACACATCACCAACACTTTTTGATTGCTGACAAAAAGGGGGAGAACAAGAATGATATTTAAAATCAATAACGGCTAACTAGACAGAAATTCTCAAACATTCTAACTCTATTACTTGAAATGTTTTTCTGTTTTGTTTTTAAGTCTACAGGCACAAGGAAGCTCCTGAACACTATGAAGACTAGAAGCTAGAAGCTCTGATCAAAATGTAGAAGCTCATGTTGCTCTGATCAAATATGAAGTTCTGATCGACCTAACACTCTGATCCGAAGCAAAGCTCTGACAGGAAAAGCTCTGAAGCTCTGCTCTCTGATAAGTCAAAGACCTATAATCTGATGCTCAAAGATAGAAAAAGATATGATCCTGAAGAACACGTATATCAAAGGGAAGTAACAAACTCAGGGGGAGTATCTCTTAACTCTGATTTTTTCCGTACTTCTTATTCTGATACATTTCCCAGACACCTTTTCACGTTATTTTTCATTTAAAATATCTAGTTTTTGTCATCATCAAAAAGGGGGAGATTGTTAGAACAATGTTTGAATCTAGTACCCTATATTTGAGTTTTGATGATAACAAAGTGAAAAGATATAGTATTTATATGTTTCATGTTTGAACTATATGCTACCTAAAATTACTATGCTCTGACTTGCAGATACGCTGATTGAAATAAGCAAGATCACTTCTTCAGCATCAGAATTTGATTTCATACAACAGCATCAGAAGTTGCTGAATCAGAACGTCAAGATCAGATGATCAACGCACGTACATGCTGAAGCTTGATGAACAGAACTGCGCGTAAACACTCTGATACAGAAACAATAGTTCATCAGCAGCGAAGCAGAATCAGAATGAGCCAAGCCAGAACGTGCATTGAAGAAGCAACGGTACTGTGCATTGAACGCTAATTAAATTCCAACAGCATCATTCTAGACAAGATCTGCTCAAAAAGGAAAGCTTGTTATTAGCATTGAATCAAGAATATTTGCATTCAACGTTCATCTTCTCAAGTGCTATATAAACAAAGCTTCGAAGATTATAATGGCAAATGCTCTCCAATTCTCTACACGCACAAAGCTGAACAATAATCTTCATCTACCAGTTTTGCTAAACCAACAAACTCTGATACTCCATTAGTGTTTAGCAATCTAGTTTCTAAGCTTCATTTGTGTATACATCACAGTTGTGATAAAGTTTTGTAGAAAACATTCACACACATTTGTTTTATACCTTTGTAAGAAAGTGTTGCCTTGACAAACCGGATTGTGGTTTGAATCAAGAAGGCTTTAGCAGTTGTTAAAGCAGTCTGTAATATTCAGTTGAATATAGTGAATTAAGACCTCGTTGGAGAGAGGCGAAATCACCTTGACGGGTGGACTGGAGTAGTTTGAGATCAAACGAACCAGGATAAAAATATCTTGTCAATTGCTTTAAGATTTCAGTTTTACAATTCAACCCCCCCTTCTTGTGTTTTTCACCCCTTCAATATAGAGATGGATGGATAATTCATTGAGACTCCCTGTCAGACTTTTGAAGTTATCCCTCCAGCCATTACTGAAGATGTATCCACCATCCCCAAAGCTTCCAGGGTTCCACCCACAATGGCTTCTTTGAAGGATGCTAAAGCTACTGTAGAATAAGGTGGTTGTACTATTTGAGGTCAGCTTCCTGACATTCTGGATAAATCTGACAAATTTGGTTTTGGTTTCACTGGTCAGAGGGTTGTTCTTCGCGCTCGTGCTGGAAAACCACCATTATGTGTCAGCCACAATGGAGTAAACACAATAGAAGATGCTGACTGTGATTATGACCTTGAAAACTGGATCTTTCCTACCATCGGCAACATACCCAACAACTGGGAGACTCGAGACATTATCTCTATCTTCTTTAGTCAGGAGTAATAGCTACACTTATATTTTTATTGCTTTTAAAGTTTGGTTATGTATTATTTAAATAATGTTTTAAACGTTGTGCCTTACTCGGGGCACAACGGTTTGTTTGCTAAGGGTTGTCATTTCATAAATATTTTTTCATTTAATAAAGCATTGGACGTTTTACACTAAAATTTTGCGCTCTTTGTCTTTCTTTTTAATTTTATCATTTTCAAATAGCTATGTGTTCTTACACACACCCACACAATAAATTGCAGATCCACATCCACTATGAATCTCGTTGATAACGACTCTTCTATTGCCACTTATGACTTTGAAAATCCGATCTACCAAGACGATGACGAAGGTGGAGAAGATTGTGAAATACCTGGAGAACTTGCCAGACTGTTAATACAGGAGGAAAAGGTTATTCAACCACATGAAGAGCCAATTGAAATTGTAAACTTAGGCGCTAATGTATAAGACGATATCAAGAACAGGTTAATATAGATGTTGTATGAATATGTTGAGATCTTTGCTTGGTCGTACGAGGATCTGTCAGGGCTAGATATTGATATTGTGGTTAACCGCCTACTGATGAAAGAGGGTTGTTCTCCAATAAAGAAGAAGGTTTATTGCATGCTTCACGAGATGTCAGAGAAGATCTAGGTTGATGTTATGAAACAATTCAATGCAGGTATCTTGGTTGTTACATCATATCCTTAATGGGTTGCAAATGTTGTTCCCGTACCAAAGAAATATGGCAAGGTTCGTATGTGTGTAGACTACATGGATTTGAACAGGGCGAGTCCTAAGGATGACATTACGCTTCCACATATTGATGTTCTAGTTGAAAACACTGCTCAACATAAGGTATTCTCCTTCATGGGAGGCTTCTCAGGTTATAATCAGATCAAGATGGCCCCTGAAGACATGGAGAAAACAACCTTCGTCACACAGTGGGGCACTTTCTGCTACAAGGTTATGCCTTTTGGATTAAAGAACGTCGGCGCAACATATCAACATGCCATGGTAGCTTTGTTCCATGACATGATCCATCACGAGATAGAGGTGTACGTAGAAAATATGATAGCCAGATCACAGACTGAAGAAAAGCATCTTGACCATCTACACAAGCTATTTGAGAGGTTGAAGAAGTAAAAGCTGAGGTTGAATCCGAACAAGTGCACTTTTGGGGTGAGATCTGGTAAACTCATGGGTTTCGTTGTCATTGGTAAAGGTATCGAAGTTGATTCCGCCAAAGTCAAAGCTATTCACGAAATGCCCGCTCCTCGTACTGAGAAGGAAGTCAGAGGTTTCTTGGGACGACTAATTATATTGCCATGTTTATTTCCCATCTGACCGCTACTTGTGAGCCGATCTTGAAGTTGCTTAAGAAAGATAAAGTTGTGAAGTGGAACAACGACTGCCAAATAGCCTTTGAAAAAATCAAGGAGTACCTACAAGAACCTCAGGTTCTGATGCCACCAGTTGAAGGAAGACCTCTGATCATGTACTTAACAGTGTTAGAGAATTCAATGGGGTGTGTACTGGGCCAACATGATGAGTCGGGTCAAAAAGAGCACGCAATATACTACCTTAGAAAAAAGTTTACCGACTGAAACAAGATACTTACTGCTCGAGAAAAATTTTTGTACTTTGGCATGGGCTGCTCGCTGACTAAGGCAGTATATCTTGACTCATACTACTTTGTTAATCTCTAAAATGGATCCCATAAAGTATATATTCTAGAAACTAGCTCTCTCTGGAAGAATAGCCCAAGGGAAAATGGTCTTAACAGAATGTGACATTCAGTACACCACTCAGAAGGAAATCAAAGGAAGTGTACTGGCAAATCATTTGGCTCATCAAGCTGTAGATGAATATCAATCTATGAATTTTAAATTCCAGCACGAGAACATTATGCTAGTTACAGATTATGAAGAACCTGGGCCGTATGAAGGACCTGAGCCAGGATTCCGATGGACTATGGTTTTCGATGGAGCTTCTAATGCACTTGGAAATGGAATCAGTGCTTTAATTATTTCTCCCAAGGGTTGCCATACACCATTCATTGCCAGAATTTTCTTTGACTATACCAACAATAATGATGAATACGAAGCGTGCACCATGTGCATTAAAGCTGCTATTGATCTAAGAATCAAGTTCTTGGATGTATACGGGGACTAATCCCTGGTGATCAGTCAAATTTAGGGAGAATGGGATATGAAGCACCTGAATCTCATTTCTTATCGGGAGCATGTATCGACACTAATCCTGTACTTAGAGGAAATCACTTTTGAGCATATCCCAAGAGAAGAGAATCAGTTGGCAGACGCATTAGCTACCATGTCGTCTATGTTCAAAGTCATATGGTACAACAAACCTCCTCGAATTACTATTGAAAAACTGGACGAATCGGCACACTGTTACGATGTTGATATTGATAGAGTAGAAGAGAAGCCTTGGTTTCATGAAGTGAAAAGATACCTTGAGGCTAAATATTACCGTGAGGGGGCATCCATCAACGACAAGAAATTCCTATGGAGGTTCTCAGTCAAGTTCTTCCTGAGTAACGGGGTTCTGTACAAACACAATCATGATTTGACTCTGCTTCGCTCTGTATATAAGAAGGAAGTGGAGAAAATTAGGAAAGATATGCACGAAGGTATCTTTGGTACTCACTCCAGTGAACACAATATGGCTAAGAAGATTCTGAGAGTGAGATACTATTGGTCGACTATGGAAACTGACTGCCATCACCACTCAAGAACTTGTCACAAGTGCCAGATCTATGCTGATAAAGTACATGTGCCTCCAGTACCTCTGAATGTCTTGACTGCTCCTTTGCCATTTGCAATGTGGGGAATTGATATGATTGGAGAGATCACGCCTACTACTTCTAACAGAAATTGGTTCATCCTTGTTGCCATTGATTACTTCACAAAGTGGGTTGAAGCAACCTCGTTTGCCTTTGTTACTAAGAATGTTATCGTTGGGTTCATTAAGCATAACCTTATCTATCGGTATGGAATCCCCGAAAGGATTATCACAGACAATGGTACCAATCTCAACAACACTATGATTATGGAACTATACACGCATTTCAAGATCAAGCACCACAATTATTATCTACATCGATCTAAGATGAATGGTGCAGTACAAGCCGCCAATAAGAACATTAAGAAGATCATACAGAAGATAGCAGTGACGTATAAAGATCGGCATGAGATGTTGACATTTTCTATTCATGGCTACCGCACTTCGGCACAAACATAAACTTAGGAGACCTCATTCTCTATGGTCTATGGTATGGAGGTTGTTCTACCTGTCGAATTTCAGATTCCTTCTCTGAGAATTATGAAAGAGGAATATTTAGAAGAAGACGAATGGATTCAGAATAGGTTTGACCAGTTAAATCTGATTGACGAGAAAAGGCTTGCGGTTGTCTGTCATGGTCAGATGTACCAGAAACGTATGATCAAAGCTTTCAACAAGAAGGTCAAGCATCTGGTATATCAGGTTGTTGACTTGGTAATAAATCACATTATCCTGCCACAAGGTGATCCTGGGGGTAAATGGACACCCACCTACGAAGGGCCATTTGTAATCAAGAAGATATTTTCTGGCGGTGCTATGATACTGACCACCATGGACGGTGAAGATTTTCCGCACCTTGTAAATGAGAACATAGACAAAAGATACTACGCATAAAAGTGACCCGCTAGATTTACTGGCCTAGGAAAAAATAAGGGCATCCCAGTGAACTAAAAGGGTTCGAGTAAAAATTAGGGATATATATAAAGATTATACCCCCGGCAAGTAGAAAACCTGAAAAGGCGGCTTGGGTAAAAAAGGGTATCCCGGTGGACTGAAAACTCGAAAGGGCAGTCAAGGAGAAAATTAGGGATTAACGCGTACGACTATGTCCCGTAGGATCACTTATAGCAAGCTTCATTACCAATGTCAAGTTCAAACGGTACAGATCAATTCAATCAGCTTCTTCCAACAGCAAGGGATGAGATGTTTGAAGACATAGAGACAATAGCAGTGTTGAAACACGACGAGATCATTTACATATAGCTATATGTTTTATTGTTACTTTGTACTCTTTTCATTGTCTGACGATTTCCTCTTACCAGGATTTTCATCTCTTTGTACAAAATCTCTTGTTTATAGGAAAATTATAAATATAAATACCAGTTCAAAATTCAAATTTTGTTTTACTTTCTCTGTTTTGTTTGCAAAAACGTCCAATGACCAAATTTAATGAACATATGCATATGAATATGATTCTTGTTAACAAGTATATGCATAGAGACATGACTAAGCATTTACTCAAGACTCTAAGAATTGGGATAACGTTCAGGATATCCACAAGTCTCCACAGGAAAATCACCACAGAATAGTCCCCACAGGATTATCCCTACAGAGTTACCTACACAAGATCATCTCCAACGGAGATACATTCCACTCACAAGTCTAAGGCATTGGTATCAAAGGGAATGGGTTCGATCCTACCTTTTTGCCATTTATTTTCCTTATACTTTCATGTTTTGCAGGGTAATTTACAAGACACTCTGAATATGTCTCCTATCACCAAGGCACACTTGGCCCAGTGGTGAACGTGTTGTTCGGATTGGCTGAGGGTGTGGGTTCAACACCCACCCCTACCATTTGGTTCATTTTTCACAAATTATATATTCTTCTTACTCTTTCCTTTTCCTTTTCTTCAATTTTTACAAAACCTTTTTTACAAACCTTTGTTTTTTTTTTAAAAACCCTAATTTAATTTTTTAGGTTTTTTTTATTTAATAAATTAACTTAGTTTTTTTAGGTTTTTCACTAAAAAAATTTAATTATAAACAACTTATGGTTTTTTAGGTTTTTTAATCAATTTCCTTTTTAATTAATTAAAATTAATTAGGTTATTAGGTTAATCATCAAGCTTTTCTATCAAACAATCACAAGACGATTTCCTTTTCCTTTTCTTTTTACTTTCGCATATTTTGTTACTTTCACGTTTGTTCCCAATTATGTATCTACCTACGGTTTGCAATAGTTTAATTAAGGTTTTTCTATTTGCCCTTGTTTTACTATTTGTACCTCCATTCTCGAAGCCTTGTAATAGCGTATGATTTTACTTTTCTGCACTTATATTTTTATGCCGTGTATATAACTGTTAGATATATGCTAATAGGGTTTGTATGACAAGATTAAAAACAATCGTAGAAAACCCTAATTTCAAGATAAAATAAACTGAAAACAAATCACTCTTCACACTCGCACCTCTAGGGTAACCTCACTTGTTGCCTTCGGAAACACAGTCATGTCCCTCGAACGTGGTGACGCTTTAGCATTGTCCATCGATTAAAAAGATCGTAGTCCCTTGATGACCTTTCAATTCTGCCTTCGGTAAAAGATCTAGTCCCTTACAAACTGCTAAAGCACCCTACGAGTTTCCTTTGATGACTTTACAATGACCCGCGCCTATCCCTTCACATCCAACGATAGGGCTTCCTACTAACTAATTTTATGATAACACTATCTAAAGGAGGAGGAAAAGAACAATAAAGACCTTGAGTAGGTACATAGTTCTAAATCGCTTGCTCAAGAACATTTCAAAAACATCTTTTTCACACATCACTTTAAAACAAATATTTTCAAAAACACTTTGTACACATTCTTAACCCATACAAGAATCATTACAAAGTTTCCTCACTATTGGCATTTTCAAAATATTTTCAAACACATAACACAAAAGCATTTTCAAGCAAAGTAGGCTAACGATTAAGAGCCCGTAGATAAACGCGGATGAAAAAGGTGCTAACACCTTCCCTTTTCATAACCTACCCCCCGAACTCAAAATCTATTGAAGGTCTTTCCCGTTCTTTTCACCTTTTCCTTATTGGATAAAATAAAAGTCGGTGGAGACTCTTTCTATCCGCAACATTTGCAAAAAATGCAAAACCAAGTAAGTTCTCCCACCATATTACACAGAATAAACTTTCGAAGGAGATGCTTTTCAGACTGAAGTGCTAAAGGGGAAATGTGTTTCAGAACTCCTCTGAAGGAAATGCTCGCCAGAACTCGGTCTCTAGGGGAAATTGTTTTCAGGATTCCATATCTGAAGGGGAATTTCTTTTCAGAATGAAGCATTGAAGGAGATGCTTTTCAAAATAAAAATTCTGAAGAAGATGCTTTTCTAAATGAAGTACAAAAGGGGACATGTGTTTCAGAACTCCTCTGAAGGAAATTCTCTCCAGAACTCGGTCTCTAGGGGAAATTCTTTTCAGAACGAAGCATTGAAGGAGATGCTTTTCATAATTCAGTCTTTGAAGGGAATCACTTGGTCATGTAGATAGTTGCCCCGTCTCGTTTCGGGAGTTGATCCATAACCTGTCTGTAAATTACCAGTAGTATCTGTCTGTTTGCGAACTTAACCTGAAAAGGAAAAGTTAGTTATATGCAATGTCATGATGTATGTAATGCATTTGTAATGATGCTCTCAAAATACATGAGAATAGTGTACGCGTTTTGTATGTATATGTCATGATATTTTTACAAATTATGTATGGATTCAATATGTTATTGGAGCATATCAGTAGCCTTGTATACTAATATCTGATGGCGAAAATATATCCCTGATTGTTGTTGGGGATGAAGACAATAGTTCTTCAATTTGTTTAGAATGTCTCTACTAGGGATTTCTGCTTTCCGTTTGAGAACACTCCATGGGGGATCTTCGACTTCTGCTTGGGGATAGAAGCGTTCAAGGAGAGTCGATCATTCATCGTTCTTTGTAATATTTGTATTTTGACTGGAGATGAAAGAACTGAAATTCTCTGGTGTGATGTTTGACCGGGTTTTAGATATGAATATTGACTCTTCTGGGGAGGACAACATTGAATCTCATTTGGTCGGAAAAGAGAATCTTGTCCATGAATTTTGTAATATTAGAGAAATAAACTCAGTTGAGGAAATAAACCCTATAGACTGTGGTGACTTCACTGGGGAAATAATCTTCTTGTGGAGAAAGATCTGTGGAAATTGCTCTGTGGGAATTTATGGTCAACTTCGAACATTATCCAAATTCATAGAGTCTCTCGCAAATGCTAATCCTGTTTTCGTGCATATATTCATAAATAGTAATCATACTCAAATGCATATGTTCATTCAATATAACCATTGGACTTTTTTGCAAACAAAACAGAGAAAATAAAAATAGTTTTTTTAATTTGAAACTTATTGCATTGGTTTGGAAAGTTTGTCTATAAACAAACAGTTTTCTACAAAGAGACAGAAATCCTAGTAAGAGGAAATCGTCATAAAAGAAAAGGCGTACAAAGAGACACAAAGGGAAAACAACTATGTGGAAAGGATTCCATCGATTTTGAACACTGCTATTGCCCCTATTTCTTCAAGCATCCTATCCATAGTTGTTGGAAGAAGTTGACTCAATTGATCTGTACCATTTGAATTTGACGTCGATAATCATGCTAGTTGTAAGTAAATGACTGACCCAACGGGACATAGTCGTACGCTTTAGTCCCAAACTTTTTCCTGGACCGCCCTTTTGGGTTTTCAGTAAACCGGGATATCTTTTTTTGCCCAAGCCGCCTTTTCAGGTTTCCAACTTGCTGGATGTACACTTTTTATATATCGCTAATTTTTGCCCGAACCTTTTTGGTTCGTCGGGATGCCCTTATTTTTGCCTAGGCCAGTCGACCTAGCGGGTCTCTTTTATGCGTAGTATTTTTTAACTATGCCCGCGTTCATAGGGTGTGGAAGATCTTCACCGTCCATAGTGGTAAGTATCATAGCACCGCCAGAAAATATCTTCTTGATCACAAATGGCCCTTCGTATATGGGAGTCCATTTGCAACTAGGATCACCTTGTGGTAAGATGATGCACTTTATTACCAAATTACCAGCCTAGTATACATGTTGTTTGACTTTCTTATTAAAGGCCTTGATCATGCGCTTCTGATACATCTGATCATGACACACAGCGACGAGCCACTTTTCATCAACCAATTTTATCTGGTCCAGTCTAGTTTGAATCCATTCATCTTCATCTAAACATGTTTCTTTCATAACCCTTAGAGAAGGAGTCTGAACCTCGATCGGCAGGATAACATCCATACCATAGACTAGAGAAAATAGAGTTTCCCTAGTTGATGTACGTGTTGAAGTGCGATAACCATAAAGGGCGAATGGTAACATCTCATACTAATATTTGTATGTCACTATCATCTTCTTCAAAATCTTCTTGATGTTCTTGTTTGTGGCATCCACTATGACATTCATATTTGGTCGATATGGAGAAGAATTATGGTGTTTAATCCTGAACTACGTGCAGAGTTCCGTGATCATGGTATTGTTGAGATTGGTAACATTATCTATGATGATCCTCTCGAGTATGCCATACCGGCAGATGATGTTATGCTTAATGAATCGAGCCACAACATTCTTGGTAACAGAGGCGAACGAGGATGCTTAGACCCACTTCGTGAAATAATCAATAGCGACTAGGATGAAACGATGCCCATTGGAAGCGGTAGGCTTGATCTCTCCAATCATATTGATGCCCAACATTGCAAACAGCCAAAGAGAAGTCAAGACATTCAAAGGAACCAGAGGCACATGCACTTTGTCAGCATAAATCTGGCATTTGTGACAAGATCTAGAATGACGATGGGAACCAGTTTCCATGGTTGACCAATAATAACCCGCTCTTAGAATCTTCTTATACATTTTATGCCCACCGGAGTGAGTACCAAATTCTCCTTGGTACACATCTTCCATAATCTTCCCAGCTTCCTTCTTGTCTATACAATGAAGCAGATTCGAATCGTGATTGTGCTTGTACAAAGTTTTGTTACTCAGAAAGAACTTGGCAGAGAACCTCTGTAGAAATTTCTTTAATAGATGCCCCTTTAGGATACTCTTGAGTCTCGAGGTATCTTTTCACTTCTTGGTACCAAGGCTTTTCCTCTAATCCATTGGTATAATTTTGTAACAATATGCTGATTCATCTAACATTTCAATAGTAATTCGAGGAGCTTCATTGTCCCATCTGACTCTGAACATAGATGACATGGTATCTAGTGTGTCTGCCAATTGATTCTCTTCTCGTGGAATATGTTCAACAATGATTTCTTCGAAATACAAAATTAATGTCAACACATAATCTCTATAAGGAATGAGATTTGGATGCTTCCTATCCCATCCTCCCTTAATTTAACTGATTACTAGGGATGAGTCCTCATATACACTCAAAAATTTAATTCTTATATCGATGGAAGCTTTGATACCCATGATGCACGCTTCATACTCTGCCACGTTATTGGTACAGTCAAAATATAATCTGGCGGTGAAGGGTGTATGGCAAACCTTGGGAGAGACAATCACATCACCAATTCCATTACCATGCGCGTTGGAAGCTCCATCAAAATCCATAGTCCATCGGGATCCCGGTTCAAGTCCTTCATATGGTCCAGGTTCTTCATAATCAAAAACTAGCATATTATTCTCATCCGGGAACTCAAAATTCATAGACTGATAGTCATCTACAGCTTGATGAGCCAAATGATCTTCCAATACATTTCCTTTGATTACCTTATGAGTAGTGTACTGAATGTCGTATTATGTTAAGACCGTTTTCCATCGTGCTATTCTTTCTGAAAGATCGGGTTTCTTGAATATGTATTTTATTGGATCCATCTTAGAGATCAACAAGGTAGTATGAGTCAACATATACTGTCTTAATCAGCAAGCATCCCATCATAAAGTGCATCAAGTTTTCTAGAGCATTGAGTATCTTGTTTCACAGTCGATAAACTTTTTTCTAAGGTAGTATATTACATGCTCTTTTCGACCAGACTCATCATGTTACCCCAATACACACACCATTGAGTTCTCTAACATTATTAAGTACATGATTAAAGGTCTTCCTTCAATCGGTGGCATCAGAATTGGAGGTTCCTGAAGATATTGTTTGATTTTGTTAAAGGTTATTTGATAACCGTCGTTCCACTTCACTACTTGATCTTTCTTTAGTAACTTGAAGATCGGCTCACAAGTAGCATTCAAATGGGAAATAAATCTTGGCAATGTAGTTCAATCATCCCAGGAAACCTTGGACTTCCTTCTCAGTACGGGGAGTTGGCATTTCTTGAATGGCTTTAACCTTGGCGGGATCAACTTCAATACCTTTACCACTGACGACGAAGCCTAGGAGTTTACCGGACCTTACCCTAAAGGTGCACTTGTGCGGATTCAACCTCAGCTTGTATTTCTTCAATCTCTCAAACAACTTATGCAGGTGGTCGAGGTGTTCTTCTTCAGACTGAGACCTGGCTATCTTGTCATCAATGTAAGTGTTTCTTGGCAGCAATTTTGGTAAAACAATGTGTTGTTAATGTTTTTCTAAATGTCTTGACATTTGTAGAAAACTATTATGAATGATGTCAAAGAAGATGTCTTGACATCTTCCTCCTGAACATAACTCAGCCAACATCAGTTTATGTTTTTCTGTTCTCTGATTTCCTACGCTCCATAATTCAAGATTTGTGACTCACTGGCTGCGAAAAATATGGAGGCATATTTTTCAAATTGCATGGATTTTATCTTGGCCTGTTTTTATATAAATATTCAAAATAATTGAATATTTGGTTTTAAGACCAAGCCCACAGTTGTGCATATATAAGGACTTTCTTCCTTATACAAATTACTGTAACTTTTAAAGAAGAATACTTTCTTTCTGTTTTAAAAAGTCTAAGTCTTTTAATTGTCAAACACTCTAGTATTGATTTAATACTTGTGTTGTTATTTGGATTGTTAATTGTGTATCATTCATAAGCTTTTAAGTATTGAATGATTGAAGATTTTAAACTTATTATTTTTGTTGTTTCTTCACTGTAATTGATTGAAGGGATTTGAGGAGAGCCTCATACCTAGGTGAGTCTTAGGTAGAAGTATAGAAAGGGTAGTGATTAAGTGATTAGATCGTAAACTGGTTGTTTAATGAGGGTGTATGAATTAATACTATTTAGTGGACTTGTCCCTGGCTTGGTAGCCGGCATAGTAGGTGTTGATGTACACTGAACTGGGTGAACAATATCTTGTGTTTTACTGCTTTTGTTATTACCGCTCTTTACTTGTAAACAAATATTTATGTTGTGACATCTCATTCAACATCACATATCTGATACCAGAATTTCAATCGGTATAAGAGCAGGCATCCTGCTCTTTATCTGGGTGAGATCTAGGGAAGATACTTTCTGGTACTATGGACAAGGAAGGAGGATTTGTGAACAGACCATCCATTCTGGATGGAAGTAATTATGACTATTGGAAACCATGTATGGTGGCCTTTTTAATGTCTTTGGACAGTAGGGCTTGGAAAGTTATTTTAAAAGGATGGAAATACCCTATCAAATTGGGAGAAAATGGAGAACCTACTTCTGAGTTAAAACCAGAAGAAGATTGGTCTAAAGAAGAAGATGAAATTGCTCTTGGAAATTCTAAAGCCTTGAATGCTATATTCAATGGAATTGACAAGAATATTTTCAGATTAGTGAACACATGTGAAGTAGCTAAGGATGCATGGGGAATTATTTAATATACTCATGAAGGAACATCCAAAGCTAATATGTTAAGACTTCAGTTGCTCACCACATAATTTGAGAATTTGAGAATGAAGGATGATGAAAGTATTAATGACTTCCATATGAACATTCTTGAAATTGATAATTTATCCAGTGCATTAGGAGAGAAAATACCAGAAGACAAATCAGTGACAAAGATGCTCATGTCTCTTCCTAAGAGATTTAATATGAAAGTGACTGCTATAGATGAAGCTCAATACATTGACAAAATGAAAGTGGATGAACTTGTTGGATCCCTCCTGACATTTGAATTAAGCATCAATGAAAGATCTGAAAAAAGAACAAAAGCATATCCTTTGTATCAAATACTAAATATGAAGAGGAAGATTGTGATTTGGATACAGATGGAAGAATATCAAATGCCTTAACTATACTTGGAAAACATTTTAACAAAGTGATAAAAAGAATGCATAGGAACCAAAGATCAAATGTCAAGAACATCTCATCTGACATCCAAAAGTCAAATGAGTTTGGAAGAAAAAGGGTTGAAGAAAAATCCACTCAAGGGAAGGGAGTACAATGTCATGAATGTGAAGGCTTTGGTCACATTAGAGATGAATGTCCTACATATCTTAAGAAACAAAAGAAGAATTTGTCTATTACTTAGTCTGAAGAGGACTCAGAGAGTGATCTTGAATAATCTGCCAAGTATGTTAAAGCATTGACAGGGAAATATGTATCTGATGAAGAGTCTAGTGATGGGGAACTAACCTTTGATGAGTTATCCGCTTCATACAAAGAATTGTGTCTCAGAAGTGCAGAAGTGTGCCTTGATGGGGAGAAACAGAAAGTCCTCATAACTCAGCTGAAGACAGAAAGGGAGTAGCATTTAAAAACTATTTATAACCTGGAAAATGGAGTGACCTCCTTGAATTCAAACCTTGATAGAATGGTCAAATCTCTCAAAATTTTGAATAATGGGTCTGACACTTTAGATGAAATTCTTCAAGCAGGAAGAGTGACAGGAGACAAGAATGGTCTAGGGTTTAATGAGAAAAAGGAACCAAATTTTAAAGAACCATTTGTAGATTCCACTCATGCCAAGCCTAAACCAAGGATGTTGAATTAAATATCTAAAAACCATGGAAAGAAAAGACACCATGGCAAGAAAAGACACCATGGAAAGAAAAAGTTTAATCACACCAAGGAGAATCCCCAGCCCTGGAGATGTCATCATTGTGGAAGGCTTGGTCATATAAATCCCTTCTATTTCAAGTTGTATGGGTATCCTAAGAATATTCCTCCTCCCAAGACTTATAAGATTTCACAAAATAGCAAAAAGAAGAGACAGTGGATTCCCAAGTCTAATGTTGCTAGTTTCATAGCTCACACCTCCCTCAGAGTATCAACCAAAGATGACTGGTATTTTGACAGTGGTTGTTCTAGACACATGACATGTGTTAAGAATCTGTTGGGGGATGTCAAATCTCATTCCACCAGTTATGTGACTTTTGGTGATGGAGCAAAAGGTGAAATCAAAGGTGTTGGCAAGTTTGATTGTTCAGGAGTCCCTAAGCTTGATGATGTGTTACTTTTTAATGGGTTAACGGCTAACCTGATAATTATAAGCCAATTGTGTGATCAACGTTTCAAATTTAACTTCACCAAGGAAGAATGTCTTGTGTGAAATGAAAAAAATGAAGTTATTATGAAAGGAATCAGATCTAAAGACTACTGTCATCTATGGGTTCCTCAAGATTTGAACCTCTTCTCAACGTGTATTTTAGCCAAAGAGAATGAAGTTAAACTATGGCATAAAAAATAGGGGCACTTGCATCTGAAAGGTAAGCAAAGAATTATATTTGAGGAAGCAGTGAGATGGATTCCTAAGCTTAAGATAGAAGAAGGAAGGGTATGTGGTGACTGTCAGATTGGAAAGTAGACTAAGATGTCACATCAGAAGATCAAACATCTCACTACATCAAAAGTTTTGGAACTTCTTCACATGGACTTGATGGGACCTATGCAGGTTGAAAGTCTTGGTGGTAAGAAGTATGCCTATGTTGTTGTAGATGATTTTTCTAGATACACATGGATAAGCTTTATTAGAGAAAAATCAAAAACTTTTGAAGTGTTTAAAAATCTATGACAAAAAATTCAAAGGGAAAAGGAAAGCCATGTCATAAGAATCAGAAGTGATCATGGAAAGGAATTTGAGAATAATAAATTTGCTAACTTTTTCTCCTCTGGAGGAATCAACCATGAATTATCTTCTCCCATTACTCCTCAACAAAATGGGATTATGAAACGCAAGAACAGAACCCTTCAAGAATCTTCCAGAGCCATGATTCATGCTAAGAAGTTACCCTACCATTTTTGGGCTGAAGCTATGAATACTGCATGCTATATCCATAACAAAGCCACTCTAAGGAAAGGCACTTCAGCCACCTTGTATGAAATATGGAAGGGAAGAAAGCCAACTATTAAATACTTTCATGTTTTTGGAAGTAAATGTTACATCTTAGATAATCATGAACAAAGGAGGAAGATGGATCCCAAGAGTGATGAAATAATATTCCTGCGTTACTCTACAAATAGCAGAGCTTATAGAGTTTTTAACTCCATAACCAAAGTTATGATGGAGTCAATAAATGTTATTATTGATGATAGAGGATGGAGTGTTGAAGAAGATGTCTCAGAAGATGTTGGAACATCTTTATCTAATATTCCAACAGAATTAAATTGTAGAAGTATTGATTCTAATCCACCTCAAGAAGATCCTGAGCCTAGTCATCTCAATAAAGGACCTTCAATTAGAACCCAAAGAGATCATCCTAAGGAGCTTATCATAGGAGATATAAATAAATGAGTTACTACCAGATCAAGAGATGGGATATGAAACTATTGCTTTGCATTAAAGATTAAGCCTAAGAATGTCAAAGAGGCCCTAACTGATGAGTTCTGGATTAATGATATGCAGGAAGAGCTAGAACAATTCAGTAGAAATATAGTTTGGGATCTTGTTCCAAGACCTGAAGGGACAAATGTGATTGGCACAAAATGGGTGTACAAGAATAAATGTGATGAAATAGGGGTGGTCACTAGAAACTAGGCAAGGTTAGTTGCACAAGGGTACACTCAAATTTAAGGAGTTGACTTTGATGAAACTTTTTCCCCTCTGGCTAGACTTGAATCAATCAGACTTCTCTAGGGAGTTGCATGTATACTGAAATTTAAATTGTTTCAAATGGATGTAAAGAGTGCCTTCTTAAATGGCTATCTGAATGAATGATTCTATGTGTAACAACCAGAGGGATTTGTTGATCCAAGTTTCCCTAAACATGTTTATAAACTGAAGAAAGCTCTGTATGGATTAAAGCAAGCTCCAAGAGCTTGGTATGATAGGTTGACAAAATTTCTTGGTAAGAATGGATACAGTAAAGGTGGCATATACAAAACCCATTTTGTCAAGGAAGAAGAAGGGAAGATCATGATTGCACAAATTTATGTTGATGATATTGTGTTTGGTGAGATGTCAAATGAGATGGTTCAACATTTTTTCAAGTAAATGCAATCAGAATTTGAGATGAGTCTTGTTGGTGAATTAACCTATTTTCTTGGTCTGCAAGTTAAACAAATGGAAGATTCCATATTTTATCTCAGAGAAAGTATGCCAAGAATATAGTAAAGAAATTTGGTATGGAGAATTTCAGTCACAAAAGAACCCCTGCTCCCACACATCTGAAGTTGACTAAAGATGAAAAAGGAGTAAGTGTAGATCAAAGTCTTTACAAAAGTATGATAGGCAACCTTCTATATCTCACAACTAGCAGACAAGACATTGCCTTTGCTGTAGGAGTGTGTGCCAGATATCAAGTTGATCCTAAACTTAGCCATGTAAACCATGTGAAGAGAATTCTTAAATATGTGAATGGGACAAGTGACTATTATGATCGGTGGATCTGGAACTGACTGTTTAACGCTGGTTTGTGAAATGTCGCGAAAGCAAGAGTCGCCACCGTCTTTTATTTTCTCCAAATGGAAAGGACAAAAGCATAGAAAAATTCCTTAAAGAGATTGCTCTCGGTTCGGGAGGTAGATTATAGAAAGGGAAGGTGTTAGCACCCTTTCTATCCATGGTTATCCATGGGCTCTTAGATACTTGCTCATTGTGTTTTCAAAATTGGTTTTTTTGCTTTTCAACTGTGGGTTTAAAAAAAGTTTCTTTGAAAATTCCAGTTCGACTCTTGTATCGGTCCTCAAGAGTGTTTGAAAAATTGCTTTCGAAAGCTTTTTGAAAAGGTGTCGGTGTGAAAAGTATTTTTTGAATTTGTTTTGAAATTAGAGCAAGTATCCACGAGAACCTACCTACCCTAAGGAATTCGTCTGTGTAAATGTCCTTTAAAGTAGTGCCATCCCACCATTGAGAGGTAGGTAGCACCACCATTGGAGGTGTTCGGGTCAATTCGAGGTTCGGGACATGGTGATCACCAGAGCAATGGGAAGACACCTTAGAAGCTACCCTCATGCCAGGTTCCCGGATCATGAGGACTTACTAAGACATCCTCTACTCGACGATCACCTTTCGAGGCAAGGCAACAGTGAGGCGTACCCTAGGGGTGGTGTGTGATTTGTGTGTCGTTTTCATTTATTTATCTTGTCACGTCATGGGTGATCTACGCGTTTGTTTTTATTTTTGTCATTCATTCTTGCATGCCATTATTAACAGTTAAAAAGATTACGAGAAATAAAAGTTCATAAACTATTACAAAGGCGCGGGTCCACATCGCCAAATTTAATCCAGGACCCGATTTGACATAAAATAAAGAAATAAAGTAAAGTGCGAAAGATAAATATTTACACGGCTTTGGGAGAATTACATAAATATTATAAGAGATAAAAGAAAATGCGCGAATTAAATTAAAATTGAAAACGAGGGCGTTGGACCCTTTTTAATGAAATTAAATTATGATTACGAAATTAATTAAATTAAAATAAAAAAAGAAATTATTTTTGGAGGTTTTTTGTATTTATGGTTTTTTATGTGAGAATTAAATGAAATTGAGAAATTAACCCTAATTCTAGTTTTTTATTTATTAAGAAAACATGAGAATTACCTAAAATTAAACCTAATTAATTAATGCTATTTGATTTATAAAAATAATAGTAAATAATTAATTATTAGAGATGATAAAATAAAAGAAAAAAGTAATTAAACTAATTAAACCTAATTCTACAAGTTTTTAATTTATTAAGAAAAGACATTAAAATTAACCCTAGAATAAAGACTAATTAATTGATACAAGACTTTATTTACAAAAATATTAGTTAAATAAAATATATTTAATTTTTTTGTCTATTCTGATTTTTCTATTGTTTTTATATTTTTATGAAAATAAATTGGTTTAAAGAATTAAATTGAAAAACTAATTAAAACAAAAATAGAAAAATATGAGAAAAGAATGAGAAAGGCAAACCATGGAGGGTATTCAGACCCAAAGGAAGGTTTTTTGTGAGAAATCTGACCCATTAGACAAAAAGCCTTGTTTGACTTTCTGGCATCACGTGCGTGTTCATTGACTCCTGAGTACCGTGGTCTGCATTCTTTGGTCATTGGATTGGGTTTCATGGTCATTTGTGTTCTGGCTGTTGGCCATTTATGTTCTGGCCTCAACGTTCCTTAATAAACCTGCATGGGATCCTGTCTAAATCTGCAGTGTTGAATCTCATGAACACATTAAATAAAATCATAAAATGAAAATAAAGCCAATATATGAAGAAATTTAATGTTTAGGCACAATATGACATGTATGAATGATTATACCCTTTTGATCATGGAGATCAAATCAATCTTACCCTCACTGGAAAATTAGTGACATGAATGCTTTTATGCCTTTTGGATCATGGAGATCAAGCCAGCCTTACCCTTACTGAAGAAGTAGTGAGGTGTTGGTTTGTAACTTTGATGGCTTGTTTGTAGTGAGAGAGGGATTTGTAATAGGGATTTCAAGGTTTTAGGGTTCTTGAAAGAGTTTGATATTCTAACAGTGTTGTGGCAAGGTTTTTTCTCTCTTTTCCTCCTCTTTTTCTCCTCTTTTTCTCCTTTTCTCCTCTCTGGTTTGTGTGAAAAGAAGGTGATTATATAATGAAAATTAGGGTAAAGAAAATGGGCTTTGAATGTGCAATTGGGCCTCCAATGTTCACTTGAGTTCGTCACTTTCAAGGCTAAATCGCAGGGACTTAAGTGCAATTTTTGAAGTTGAAATGTGAAAACAAAATGTAGCCGACATCGAGAACTAACTCCTGTCCGAAAATCGACTCAATCGGATAAACGGTGAATTAGTTATGAATTTTTGAAGTTTCAGCTCAGACAAACTTATTTTGGGCTTCAGTGTCGACTCTGACACGTTCTTCAATAAAAAACTGGTATTGATCGGTGCATAATCCGGTCTCGACTTTTGAAGCAAAGTTGTAGATCTATGAGTCAGGGACCTTGTGTAAAAATATGAGCCCAATCCGATAAAAATTGACCGAGTTATGAATTTTTGAAGTTTCGGCTCAGATGAAATATTATTCAGCATTCAGGATTTTCGGCGCGTCACGCACTCTGAGTAAAAAACGAAGGCCTTTTGAATACCTTTTGAACTCAATACCTTATGTGAAAATGTAGCCAACTCAATTTGTGAAATTTTGGCGCCGGAACCAGCTCGATATGATGAAAATCGACCAAGTTATGATTTTCTGAACATGACGCAAATAAACTTCTGTCACAAATTTTCTGTATGAAAATACTTGATAAGTCCACATTTTTGAAGACCTTATGATCGAAATTGGCTTCCAGCCGTGAGAGATGAAAACGTAGATAATGTCAAGAAGGAATTTTGGCCACCGGAACGGGTTCAAAACGAGCCACGATCTTCAAGTTATGAATTTTTTAGCGCGTAAAAACTGCACTTTCAGCACACTTTTTCACCATATTTCTTCGAGAAAACTCACACATTCGGATACCTTCTTTAAAGAATTGACTCTTGAGCCGAACCTGAATTTGAGAATACGTTATCAGAGATATCTTGGCGAAAGAATACCTGAATATGACGCGCCAGGTTGGACTTGTGAATTTTTCTTGAAATGTTTTGAGAAATATGGGAGGGCAAATTTTGGGGTACAACAGTTGCCCCTGTTCAATCTTCTTAGACCTGAGGATGCAGATTGGCTGACGTGCCTTTCGTAATCCGAAGGTGGAAGATGATTGAACACTAGAGTGCCCAGAAATTTGCGCTCACATAGTAGCAGTGTGATGTGGGGAATGGGCTTATAGATGCCATTTGGAGATGATGGATAGGTGGATGGGCTTATAGATGCCATCTGGATGTAGATCGCGTAAGAGATTCCTTAGCGAGAACTTGCGTACCTGCAAAAGAAAAAATATTACCTGACCTGTTACAGGAGCTGGTCTTCAAACTCTTCGTGTTAGATGTGTCCTGACTGGCTACAGGAGCTGAATCTGGAGCTTCAAAAGGGGATGAATGAACCAGGGATAGTTACTACCTCAACAGGAACGCTGAGAGAACCTTGGATAACTTCAATCTCAACAGTATCACTGAGAGAATCTTGGACGACTTCAACCTCAACAGTAATGCTGAGAGAATCTGGGGATGATTACTACTTCCGCAGTATCGGGGAGAGAACCACAGGCGACTACAACCTCAACAGCAATCATTGAGAGAATCTTGGACGACTTCGACTTCAACAGTAATGCTGAGCGAATCTGGGGATGATTACTACCTCCGCAGTATCGGGGAGAGAACCACAGGCGACTACAACCTCAACAGTAATCATTGAGAGAATCTTGGATAACTTCTACTGAGTCTTTATCAGGAAAATCTGTTAGGGGTCGATTTAGCTGGACTAGAGAAGGCCTTTGACTGGATAAGAAACAGAAAAATCTTAGAGTCGATTTAACTGAACCGGTCTAGGTCTTGAAATCTTCAACTGGAATAAGTGTCAGAACGTCGCCATGCCTGGGTCACATCCGAACCATATCTGGAAGGAAATCTGGAAGAAGTATCAGAACATCGCCATATCTGGTTCACATCTGAACTATATCTAGAAGGAAATCTGGAAGAAGTATCAGAACGTCGCCATATCTGGTTCACATCTGAACTATATCTAGAAGGAAATCTGGAAGAAGTATCAGAACGTCGCCATATCTGGGTCACATCTGAACTATCTCTAGAAGGAAATCTGGAAGAAGTATCAGAACGTCGCCATATCTGGTTCACATCTGAACTATATCTAGAAGGAAATCTGGAAGAAGTATAAGAACGTTGCCATATCTGGTTCACATCTGAACTATATCTAGAAGGAAATCTGGAAGCAGTATCAGAACGTCGCCATATCTGGTTCACATCTGAACTATATCTAGAAGGAGTTGCGATAGTTGATAGTAATCATTTTTGTATTGACCTTTCCTGAAAAGGTAAAGCATCAGCTGCATGCAAGATCATGATGCATGAACTGCATGATTTCAGGATGTACTCAAAATTGATGAGATTCGTGTAGTATGATGCATATGTATGCTATAATGTATGAAGATGTAATGTTCATGAATGTATTTGTCTTGTCTAAGAAAATAAATCTTTGACGGGTGCCAGGAAGTTAACTCCTGGACTGGTGTTGAAGAGAGAATTCTTTGCTTTGCAAGAATGAACCGATAGGAGAAGATGACTCCGTTGGGGAATAAACTTGGCGAATGGATTACTCTGCGGGAGGAAAAGTACTCTAATGATCTTGTTGGGGAGAAATACTCTGTGGGGAGAGAGATACTTTGCTGAGTTGTTGATAATAACTTGCTGGGGATACCCTTGTTGTATTGGAAGTATTACTAGACTTCGCTGGGGATAAGAAGACTTCGTCGAGGACGCTCTTTCCGTGGCTTTTGGCTGAGGATAACCCTGTTATATCCTGGTAAGGAAATAACTCTTTGAATAAAGCCGGGCGACGCGTTCGTGCTCTGCGAGGATAAGCTTCCAGAATCTACTGGGGATAAGCTTACTGCTTGGGGAGATGGTTTCCAACTTTCCTGGGGAAACTGGATTGGACTCTCTTGGGGAAGTATTGAACTGTATTGGTTATGTTCTTCCACGGAACCTATCTTGATACCTTGGAGGATAGAAACAATCAGATTGCTTAGACCACCCGTTATTGCCCCTGTTTCTATGGGGGAGGCACCTGTGGGATGCTGATAATTGTTGAGGGTCAAACCCTCTTCAGGTAGGCAGGTAACAAGATGACAGGGCATAGTCGTACGCTTTGATCCCTAACTTTTTCCTGGACCGCCCTTTCGGGTTTTCAGTCCACCGGGATACCCATTTTTGCCCAAGCCGCCTTTTCAGGTTTTCGACTTGCCAGGTGTACAGATTTTTTCATTTCATCCCTTCATTTTGCCCGAACCCTTTTGGTTCGCCGGGAAGCCCTAATTTTTTCCTAGGCATGTCAACCTAGCGGGTCTTTGATTTTGCGTAGTATTTTTTCGACTATGTCCACGCTCTTAGAATGCAGGGAGGTGCCCCTGGCTGCTTGTGTTGCCCTATTACCAGAAGACGTCTGATCGTGCAAGATTCATTGCTGGAGTGCCCCAAGTGACTCAGGCGGAGATTTGCCCCTGGTTATCTTGGCATTTTGAAAGATTCTCCGAATCTTGACTGAATTGCCCCAGATAATAGACAATAGTCATGCCATGCCCCTTGATTGGAAGTACTTCTGTTCATTAGGCATTCGTCGTGCGAATTTCTATGATGTTCAAACAAAAAGTCATATGCAAACAAAGTTATGTTAAAAATGCAAAGCTCATGTCTGTCTTGAAGATTTTTTAAAAATGCATTCTTTTTCATAAAACAAGTGAATGTTTGTAAAACGTGATGTCAACTCCGTATTTACCGTATGCCTTAAGGAGTCAGGATACCTTTCGTCACAGTATGCTTTCGAACTAACCCATGCTTCAGCTAGGACTTTTAAGGGTTATAACGTGGCCTGGTTCACGGTTTAAGAAACAAAGGATAAAGGCTCAAATTATTTGTACCCACCCGTTCTTCGTGATGTTCTTCGATCCTAAACTCAGCTAATCGTGCATTAGACCTTGGTTGAGTCTTTGCTTTGATATACCAGCGATGGTTCGGATATTGACAGTATATTCTGATTAGGCAGTCATTTCCTTTTTTGTTGAGGGTTTGTAGGACCTCTTTCTTTTTTATTTCGTTATCCCTATTTTTTGCCTGAGCTGTTTCCTTTTTGGAATTACAGTCAGCGGGATGCCCCAGTTTTGTAAGTCTCCTTCGTGGGTTTTGACTTAATGGGTTTTTTATTTTTGAGATATAATGACTGCATATCCTTATGATTATTCGGAACCATCACTGTCTTTCTTTGTTTTGTAAGGACCTCTTTTGGTGCCACTCGTTGTGCACCTGGATCAACTGAGAAGACTATCCTGCCCCAGGTTATGATAAAGGGTTTTAAATTTCGAAAAGAAAAACTCCTACTTCTTTGGCTCAGAGGGGTTGACGAGGGATTATCTTCCTTATTACTCCAGTGTTTAGGAATTGAAACAATGCCTGTACCTCATCAGCGGGGTCTGTTCAAAAGCATACTGTAAAGATCGTGGTATCGTTTTCGTCATCCTCCCTCAAGAGGCTTGGAATTATTAACCGAGAGTTGATCATCACAGAAAAATGAAAAGAATTTTGAACATAATGAAAACAATTGTATTAATTTCCAAAACAGACATATGCCATGCATTGATAGAATAAAAGAGTTTCCTATGACATTAATTGTTTGTATAAGCAAAGAAAAATACAACTCGGAAACTCAAATAAACAAAAGGTCTTCAATGATTGGGAAACGGAGCAGTGATTATGTTTGGAGTCTCAGGTACTTCAAATTGAATCTCTCCAGCATCGATCATATCTTGAATCTTGTTCTTGAGAGGCTAGCAGTTGTCCGTGGTATGCCCCGGGCTATCAGAATGATATGCGCACCTATCATTGGGATGGTAGTTCGGAGCAGAAGTGTTCGGATTCCGAAGAGGAGCCCTTAAGGTGATCAGTCCTGCCTTCAACATTTGTTGTAGTGCTTGATCTAGCGACATGTTGAGCTTGGTGTACCGTCGTTTGGGTGCGCTCTCCTTGCGTTGCTGCCCCTGTCCTTGTTGAGCAGGTCTAGGATTGGAGATCTGGATTGCCCCTACCTCATGACGGCTCTTTTTACCGTGCACGGCATTGGACTCTTTCTTTCCATGATGAGGCTTTTTATCCGAAGGTGAAGCCTCTTGAATCTTCCCAGACCTGATGCCAGCTTCTATTCACTCTCCAGTCAAGATAAGATCTGTGAATCCAGCAGACGAATTCCCAATCAGGTGGTTGTAGAATGGACCCGACAGGGTCCCCAAGAACATGTCCACAAGTTCACGGTCAGTCAGCGGTGGTTGTACCCTACCGGCCAGGTCTCTCCATTTCTGCGCATACTCTTTAAAACCTTCTCCCGATCCTAGCGACATACCCTGGAGTTGGGTACGCGTAGGAGCGAGGTCGGCATTGTACTGATACTGCTTGTAAAAAGCAGTAGCCAACTCCTCCCAGTTACGAACCTTGGTTCCATCCAGCTGATAGAACCATTCGAGATGAGTCCCTGAAAGACTTTCCTGGAAGAAGTGGATCCACAAATTCTTATCCACAGTATACGGTTGAATCTTCCGCACATAAGACCTGAGATGCAGCCTGGGACAGGATGCCCCATCGTACTTAGCAAAAGTGGGTGCTTTGAATTTGTGTGGGATCACCACACCAGAAGTTAGACCCAAATCTCTGAAATCCAAACCAGACACTTGTTGAATTTCCATTGCATTCAGGCGGTCTTCCAACTGCTTGTACTTGTCTTCAGCAGGAGGGTATTGTTCGTCGTTGAAATCTGTCTCATTGTCGGAGACCACTGGACTGGGAACCCTTTCCTCCTGATGACTGCCTTTCCCCACAGATGGAGTTGTCCTCTCAGCCTCATCCTGCAGTGTATTCCCAGATCTGCGTCTAGGGCTGAACAAAACAATCCTCTTCTTCTTCTTTTTCAAGAGCAGAGTCTTCAGGTCTTGTTGCCCCTTGGCCAAATTCATGATCAGCTCTTGGAACTGGGCATTCTGAGCCTGGAGGGCCTTGATGGATTGCTCAGTAGACGATTCAGGATTCATGACGAGACTGCTGAAATAAACAGCGAAGAAGGTAAGCAACCTGCAGAGAAAGGGTACCTGTTATGCAATGATATGTATGATATGCATGCGATGTTTTCAAGGACCTCGCGGGGTAAACAAGAAAATTGGTTAGAATTTGGGAACTGGTAACTTGATTGAAGGTACTGCATATTGGTGAGAGTCCTTCTTCAAGGGTCAAAGGCTCACCATATCCAGTGGGTCATAGCCCCTGACAACCTTGGCTAGAGGAAAATAAATCCTCTTTGCCCCTTGCTGGGATAGTTGATCCACCATGACCTGCATCACAAGCCCTTGAGGTCCTTGAAATGGATTAGGATGTATGCAATGGTATGATGTTATGGTATGCATGGGGTAATATGAGTAGCCCTGTTATGAGTCCTAATTAAGGACTGCACACCAAAACCTGCAAGAAACTCAAGTAAAACCTGTCATAAGTCCCAATTAAGGACTAAAACAAACCCTGTAAGAAACTTGGTAAACCTTGTTATGAGTCCTAATTAAGGACTACAACAAACCCTGCAAGAAACTTGGTAAACCTTGTTATGAGTCCTAACTAAGGACTACAACAAACCCTGCAAGAAAACTCGGTAAACCTTGTTATGAGTCCTAATTAAGGACTACAAACCCTGCAAGAAAACTCGGTAAACCTTGTTATGAGTCCTAATTAAGGACTACAAACAAACCTGCAAGAAGCTCAAGTGTCAGACAACAAGCATGCAAATAGTCAAGTACGAAGGCACACAAGTCACACAAGAGAAACCCTTAGAGTTTAGGCCAGCATGGGGTCTGGGTATTACCCTCTTGAAGTTGGCGGGCTCAACCTGTCCTATTAGAAGTAACCAGGTTCTAAGGGTCCCAATATCACTGGATTGCTTTCATTGTTCATCGTTTCGATTTAGCCACTGAACTGGCGACCGAAATATTCCAGGAAAGCAACCCTCAATTGAGTGTAGTATCGAGTATCAACCAACCTCGGACTGCACCAAAGTCAGTTATCTCACTACCCTAAAGAGGCCAAGATGGTTCAATTAAGGTTCCTAAGGTATGTTGATGTTTCACGACACCACATAGAGGCCCCGTACTCTCCATGACTGAACTCAAGGGTTACCGGTACACACCAAAGTGCCACATCAACGTAGCAGACTGTTTCAACCATGTCGGTATACCCCGCACAGTTCCCTCACAGCCTTGTTGCTACTTTCTAAGAAGGTATCCCCAGATTCGGGTTAGGATCTATAGAACTCCCAAGACAGTCCCACAATTTAAAGCAAGCAAAGAAAGCAATTGAAAACCCAATGATCTTAGTCCTAAGGTACACCTCACTTTATAAAGATATCCCCAGCAGAGTCGCCAGTTCTGTGATCGGTGGATCTGGAACTGACTGCTTAACGCTGGTTCGCGAAATGTCACGGAAGCAAGAGTCGCCACCGTCTTTTATTTTCTCCAAATGGAAAGGACAAAAGCACAGAAAAATTCCTTAAAGAGATTGCTCTCGGTTCGGGAGGTAGATTATAGAAAGGGAAGGTGTTAGCACCCTTTCTATCCATGGTTATCCATGGGCTCTTAGATACTTGCTCATTGTGTTTTCAAAAATGGTTTGTTTGCTTTTCAACTGTGGGTTTAAAAAAAGTTTCTTTGAAAATTCCAGTTCGACTCTTGTATCGGTCCTCAAGAGTGTTTGAAAAATTGCTTTCGAAAGCTTTTTGAAAAGGTGTCGGTGTGAAAAGTATTTTTTGAATTTGTTTTGAAATTAGAGCAAGTATCCACGAGAACCTACCTACCCTAAGGAATTCGTTTGTGTAAATGTCCTTTAAAGTAGTGCCATCCCACCATTGAGAGGTAGGTAGCACCACCATTGGAGGTGTTCGGGTCAATTCGAGGTTCGGGACATGGTGATCACCAGAGCAATGGGAAGACACCTTAGAAGCTACCCTCATGCCAGGTTCCCGGATCATGAGGACTTACTAAGACATCCTCTACTCGACGATCACCTTTCGAGGCAAGGCAACAGTGAGGCGTACCCTAGGGGTGGTGTGTGATTTGTGTGTCGTTTTCATTTATTTATCTTGTCACGTCATGGGTGATCTACGCGTTTGTTTTTATTTTTGTCATTCATTCTTGCATGCCATTTATTAACAGTTAAAAAGATTGCGAGAAATAAAAGTTCCTAAACTATTACAAAGGCGCGGGTCCACATCGCCAAATTTAATCCAGGACCCGATTTGACATAAAATAAAGAAATAAAGTAAAGTGCGAAAGATAAATATTTACACGGCTTTGGGAGAATTACATAAATATTATAAGAGATAAAAGAAAATGCGCGAATTAAATTAAAATTGAAAACGAGGGCGTTGGACCCTTTTTAATGAAATTAAATTATGATTACGAAATTAATTAAATTAAAATAAAAAAAGAAATTATTTTTGGAGGTTTTTTGTATTTATGGTTTTTTATGTGAGAATTAAATGAAATTGAGAAATTAACCCTAATTCTAGTTTTTTATTTATTAAGAAAACATGAGAATTACCTAAAATTAAACCTAATTAATTAATGCTATTTGATTTATAAAAATAATAGTAAATAATTAATTATTAGAGATGATAAAATAAAAGAAAAAAGTAATTAAACTAATTAAACCTAATTCTACAAGTTTTTAATTTATTAAGAAAAGACATTAAAATTAACCCTAGAATAAAGACTAATTAATTGATACAAGACTTTATTTACAAAAATATTAGTTAAATAAAATATATTTAATTTTTTTGTCTATTCTGATTTTTCTATTGTTTTTATATTTTTATGAAAATAAATTGGTTTAAAGAATTAAATTGAAAAACTAATTAAAACAAAAATAGAAAAATATGAGAAAAGAATGAGAAAGGCAAACCATGGAGGGTATTCAGACCCAAAGGGAGGTTTTTTGTGAGAAATCTGGCCCATTAGACAAAAAGCCTTGTTTGACTTTCTGGCATCACGTGCGTGTTCATTGACTCCTGAGTACCGTGGTCTGCATTCTTTGGCCATTGGATTGGGTTTCATGGCCATTTGTGTTCTGGCTGTTGGCCATTTATGTTCTGGCCTCAACGTTCCTTAATAAACCTGCATGGGATCCTGTCTAAATCTGCAGTGTTGAATCTCATGAACACATTAAATAAAATCATAAAATGCAAATAAAGCCAATATATGAAGAAATTTAATGTTTAGGCACAATATGACATGTATGAATGATTATACCCTTTTGATCATGGAGATCAAATCAATCTTACCCTCACTGGAAAATTAGTGACATGAATGCTTTTATGCCTTTTGGATCATGGAGATCAAGCCAGCCTTACCCTTACTGAAGAAGTAGTGAGGTGTTGGTTTGTAACTGTGATGGCTTGTTTGTAGTGAGAGAGGGATTTGTAATAAGGATTTCAAGGTTTTAGGGTTCTTGAAAGAGTTTGATATTCTAACAGTGTTGTGGCAAGGTTTTTTCTCTCTTTTCCTCCTCTTTTTCTCCTCTTTTTCTCCTTTTCTCCTCTCTGGTTTGTGTGAAAAGAAGGTGATTATATAATGAAAATTAGGGTAAAGAAAATGGGCTTTGAATGTGCAATTGGGCCTCCAATGTTCACTTGAGTTCGTCACTTTCAAGGCTATATCGCAGGGACTTAATTGCAATTTTTGAAGTTGAAATGTGAAAGCAAAATGTAGCCGACATCGAGAACTAACTCCTGTCCGAAAATCGACTCAATCGGATAAACGGTGAATTAGTTATGAATTTTTGAAGTTTCAGCTCAGACAAACTTATTTTGGGCTTCAGTGTCGACTCTGACACGTTCTTCAATAAAAAACTGGTATTGATCGGTTCATAATCCGGTCTCGACTTTTGAAGCAAAGTTATAAATCTATGAGTCAGGGACCTTGTGTAAAAATATGAGCCCAATCCGATAAAAATTGACCGAGTTATGAATTTTCGAAGTTTCGGCCCAGATGAAATAATATTCAGCATTCAGGATTTTCGGCGTATCACGCACTCTGAGTAAAAATTGAAGGCCTTTTTAATACCGTTTGAACTCAATACCTTCTGTGAAAATGTAGCCAACTCAATTTGTGAAATTTTGGCGCCGGAACCAGCTCGATACAATGAAAATCGACCAAGTTATGATTTTCTGAACATGACGCAAATAAACTTCTGTCACAAATTTTCTGTATGAAAATACTTGATAAGTCCACATTTTTGAAGACCTTATGATCGAAATTGGCTTCCAGCCGTGAGAGATGAAAACATAGATAATGTCAAGACGGAATTTTGGCCACCGGAACGGGTTCAAAACGAGCCACGATCTTCAAGTTATGAATTTTTTAGCACGTAAAAACTGCACTTTCAGCACACTTTTTCACCATATTTCTTCGAGAAAACTCACACATTCGGATACCTTCTTTAAAGAATTGACTCTTGAGCCGAACCTGAATTTGAGAATACGTTATCAGAGATATCTTGGCGAAAGAATACCTGAATATGACGCGCCAGGTTGGACTTGTGAATTTTTCTTGAAATGTTTTGAGAAATATGGGAGGGCAAATTTTGGGGTACAACAACTATGGTATGCTATACTCTCATGGATCTAATTCTGCATTAACTGGTTATTGTGATGCTATTTTGAGCAGGAAGTGCTGATAATAGAAAAAGTACATCAGGAGGATGCTTCTTTCTGGGAAATAATCTCATATCTTGGTTTAGTAAGAAGAAAAATGGTGTGTCTCTATCCACTACAGAGCTGAGTATATTGCAGCACGAAACAGTTGTTCTCAGTTGGTTTGGATGAAACAAATGTTAACAGAATACAATGTCAAACAAGATGTCATGAAATTATTTTGTGGCAATTTAAGTGCCATTAACATATCAAAGAATCTCATTCAACACAACAGGACCAAACATATTGATATCCGTCATCACTTCATAAGAGATCTTGTGAAGAAAAGATTGTTGTTTTAGAACATGTAGCCACTGAATTGCAATTGGCTGACATTTTCACTAAGGTTTTGGACGCTAATCAGTTTGATAACTTAAGAGGAAAATTAGGGATTTGCCTATATGAGGGTTTGTAGCAATTAAAGGTGTGTGGGAATATCATTAAAGTGATATTATATTATTTGTGTTTCCAAAAAATAAAATTTCGAAAGCAATCATTACAGGACTGCCTCAAAATGTTTCCCACAAGCTACGAAAGAACATCCTTCTACTTTCACAAACTTTTCATTCTCCTCTACAGAAAAAGAACCCTAGTCATTCTTCACCCTCTTGCTCAAAAATCTTCAATGATGTCTAAACAACATACATCGTCTTCTTCAAAATCTGCCAATGAGAATCTCTCCCTTGATAGAGTACTTGATGCTACTCCTCTAACAACCATCCCACCTCTTGATAAGAAGGTTAAGAAACCTAGATCATCACCTGCTAGGAAATCCAAAGATGATAAAGGTAACTCTTTTACTGCTACTGACAATAGGATGGAAAAAGAAATTGTTAATGTTGATAGAAGCATTAGAAGGCTAGTAGACATAGTGTTAAATGAAGGATTTACTGTTCTTGGGATTTCTACCCCTCTTGCTTGTATGCCTCCTCTAGCTGACAAAAGAAATGATCCTAAAAGTTCTGCTGCTGAACCATCCACCTTCAAGAAAGATACTGCTGAAAGAAAACTTGAGAAGCTTGCTATCGTTGCTCTAAAAGAAGTGGAAGAAGAAAATGTTAAATAAGATGCTGAGGAAAATTTTGAACAAGATTCTACTTCCTCTAAGGATGCAGAATTTCAAAATGATGAGAATGTAGTCAATGTAGAAGAGCTGTCTGACAATGAGCTCATTACTAATGTTGTGCCTGGTATTGCAAGAAGACTCAAATCCAAGAAAGTAAAGGATGCAAGTGTCACAGCCCCTACCAAGACAACCAAGAATAAAATCATGTATGGACCCCCAAAGTCGGGAAGAAAATCTAGACCTGTAAGCTCCACAGATGATGATGATGAGGATGTTGTAAAAAGATCCAAGAGTAAGAAGAAAGTTATTCCAGTTGAAGAGATTGACTCTGAGTATGATGTCGGACAAGATGTCCAGGAAATCTCTCCTATCAAAAAGTATGCTACTAACAAACTGTTTGTTAGGATTCCTGATGCCCCACTTGACAACATTTCCTTCCATTTTGTTAGGAATGCCAAAAAGTATAAGTATGTGCATCAAATAAGGATTTCCCTGGAGAGAGAACTGGGAGTTGGTGATTTGGAATGTAAAGAAATCATGGAGCAGATATTTTATGTTGGATTGATGAAAACAGTTACTAGGTTCGCCAATTGCTATGAAATTCTTGTTAAGGAGTTTATTGTTAATATTCCTCTTGATTATGCTTACCATAAAAGTAAGGAGTATAAAAAGGTTTTTGTTAGAGTAAAATGTGTAGAATTTTCTCCTGCCATCATAAAGATATTTATAGATATGTCTGAAGATGTCTGCTGTGAGCTGGAAGTTACAGATAATCAAGTGTACAGAGCCATCACTATTTATCAAGTAAGTGAGTGACCCATGAAAAATAAACTTCCAGTCAGCAAGCTGAGTGTGAAATATTATATTTTACATAGGATTGGAGATGCAAATTGGATTCCCACTAATCACACTTCAACCATCTCCATTGGATTAGGAAAGTTTATTTATACTGTTGGAAACCATAAATTTTTTTATTATGGTACCTACATCTTTGATCAAACTATTAAGCATGCAGGAACTTGTGCCATTAAGATGCAAATTGCTTTTCCTTCCCTCATCTGTGGAATTATTCTTAATCAAAATCTTGGAATTATAAGTGGAAATGATGTATTGTGCAAGAGGGAGTATTCTTTGACCCTTCATTTTAAGCTCGTTTCAGGAAAACATGTCCCAAACATTGTCTTGACATTTGCACCTGCTGAAAAGACCTCCACCAGGTATGACATGATCAATGAATTAAGAGAAGCCTGCAAGGAATTGGATGATGTGATCAGAGTTAGCTCAACAAGGAATATAACTTTTGAAAATATGATCAAGGACCTGCAAATGGACAACAACCTTGATGATACAGTGAACTCTGAAGGTGAAGACTCTAGTGAGGAAGGAAGTTATGGCTCAACCAAGTCAACTGGTCCTGATGACAATTAGACTAATTGATGTTTCTTTATTTGACCTGTTGTACCCCAAAATTTTCCCTCTCATATTATCAAGATTTTCCTCACAAGACTTCTTGGACTTCAGACAGAATTAGGGTTTGCTCAGCTCAAGACCTCCTCTTGCACTGATAGCCTGAAATTAGGGTTTGAGTTTGCACAAGGAATTTTGTACAATCAATGCTTAATGTGACTTTCATACACCATCTTGGACCCCTAATATTGCTCATGCCAAGTTTCAAGCCTTGAATCACATTTTTGCCCAGTCAATTGGACAGTTGACCTAAAAATCAGTTGTATTGGGGAAAAAGTCAACCATGGCAAATTTACAGTCAAACTTCATAATTTTTGATCCACAACAACATTCTAGGCTCCTATGAACCATTTTATCAAGTTTGGACCACAAGTCCTCAAGAAATTTGATCAAATCATCAAAAGGGCAAAATGGTCAAAATTAGGGTTTTGACTGAGAAAGGGCAATTTCTGATTTTTAACCTAGCCAATGACCAATTGGGTTCAAGCATGATTTCAAGGACTCAATGACATCATCTTTACCTAATCATATAGTTAAAAAGATCTCAAATGCATAGGATTGACAGATGAATTTTACAATCAACTGATCAAAAGTCAACTCTATACTAAAAAGTCAAACTTTGACTTTTTGGTCAAAATCAAGTGCCAAGGGTCATAATTCATCAAGATATCTCAAAATGTGAAACTTGTTGACCAAGAAACCTAAAATTGCAAATTAGGGTTTTAATTTGAAATTTTTCATAACTTAGAATTTTTCTAAGTTATGGAAAATATCTTATTTTTTCCCAACTTTCCACAACTTTTTCACCATGATGCAATTGGATTCAAAAAAAACTTCCAACATGAAATTTGTAGTCCTCCATGAAATCTACAACTTTGATTCACAAAGTTTTCCTGAAAGATGCTTGGATCTCAAGTTATGATTTTGTGAATAGGGGTCCATAAACTTTTTAACTTAGTGAAAATTTGCCCTAATTTAGGCAGGATTTTGACCTAACTTCATGGACATTTTTCACCTAGTTCCAAGAGGTATCTCAAAATAAATTTCAAATATGGATTGTAGAGCATGTTACAAGATTTCCAAAATGTCCAAGAACTCTCCAAGATCATTTATGGTTAGGGAGAATCAAAGAAGGGAAAATGGCAATTTATCACTTTTGTTCAAGGCATTTTCACAATGTTACAAGTTGCAAATCTGTCCTAGCATGCTTGTACTTGGCATTACAGGTCTTAATCCTTTCTACACTCCATAATTGAATGCTAATTCAATGGACAATGGCTTTATTTTGATCTTTGGCGCATTGTACAATAAATTAATCCAAAAATGGCAAAAAGTTTACAATACTACTTTGATAAAGCATGCTTTTTGCAACTTTGCATATCTTGAGCCATGAACCTGATATTTTGTTGCAAACAAGATTCACAAATATCAGGAAACTTGTACCAACTCTCTGCAGCCCATAAGCTAGCCTGTACAGGCCTTTGGCATTGTCACTTCAAACTTTCTTCAAAAGCAAGCAAACTTGCAAAAGTCAAGACAACTTGTGTATCTGTTAAAGGCAAGAATTTGTATCATTTCAAACCACTTCAGAACTTTGTAACAAGCCTAAGCACGAATCCATATCATCCCAAACACTCTCAAACACCAAAATCACATTTTTCTGCCCAAACAGGGCATCATCTGCAGAACCCTTGCCAAATCAATATTGGCTCGTGCGTTTCTCATTTTAAGACTTCAAAAACTTTACATACATCCTACCTAAGTTGTCCAAACCTTTGTCTTGCAACTGTAACCCCTGTTTCAAGGATCGCCATTTTCATTTTGAAGGTTTGTAGGTTGACTTGTACAGGGAGATTCAAGCATCTACAAGGCAAGCTGAGCATTGGAGAAGTTTGAGGGAACTTCAAGGAAGCTCACACGACCTTCAAGCCTCACTCAAAGTCCCCACATTGCCATATCCAAACTCAACTAAACAAGGTATTTTTCAAGTTTCTATCTCTCTATTTAGGCATCCTTAGGTTACAATTTGTGAAGCAAAAATGTAGTCCTTAACTTGCTTAAGTTGTACATATGCATAGTTGTCATTTATATTAACTGATCTAAGAGTATTTGATTGTTGAAGTTCATGAAAAAATTAGGTCAGGAATTAGGGCCACTGATATTCTCCCTGGTTTCTTAGAGTTAGGTTTCAAATCTTATATCATTGGAATCGTGATAAAAAATGCTACAAGTTTTATGTTGCAAGATTTATTTTTTGTGCACGTATGTAAGAGTTACAGGTTGAAGCACAGAAGCGCACGTTTGGACGTTGGCTGAAGGTCAGGGACGAAGGTTGGCTGGGCATGGTGCCTTGGGCCTGCTACTTTCCACACCCCATGTTTCCTATCTGCACCCCCTTTGATTATTTTTATATTTTTGCATATTTTCTTGCATATTTTATATTTTTTTACTTGCATTTATTTTTCTAAACATTAAAAATCACAAAAATAATTTTCTTAATTTTTTGCAATTTTATTTTATTTTTATTATTATTTTTTCACATGTAAAATAATTTTATTTTAATAAATAGAGCTTATTTTTTTATTTATTCATAAAAACTTTTAATAAAAATATTATACATTTTTATTTTATTACTTTTCACACAAAAACATTATTTTCACACATATTTAATTTTTAATATTATGTATTATATTAATTATTATTTTTCTAATGACAAAAATGGACAAATAAGTATTAGAAAACCTAATTTTCTTTTAAATCAAAAACTAGGGTTTTTCACCCTTCCAAAAATAATAATATTATATTTTCTTATTTTTAGGACTTAGATAATTTTATCTTCTCATACATAAAATAATTACCAAACATTTTTTGCATATTTACATTTTATTGCATATTTAAATAATTGTTTATTTATTTATTGTACAAAATTCAATTGGGTTGTAATAGTGAATTAGGGTTTTATTTTGTGCAAATATCCCCATTCAAAAAACTTGTATCCCCCCTCCCATAATATTGTTGTAATAGCTTAGATTTACTTTACGTAATTTATCGCATTATATACATGTTTAGTAAATTAGGGTTTGTATGATAAGACCAAAATCAAACAAATAGAATGACCTAATACAAGACAAAAATGCATGAAAAATGACAACACATTGCACACAAGCACCTCTAGGGTTTCACCCATTTGGTTGCCTTACAAAATGGCCATGGTACGCATGCGAAGTATCTTGGCAAAACAAAACAAAAATAAGATCATAGTCCCTCGATGACACTATCAAAAGGTTGCCTAAACAAAATGATCTTGGTCCCTAAAAAATTTGCTAACATACTTGGCAACATTGCTATCATGGTCATACGATGACCCACGCCCGTCCCGTTTACATCCAAAGATAGGGTTATCTACCAAAACAATGGTAGGTTAACAATGTCAAAGGAATAAAAATGTACAAGAAAGACTTTTAAGTAGGTAGACAAGCTTCTAGTTACTTGATCAATTTGCAAATAATCCTTTCTATTTTCAAACAAACACACACATTTCAAAATATTTTCCAAACAACTTTCAAAATATTGAAACATTTTTCAAAAGACAAACATCTTTGTATACATTCTTACAAACAAGAATCATTACAAAGATTGCCTAAACGAATGGCCTCTTTTCAAAATACTTTCAAAACCATACAAAGCACCATTTCAAACAATTGTCAAAGCAAAGCAAGTGATCTAAAACAAGTATCTAAGAGCCCATCGAAAACCATGGATGAAAAGGGTGCTAGCACCTTCCCTTTTCATAATCTACCCCCGGAACTCAAAAACAATCTCAAAGGTCTTTCCTGTGCTTTTTTACCTTTCCTTTTGGATAAAATAAAATTCGGTGGCAACTCTTGCTAAACCGCGACATTTGCAAACACAAACACAAAACCTCAAGTCAGTTCTCCCACCGCATCACAGAACTGGAAACTCTGTTGGGGAAATTTCTAAAAAGCGGGGTTACCTTAGGGTTTTAGATCACCTTTACATGCTTATCTTGCTTGACTTGTTTGCTTTACATTTTGGTTCTATTGTTTGGGTTTGAATCCTCTACCCGGATTTGGGAAACATTCATAGGTAAATAACAATACGTTGTGGAAACTATGCGGGGTATACCGACATGGTCTAAGCAATACCTATATTAGTGCGACATATTTGTGGGTACCGGTATCCTTTGAGTCAATCAAAGAGAATACGAGGCGGCTGAGTGATGTCATGAAGCACTAATGGACTTTTAGAACCTTTACTTGACCAACTTGGCCTTTTAGGATGTAGTCAGATGACCGGCTTTGGTGCAGTCCGAAGTTGGTAGATACTCGATACTACACTCATTGAGGGTTGGTTCCTTGGAATATTTCGGTCGCCAATAAAGAGGCTGAATTGAAACAATGAACAAGGAAACAATCCATTGATATTGAGCTCCTTAGAACCCGGTTACTATTTCTAGGACAGGTTGAGTCAACTAAACTTCAAGAGGGTACTTACCTATGAAACCCCATGCAAGCCTAAACTAGGAACTTGTGTGATTTTCTTGTACATATACACTTGTGCATAACATCATGGACATCATGAAGCATCATATGCATCCACTAACCATTTCAAGGATTTTGGATTTTCATCTTTGTTCCTGTTTTGTAGGTTATGGATTCACTTCGTAGGAAAACTATCCAAGTCAACCTTGTAAGAATTCCTCCACAACTCAAGGATCTAGATTTAAGGATTCCTGAGAATTCTCCATTCACCGAGAGGCACGGTCGTCTTCTCAACTTAGTCACTGCCAACACTGAGGAGGATATGCTAAAAGTTCTCTTCCAGTTCTTTGACCCTTTGCATCATTGCTTCACATTTCCTGACTACCAACTTGTGCCCACTTTAGAGGAATTTTCTCAACTCTTGAGGATTCCTATTCTCAATCAACTACCCTTCAACGGCACGGAAAGAGATCCAAAGCCAGAAGAGATTGCTCAAGCCTTACACTTGCTCAAGCCAGAAGAGATGTCATAACACATTGGGAAACTATAAGTGGTGTCAAAGGCTTCTTGTCAAAGTTTCTATTTGAGAAGGCCTAAAGCTGTTGGAGTTCTCTAGACTTGCAAGCTTTCGAGGAGATTGTAGCACTTATCATCTATGGGATGGTCTTGTTCCCTAATCCTGACCAACTTATAGATATAAGTGCTGTAAAAATCTTCATGGCTCGTAACCCGGTGCCTACTTTGCTTGGGGATATCCTCCACTCTTTTCACACTCGTACAATGAGGAAAAGAGGTGTTCTCATGTGTTGCACTACTCTACTGGAAAGATGGTTTATTTCTCATCTTCCCCAATCAGTCTTGAAGAATGAGCAAGGCTTGAGGTGGTCACAATGATTGATGACTCTTACACATTCAGACATTCATTGGTGCTCTCGATCAAAAGAGAATGTTATTATCATTGACCGTTGTGGAGAATTCCCGAATATCCCTCTACTTGGCATTAGGGGGGGCATAACCTACAACCCTTGCTTGGCTCTGAGACAGTTTGGTTATACCCGAAGGGATGGCCCACATGATATGCTGATTCAAGGTTTGGTTTTCGACTTTGACAGCGACAATCAAGGACTCCGACAAAGGTTCATCCGAGCTTGGAGGATGCCCAACAAGGTGGACAGCAAGACCTTGGAACACAAGAATTCCATCCCTCTTGAGCCTTACCTCAATTGGGTACGAATCCGCGCCCAAAGTCTTATGACGCCTTACCCCTCCATTCTCCCAGTGATTATAGAGCCTTTTATGGAAGGAGAGGTTCCATACACCCTCCTACATCCTGACATGCCAACATCACTCGAAGATTTACAAAGGAGTTGGATACAACTCAAGGGAGAGCGCGATACTTTTGAAGCCCAATTCTACGCAAGCGAGAAGAAGGTTTTGGAACTCAGTCGTCTACTTCACGAAGAGTAGACTCTCAACACCTACATTGCACCAAAGAGGATGTGCAACGTCTTTCTACCTTATAATTTTGTATTATTTTGCCCATGGGGTATTGATGTACTAACAAATTCTATCTTATTAGTATGACGTGTGTTTCTTTTTTGTTTAAAACAAATTTGAATTTCTGAATCCTTGAAAGCATTACATGAATACATATCATTCATCATATGCATAAGCAGGTCTTTACAACAAGTTTCCTCATCTCTCTGCTGTTTATTTCAGCAAGATGGATATTGAACAAACGGTCAAAGACTTACAAGCTCAGAATTCACAATTTCAACAGCTACTCTTGACCCTAGCCAAGGGGCAGGGGGAGCTCAAGACTCTACTAGAGAAGGAAAAAGAGAAAAAGAAGAAGAAGAGAGCTGGTGTGGCTATCTTGGGCAGAAGCTTTGAAGGACAAGCTAGACGGACTTTGGGATTCCCATCAACATCTGAAGAGGGGGAAGGAAAAGGAAAAGGAACTGCAGTTCCATCTGATTCTGAAGCAGAAGAAGAAGAGGATGAGGACTATTCTGAACAGTAGTACCCTCCGGCCGATGACAAATACAAGAACTTGGAAGAACGTCTAGCTGCTATGGAGATACAGAGAGTGCCTGGGCTAGACTTTGAGGAGTTAGGGTTGGTTTCTGGAATAGTAATCCCGTCGAGAAATCTATTCAGAATTCATTCAACCTGAGGAAATCACGTCGAGATTTGACAAATCTGTCGAAGAAAGCTGTAATCAAGAGAAGTTTATTTCGTGACTAAAGACATTGGGGCAGGCATCCTCATATTATATTGTGCCATGGATATTCGGGTCTTCCATTCGGCATAGATCCTCTGAGAGATCTTCCAAACAGGGGCATTCCCCCTCCAAATCTCGTAAATCTGCTCAAGCCAATTATGTTGCACGAGACGACTACAATCAAGATAAAAGCATCATAACGCTCATCCCGACCTAGTCAGTGCGCGAAGTCGTTCTCATCTTCTACAGATAATTTAAAACATAATTCCCCAAGTGAATTCAGAAAGTCCGGAGTCTCCATTTGACTTGGCACGCACAAGTGTACGACCCCCGAGAGCCAAACATTGACATTCGCAGAGCTAAACCAGGGAATTCATAGAGTTGAACCGGGGCATCCTCAGTGGAATAAACTGGGGCATTTATAGAGCTAAACCGAGGCATTTTCATGTATCCATGCCCACCTTTGTATCCCCAAGTAATTTAAGAAGTAATTCCCTAGTGTGGAATAAACTCGGGGCATGTATTCGAAGAGATCCACAAGGTGCTCAGTATCCATTCCTTAGCATATTAAGTCCTACCATCCTCTCAACGGTTCAGGATGTAGGGAAGTCAGGTCAGATTATCCCTTCCCTGATAGTACAATTCATAATTCAGTGACATACCTGAAAAATTGCTTTGCCATCAATTCAATCTTCAGCAGAGTCATCAGTAATCTTTGGTATCATGAGCTCCCCAAAGAAAATTCTTATCAGTATCCCTAATGATCCTTGGTACCACGAGTTTCCAGCGTTGATATGTATTGGTATCCCCGGTGTTGAGAAATAGTTCCCAATGAGCCTTCGCTTATCCCTATGAAGTCTATTTCTCTGTATTGCATATAGTTATCACTGGATAACATTGCATCTTCAAAATAACGTAACTGATCCATCATAATGGATCTTTACGACAAAAGAAATTCAAACAAGCATACGAAGCATAAGCCAGATCGGGTACCTTACACGAAAGACTTAAATCATTCAAAGACAGCAATACATCCCCATAAGAGGATATCGCTCCTAAGCCCCAGTTGATGACCTTCACCTTCACAATGCCCAACTAGAGATGCCAGTACCTTGCACCCTTGAATTACCAGCAAAATCGACACACCTTGTCATACGATCCCAGTTCTCGTCTGACAATCAATTCTAAACCCAATTCTCGTCTAATAGTCAGTTCCCGTATGACAATTAATTCTAAACCCAATTCTCGTCTGGTAGTCAGTACCTGTCTAACAATTAATTCTAAACCCAGTTCTCGTCTAGTAGTCAGTTCTCAATTCTAAATCCAGTTCTCGACTGGCAATCAATTCTAAACCCAGTTCTTGTCTAGTAGTCAGTTCTCGTCTGGCAATAAATTCTAAACCCAGTTCTCGTCTGACAATTAATTCAAATCCTAGTTCTCGTCTGGTAGTCGGTTCCCGTCTGACAATTAATTCAAATCCCAGTTCTGGTCTGGTAGACAGTTCTCGTCTGATTATTAATTCAAATTCCAATTTCCATCTGTGTCAATTCTCCAAACACTCGTCTGGGTCAGTTTCCTAAACACTCGTTCGTGTTAGTTTTCTAAACACTCATCCGTGTTAGTTTTCTAAACACCCGTCCCTATCAATTTTCTAAACACCCATCCGTGTCAGTTTTCTAAAAACTCGTTCGTGTCAATTTTCTAAACACCCGTCTGTGTCAATTTTTTAAATACTCGTCTGTGTCATCTTTCCAAACACTCGTCTGTGTCAGTTTCCTAAAGGCTCGTCCGTGTCAGTTTTCCTAACAATCATTCGGGTTAGCTTTTCCAAACACTCGTTTGTGTCTATATGTCCTTCAAATCCAAACAAATATACTACACTTAGTCTTTCCTTCATCTTCAATCATCGTGTCGTGACCAATATTCCCACCTTCTTAGAATTGTAGGTCTCTTGTAGGCCTAGTTTTCTAGCAGATCATCTGTAGGTCTCGCTTTAGGATTGTAGATCATCCGTAGATCTAGCTTTCCTCTTACTGATCGCCCATAGGTATCTTCGTAGAATCCTGAGGTCACCTGAAGGCCTAGTTCTCTGACAGATCTCATTGATGTATCATCGTAGAATTATGAGGTTGCATATAGGCCTAGTTCTCTAGTAGATGAGGTTTTATCTTAGAACCTGAGATCGCCCGTAGGCTAGGTTCTCCTTATAGTTCTTATTTTAGAATTACGAGGTCGCCCTTAGCCCTAATTCTTTAGCAGATCGCCCATAGGTATCTTCGTAGAATCCTGAGATCGTCCATATGCCTGGTTCTCCAACATATCGCCTTGATGTCTCATCGTAGAATTCTAAGGTCGCCCATAGGCCTAGTTCTCCATTAGATGAGGTTTCATCTTAGAACCTTGATGTCGCCCGTAGGCCTAATTATCCCTATAAATCTTATTTTAGAATTCAGAGGTCGCTCTTAGGCCTAGTTCTTCAGCAGATCGCCAATAGGTATCTTCGAAGAATCCTGAGATAGCCCATAGGCCTAGTTCTCCGACGTATCACCTTGATGTATCATCGTAGAATTCTGAGGTCGCCCATAGGCCTAGTTCTCTAGTAGATGAGGTTTCATCTTAGAACCCTGAGGTCACCCGTAGGCCTAGTTATCCCTATAGATCTTATTTTAGAATTCTAAGGATGCCCTCAGGCCTAGTTCTTCAGTAGATCGCCCATAGTTATATTCGTAGAATCCTGAGGTCGCCCATAGGCCTATTTCTCCAGTAGATGAGGTTTCATCTTAGAACCCTGAGGTCGCATGTAGGCCTAGTTCCCCCTATAGATCTTGTTTTATAATTGTGAGGTCGCCCTTAGGCCTAGTTCTTCAGCAGGTCGCCCATATGTATCTTCATATAATCCTGAGGTCGCCCATAGGCCTAGCTCTCTGACAGATCGCTCTTATGTTTCACCTTAGGATCTTAGATTGACCGTAGATTTATATTTCCATATAGGTCGTCCGAAGATCTAGCTCCCCTCTTATAGATCTCCCGTGGGTATCCCCTAGTAGATCGTCTGCAGGTCTCGCTTTACGAGTGTAGATTGTACGTAGATCTAGCTTTCCTCTTATAGATTTCTCGTAGGTGTCCCATAGCAGATCGCTCGTATATCTCGTTGTATGATCGTAGGTTGTCTGTGGACCTTATCCATCGTCTTTCTGTATCCATTTTGTTAATTTCCATCTCGCGTAACAAGTGTCTCTTTTGGAAACTTCATATTGGCACCACTACCAAATTATGAGGAATCATTACCCATACACCCTTTTCACCAGAAAAGAAAAACTCTTTCCCCGACAAATATCACAAAAATAATAACACACACCGTCCTTCAGAATAAATTTTTTGCATTGGTATTTAATCATCTTCTACCAAGAACGTATGAAAGGCACGCGTAAATCGTACTTTCAGGTTTAAGACGATTGAATAGGGGCAGTTGTAATACCCCAAATTTGCCCTACCTTTTCAACAAATCATCTGGCTTATGCATTCCATTCTCATTTCATCTGCATACCCTTCATTAGGTCATTTAACAACTTCATGCATTCACTAACAATAAGGCTTGGCACTAGGATCAATGGTCATGGGAGTATGCTTTTGTATTGGTGTTAAGGTTTCATATCTTTTGCAGGGTTTATTTCAACTGAGATATGAGCATCATGGTTAGGGTATGTCCCTCATACAAGGATATTTGACATCATCAATAAATTTGGCATGGGATCAAGGTTAGGGATAGAGTTAGGTTTCACATGGTTTGAGGTGTGTATTTCATCCAAGTTTTGATCTATTGAAGTCTTCTTGGTCTTGAATCGGATTTTAATCATATGGTCACTACGAACTTCTTATTCGACTTCATGCAAGGCTTATCTTCATCAAGGCATCCTTGGTCATGGAACAGGGTTTACTTCCCTATGCTTGGATTTATCATATGAGTTGGGTTTTGGCTATGAATCAAGTTGTTCTAATCATTTGAGGCTTTAACATTCCCATTTATTTGTGACAATAGTTTTGTTTTTTGAAGTTTCATTAAAAGAGTGCGCATTTGAACATGGAACTTTGTATGGACTTCATGGAATCACTTCTATATTGAAAACTATTGGATGAGACCTTATACTAGAGTCCATGTTACGCATTTTTTGGTTTTCATCCTATTTGTTGGCACTTATTCAAGTGTTGCAAGAATTAAAGGAAAATTGGAAAATTAAAATGAAGCATATGGAGGGAAAGCGAATTCTAAACTTTATTTGAAAAATAAATACCATTTCATATTACATCCATGAGATCCATTACAATCTCATGCTTCATTCAAATTGCACCCAAATTTGTTCAAAGCACCATAAAAGTATCAAGTTTCAATGGACATGGAAATCATTACAAGTCAACATTCAAAAACATTTATCAAAGAAGATTGGAAAATCAAATGAGGCATTCAAGGTTTATCGCATTTTTCTCAAAGGGGAAATTCATTTCAAGAGAGTTTCCACTCAAAATGTCACCATTTATATCGCTGATTTTCAAGAACATTACAAAAGGCATTTACATCAAAGTATAATCATAAATCTAGCCTAATCCTTAGTCTTTGTCTTCAATTTTCTTCATGGCCAAATAGGCTCCAAAGTTATGAATTCAACATTTGTATGGATCCATAAACATCAGTCCAGACCTGTAGAAGCACAACAATCAGAATCACCTCCATGCTGCAACTTGCTACAGCTATCCCTACATTCACATAAATTAACACTATATCCTCAAATCAGTCCTTGTACTAACTGATAGCTCTGCATTAGTTCAAAGGAAAAATCAGGAAAATGCAAAACAGAACTAACAGTGCTAATCGTTTTTCAAAACAGGGCTAACTAACATGTAACAAATTTTTGAGATCCTAACTGTTTTCTAATCTCTTAGTTGTCATAACAGACAGCTCAAACCCTCTAACTAATGCTAACAAACTTCCTAACTAACCCATAACAGAAAAGCAGCTAACTAACTGTCATAACTTCTATAACTAACTTCAAAATAGAACTCTAACCAAATTCCAACCGACAGCTCTAACCTCCTAACCGAAACTAACAGATTTCAACCAACTGCCAAACAACATTTTCTAACATATTTTCAACCAACTTCCAAAAAGAATTTTCTAACAGTTTTCCAACCAACTTTTTCTAACTCCAACTAACTATAACTAACTACCTATAACATATTTTCAACCAACTAACAAACTTCCTAACTGTTTATAACCAATCTCCTAACAGAAAGATAATAAGAGAATTTTACCTGACAATTGATTCATTCTTCACTCTCTGAAGAATCACACAAAAACACATAAATCTTCATTCTCTCCATAACTACCTTTATCCACCTGCAACCTTTCTGGACCCTCATTCTCGATTTCTCTCCCACACCATAACCTCCATCTTCACCTTTCTTTCTGAATTGACAATTCTTCAACACACAGAAAACTCACCTCTAAATTATTCTCTGAAAAATTCCCCTACACATTCTTCATCACTCTCTTCATGATTCTTCAATCAGCACCAACACACAACTTCATATTCTCATCTCTGCAGATTCACGATTATACAAGAAACTCGCCCGAAGATTTTTCTATCTGAAACTTCATCATCTTTCATCATCAATCAACAACTTCGATAACTGAATCACATCTTCATCTTTACCATCAATAACACATTCTTCACTTCTGAACAATCACAACTATTTTCTACTTCATCTTCTTCGATCTCCATCAACAATCTTCAAGCTACTGAGACCGAGCTTCAACCATCAATCATCATCCTCACCATCAATAATAATACAAGAACATTGCATCAGCAATAATGCAAGCGAATCACGTCGGGAGATGAAAATTGCGAGCCTGTAGACGGAGAACTCGAACTAATACGGAGCTTTGAGAGGCAAAGCAAACTGAATCGAAACGAGATCGATGGAGATGAATATGAGTCGCTAATGGCTCGTCACAATGGAAATCGGTGTTAATTTCATGGAATTGGCGGTGTTGAGTAAAGAAGAGGGAATTATTGGTTGAGCAATGTTATGATTTTGGACGAAGAGGAAGGGATGTGTGCGCCGTACGGTTTACGTTCTTGAAAAAAAGAGATGGAAACTGAATAATTTGGATAATGGATGTGGTGTTATTGTTTGGACCCAAGCCCTTGTTTGACCCATGGGGAAGTCGTTTTTACACACAAAAATAGTATTATGGGCTCAAATTGAATGGGCCTAAAGCCTAGATTTCCATTGTTGGATTACACCATCAGATTCAACTTCACACCCCCACTGTTTATAATTTTAATTGGATTTCTCTATTATTTTTCTTGCCTTTTCATGATTCTTATTGATAAAAATATGTGGATAAAAATATATTGCAAGTTGGTGTGATTATTGGTAAGTAAAAGAAATATTTTTGAAGAGTTTCAAGAAAGTTTCTAAGCAAACTAAGTGCACAACCTTTATCAACGAATTTAAGGAAGCTTTGTGTAGAGTTTTATTATTGCTTTTGTGCATGTCAAAGAGGCAACATACTTTCTCCGTTAGCTTACTTGAAGTTTCCCGAGTTTCTCTGCTTTGCTTGCGTGGCTCTGAAGAGGCAACGGACTTACTCCGTTAGGTATCATCGTGACTTCGTTCTTTATTTCCACATTTTAATGCTTTCTAGATATCATGAGAAGTAGGAACTTTACTGCTTTTTGGATCCATGAGAAGTATGAATAGAGATGTATGATGGAGGGCTTCATTCCTGATTATGTCAGGAACCCCTCTAGTTTTTTTAAAGACCCGTTTAAGGCAACACCGCATTGTTTTCCATTATGTTCTACTTGTGTGTGGTTTGTTTAGAACCCTACCTTTATGTAGGTATTTTTCTAGTGTGTTTACATTTGTGCTCGCATTATTCCCCCATCCCTTATTGAAGTCCTCAAAAGGAGGTTAACGGGAAGAGGTTAGTAATAAACCCCGCAATTTCGTCTGTGTCATCCTTAGATCATGACACGCCATGATGCTTCGAGTTATGCCTAATCTCGTTATCAAGTCGTCGAGTGTAAAATGATTTTGAAATTGAACCCGCACACCTTGTCAGGAGTTCGCATTGTCTGATGTTGATACTCTGTGATTGTTCATGTTGCCTTATGTCACCTACCTCGATCTTCTATATCTTGGTTAGATATTCAGTCGCTTTGGACATCACATTTTTGTTTTACATCCTACTCCCGCTTGTTCGCTTCGGGTGATACGCTCCCATTGGCTAAAGCATTTCACTTTTTTTATTTACCATTTTATGTGTGTTCTCTTTCGAGCTTGTTTGCTTACCTTCTTTCTATACCATGTTCCCTTAGGACGTGCTTGTTCCTTTCAGATGAAAGTTAGGCCTTAAGTTGCAAACCATGCATGCTAACATTAGGTAGACGTTTCTATTTTGTTAATCTCAACCTTAGAATCAACCATTGTATGATAACATTAGGATTATAAATAGGTTATTCTCCCATACACTCTTTTCTTCCCCTTTTTGCATATTCATTTAAAACTAAAATTTCCTATTCTTAGCAAATCATAAAACATGCTAATCATACTTAAACCATTTTTCAAGGTAACAAAACACAAACCAATCAAACGTGGCATCTTGTCTTAAGGGCGTAACTCAAGACCATTTATAGGCAAGGACATAATAATTTACTTCTGCGCCAATGCGTGAGTCTCAAAAGGTCGAGTCGCGGCAGAAGGCGGAATTAACATTGTTCATAAAAAACACAAAACAAACCAAAACATGTGAGCTAAATTACGGTAACTCTGGTTCCTCAAAAAGGATACGTAGGCATTGGGGTAGGGCTCAAGCGATCACAACTTTATTTTTCCATATTTTATTTTCTCCTTTCTTTTGCATGCATTCTTCCTTAGCAATAAACAGTAAGCATAGATTAAACACACCCATAAGGTAGATCATAAGAGTGGATACCATGGATTACTAAGGGCGTGTGGGATGCTAATACCTTCCCCTCGCGTAACAGACTCCCTTACCCGATCTCTCGGTTGCAAGACCGTGACTTCTCCCTTCTCAGGTTTTCCTGATGTTTACCTTTCCCTTCATGTGGGATAAAATACGTTCGATGGATACTTCATTGTTTGATGAGTTTTAGCTGGTTATTTCACTGACAAACATTCATCTCTAATGGCGACCTTCACGGCCGCCCATGGAGGTAGCTGACCTAGGGTCCACGTGTGGTTGAAGATCTGGGTTGAAGAGGATGAAGGTATGAAGGTTCTGGTTGGGCTTCATCCGAAAACCTAGATTTGGTGGTGGTTTAGGGAGACTGAAGGTTAGAACTATCGATGGAGGCGATTTCTAATGATGAGGAAATTTATGATCGCCTGAGTTCTTAGAGAGAGGTCAGAGCCTCTCTCTCTCTCTAAAATTTATATAAGTGAGAGAAAGGGACTAGAGAGAGACGAAGAAGGAGAAAAATGAGCAATTGGAAAGAAGAACGAATATATAGCATCTCCATTTCCTTCGTACGCACGCATTACCATAATCCCTCAGTCAACATTTAATCAAAGCCAACCGTTTGTTATACTTCATAATCAACGCTCCAGAGTTAACCTCTGGTGGCCCTTTGATCTGAATCAAATGGTTCTGATCCCTCTAGCATACCATAGCATCCTTGGATTGTCTGCACATTGACTAAATAGACACATAATGTTGTTTTGGGCCAGACCCTATCTATTCCCACCCTTCTTTTACTTCCTCAACTGAAATCAACAACCCCTGCATAATTGGACTTAAAACTCTTACTAGGCTTAGTCCCTTGTTATTTAAACACCCACCTTTACTACGCTAAATAAAAATACACTCCCTATTATATTTTAAATAATTTATTTGTCTAATTTATTAATCTATCTTATTTAATTTTTTTACTTATTATTTGTTTATTTATCTTTTTTCAACATTATTTTTTCACTCATTTGCATCAAAATAAATTTTTCTTGTTATTATAATAAATATATAATTTATTTTTGATTAATAAATATAATATTCATAATAATTATAAAATAAAATTTCTAAAAATACTAACCTTTTTTATTTTTTAATGCATTAAACATTTTTTAATTAATTTCAACCTTGTTTCATTCAAACTTATTTTCAAAATTACACCATGCATTCAATATAGCTACGAACTTGAAAGGATCCTTCAAAGGATCATTCGAAAGCATTTACGCAATCTAATAAAAAAACTAACCAAACACATAAGAACTACGAAATTGGAGTCTGATTCTTCACAAGGAGATACGTATACACGCGGTTAAAACCAAGACGAGTCCCATAACTAAAAAAATTAAACATTTTTTCAAACATATGGAAACAATGCATTTAATAGAAATTTCCTATCTACCCTTAAACCTAAAATAGGAAGCACCTTTAGAAAATGGGAGACGAAGGGTGCCTAACACCTTCCCATCATCTAACTAACTCGCGAACTTAGAATCTCTAAACCATTAGGGTTATCCGTTCTTTTCCATCCTTAGGATAAAAAGTAGTGGCGGCGACTTGTATTTTTTTCCGGTTATAACATATGTTTCCAAATCTCTTTACATTTTTCATGGTGTTTTTTGAATTGTTGGGAAAGTGAATAAAGAAAATTACCTTAATAAAGCGGATACTTTGGCTATGGTTTACATATAGTTTGTGTTGCTATGGAGAAACAATACAAGAAGCATGAAGATATTCTGTAAACTTTATCATTATTTTATTTTTTCATAGCAACATAAATTAGATGAACTTCAACATTAATTCCATGAATATTTTCAATAAAAGATACGTTCGTGAAACATTTTATGTTTTATTGTGGTTTTGTATGTTGTTGTATGTTATTGGTATTTCATTTATAAAAGGTATGTTTTGTATATTATTTTTGTATTATAGATAAATGTTGATGTATGAGGGTGAGAAAAATACACAATAAAGGGGTGGTGAATTGTGTATCTAAATTTTTTTACTTTTATGAACAACAACTTCTGAATCTGACCAAGTTCAAATTCTTAGCTAGAGTTTGCATCAGCAGAATAGTTAAAAGTGCATAAGTAATAAGCAAATCACACATAAACATTATCCTGGTTCCTTTATAATAAGAGTAGTCTAGTCCCTTTTCCATGCAAGAGATTTTAACTATAATTAGAACCTGATTACTACTTGCTTAGACACACAAGTCCAAGACTTCTTGCTCAATCAAAACAGAAAGAGACTTCTTTCCTAAACACACTCGTTCAAGACTTCCTTGCTCAATCTAAATTGAAAGAGACTTCCTTGCCTAAACCAACTATTCATGACTTCCATGCTCAATCACACTAGAATGAGACTTCCTTGCCTAAACCAAATGTTCAGAACTTCCTTGCTCAGTCTTGCTAGAAAGAGACTTCCTTACTCAAACACTCAGTCTGAGACTTTCTTACTCAAATACACTGTTTGAGGCTTTTACAAATTTTAAACAAAGTGTTTAAGATTACAAAAAGATATAGCTGATATTAAATCAGAGGTAAAAATAATACATCACAAATAAAGACCTTGTAGCTTAAGATTTCTAAGATATACAAGTGTAAGAAAATCTAAAATCTATGTGCAATAAAACAACTTATGCACAAAAACTTAGAGAGCGGAACAATTATTGTTCTTTCTTGTTGTGTATTGTTGTAACTTACTTTGAATCTTAAGCTCCTTATATAGAGGAAACAAAAGAGATGTTGGAGGCTTTCTTGCACAAGTGTCTTTTCGTAAGAGGTGGTTTCCAAGAGAGAGATACATCGGAGTAGGTACGGTGAGAATATTCATCTTTTAAATATGTTTCTTTATCCATTGTATCTTTCTCAAGTAAGGCGTTTATAGGAATTTTGTAGTAGATTGAATAATTTGTGTCAATCAACCTTGAGCCTGGCATTAAAACCTCTAGTTGACTTTCTCCATAATTTTTGCAGTTGATAAGATGGAGCTATTTTGCACAGAGTATGGACTGAAGGATAGAAAAACACAAGAAAAGGGGTTTGAATTGGGGTTTTAAAAAAATAAGGCTATAAAACACGTTGGTTATCCTTGTTTATTTTGAAGTGAAAAATACTTCAGTCCACCCGTCAAGGTGATTTCGCCTCTCTCAATCGAGGTCTTAATCCACTAATAAAAGTTGACTACACAAATCACAAAGACAACTGTCAAAGTCTTCTTGAGATCTAACCACAACTTGTTTTCTCAAGGAAATACAGCTTTTAAACAAAATATAATGTGTGTTTACTAACGCTTCTAATAAGCTATATCACAACTATGATGTTTACACAAAATTGTAGCACTGAAAATAATCAAGAGATAAATGTATGAGAGAGTTTTTATTGCTCTTGTTTTGTATGTGTGTGTTTCTCTTTTCATCTTTCATAAAACTCTTTATATAGGCATATTCATGAAACCATTGGAGACATAATATTCTGATTTTGGAAGGTTGTTGACTTGAGATTTGATTTTCTTTCCAAAAATACAGATCTTGTTCCAGCCATAAAGTTTTAGTCGTTACTTTATAAATTCCATTAATGTGATGTCGACTCTACAACATTTCAGAGTATCCTAAGCTTGATTTCTTGTAATCATAACTTTGAATATGATAGATACATTTGAAGCTTCTTTGTTCTTTCAAAACTTTATATATCTGAGTATAACCTGCAGCTTGGTGCTTCAGAAGATTTAACATCATCACATCTATTTACAGGCGTGTTACTTGGATATGCTTCTGAGTTTGTATGCATATTCCTTTTAGAGCTTCATAGCGGAATTCAGTCATCATCTTCTATGCTTTTTCATCAGAACTTATCTGTACATCCAATCAAACGATTAGAGAGCATAATTGTTCTTTACAATAATCATGTAATTGTTATCATCAAAACTATTACATAGATGTATAACCAAACTATGTTCTAACAATATTCCCCTTTTTGATGATGACAAAACTTACATATTTTGATGAATAATTTTGTATTTTAAGAGAAATAAATTCATTGTAAAATAATTTTATTAGAGTCTCCCCCTGAGTTGAATATTCAGATACAATAGAATTAAATAATATGTAAAAACTTCCCTGAAGATGTTTGATTCAGAGCATATGATGGAAGATCTTAGAAGCCTATGTTGAAGGCTAATAAAGCATACCACAAGTTTAGAGTGATACTTCCCTGTCAACTTTCATAAACATTAAAACATAAGTTATGTTATTTGAAATGTTTGAGACTTAGTCCAGAACAGTTTGTATCAAAATATATTCACTTTATCCCCCTTTTGTCATAAGTCAAAAAGCAATAAAGAACATAAATTAGAACAAAAACTTATGCATTTAAAAACAAATACAAAACAACCAGGGGATAAGAAAGAAAGGAAACATAACAGAAACATAATAGGAGAAACAGAAGATGAGATCTAAGGTTGTGAAGGTTGAAGACGTGTGAATAATGATTCTAGAAGACCTTTGATCTGATTGTTGGATTTTTCTTGTTTGTGCAGAAATCCTTTAATCTTATTGTTGTTTTCATCTTGTTTATCAAACCTTTCCTTAACCACTTCATTCTCTTTCTTCAATTCATCCAGATTTTTCAGCATAAGAGACGTTGGAGCCATTTCTTCAGCAGGGACTGTTTCTTTAACATTCATACTAGCAAAATATTCTTCAATAGATTTTCCATTGTCTTGAAAGGTGATCCGAGGAAGAGGTTCAAGAGAGGGTTCTTGATTTTTTGGAAGAGATACCCAGGGAGTTTTGTCCAGATGAAGAATAGGTTTCCTTACCCATAGCTTCGGCACTTTTTCCTTGAAGACGTTCAGCTGATCATAAAAGTTCTGTTGAGCAATCTCGTAGATGAGCTCCTTCATCTTGAGAGATTTAGAATTAAACCATTTTCTGAACTGAGTATAGAGGTAGTCAGAGGTAGTTGGATTAAAATTATTGAAGCAAGTCTACTTCAGAGAGTTAACTCATTCTTGCATTTCTGTCTCAAAAACCAGCAATGATTTACCAACATCTGATTTGGATGGTTTTGGTTTTGGTTTTGAGATGGATATTTTATTAGAGGAGTTGATAAGTTTGTTCAAGGCTTGTTCATCAACTACAGTTTGTAGAGGATATTTTGTTAGACCTGTGGAAGTCTGAGGTTCTGGAGAGTCGAGAATGATAATAGGGGAGTTTTGTGGTGTTGATTCATATGGAACGGGAATATCTGGAATGGAAATGTTCTGGGATTGATTGGTGATGATATGTGGTGGTTGAGGATAATTGAGAGGGAAGGTTATGTCTGGTATTATTAGTGTGGTTTCACGCAATTGTTCAGAAACAATATTTTTATTTTCTGGTTAGGGAGCATCAAAGAGTGGATCATATTGATCAATGTCAGAGAGAACTTGTGTGAGTTCTGGCTGAGTTTGAGGAATATTGGTAGAAGGTGAATTGATCATATTTTGATTAGTGGTTGTTGTTGGATTGGTTATAGAGTTAAAATCATCAAAGGTTTGTTGTAAATTATATTCAAAAGGTTTTGAAGAAGAAGGTTCAAATGTTGTTAAAAGTGTTGGTTCAATAACAGAAATGAGAGAAGAGGTACCTTTCTTTTTAGCAGCTTTAGGAGCTTTGTGAGAAGTTCTTTCACCAACAGCTTTCCTTTCCTTTGACTTTCTGAGAGAAACTTCTATAGGTTGTTGTCGAAGATCTTGGATATTTACCTGTGGAGTTGTTCCATCTCTTTTGCAGGCCTCTAGATATCTGAAAACTATCTTAGGATATGAATCCAACTGGGTGAAAAGAGGAAAGATATCCAGAGGAATTCTTCTTTTAGAGATAACTTTCTTCACTATGCATGTTGGGTCCTTCTTGATGGTATCAATGATCTTCATCTTTTTGAGGTTTTTGGCATTGAGGGTTTTTCCAACGCATGTTTCCAGCAAACTAACTTGATGAGCTTCACTCAGATGTTCTATTTGCTTATTTTCTGTCAGAATATCTGAGATCAGCCTTCCCAAAGTAATCCAATCTCTTTTGGACATTTCTTCTTCTCTTTTTTCCTTGACTAAGGTCTTAAGATGATTAAACAGAAGGTGAGGTAGGTTGATTATGGCCTTTGTTGCAATGAAGTACATTAAATATTGTTGATCAATATTAATGTAGTCAGGAGATCTTGTTGGTTTTCTATGGTTGATGCATCCCAGAATGATTCTAGCCCAGATTCTTAGGTAGTCTTTCAGATCTTTAATCTTGTTGGAGGGTTGTCGCGAAGTAAAGATCTCTTGAGAGACTTTGTTCAGATCATATTCTTTTTTTTCCATATCACTACATTTTAATCCATTTCTATCTGACCAAAGAGCATTGCAATCAGATTCTCAGTGATGACGATTTTCTTCCCCATTACATGCGAGATAACTTGCTGATTTGATACTTTTGCATGAATACAAAATTCCTTGACAAGTTTTCAAAAAAACTGGACTAATCAACCTATCAAAGAATCTAGTAAATCCTTGAAACACAACATCAGGAATAAGATCATACCCATTTTCTTGCATTCTCTTGAAATCAACCATGAGCTCATAGATAACTTCAAAAAAATTGACCGGAGTGAGGAGAGTCCTTTCTGGTTCACCGTAGTTTTCTTCAATACGAATATAGGATGAAATAGGAATGGTTGTTTGAGAAGCAGGATCTTGAGAAGATTGTTTTTTATGAGAAGAGGAAGCATTTGTTCACAAATCTTAGGGTTTCAGAAAGAAAAGAGGAGAAAAACAAGTTCGGAGAAAACAAATAGTTTGTGAGAGTTGTGGTGAAAAGTGATTGTGAGAGAGGTGTATAAATAGCCAACAGAAAGAAAATAAACATGAAATTAATTTCAATTAAAAAATAAACATAATGATTAAAATCAATAAATGATTTCTGACGAAGGAGATAGCGTAAAGATATTTGAAATAGTTACCGGTGTGACTCGCGCCTTAATGCAGCAACTCAACCATTGATCAATCAAAGTGTGAACACGTGTTCCTTCTCTGATGATAACTTAACGTTTAAGATTGACAAATGTTGATATGGTGAACTGCATGATGCTATATTAAAATGAAACTTTTTAGTTATACGTTCAGATCTTCTAGATAGTTTCTGAGTCAATTTTCCTTCTCACTTCTGAAGAACTATTGCTCAGATGTTCATAATTCCATACTGAGATGTTTCAGAATAAAATTAAATTTTTCTTCAGCAAGTGGTTTTGTAAAAATGTTTGCCCATTGATGGTCTGTGTCTATAAATTTTAAGAAAAGAGTCCCCTTATGAGTAGAGTCCCTAATGAAATTGTGTTTAATTGCTACATGTTTAGCCCTAGAGTGTAAAATGGGATTTTTAGAAAGACAAATACCAGAAGTATTATCACAGAGGATATGAATGTTACTATCGTATATATGATAATATTCAAGATAACTTTTCATCCAGAGCATATGAGTACTGCATCCAGCTGAAGCTATATATTCGGCTTCAGTAGTTGATTGTGCAATGGTGGATTGTCTTTTACTGGACCAGGATATTAAGTTGTCTCTCAGAAACTGGAAGCTTCCATAAGTACTTTTCTTTCTATTCTATCTCCAGCAAAGTCTGCATCATAGTATCCTACTAATTTATATTCTCTGTATTTTCTATAACATAGACCAAGATTAGTAGTACCTTTCAGATACCTCTATAGAGCTTCTATTCTAATTTCTTACTTACCTCTTCCTTTTCCAGAATGCATGTAGAATGCATTGGAGTTTTGGATGGCTTACTTTCTGACATATCAAATTTCTTCAGAAGTTATTTAACATTTTTACTTTGATGTATGAAGGTTCCTTCGGAAGTTTAATTAATTTGAATTCCTAGAAAGAACTTGAGTTCTCCCATCAGACTCATTTCAAATTCTTCCTGCATAGACTTAGCAAATTCTTTGCCCAACGAGGCTTTAGTAGATCCAAATATAATATCATCTACATAAATTTGACAAATTAGAATGTCATTTTTAAATGTTTTATAGAATAAAGTTGCATCCACTTTCCCTCTGGTAAATTATTTTCCTAAAAGAAAGTTACTTAGTATTTCATACCAAGCTCTAGGAGCTTGTTTTAGACCATATAACGATTTTTAAGTTTATAAACATACTCTGGATGTTTTTTCTTTTTAAAGCCATGGGGTTGGTGCACATATACTTCTTCATCAATGCAAGCATTTAAAAAATCACTTTTAACATCCATCTGATAGAGAGTGATGTCATTATTTACAGAAAATGAAATTAAAAGTCTGATAGACTATAACCTGGCGACTGGGAAAAGGTCTCAGTATAGTCTATCCCTTCTTGTTGACTATAACCTTATGCAATCAGTCGTGCTTTGTTTTGACAACTTTTCCTTATTCACTTAGCTTGTTTATGAAGACCCATTTAATTCCAATGATACTGAAGCCTTTTGATTTCGGAACTAGATCCCATACATCATTTCAAGTAAATTGATTAAGTTCTTCATGCATTGCGAGTATCCAATCATTTTCTTGAAGTGCTTCATCTATAGAGGTTGGTTCGATTAGAGATACAAAACCCATGAGAGATTCTTTAGTATTTTTGAACATAGATATTGTTCTGATTGGATCATCCTTCTTTCCCAGAATCATATCTTCAGGATGTGCTAATCTGCTTCTGGACTATCTTTTCTAGATGGGTTCTTCAGAATTTCCTGTATTGTTGGTGTTGATATCTTTTTCTGCATTGGACTTTGTTTCAAAGCTTTTGTCTTTAGAAGATCTATCTTTAATACCTATAATTTGAACTTCTATATCTACAAAATGTTCAACTTGTTTTAACTTTTAAGAGCCAAGCTTATCATCAAATATGACACTAATGGATTCTTCCACAATTTATGTTTCTTTGTTTTATACTCTATAACCTTTTGAGCATTCAGAGTATCCTAACATGAAACACTTTTGTTCCTTAGAATCAAACTTGTTTAGATGTTCTTTGGTGTTCAACATATAAAAAATACATCCAAATGTATGGAAATAAACAATGTTGCGCTTTATGTTCTTCCGTAGTTCATATGGAGTCTTTTCCAGAATAGGTCTTATGGAGATTCTATTTTGAATGTAGCACGTTGTGTTAACTACCTCTGCCCAAAAGTGTTTAGCAGTATTAGTTTCATTGATCATGGTTCTGGCTATTTCTTGTAGAGTTCTATTCTTTCGTTCTACAACTCCATTTTTTTAGGAGTTCTAGGACAAGAGAAATCATGAGAAATGTCATTTTCATTAAACAAACTTTTCAAAACTTTTATTTTCGAACTCTCCACCATGATTACTTCTGACTTTTACAATTCTAAACTCTTTTTCATTCTGAACTTGGTTAAAGAAAGTAGAGAAGACGGAGTGTGACTCGTCATTGTGTCATAAAAACTTTACCCATGTCCATCTGTTGTACTCATCTACGGTCACTAATCCATACTTCTCGTCGCTGATGGATGCAGTTTTCAGGGGTCCAAAAAGATCTATATGTAGAAGCTATAATGATCTAGAGGTAGAAACAACATTTTTAGATTTAAAAGAAGGTTTTGCAAACTTACCTTTTTGACAAGTTTCACACAGAGCATCTGAGCTGAACTTCAAGTTAGGAAGTCCTCTGACCAGATTGAGTTTGTTAATCTGAGATATTCTTCTCATACTAACATGCCCCAATTTTCTATTCCAGACCCATTTCTCATTGTTAATAGACATAAGGCGTTTTACATTATTACTTTTCAGTTTATAAAGTTTAATCTTATAAATTTCGTTCTTTCTATTACCATTAAAAATTATTGTTCCATCTTTCTGACTAACTACTTTGTAGAACTTTTAGTTAAATATTACATCATAACCGTTGTCACTTAATTGACTTATGGACAACATATTATGCATTAATCTATCTACTAAGATAACATTAGTTATAGAGGGAAGTGTATCGTTACCAATGGTACCAGAGCCAATGATTTTTCCTTACTGATTTCCTCTGAAACCTACGTAACCTCCAGATTTAAGTTCCAGACTTTGGAATATATGCTTTCTTCCCGTCATGTGTCGAGAGCATCTAGAGTCCAAGTACCAAGAATGGTATTTCAACTTTGTTGTTAAAGACATCTGCAACATAGATGATTTTATCCTTAGGTACCCATATCTTTTTGGGTCCTTGTTGGTTAGAGTTTCTAAAATTTTAATTGAATTTTGGTTTATCATATGAGTTCACAAAATAAGACTCACTAGTGTATTTTATGTCATGTGTGTGTGTCCATGTGTGAAATGTGTGTTCATGGGTGTGTGTTTTTTTACCATGTCATCAACTTGTTTTGGTTGATATGGTTCTTCCCCTTTTGATTTCACATATCCTATTTTTTTTTGTCATTTCTGCTAACTCCATAGATCATTGAGGCCATCTTGCTTCTATCTATGTTTCTAGCTAGAGATTTTTGAAAGTTGTGATCGTATTCTTTTATGATGTTATCATAACAAGTTGAAACTTCTGAAATAAATTTTTTCTGAGCTTTTTGTAATTCATTTTTAATGAAGGATTTTTCATTTTTAAGTTTAGAATTGATTTCTTTCAGCTCAGAGCTTTATGTTTTTAGTTTCCTAGTTTCTTTAGTTTCAGATACTAGACCATGTTTCAGGTTCTTGTATTTGATTCGAAGTTACTGATATCTTTCAAGTGTTTCAGACAAACTATCTTCTAACTAAAATCTAGAGAATTTTGAGAATACCTCTTCTGAGTTTGATTCAGATTCTGATGTATATGTGTCTTCTGATACGTTGACCATTAATGCTATATTGGCTTGTTCATCTTCTGATTCAGACTCTACTTCAGAAGACTCTAAGTCATCCCATGTTTCCATAAGACTTTTCATCTTTTCTTTGACAAACTTCTTTTTCGGATTTTCTTTCAGAAGTTTGGAGCAGTCGCTTTTGTAATGACCTGGCTTTTTGCATTCGTAACAAACGACGTCTTTGTTGCTAGACTTTCTGTATCTAGAGGATGATGCAGAGTGATTACCTGATCTTCTAGGGTTTTTGAATTTCCTTTGTCTGTGCTTCCATAGATGATGGATTCTTATAGAGAGAAGAGATGATTTGTATTCTTCTGATGAGGATCCACCGGAGATTTCTTCTTCTTCCTGCAAAGCTTTAGTTTCATATTTTTTATTAAATTTAAGGGAAAAAGACTTTCCTTTCTTCTATGGCTCATCTTCTTCTAGTTCTATATCGTGACTTCTCTGAGAGTTGATTAGTTCCTCTAGTGATGTAATGTTCAGATCTTTGGCTAACTTTAAAGTTGTGACCATAGGTCTCCACTTCTTGGGTAAGCTTCTGACACTTTTCTTTACATGAGCTGATGTAGAGTATACTTTGTCAAGAACTTTCAAACCTGCAACCAGAATTTGAAACATTGAGAATGTTGTCTTAATAGTTTCATCTTCTTCCATGTTGAAGGCTTCGTACTTATGAATAAGTGCAAGAGCTTTGGTCTCTTTGACTTATGTGTTTCCTTCATGCATCACTTTTATAGATTTAAACAGTTATGAGTTGTTTCTCTATTAGTGATTTTCTCATACTCAGTATATGAGATGAAACTCAAAAGGATTGTTTTGGCTTTATGGTGGTTTTTGAATTATTTCTTTTGTTCATCTGGTCATCTTCTTTCTATCGATCTTCTGACCTTTTACATCGAGTGGATGAATGTAGCCATCTATTACCATGTCCCAGAGATCAGCATCATGAGCTAGAAAGAAACTCTTGATTTTGTCTTTCCAGTAATCGAAGTTTTCTCCATCAAAGATTTGAGGCATATCGTTGATTTGGTCCTTCTCATCATGGTTATCGTTGTTGTTATTTTGACTTGGTTCCACCATAGTGTTTTTCTTTCTTAGGATCTTTTTCTGACACGGTTAAGTGTTAGCACCCAGAACCAGGAGCTCTGATGCCAATTGAAGGATAAAAAACACAAGAAAGGGGGTTTGAATTGGAGTTTTCAAAAAATAAGACTATAAAACATGTTGGTTATCCTGGTTTGTTTTGAACTCAAAACTACTCCAGTCCACCCACTAAGGTGATTTCGCCTATCCCAATCGAGGTCCTAATCCATTAATCAAAGTTGAACACACAAATCATGAAGACAACTGTCAACGTCTTCTTGAGATCTAACCAAACCTTGGTTTCTAAAGGAAATACACTTTTAAACTAAATATATTGTGTGTTTACTAATGCTTCTAATAAGCTATATCACAATTGTGATGTTTACACAAAATTGTAGCACTGAAAATAATCAAGAGATAAATGTATGAGAGAGTTTTTAATTGCTCTTGTTTTGTATGTGTGTGTTGTTATTTTCATCTTTCATAGACCTCTTTATATAGGTAGATTCATGAAACCGTTGGAGACATAATATTCTGATTTTGGAAGGTTTTCGATTTGAGATTTGATTTTCTTTCAAAAATTACAGATCTTGTTCAAGCCATAAAGTTCCAGCCGTTACTTTATAAATACCATTAATGTGATGTCGAATTTACACTATTTCAAAGTATCTTGGGCTTAATTTCTTGTAATCATAACTTTGAATATGATAGATACATTTGAAGCTTCTTTGTTCTTTCAGAACTTTATATATCAAAGTATAACCTGTAGCTTGATGCTTCAGAATATTTAACATTCGCACATCTATTTCCTGGCGTGTTACTTGGATTTGCTTCTGAGTTTGTATGCATTTTCCTTTGAGCTTCATAGCGGAATTCAGTCATCATTTTTTATGCTTTTTCATCAGAACTTCTTTGAACATCCAATCAAACGATTAGAGAGCATAATTGTTCTTCATAATAATTATGTAATTGTTATCATCAAAACTAATACATAGATGTAGAACCAAACTATGTTCTAACATGGACAAACAGACATTTGTACTATGTTTCTAGTAAGGTGCTTTGAAGTTCCATTTGAACATCAAAGGCTGAGTCAACATGGTGCTAAGGTTTTATTAGAACATCATAGGCTGAGTCAATTAGGAATTATGGTTCTATTTGAAAATCAGATTCTGGTCTAGTAGAATCTGAATTGCTTCTTCTTTATAAGCCTTTTAATTTGGTCAAAACCAAGTTAATTAATAGCTTAATGATTTTGCACACTTAAGCAACTGTTAAGATACTTTATTGTTCTTTAAGTACTTTTGTTATCCTAAAAACCCAAGGAGTATGAACATACTTTGTTCCAATAGTCTCCCCCTTTTTAATGATGACAAACATAAGTATTTAAGAACAATGGTTGGTCAGTTTTAAAAATTTGACAACATCAGAGTCTGAGGTTTGTAAGCCCCCCTGGGTATAACAGATCATAGGTTGAGGTTTGTAAGCTCCCCCTAAGTTTTATCCAAATTATTTAAACCAATTTTAGTTACTTGACGTCTTTAGAGCCTAAGGTTTGTAAGCTCTCTCTGAGTCTAATAGTTCATATGTTAAGTTTTCTAAGCTCCCCCTAAGTTCTATATAAGTTATTAAACCTCTTTTTGTGATAAAAAAAGCATATATTGTTGATGTGGGTTCAGGATCTTGATAACAAACATAAAAATTGTTTTTATCAAACACTTTAAATACTCCAATATTTCTCCCCCACTTGTCATCTACAAAAAGTAAATGAATAAAAATAAATATAGAGAGAAAATAATAGATATTCCATTTTCCAAGAAACTGAAGAGACCACTTGAATAAGAACAAAAAGAGTAACTTCCCGGGGAGGAAATTTAAAACCATGTCATTTTTCTCAAAATGGAAATTTTGAGAAGTGAAAAGATGTAATAATGAGCAGATAGCATCTGTTAGTGGCTATTGGTGTTTAAACTTTCATGAATCAAGGATAAACAATACGCAACATGATTAATCTTCCAACGGACCATTATAAAAGCGGTCCTTCTAAGTTGAAAACCACACAAATCATCATTCAACAATTTATAAATCAAAAGAAATGAGTACTTCAGCTGAAAATTTCAAGACCTCCATTGTTTCAGAGACTACTTTGGTCAAGGACGCGAAGGTAGTGAAGCAGTGCTTTAAGCAGAGGCAAGAGGAGACCAAGGCTTTTGAAACAAGCATAGCTTATGAAACTTTGAAGCCTAAGGAAGCTCCAAATTAAAGGAAGTCAGGGAAGAAGAAGAGCCCCTATGGAAGAAGATTCTTCTTATTTAGATGAAGATGATGTCTATTTTGATTCAGATGATGAAGATGAACATGATTTTAGCTGGGGCAACTTTTTCAAGGCCAAACGTTTCAGATATTCTCTTTAATGTGTTGTATCTAAAATACTTTTGAATGTACTTCCTTCTTATATTAATGAAATTGTAATCAGTTTAAGTCAATGCATATTTACTTCATTTTCCATAAATTTCACAGTATAGATTAACAAAATGTGTGGGAAAAATAAATTTTAAGTAAATATGAAAAAAACTAATTTTAACTCATATTATTCAAACTGATTATAACCAATAAATGCATCTTCTTAGTACAGTCAAGTTGATTTCTATAACTAGGTCATACACACAGAAAGTAAAGAGGAGTTGTTTTACTACCTTTTAAAAGTTCATAAGGAGTTTTGTCAAGAATAGGACGAATAAATACCCTATTCAAGACATAACATGTCATGCTAATAGCGTCGGCCAAAAAATATTTTGGTAGACCACAATCATTGAGCATTGTTCTTGCCAATTCCTCTAAATCATGGTTTTCACGCTCCATAACACCATTTTGTTTTGGAGTTCTAGGAGTTGAAAAGTTATGTTCAATATCAAATTTATCACAATATTCTTCAAAGAGGTGGTTTTCAAGTTCACCTCCATTATCGCTTCGAATGACAACAATTTTAGAATTCAATTTATTTTGGGATAACTTGATGAAACGTGGGAAAGCCGCAAATGTTTCATCTTTGCTACGCAAGAAAATAGTCCAACAAAATCTAGAGTAATCATCTACAATTACAAAACCATAGTAGTTATTGCCTATGATTCTGGTCCGTGATTGTCTAAATAAATCCATGTGAAGGAGCTCTAAAGGTCTCAAAGTTGAATCAACATTTTTAGATTTAAAAGAGACTCTTATTTGTTTCTCCTTTTGACATGCATCACACAGGTGGTATTTTGAAATTTTTATTTTAGGTACACCAATTACTAAATATTTGTCAACTATTTTGTTAAATAAATCAAAGTTGACATGTGCTAAATGTTTATGCCATAACCATGAATCCTCACTCATGGTAACAAGACATTCGACATTACTCAAGGATACTTCTTTCAAGTCTAGCATTTAGATATTGTTTACAGTCACACCATTAAACATACAATCCTTATTTTCATTATGTACTATCGTGCAACTCTCTTTGGAAAAATTTACCTTATAACCATTGTCGCATAATTGACTAATACTAAGAAGACTATATCTAAGGCCTTCTGAAATTCTTGCACACATAATATCAGAAGTCAAGACTGATGTCTCAACAACACACAATGTTATGACATATGTTATAACATCTGCTGACAGAAAACATACTTGCTAAAACAGAAATATTATGCAGAAAAGAAAATTGCAGAAACTTAAAGAATACAATCAATTGTTAACCCATTTTGGTGAAAACTCACCTACTCTGGGGTCTACAAAGCCAGGAAGGAAATCCACTATCAGTAGTATCAATTCGAAGCAAAATTGTCCCAATTTTCACTTCCCATTTAATATTTATCTAGTGAAACTTCTACCTAGGCACCTCCTAGATATACAAACCCATCTCACTCCAAATCACCGCAGTGATATCAAATAATCTCAGTCCCAGGGAATGTCTCAAGAAACCAAAGAAGAGCACTCTTCTAAAACATAATACTTAGTTTTCTTAAAATCTTCACTAAGAACAATACTCAACTCTTTGCTTAAAATCTTATAGGAGAACAATAACTGGATAAACAAGTAACAATCAGTCAACTCAAACGAATCAAAAGATACATGAGTACATACAAAAAAACACGGGGAACCTAAGGAACTATCAAACCCTAAACTCTTATTGTTCACAAGGTTTTACAATAAATTTATGCTACTTAAAAAACTAGGTCTTATACGACTCCTTATATAAACTTCTGCAGTTGGGTTTGGACTCTTAAATCCAATACAATCCTCAGCTCTAAATACCTACAAAATCTTCTCCACAAAAATAGAAATGAAAAACAAATCTTTCAAATATTTCCTAAAAGTCTAAAAGTTATTTTTTATGAAACAAATCAAATCTGCAATTGTTCGTAAAAATACTTCATTGCCTGCGCCTATTATGAGTACTAGAAACCTCCATAATATCAAAATTTTCAATCAATAATTCAAGGACATTATCCAGTTGTCATGTCATGATGTTCTGTTGCAACATTTGATAAAACATTTGTCAAATAAGTACCAGCAAACTCTGATGTACCAGTTGGTCAAGATGTTATGACATCTTGCTTAACATTAGTCTACAATACATGTTTTCCCAATAAACATATTTTGATAAAATTGTTGTCAACTCATTATTTTACCAAATTTTTTGCCAACCATAAAACCACAGACCTAACGTCTTCAACTCATAGTATGGTCACATTGTTGTGATCACTGTAGGATACATAACCTTTCTTCTTCGCCATAAAGTTAGAGAATAGAGATATGTCTTTCATCATGTGTCTTAAATATCCACTATCGATAATTTATTTACCCGTCATAGAGTCAAGATACTCAACCTACAAAATCAAATAAAGGTGGTAGGTACCCAACTCTTATTGGGTCCTTGAGAGTGAGTGAAAGAATTGTTTCATTTGGGAAACCATTGGAAAGTACCTTTAGGAACTAAGAAGCACCTAAATTTTCATTTTTTCAATAGTATGACCTTTCTTGCAACAATAGTTACAAAGTGTAATACGGTTGGAGAACTGACTTTTTTTGCATTTTATCACAAATGTTGCGGATAGAAAGAGTCACCACCGACTCTTATTTTATCCAAGAAGGAAAAGGTGAAAAGAACAAGAAAGACCTTGAAGATTTTGAGTTAGAGGGGTTGGTTATGAAAAGGGAAGGTGTTAGAACCCTTTTCATCCGTAGTTATCTATGGGCTCTTAATCGCTTAGCTCACTTTGAAAATTTGCTTTTGTGTATGTGTTTGAAAATATTTTGAAATGCCAATGTAAGGCGAACTTTGTAATGATTCTTGTATTAATCCTCAAGAATGCGTACAAAGTGTTTGTTTGAAAATATTTTGTTTTGAAATTTGTGATATGAAAATGTTTTGTTTTGAAAAGTTTGTTAGCGAGCGATTAACAGTATTCTGCCCACTCAAGGACGTTCTTGTCATTTTCCTCCTCTTTTAGAGATAGTATTATCCATATTAATAGTTAGTAGGTAACCCCATATATTTGATGTGAAGGGACAATGTAGGGTCATCGTACGGTCATCGAAGGAAACTTATAAAGATGCTTTAGCAGTTTCTTAAGGGACTAGATCATTTTTCCAAAGGCAATGTCAAAGGGTCATCGAGGGACTATGATCTTTTGTATTGGAGGGACTTTGCTAAAGCATTAGTACGTTCGAGGGACATGGCCGTTAATCGATAGGTAACAAGAGAGGTTACCCTAGAGGTGTGATAGTCCAAAGTGTGTTCATTTCAGTTATTTGGTCTTGCAATTAGGATTTTCTATCGTTCATTTTTATCTTGCCATACAAACCCTAATTAATAACAATTGCATAAAATATAGTAGCAGAAGGTAAATCGGAAATGTAAACCTAGGTTATTACAGAGCTTTGGGGAAGTTACATAATAGTGAAGTGTAGAAAATAAAAAATCTACAACTATTACATACAAGGAGCAGTTACATAAAAGAAAAATGCAGAAAAAATGAAGCTACCTTATTACAGTTGAACGTGTCCTATACACTTTACCTAGGAAATAAAAATAAGATGAAAATAGAAGAAAAAAAATGTTTTGGTGATTTTTTATGAAAAAAAAATGATTTAGGATAATTAATTAAATAAAACTAAAAAACCTAATTAATTTTAATTAATAGAAAAAAGGTTAATTTTGAAAAAAAAGTTGAATTAAAAAACCTAAAACCTAATTTATTTTAATTAAATAAGGTTAATTTTGAAAGAAAAAAATTTAATTAAAAACCTAAAACCTAATTAATTTTAATTAATAAAAAGGGTTAATTTTGAAAAAAAGTTAATTAAAAAACCTAAAACCTAATTAATTTTAATTAATAAAAAGGTTAATTTTAAAATTTAAAAAAAAACGTTAATTAAAAAACCTAAAACCTAATTAATTTTAATTAATAAAAAATGTTAATTTTGAAGAAAAAAAAGGTTCATTAAAAAAACCTAAAACCTGATTAATTTTAATTAATAAAAAAAAGATTATTTTTATTTAATGATAAATAAAAAACCTAAAACCTAATTCATTTTAATTAATAAAAAAAGGTTTATGTTAATGATAAATAATAAAAAAGAATTAAGTTTTCCAAAAAATAGATAGGAGAAGAAGCATTCATGGAAAATAGGGTTAGAAAACAAAATAGTGCAAATGCCAGGGGTGGGTGTTGAACCCACGCCCTTTGAAGATGTGAAAAACACAAGAAGGGGGTTGAATTGTAAAACTTAAATCAAATGCTTAGACAACACTGTATTTTTATCCTGGTTCGTTTGATCTCAAACTACTCCAGTCCACCCATCAAGGTGATTTCGCCTCTCTCCAACGAGGTCTTAATCCACTATATTCAAAGGATTACACAGCTACTTTAACAACTGTTAAAGCCTTCTTGAGTATAACCACAAACCGGTTTATCTCAAGGAAATCTTTTACAAATGAGTTGAACAATGATGTGTTAACGTTTTCTAATAAAACTATATATCACAACTGTGATAATACACAATTTAAGCTTGGAGTAAAACTGAATTGCTAAAGCGTTTGAGTAAGCGTGGTTTGAAGGCTCAGCAAAATGTATGAGTGCATGCGTGCGTCTTTTCTCACACAGACTTGTTTATATAGACAAGGTAGAGATACGTTGTCCATAAAGCCATTTTAATGCTGATAACGCACTTTCCTTTTTGAGAAGATCTTGTCTTGAAGAGAGTCGTTAGCATTTAATCTGTCTTGAATACTTAGTAACGCTTTAGAGTCTTCTTTGCTTTAACTTATGCTGACGCTTCTGAGTGCTGATGACTTGGTAAAGATCTTTGATCAGAGTTAGAGTGTATATGTTTATGCGCAGATTCTGGTCATCAAGCTTCAGCGTATGATCTGGTAGCTTCAGCGTGTAGCATATGTTACTGATCTTCTGATGCTGACATATTACTGATCTTCTGATGCTGATGATGTTGATGCTGATTCCATCAGAACTTCTGTATATACAAAACATTGTTTTAAGAAGCATATTTGTCTTATATATAAATCTTACAATTTATTTATTCTTTGTATTTTGTTATCATCAAAACTCTAATTAAGGGTTGTAGAATCAAACTATGTTCTAACACCCTTTGCCTTCACAACAGCATGGCATGCCAAAAAATTGATATGGGAAGAAGCATCAATGAAAAATAGGGTTTATCCTGCATAGTTATACCTCAGAAGCATATTAGTAATGTTAGTATGCATCAAAACAACATGAAAACAAAAAATACAAATTACAAAAAAAACAAGGAAATCAGAGATGAATGTATGTGATTTTCAGGCCCTTTGGATCTTCAAGATTTATCCATTCTTACCCTACAATACCTCAGGGATTGATTTGGATGATTGGCTTGCCTGGAGAGAGGCTAAAAATAGAGTTTGAAGTTTGCCCTAGTTTTAGATAACTTTGGAGTTTTTTGGAATAGTGATCTGTTGCCAAGTTTTTTTCGTGTCTTTGTTGTTGTCTGAATATGATATATATATATATATATATATATATATATATATATATATATATATATATATATATATATATATATATATATATATATATATATATATATATATATATATATATATATATATATATATATATATATATATATATATATATATATATATATATATATATATATATATATATATATATATATATATATATATATATATAGAGAGAGAGAGAGAGAGAGAGAGAGACAAAGAGAGGGGGGGGGGGGGGGGGGGGGGGGGGGGGGGGGGGGGGGGAATTAGGTCAAAAGATGTGGGCTTGGACCTTTGTATGAAATCCATGATTTTTTTAAATTTATTTTGAATTTAAATAAATAAAATCAAAAATAAATGGAATAAAAATCAAAGGGGTGTATGAATAGGTTCAGAGGTTCACTATAAGGCCTAATACACGTTTGTACCTTGAAACACAAGCCCGTTATAGCCCAAAAACTCAACTTTGATCAATTTGGGTTTCATGCATTTTCTTGAAATTTCCCAACTTGTGCCAATCATAACTCTCCCAATTTGTATCATATGAAGGTGATCTTGGACTTTTTGGAAATCTCAAGATGTCCCCTGCAATCTCTATGTTAATCATTTTTTCATTTGAAGAGTTTATCTTGATGTGAGTTTCCTTGACAAAAAGTGACTTTTTGTTGACTTTTGAAATGACCTATAATGTTTTGGCTCATATCTCTCAAATGAAGCATTTTTTGGATTTGAGCTTAGAGAGACAAAGTTGTAGAGAATTGAATTTTCTTCAAAATGATATTTGATTGAGAAAAATATGATGAAGCATGTGGAAGTTATGCTTAGTCAAATTTCAGTTGACTTCTCCTTAAGAAAATCCTAATTTAGTAACTTTTGACTTTTGATGAATCTTGAGTTTTATTGACGAATCATGAGAAACCCTTAATCAAATTATTAATATAAATTTAAATTATTTATGTTGACCAAAAATCTTGAACTTTGATTGTATGTTGACCACGATTGACTTTTTACCCAATATAGTTGATTTTAAGTCATCTGAGCAATTGACTGAGCAAACTTGTGATGCAAGACTTAAAATTTGGCATGAGAATTACTTGAGACATATGAGAAACCATGAAATCCACTTGACGCATTATAAGCTCAAATTTCCTTGAGAAAAGTGAAACCCTAGTTGTAGGTCAACTGCTTAGGAGGTTAATTTGTCTGATCAAACATTGAGTAGCCTTGAGCAATTAAAAACCATATGAGCATGAGGAGGTGTCTTAAAGAAAATGGGAGGGAAACTTTTGGGGTACAACAACTTCCCATGTTCAATCTTCTTAAACCTGAAGAGTTAGATTGGCATGTCTTCCATTCATGATCTAAAGGTGGAAGAGGATTGAACACTTAAGTGCCCAGAAATTTACACTCGTCGGTGCATAAAGTAACACTGTTGATTGATAGTATTGCTTGAATGGGCTTGAAGATTCCATTTGGAGAGATGATAAAATGTCGTCGGGGATGGGCTTACAGACTCCATCCAAAGTAACTTTTGGTAGGAGTATCATAACGAGTCTACGCCTAACTGTGAAGAATGTTTTTCAAAAGGAATGTGCTCGCTAGAATTCAGTCTCTGGGGGGAATGCTCTTCAGAATAAATTTCTCAATGGGAATGCTCGTCAGAATTCAGTCTCTGAAGGAATTCATTTGGTCATGCATGAATTGCCCCGTCTTATTTCGAGAATTGATCTACAATATGTTTTTCATTGGTAAACTCGTCCTGTTTCAGGAATTCATAACGCTTGGTCGTATAGATAGTTTCCCCGTCCTATTTCGGGAAATAATCTAAGACTATTTTTTGTTGGTAAACCTGTCTTGTTTCTGGAATTCATATTGCTTGGTCGTATAGATAGTTACCCCGTCCTATTTCGGGAATTAATCTCTAACCCGCTTTTGTTGGTAAACCCGTCTAGTTTCGGGAATTCATACTTGTGATACGGTGGCAGAACCGACTGCTAATACTGGTTTGCGTTTTTTGTTTGCAAATGTCGCGGTAAGCAAGAGTCGCAACCGACTTTTATTTTATCCAATCAGGAAAAGGAAAAAGAACAGAAAAAACCTTTTTTCGAGAATATTTATGAGTACGGGGGTAGGTTATAGAAAGGGAAGGTGTTAGCACCCTTTCTATCCGTGGTTTTCCACGGGCTCTTAGGTACTTGCTCATTTTTAAATTTCTTGTGTGTGCTTGTTTTGAAAAGTTTTGTTTTACTTCGTGTTAACCCTTATTTCTGTCCTCAAGAGTCTTACAAAGTTGTTTTTGAAAACTTTGTTTGGAAAGTGTTGGTGTGAAAAAGTTTTTGTTTGTTTGAGCAAGTACCTAGGAACTAATCTACCTACTCGAAAAAAGTCTGTTCGTTTTCCTTTTAGACAATTCTATCCTATTATTGAGAAATAGGTAGCATCGTCGTTGGAGTTTTAAGGGACATTCGAAGGGACATGTACGATCACAAAAGCAATGTTAAGGAATGTTAGTAATAATCCTAAATCCTTAAAGATCTTTTTCCGAGGCAACATCCGAATGGGTCATCTTAGATCTTTCGGGGCTAGAGGACGACCACTAACAAACCCTAGGAGTGAGCATGTGCATGTGTTTGATTTCAGTTAATTTATCTTTGCACAATTAGGGTTTTCTACTGTATTAATTTTCAGTTAGTCTTTCCATACAATCCTATTAACATACATCTAAGCAGTTTATAGTTTGCATAAATTAAAATGCGGGAAAGTTTAAAGGTCATAGCTATTATTGGGCTTTTGCAGATACATAATTATCTTGACTGAAAATAAAAATGCGGAAGTTTAAAACCCTAATTAATCTATTATAACCTCCAAACAGTTACAATAATAATAAAAAGAATTAAAATGCGCGCGGCAAATTAAATGCGAGAATGAATTTAAGAGTCCTAAAAATCTAATTGAAAAATATTTAGGTTATTTTTTTGAGAAAAATTAATTAGGTTATGTACAAATTAAAACCCTAATTCTAATCGATTTAACTTATGAAGAAAAAAACAATTAAATTGCCCTAAATAATTAAACTAATTAATTAATTAAAGAAACAAAATATTTTTTATGAAAAAAAAAAGATTTTTTAGTTTTTTGTGATTTTTTGATTTAATAAAAAAACTGATTTTTTGTGTTATTTTTGTAAAAAGAAAATAGTCAAAACAATTAAAAAAAAGAATAAAATAGAAAAGAAAAGAGATTGGGCCTGTTTGAAGCTGAGAAGGGGGGTGTAATAATGAATTTGCAAGCCCAATCCTTGTTCAGCCCACTCCATGCGTGTGATCCAGTGTTGGTCATGCCTGGAGAGTGTACCATGGTCCTTCCTTAATTGAACGTTGGATCTGGAATGTGAACGGTCCATTGGCTGGATTGTAGTAGTGCATGGTAGGCGCCTGGAAGCATGGGATATAAAATATGCATGTAAACCTTAGGAAAATAATAAAACGTTGGGACCTGGGATCGAACCCAGGTCCTTTCGCTTACCAACGTGCGCCTTTGCCACTGGACCACATGTTCTTATTTGTTATAATAATAAAAACAATGAATAATATATAAAAACAAAGTGGGTTACTGAATTAAAAAAATGCGCGTTTTATTTGAATGGCCCAATGATGGTTGAACATATCATCGTCTCCTTCCTCCTTTGTCGTGTTAGGTATAGAACCTTTACCTACGGACAAACTTCCATGGTTGTAGCCCTGCATCTTTCGAAAATCTCAGACAAGCAAGATAAATTAATTCCAAATATACCAATCAACTCGTTATGATCTCACGAGTATGATGGCATCCTTCTTTTGCCCTAATTTTCCCTGTATCAAAAAGCCCTAAAACGGCCATGAAAACCCTAACAATGGCAAACACGTATACAGGCATCAAAGCTTTAATTAAACCATTCAAACACATTGCAAATATGTCAATGAACACAAATATATCATTAGAACATGTTTATGATGCAAGAATTGCAGTAATCGAATTTGAAAAAAAGAGGCAAAACGCATGGGTGTTATGTGATAATTATGGGCTTGTGGAAGCTAGTAATTGATCGTGCTAGCTTCTGGGAAGGTCTAGGAAATGATTGGGAGTGTTGGAACGGCTTGAATTACCTTCTAGGTCCAAAAACGATGCAGCACTTTTGTCCAATTTTTTTAGTTTTAGTATGGCGTTTTTCCACTGCAAATCCTCGCTCTCTTGGCTTGGTTATGTTCTGTATTTGTACTAGAACGAATTAGGTCAACAAAAACGCATTGTATCTTGGTAAATTAAGGAGATTGGATTTGATTTTATCCTTGTATGATATCTTTCCAAAATAGGCCTAATCATGCCAATTTTTGCTTCAATTTGCTTTGCACGATTTGATCTGATATGCCAGCTTGATTAGATTGTGATTCCTACAAAAAATTAGATCAAAAATCAATCTTTTGTATTTTTTGCAATTTATTTGATTTAATTTGGATTTTAAATAATAAAAAATCAAAATAAAATAAATAATGAAACAAATAAAGTGTAGATGCTTATTTGGGTCGTGGACCATGTCACAAACAAAATTTAAACATGAGAAGCTAGGCCCATTTGACAAAAAAATGCACTTTTGAGCATATTTGACTTTTGGCAATTTTGCAAAAATGGTCAACTTTGACAAGGCATATCTCCTCCAATTTTAACCCTAGAGAGGTGTTCTTGGACTTTTTAGAAATCTTAGGATGTCCCCTAAACAACCCTTTTGGTTTCATATAAATTGGGTCTTCCATGTTCATGTAAGAAGCTTTGACCCAAAAGGTGTTTTTGTTGACTTTTTAAAAGGACCTATAATGTAGAAATTCATATCTTTTGATGAGTGCATATTTTGAACTTGTGGGCTGAAGCTGAGTTGTATAGAATTGCATCCTCTTCAAAATGAGCCTTGGATGGAAATTTTATGATAAAATATGAAGAAGTTATGCTTGGCCAAAGTTTGGTTGACTTTTCCTGAGAAACTCTAATTTAGCAACTTTTGGGTTTTGATGAATTTGGGGCATTACTTGGGGAATCATGATCAAACCTTGATAAAATGATGAATATCAATTCAAAATGTTGGTGTTGACCAAAAATCTTACAGTTTGACTGTATGTGGGCCACAGTTGACTTTTGACCTAATATAGTTGATTTTCAGGCATCTTAGTAGTTGACTGAGCAAACTTCTTGTGCAAGGCATGAAACTTGACATGGATGATCTTGAGAACATATTAGTACCATGAAAGGCATTTGGGACCTTTGTACTTCAACCATCCTGATAAAAATGGAAACCCTAGTTTGAGATACATTGCCTTAGGAGAGAGTTTGTCTGGTCAACTCTTGGACATCCTTAAGCAAGTTGGGGACCTTAATGGGTATGTGTTGAGTAAAATAAGAGGGAAAATTTTGTGGTACAAATGCTGCCCCTGTTCAATCTTCTTAAACCTGATGATGTAGATTGGTTGTCTGCCTTTCGTAGTCTGAAGGTGAAAGATGATTAAACACTAAGTGCCCAGAAATTTGCACTCGTCTGAGATGGTGTTGGACTGTGTAGGTAGTATCCAGAATGGGCTTACGTATGCAATTTGGAGGAGATGACAGAAGGCTGTCGGAGATGGGCTTAAAGATGCCATCCAGGATTATGACAGAGAGTCGTCGGAGATGGGCTTAAGAATGTCATCCAGAATAATGTTGATTTTATGAGATATTCCTTCGATGAGAATTCTTGTTCCTGTCGTTAAGGAGGAATCTGCTGAGGAATGTTGGTCTCTATCCTGGGAGAAATAGAATTTTAGGAGCTTCAGTTGTCCGTTACTTTACTGGGGAATCGTCTCTTAGTTGAGGAGATGAAAATGAACTTCTATCTGGTCGTGCTCCAGGCTTTACAGTGATTTGCTGAGGATTATAAGATTAACTGCTATCTGGTCGTGCTCCAAGTTTCATAATGACTTACTGGGGAGATGATACTAAACTTGCTATTTGGTCGTGCTCCCGACTTTGCAATTTCTCAATTCTTATCTGGTCGTGTTCCAGGCTTCAGAAGGAATTAAGTGGTTTTCTGGTCGAACCCGGGTTTCAACTTGAATTTAAGGCGTACTAATATCCGGTCGTTTCTAGGCTTCAATAGTAATTAGCCGAGTAAACTGCTATCTGGTTGAATTCCAAGCTTTGCAGTACCTCATACTGTTATCTGGTCGTGCTCCAGGTTTCACAGTGTCTCTTGCCGCTATCTGGTTGTACTCCAGCCTTCACATCATCTTATACTGTTATATGTTTGTGCTTCAGGCTTCACGGTGTCTTATACCACTATCTGGTCGAATTTAGGCTTCGCAGTGTTTTGGAGAAATCAAGATATTATCCGATCGATTTCCGGGCTTCATAGCTTAAATTTGAGATATACTACTATCTAGTCGATTCCAGGCTTCATAGTATCTTGTACTGTTATCCGGTCGATTCCCGGGCTTCACAGTATGATGGGGGAATTAAGCTGTTATCCAGTTGATTTCCGGGCTTTATAGCTTGAATTTGAGATATACCACTATCTGGTCGATTCCAGGCTTCATAGTATTTTGGAGAAATCAAGATATTATCCGATCGATTTCCGAGCTTCATAGCTTGAACTAGAATAGAAATCTTAGTATCGATTTGACTAAACCAGGGAAAACTTGTGAGAACTTCAACTGGGAGAGAAATATTAGTATCGATTTGACTGATCCCGGGAGAGGACTCGGATTAACTTTGACTGGCATAGAAATCATGGGAATCTTAGTGGCGATTCGGCTGACCCAGACGAAAGTCTTAGAACGTCTTCAATTAGAATAGAAACCTTAGTGTCGGTTTGACTGAACCAGAGAAAACTTGTGAGAACTTCAACTGGGAGAGAAATCTTAGTATCGATTTGACTGATCCCGGGAGAGGCCTCGGATTAAATTTGACTGGAATAGAAATCAAGGGAATCTTAGCGGCAGTTTGGTTGACCCAGACGAAAGTCTTAGAACATCTTCAACTCGAATAGAAACCTTAGTGTCGGTTTGACTGAACCAGAGAGAACTTGCGAGAACTTGATTGCATCTTTCTCTGAAAGGTAAAGAGTTAGTTGTATGTAATGTCATGATGTATGAAATGTATTGAGTAATGATGTTCTCAAAATAAATGAGATTGTGCTGTATAATATGTATGCACATGCCATGATGTATGGATATGCAATGCTATTGTGATATTCTCTAGCTGGGGAAAATAAATCCTGGACTGCTGCTGGAGAGTATAAGGAGTTGAGTTCTTCGTTTCCGTTGGGGGTAGTGACCGAAAATGATTAGAGGGGGAATGACTCTGTGGGGAAGAGAGATACATTGTTTGAAGATCTACTGATTTGGAGAAATAAAATCAGCTGGGGATGAACTTCCTTTGCTGGAAAGAAGAGCTCTGTTGGAGATTAAGCTTCCGCTGTCAGAAATAAACTCTGCTCGGGAGATGGCTTTATAAACTGCTCATGGTTATAAAACTCAGTTGGGGAATGCAGATATCAGCTTTCTGAAGGAACCTGTTGGGGAAGTAATTCCTGCTTGGGGATACGGAGTTCGGACTTTAGTTGTCTCGGCCCTGTGGGGAGTATAGGTATCACTGGTTTATATGTGATAATGACTTTGCTTCCAATTGTCTCTGCCCCTTGTACCATGATGGACGGGGTAACTGTCGGTATTTAGGTTTTGTACGAGTTTCTTTGAGTCCTTAGTAACTGTCTTTCTGTTTTATATGCATATATTTGTGAACAGTAATCATATTCAAATGCATATGTCAAGAATAAAACATTGGACGTTTTTGCAAAACAAAATAGAAAACGGAAAAAACAAACACAGAGTTTTGTACTTAAAAGACGCTTTCTATTGATTTGAAATTCGCCTATAGCAGGCGTTTTTTTACAAGGAGGCTGACGCTCTAGTAAGAGAACACCGTCGTAAAAATGAAAATTATTACAGAGATTGTGTAAAAAAAGAAAATAGCTATGTGTAGTGATCCCATTGGGTTTCAATTCTGCTATTGCCCCTATGTCTTTGAGCATCTCCTCACTTTGCTACTTGTTCGAAGCTGACTGGATTGATCGGTACTGTTTGAGCTTGATATCTGATTACTGAGGTCTGATCGCAAGGTGATCCAATGGGACATAGTGATACGCTTTAATCCCTAAATTTTTCCTGGACCGCCCTTTCGGGTTTTCAGTCCATCGGGATACCCTTTTTTGCCCAAGTCGCCCTTTCGGGTTTTCGACTTGCCGGGTGTACAAATTTTTTCATTTTTTATCCCTAATTTTTGGCCGAAACCTTTTGGTTCGCCGGGATGACCTTATTTTTGCCTAGGTATGTCAACCTAGCGGGTCTTTATTATGCATAGTATTTTTTCACTATGTCCGCATTAACAGGGTGTGGAAGGTCGTCACCATCCATGGTGGTCAGAATCATGGTTCCACCGGAAAATATGTTCTTGACTACAAATGGTCCCTCATAGGTGGGAGTCCATTTGCCCCTGGGATCACCCTGCGGCAGTATGATGCGCTTGATTACCAGATCCCCTACTTGATACACTTGTTATCTGACTTTCTTGTTGAAGGCCTTGATCATCCATTTCTGATACATTTGACCATGGCAGACAACAGTAAGTCTTTTCTCGTCGATTAAGTTCAATTGATCAAGTCGAGTCTGGATCCAATCGTCCTCGCTCAAACCCGCATCCTTCATAATTCATAGAGAAGGGATCTGGACCTCTATGGGTAGGACAACCTCTATGCCATATACCATAGAATAGGGTGTTTCCCATGTCGACGTATGTGCTGAAGTACGGTACCCGTGAAGAGCAAATGGTAACATCTCGTTCTAGTCTTTGTATGTCACTGTCATCTTTTGTATGATCTTTTTAATATTCTTATTATCAACTTCGACGGCCCAATTCATCTTCGGCCGGTAAGGAGAAGAGTTGTGATGCTGGATCTTGAACTGTTTACACAGATCGGTGATCATTGAATTGTTGAGATTGGTACCATTGTCCGTGATGATTCTCTCAGAGATACCATAACGACAAACCAGGTGATGTTTGATGAACCATGCCACCACATTCTTAGTAACCGTAGCAAAGGAGGCAGCCTCAACCCACTTCATGAAGTAATCAATGGCCACTAGGATGAAGCGATGCTCGTTGTACACGGTAGGTCTGATCTCGCCGATCATGTCAATGCCCCACATTGCAAAGGGCCATGGAGCTGTCAAGACGTTCAAGGGAACTGGAGGTACATGCACCTTATCAGCATAGATTTGGCACTTGTGATAGGTTCGAGAATGCTGATAACAGTCGGCTTCCATATTGGACCAGTAGTATCCTTCCCGTAGGATCTTCTTTGCCATGGTATGTCCACTAGAATGAGTGCCAAAGGTAACTTCATGTAGGTCTACCATGATCCTCTCTGCTTCGCTCTTGTCTACACACCGCAGTAAGGTAGAGTCATGATTGCGCTTATAGAGGATTCCATTGCTGAGGAAGAACTTTGCAGCAAACCTTCTCAAAAATTTCTTGTCATTAACAGATGCCCCCTCGGGGTATTCTTGAGCCTCGAGATACCTTTTCACCTCATGAAACCAAGGTTTTTAGGCTACCTCCTCAGTATCAATCTCACAGTAGTATGTCGGTTCATCCAACCTCTCAATAGTGATTTTGGGGGCTTCATTGTCCCACCTGACCTTGAACATTGACGACATAGTAGCTAGCGCGTCCGCTAACTGATTCTCTTCTCGTGGGAAATGTTCAAAGGTGATCTCTTCAAAATGCAGCAGCAGTGTCAGTACATACTCTTTGTAAGGGATAAGGTTCGGGTCTTTCGTATCTCACTCGCCTTTGATATGACTTATCACCAAAGCGGAATCCCCGAATACACTCAAGAACTTGATCCTTAGGTCAATAGCAACTCGAAAATCCATAATACATGCTTCATACTCTGCCATGTTGTTGGTACAGTTGAAACATGATTGGGCAGTGAACGGAGTATGACAGCCCTTGGGAGATATGATTACGGCGCCAATATTATTTCCCAATGCGTTTGAGGCTCCATCAAAAAACATAGACCATCAGGATCCTTCCTCAGTTCCTTCATCCAGTCTAGGTTCTTCACAGTCGGTTACTAACATGATGTTCTCATCCGAGAACTCAAAATTCATGGACTGGTAGTGATCCATGGCTTGATGCGCCAAATGATCAGCTAACACACTTCCCTTGATTGCTTTTAGGGTTGTGTATTGGATGTCGTACTCGGTCAAGATCATTTTCCATCTTTCTATTCTTCTGAAGAGAGCGGGCTTCTCGAAAATGTACTTGATCGAATCCATCTTAGATATCAACAAAGTAGTGTGGGTCAACATATATTGTCTCAGTCGACGAGCCGCCCATGCCAAAGCGCAGCAAGTTTTCTCGAGCAGTGAGTGTCTTGTTTCAGAGTCGGTAAACTTTTTGCTAAGGTAGTATATTGCGTGCTCTTTTCGACCAGACTAGTCATGCTGCCCCAGCACACACCCCCATTGAATTATCTAGCACTGTTAAGTACATTATCAAAGGTATTCCTTCAGTCAGAGGCATCAGAATAGGAGGCTCTTGGAGATATTGTTTGATCCTGTCAAAGGCGACCTGGAATTCATCATTCCACTTTACCACTTGATCTTTCTTCAGAAGCTTGAAGATTGGCTCACAAGTAGCAGTCAAATGTGAAATGAATCGGGCAATGTAATTTAGGCGTCCCAAGAAACCTCTAACTTCCTTCTTAGTACGGGGACCCGGAATTTCTTGTATGGCCTTCACCTTTGTAGGGTCTACTTGAATACCTTTGTCACTGATGATGAACCCCGGTAGCTTTCCAGACCTTACCCCGAAGGTGCACTTGTTCGAATTTAACCTCAGCTTGTACGTCTTCAACCTATCAAACAGCTTTTGTAGATGATCAAGAAGTTCTTCCTCAGTTTGAGACCTGGCTATCATGTCATCGACGTAAACCTCTATCTCATGGTGAATCATGTCATGGAACAGAGCTACCATAGCTCGCTGATAAGTTGCCCCGACATTATTTAACCCAAACGACATCACCTTGTAGCAGAAAGTGCCCCACTGTGTAACAAAGGTTTTCTTCTCCATGTCTTCAGGTGCCATATTGATCTGATTGTTTCCATAGAAACCGTCCATGAAGGAAAAGACTTTGTGTTGTGCGGTGTTGTCAACCAGAACATCAATGTGGGGAAGCGGGAAGTCATCCTTCAGGCTTGCCCTGTTCAGGTATCTGTAATCCACACACATTCATACTTTACCATCTTTCTTAGGTACTGGAACCACGTTAGCAACCCACTCCGGATAGGAGGTGGCATCTAAGAACCCTGCGTTGAACTGCTTCATAACCTCTGCTTTAATCTTCTCTGACATCTCAGGGCGCATACGACGGACATTTTGCTTTACCGGAGGGCAGTCTTCTTTAGTCGGCATACGATGAACCACTATATCCGTGTCTAGTCCCAGCATGTCTTCATATGACTAGGCGAAGATGTCGACATACTCGTGCAACATCTATACCAACCGTTGTTTGACATTAAGCTCCAGATTTGCACCTATCTTAACCTCTTTTATGTCTTCCTCTGTACCCAAGTTCACTGTCTCAACCGGCTCTTCATGAGGTTGTATGGCCCTTTCTTCTTGCTGTAATAGTCTAGCAAGTTTTTTGGGTACCTCACAATCTTCCTCACCTTCGTTATCGGCTTGGTTGATCCGATTTTCAAAGTCATAATGAGCAGTAGCATAACTGTTCTCAATGGGATCCGGAGTGGATATGAATCTGCATTTGGATATGTGAGTGTGTGTAAGAGCATAGTTGTATAAGTGATTCCTCCCCTAATGCCTAAGAGAGGGACAATAGGGAATTCACCATAGCGATCGATGATAGTAACACCTTACAAGAACTGTAAACACCAATGAATGTCTGAATGCATAAGGGACATCAGTCGATGAGACCATCTTTTACCCTGTTCATTCTTCAAAGTAGATCTGGGTAGGTGCGAAATAAACCACCTAGCCAATAGAGGAGTGCAACACTGGAGGGTCCCCCTTCTTTTTAGAGTGCGAGCATGCAGAGAGTGTAGAATATCCCCAAGTAATATAGGTACCGGATTCCGAGACAGAAAAACCTAGATTGTGCTCACATCTACGAGTTGATCCGCATTAGGGAATAGTACAATCCCATAGACAAGGAGCGCCAAAACCTCTTCAAAAGCTTGTAGATCTAGGGTATCCCAAAAATAGTAAGCCCTCTCGAACAGAAATTGAACCAGAAGTCCTTGAACACTCCATCTGGTTTCCCAATTTGTCACTATGTCAGATCGTTGTAAGGAGAGAGCTTTAGAAATTTCTTCAGGTTTGGGATGTCTTTCCGTACCGCTGAAAGGTAGCTGATCAAGAATGGGTATCCCTAATAACTGAGAAAATTCCTCCATATTAGGCACCAACTGGTAATCCGGGAATGTGAAACAGTGATGCAGAGGATCAAAGAACTGAAACAACCTTTCAACATTTCTTCGTCAGGTTTTGCAGTGACCAAGTTGAGCAACCGACCATGCTTTTCAGTGAAAGGAGAGTTTTCGGGAATCCTTACTGCCAAGTCCCTTAATTGAGGAGATACTTTCACTAGGTTAATCTGAATAGTATTCCTGTGGGCGGATGCCATATCCTACAAAACAGAGCAAAGATGAGCCCTAGAAACCCTTGAAATAGTTAGTATGATATGCTATGGTATGATGTTTATGATGTCATGATAAATCACATGTATAGAAAACACAGAAAAATCACACCAAGTCCTTAAGTTTAAGTCCTGCTTGAGTTTTAAGGTCATACTCTCTTGAAGCTAGATTGGTTTGACCTGTCCTATAAATATGTAATTGGGTTCTAAAGGGATCTCAATATCACCAATATTTCCCCCAGGCCTTGTTCAATCAACGATTGACTCGTAATCAAACAAAACTCAGAAGTCAAACCTCAATGAGTGTAGCATCGAGTATCTATCGACCTTGGGCATACACCAAAGTCGGCCATCTCGCTACGTCCTACTGGCTAAGTTGTGCAATTAAAGATTCTAAGGTCAGTTGATGGTTTCTGACACCATGCGGCGGCCCCGTACATCTCCCTGATTGACTCAAGGGTTACGGGTACCAACCAAAATGCCACATCAACGTAGCTACTACTTCAACCGTGTCGGTATACCCCAGCACAGCTCCCTCACAGTTTATTGCTACTTACCTAAAAGGTGTTTTCCGATCCGGGTGTAGGATCAAAAAACCCAAACAGTTCCCATAAATTAAAGCAAGAAAGACAATCAAGAGAAAGAAATTAAATATGACCTAGATCCTAAGGTTTACCCCACTTTATATTTTATTCTCCAGCAGAGTCGCCAGTTCTGTGATACGGTGGCAGAACTGACTGTTAATATTGGTTTGTGTTTTTTGTTCGCAAATATCGCGGTAAGCAAGAGTCTCCATCGACTTTTATTTTATCCAATCAAGAAAGGAAAAAGAACAGGAAAACCTTTTTTGAGAGGTTTCTGAGTACGGGGGGTAGATTATAGAAAGGGAAGGTGTTAGCACCCATTTTATCTATGGTTTTCCACGGGCTCTTAGGTACTTGCTCATTTTGAAAACTTCTTGTGTGTGCTTGTTTTGAAAAGTTTTGTTTTACTTCGTTTTAACCCTTGTTTCTGTCCTCAAGAGTGTTACGAAGTTATTTTTGAAAACTTTGTTTGTGAAAGTGTTGGTGTGAAAAAGTTTGTTTCTTTGAGCAAGTACCTAGGAACTAATCTACCTACTCGAAAAAAGGACTGTTCATTTTCCTTTTAGACAATGCTATCCCATTATTAAGAAATAGGTAGCATCGTCGTTGGAGTTTTTTAGGGACATTCGAAGGGACAAATACGATCATAAAAGCAATGTTAGGAAATGTTAGTAATCATCCTAAAGCCTTAAAGATCTTTTTCCGAGGCAACATCCGAATGGGTCATTTTAGATATTTCGGGGCTAGAGGACAATCACTAACAAAACCTATACTTCATGACCGTTTACCGAAGGCAACCGGAGTGGAGTAAACCCTAGGAGTGAGTATGTGCGAGTGTAATTTTCAGTTAATTTATCTTTGCACATTTAGGGTTTTCTACCGTATTAATTTTCAGTTTGTCTTTCCATGCAATCCTATTAACATACATCTAAGCAGTTTATAGTTTGCGGAAATTAAAATACGGGAAAGTTAAAAGTCCTAGCTATTACAAGGCTTTCGCAGATACATAATTATTTTGACTGAAAATAAAGATGTGGAATTGAAACCCTAATTACTATTATAAACTTGGAGCAGTTACAATAATAATAAAAAGGAAATTAAAAAATGCGCGCGGCGACTTAAATGCGAGAATAATTAGCAAACCTAAAAAAATCTAGTTGAAAAAGATTTAGGTTAGTTTTTTGAGAAAAATTAATTAGGTTATGTACAAATTAAACCCTAATTTCTAATTGATTTAAATTATGAAAAAAAGGAATTAAATTACCCTAAATAATTAATCTAATTAATTAAGGAAATAAAATATTTTTTATGAAAAAATGATTTTTATGTTTAATTAAATAAACCTAAAAAACTTAATTAATTTTAATTACTAAAAAATGTTAATTTTGAAAGAAAAAAAAGGAGAAAGAATTAAGTTTGCCAAAAAAATAGATAGGGGAAGAAACATCAATGAAAATAGGGTTAGAAAAAAAATAATGCAAATGTCAGGGGTGGGTGTTGACCCAAAAATTATTTTAAAACTTAAAATTAAATTTTTAAAAAAAAAACCTAAAATTAATTATTCGAGTTTATTATGAAAAATTATGAAAAATTATGAAAAATCAAAGGTTTGTGAAAAATGTTAGGTTTTATGAAAAAGGTTTTAAACAGAAAGAATGAAAATAGGTAAAAGGATAAATAGAAAGGAAGAAAACCAAAATCAATAGGGGTGGTTGTTGAACTCATGCCCTTAACCTTCTCAGGATGTTTGTCTCGTTATGCATTGGTGGTTATTTTGTTTTGGCCTCAGCATTTTGTAATAACCCTGCACGGGATCCTGTCTAAATCTGCAGTGTTGAATCTCATGAACACATTAAATAAATTACTATATCATGAAATACAAATAAAGCAAATATATGAAATTTTGAAATATTAAAATCTATATGGCATGTATGAATGCTTCTATACCCTTTTGATCATGGAGATCAAACCAGCTTTACCCTTACTGGAGAAGTAGTAAGATGTGGGTTTGTAACAAGGTTTATAATAAGGATTTCAAGATTTTTAGGATTCTTGAAAGAATTTGATATTTTGACAGGGTTGTGGCAAATGTTTTTTTTCGTTTTTCATGTCCTGTTTGTGTGAAAAAAGTGAGATTATATAATGGAAATTAGAGAAAAAATATGGGCTTTGAATGTGCAATTGGGCCTCCAATAACCACAAGCAATAGTGCAGATTTTTATGCACTTGAGTCCGTCACGTTTCAGGCTAAATCGCAGTGGCTTAAGTGCAATTTTTGATTTTGAAATGTGAAGACAAAATATATCATACATTGAGAACTAACTCCTTTTCAAAAATGGGCTCAATCGGATAAATGGTGAATTAGTTATGAATTTTTGAAGTTTCGCCTCAGACATGCTTATTTTGGCCTCCAGTGTCAATTCTGACACGTTCTTCAATAAAAAACTGGTATTGATAGGAGCATAACCCGGTCCTGACTTTAGAAGAAAAGTTGTAGATATCTGAGTCAGTGACCTTGTGTAAAAATATGGACCTGATCCGATAAAAGTTAACCGAGTTATGAATTTTCAAATTTTCGACCCAGATGAAATAATATTCAGCATTCAGGATTTTCGGCGCGTCACGCGCACTCTGGGTAAAAAACGAAGGCCTTTTGGATACCGTTCAAACTCGATATCTCCTATGAAAATGTATCCAACTCAATTTGTAAAATTTTGGCGCCATAACCAGCTCAATACGATGAAAATCGACCAAGTTACGATTTTCTGAATATGATGCAAATAAACTTCTGTCATAAATTTTCTGTATAAAAATACTTGATAAATCCGCATTTTTGAAGATCTTCTGATTAAAATTGGCTTCCATCCGTGAGAGATGAAAAGGTAGATGACATTAAGACGGAATTTTGGCCACCAGAACGGGTTCAAAACAAGCCACGATCTTCAAGTTATGAATTTTTTAGTGCGTAAAAATTGCACTTTTAGCACACTTTTTCACCACGTTTCTTCGGGAAAACTCACACATTCGGAGACCTTCTTTAAAGAATTGACTCTTGAGCCGAACCTGAATTTGATAATACGTTATCAGAGATATCTTGACAAAAGAACACCTGAATATGACGTGCCGGGTTGGACTTATGAATCTTTAAACCCCGAATCGTTGCAAAACAGCGAACCGATCTTGAGCACGGAAAATACTCTGAGAACATCCATTGGCGAAATAAACGTCACTTGTAACTTGAAGAAGCTTGCTAAATATACCTTGATTCCATAACCATAAAACCAATGATATGCGTGTATGTAATAATGAAATGTAAGCCAAAAGGTCGAAATAAAGAGGGTAAATTTTGGGGTACAACAGCTGCCCATGTTCAATCTTCTTAAACCTGAGGATGTAGATTGGTTGTCTGCCTTTCGTAATCTGAAGGTGGAAGATGATTGAACACTAGAGTGCCCATAAATTTTCACTCGTCTGAGACGGTGTTGGACTGTGAAGGTAGTATCGGGAATGGGCTTACAGATGCCATTTAGAGGAGATGACGAAAGGTCACTGGAGATGGGCTTAAAGATGCCATCCGGAAGATATGATGGAGAATCGTTGGAGATGGGCTTAAAGATGCCATCTAGAGGATGTTGATTTCCCGAGATATTTCTTTGATGAGAATTCATGTTCCTGTCGTTGAGGAGGAATCTGCTGAGGAATATTGATCTCTGTCTTGGGAGAAATGGAATTTTAGGAACTTCAGTTATCTATTACTCTACTGGGGAATCATCTCTTAGTCGAGGAGATGAAAATGAACTGCTATCTGGTCATGCTCCAGGCCTTACAGTGATTTGCTAAGGATAATAAGACTGACTGCTATCTGGTCGTGCTCCAAGTTTTACAGTGACTTACTGGGGAGATGAGATTAAACTTGCTATCTGGTCGTGCTCCAGGCTTTGCAATCTCAAAAACTTTTATCTGGTCGTGCTCCATGCCTCATAAGGAATTAAGTGGTTATCCAGTCACATCCGGGTTTCAACTTGAATTTAAGGCATACTAACATCCGGTCATTTCCAGGCTTCAATAGTAATTGGCCGAGTAAACTATTATCTGGTCGAATTCCAAGCTTCGCAATACCTCATACTCTTATCTGGTCGTGCTCCAAGTTTCATAGTGTCTCTTGCCTCTATCTGGTCGTGCTCCAGACTTCACAACGTCTTATACCATTATCTGGTCGTGCTCCAGGCTGCAGTAAGTTGGGGAAATTAAGTTGTTATCCGGTTAGTTTCCGGGCTTCATAGCTTTTTTAAATGGAATAGAAATATTAGTATCGATTTGACTGAACCAGGGAAAGGTCTCGAGCTGTCTTCAAATGGGAAAGAAATCTTAGCATCGATTTGACTGAACCGGGGGAAGGTCTCAGATTGACTTTGACTGGCATAGAAATCAGGAGAATCTTAGCGGCGATTCGGCTAACCCAGACGAAAGTCTTAGAACATCTTCAACTAGAATAGAAACCTTAGTGTCGGTTTGACTGAACCAGAGAAAATCTTGAAAAGTGTTGGAATATCTTCAACTGGATTAGAAACCTTGGTTTCGGTTTGACTGAACCACAGAGAACTTGTGAGAACTTGATTGCATATTTCCCTGAAAGGTAAAGAGTTAGTCGTATGTAATGTCATGATGTATGAAATGTATTGAGTAATGATGTTCTCAAAATAAATGAGATTGTGCTGTATAATATGCATACACATGCCATGATGTATGGATATGCAATGCAATTGTGATATTCTCTAGCTGGGGAAAATAAATCCTGGACTGCTGCTAGAGAGTATAAGGAGTTGAGTTCTTCGTTTTCGCTGGGGATAGTGACCGAAGATGATTAGCTGGAGATTTACATCCATTCTGCTTGAGAACATTTTGCGGGGGGAGACTCTGTCTGATAATAATCCTACGGGGGAATGATTATGTGGGGAAGAGAGATACTCTGTTGGAAGATCTGATGATTTAGAGAAATAAACTCAGCTAGGGATGAACTTCCATTGTGGGAGAGAAGAGCTCTATTGGAGATTGAGCTTTCGTTGTCAGAGAAATAAAATCTGCTCGGGAGATGGCTTTATAAACTACTCATGGTTATAAAACTTGGATGGGGAATGCAGATATCATCTTTCTGAAGGAACCTGTTGGGAAAGGAATTCATGCTTGGGGATATGGAGGTCGAACCTTGGTTATCTCGGCTCTGTGGGGAATATAGGTATCACTGGCTTGTATGTGATAGTGACTTTGCAACCAACGGTCTCTGCCCTTTGTACCATGATAGAAAAAGTACATGCAGAGATTTTGTGGATGGATCTATGTCGTGATTGTACTTGAACATGTATTTAATGAGCGTCAGGATGACATCCGTCTCTGGATCGTATCTAAATTGTACTTGAAACATGTGTCGAATGAGTGTCAGAATAACATCCGTATCTGGATCGTATCTGAACTGTATTTGAAACATGTGTTGGATAAGTGTCACAATGACATCCACCTTTAGATTGTATCTGAACTGTATTTAGAGGAGAATCTGGAGTAAGTATCAGGATGACATCTGTCTCTGGATCGTACCTGAACTGTTTCTAGAAGAGAAATCTGGAATAAGTACCAGGACAACATCTGCCTCTAGATCGTACTTGAACTGTTTCTAGAAGAGAAATCTAGAATAAGTACCAGGATAACATCCGTCTCTGAATCGTACCTGAACTGTTTCTCAAAGACAAGTCTAGAATAAGTATCAGGATAACATCCGTCTCTAGATTGTATCTAAACCGTTTCTCGATGTATGAAAATCTTGAATAAGTAGCAGAGTGACACCCGTATCCGGATTGTATCTGAACTGTTTCTTGATGTATGGAAATCTTGAATAAGTAGCTGAGTGACACTCGTATCTGGATCATATCTGAACTGTTTCTCGATGTATGAAAATCTTGAATAAGTAGCAGAATGACATATGTATTTGGATCGTATCTGAACCATTTTTCGATGTATGAAAATCTTGAATAAGTAGCAGAAGGACATTTGTATCTGGATCGTATCTGAACCGTTTCTCGATTCGGGTGCTCTTGATAAATTTTGATCAAGGTATAAGTCTTCCACTGATAGACAGGTTACGGGACATAGTCATACATTTTAAATCCCTAACTTTTGCCTGGACCGCCCTTTCGGGTTTTCAGTCCACCGGGATACCTTTTTGCCCAAGCCGCCTTTTTAGGTTTTCGACTTGTCGGGTGTACATATTTTTTCATTTTTTATCCCTAATTTTTTCCTAAACCCTTTTGGTTCACCGGGATTCCATTATTTTTGCCTTGGCGTGTCAACCTAGCAAGTCTTTTTTTCATGCGTAGTACTTTCCGACTTTGTCCATGCTTTCAGGATATAGAGAGTTGTCACTGTCCATAGTGTTATGTTGTAGTACTGTCAAAAATGTTTTCTTGATGGAACATGATTCGTTGCTGGAATGCGTGCGTAATGCCCCAAGTGATTCAGATGGAGATCTTCCCCTGGTTATTTGGCCCTTTTGGAGAGACTGCCCCAGGTGTGTTTAGACATCATGTCATGCCCCTTGCTTATGGAAGACCTGTTATTGGAAGTGTCTTTCCCACTGAGGTGATTCTATCCATTGAGAGGATGTATGTTCATTGAATATCCATTGTGCGGATTTCTTTGCTGTCAAACAATTAGTCATATGCAAACAATGTCATTTAAAGAATGCAAAACTCATGTCTGTCTTGAAATTTTTTTGGAAATGGGTTTTGTGTAGTAAAACAAAATTCGCAAGAATGTGATATCAACTCAAGATTCGTAACAAAGCCTACAGGAGTCAGGATACCTTTGTAACAGTATGCTCTCAAACTAACCCATGCTTCAGCTAGGACTTTTAAGGGTTATAACGTGGCCTGGTTCACGGTTCAAGAAACAAAGGATAAAGGCTCAAATTTTATTTGTACCCAACCCGCTCTTCGTGATGTTCTTCAGTCCTATTCTCAGTTAATTGCGCGTTTAGATCCCGATTGAGTATGGAATTTGTGCTCTGATACTTGGTGATGATTTGTTTTGAAAAGGCAGTCATTTTTGTAATCTTCTTTTTGTCGAGGATTTGTAGTAACCTCTTTTTTTTGGTTTTCGTTATCCCTTCTTTTTGCCTGAACTATTTCTTTTGTGATTATAATCAGCGGGATGCCTCAATTTTTATCTTAAGTCTCCTTCATAGGTTTTGACTTAATGGGCTTTTATTTCGAGAAATAATGACTTCCTATCTTGACGATTATATGGAACCATCACCGTTTTTTGTTTTGGAAGGACGTCTTCGATGCCATTCATTATGTACGAAGCGGCAGATTGTGACTGAATGCGCCTCTAAATTAACTGAGAAAACTACCCTGCCCCAGGTTATGATTAAGGGTTTTAATTTGTGTGAAAATAAAAACTCCTACTTCTTTGGCTCGAAGGGGTTGACTAGGGATTATCTTCCTTATAACTCCATTGTTTAGGATTTGAAATAATGCATGTACATCGTCAGCGGGGTCTGTTCAAAAGCATACTGTAGAGATTGTGGTATCATTTTCGTCATCCTCCCTCTAAGGCTTAGAGTTTTTAATCGAGAGTTGAATATCAAAAAAAGGAAGTATAGAGAAGTTTAAGCATAGTGAAAACAGATTAATTCAAGACAAACATGTATAATGCATTAATGAAATAACAAATTTTTGACATGACAATAATTGTTCGAATAAGCAAAGAAAATACAAATTGAGAATTTAGTGAACAAAAATGTTTTCAATCCTAGCCATGTTTTGGCACGGGAGCAATGATCACGTTGGGAGTCTCTAGAGGGTCGAATTCAATCTCTTTGGCATCAATCATATCCTTAATTTTGTTCTTCAGAGCCCAGCAGCCATTTGTATCATGTCCAGGACTATCAGAATGGTATGTGCACCTTTCGCCGGGGTGTTAACTAGGAGTAGAAGTATTGGGATTTGGCAGAGGAGCATTTAATGTAATCATCCCTTCCTTCAACATGTATTGTAACGCTTGAGCTAGTGACATGTTAATTCTGGTGAACTGTCTCTTAGGCGTGACCTCTTTATGTTGAATCCCCTGTTGGTGTCGTTGCATAGGCGTAGCATTAGAGACCAGTATTGCCCCCACAGATTGATTTTGGTTGTCTTCCTTATTACAACCCTTCTGGCCATACACAGCATTGGCTTCCCTCTTACCAGCAAGTGGCTTCTTCTCAGAATTAGAAGATGCAGTCATCGGGATCTTCCCACTCTTGATACCACTTTTGATCCTTTCTCCAGTCAGAACCATCTCTGTGAATCCAGATGAAGAACTCTCAATCAGCAGATTAAAGAATGGGCCAGTCAGAGTGCCCATGAATATATCTACCATTTCCCGATCATTCAGAGGAGGTTGTACCCTGCCAGCTAGATCCCTCCATTTCTGGGCATATTCTTTGAAGCCTTCGCTAGAATCCATAGACATGCTTTGAAGTTGTCTACGAGTTGGAGAGAGGTCAGCATTGTATTGGTACTGCTTGTAGAAAGCAGCAGCCAAGCCTTCCCAGGTATGAATGTCTGTTCTTTCTAACTGGTAGAACCACTCTAGTTGCGTGTCAGCTAAACTTTCTTGGAATAAATGGACCCATAACTTCCGGTCAGCAGTGTGAGGCTGTATCTTCCTCACATAGGAAAGGAGATGCATTTTAGGAAAAGAGACCCCGTCATACTTAGAAAATACCGGTGCCTTGAATTTTGGGGGGATGAAAACTCTGGAGACCAGACCCAACTCTTCAAAATCCAGCCCAGGAACCTTCTAGATTTCCATAGCACTCAGACGCTCTTCTAACTGCTTATACTTTTCATCATCCAGAGGGTACTGCTCCTCATTATGATCAGTTTCATTGTCAGACTCTTTAGGACTAAGGTTCTCTTCTCTGGCTTTGCCCTCTTGATTCTCTCCCTCTTTAGATGAAGAAGCTAAATCAACAACCCGTCTTGGCGGCCCTCTGAACCTTCTGCTCATATGTGCCACACTGACTGTCCTCTTGGTCTTCTTAGTGTTCTTCTTAACAATCATAACCTTCAGCTCTTCCTGTCCTTTGGCCAGAGCCACAATCATTTACTGGAATTGCGTGTTCTGAGTCTGAATATCTTTCACAGTTTGTTCAAGAGCCATTGTTGAAATAAACAGCGGAGGAGATGAGAAACCTGTTATGAATCCTGTTATGCAGTGATATGTATGATATGTATGCAATGTTTTCAAGGATTCTTAAAGGCTCAAATTTGCTTAAACAAAAAGGAACAAACGTGAATTGTATTAGTAAACTTGAATTGTTACAAAGAATGTATTTTGAGAGTACAATTAAGCAAAATAAAACAAAAAGAAGACTAGGTTTCCCATGAGCGCATCCTCTTTGGCGCGATGTAGGTGTTGATATTCCTCTCTTCATGAAGTAGCCTAGTGAGTTCCAAGACCTTCTTCTCGCTGGCATAAAATTGGGCTTCAAACGTATCCTACTCCTCTTTAAGCTGAACCCAGGACTTTTGTAACTCTTCGTGATCAGTTGGCATGTCTGGATGAAGAACAAGATGAGGAGTGTCTCCCTCGGAAACTGGTTCCATAATCAAGGTCAGATAGCGGGATAAGGCATCATAAGAGTTTGAGCACGGGCTCGTACCCATCTGAGATAAGGCTCGAGAGGTATGGAATTCTTATGCCCAAGTGTCTTGTTGTCAACCCTATGTACCATATTCCAAGTTTGTATGAACCTTTTGCGGTAAACCTGAACATCATTCTCATAGTTGAAGGTGATTCCTTGAATAAGTGTATCATGAGGACCATCCCTTCTCGCATAACCAAACTGTCATAATGCTAAGCAAGGGTTATAAGTGATTCCTCCCCTAATGCCTAAGAGAGTGACATTAGGGAATTCACCACAGCGATCGATGATAGTAACATCTTCCGAGAACCGTGAACACCAATGAGTGTCTGAATGCGTAAGGAACATCAGTCCATGAGACCATCTTTTACCCTGTTCCCTCTTCAAAGTAGATCTGGGTAGGTGCGAAATAAACCACCTATCCTATAGAGGAGTTCAACACTGGAGGGTCCCCCTTCTTTTTAGAGTGCGGGCATGCAGAGATGTAGAATATCCCCGAGTAATGTAGGTACTGGATTCTGAGACAGAATAACTTGGATTGTGCTCACATCTACGAATTTATCCGTATTATGGAACAGTACAATCCCATAGACAAGAAGCGCCAAAACCTCTTCAAAAGCTTGTAGATCCAGGGTATCCCAAAAATAGTAAGCCCTCTCGAACAGAATTTTAACCGAAATTCCTTGAACACTCCCCCTGGTTTCTCAATTTGTCACTATGTCGGACTGTTGTAAGGATAGAGCTTTAGCAATTTCTTCAGGTTTGGAATGTCTTTTTGTAACGCTGAAAGGTAGTTGATCAAGAATTGGTATCCTTAATAATTGAGAAAATTCCTCCATAGTAGGCACCAACTGGTAATCCGGGAATGCAAAACAGTGATGCAGAGGATCGAAGAACTGAAACAACACTTTCAACATTTCTTTGTCAGGTTTTGCAGTGACCAAGTTGAGCAACCGACCATGCTTTTCAGTGAAAGGAGAGCTTTCGGGAATCCTTACTGCCAAGTCCCTTAATTGGGAAGATACTTTCACTAGGTTAATCTGAATAGTATTCTTGCGGGCGGATGCCATATCCTACAAAACAATGCAAAGATGAGACCTAGAAGCCCTTGAAACAGTTATTATGATATGCCATGGTATGATGTTTATGATGTCATGATAAATCACAGGTATAGAAAACACATACAAATCACACCAAGTCCTTAGGTTTAAGACCTGCTTAAGTTTTAAGGTCATACCTTCTTGAAGCTAGATTGGTTCAACCTGTCCTATAAATATGTAATCGGGTTCTAAAGGGATCTCAATATCACTGATCTTTCCCCCAAGCCTTGTTCAATCGACAATTGACTCGTAATCAAACAAAACTCATAAGTCAAACCTCAATGAGTGTAACATCGAGTATCTGTCGACCTTGGGCATACACCAAAGTTAGCCATCTCGCTATGTCCTACTGGCCAGGTTGTGAAATTAAAGGTTCTAAGGTCAATTGATGCTTTATGACACCACGCGGCGGCCCCGTACATCTCCCTGATTGACTCAAGGGTTACGGGTACCAACCAAAGTGCCACATCAACGTAGCTACTACTTCAACCGTATCAGTATACCATAGCACAACTCCCTCACAGTTTATTGCTACTTACCTAAAAGGTGTTTCCCGATCCGGGTGTAGGATTAAATAACTCAAACAATTCCCATAAATATAAAGATAGCAAGACAATCAAGAGAAAGCAATTAAATATGACCTAGATCCTAAGGTTTACCCCACTTTATATTTTATTCCCCAGCAGAGTCGCCAGTTCTGTGATACGGTGGCAGAACCGACTGTTAATACTGGTTTTCATTTTTTGTTTGCAAATTTCGCGGAAAGCAAGAGTTGCCACCGACTTTTATTTTATCCGATCAGGAAAAGGAAAAAGAACAGAAAAAACCTTTTTCGAGAGGTTTCTGAGTACGGGGGGTAGATTATAGAAAGGGAAGGTGTTAGCACCCATTCTATCTGTGGTTTTCCATGGGCTCTTAGGTACTTGCTCATTTTGAAAACTGCTTTTGTGTGCTTGTTTTGAAAAGTTTTGTTTTACTTTGTTTTAACCCTTGTTTATGTCCTCAAGAGTGTTACGAAGTTATTTTTGAAAACTTTGTTTGGGAAAGTGTTGTTGTGAAAAAGTTTATTTGTTTGAGCAAGTACCTAGGAACTAATCTACCTACTCGAAAAAAGGTTGGTTCGTTTTCCTTTTAGACAATGCTATCCCATTATTGAGAAATAGGTAGCATCGTCGTTGGAGTTTTTTAGGGACATTCGAAGGGACAAATACGGTCATAAAAGCAATGTTAGGAAATGTTAGTAATCATCCTAAAGCCTTAAAGACCTTTTTCCGAGGCAACATCAGAATGGGTCATTTTAGATCTTTCGGGGCTAGAGGATAACTACTAACAAAACCTATACTTCATGACCGTTTACCGAAGGCAACCAGAGTGGAGTAAACCCTAGGAGTGAGCATGTGCGAGTGTAATTTTCCGTTAATTTATCTTTGCACATTTAGGGTTTTCTACCGTATTAATTTTCAGTTTGTCTTTCCATGCAGTCCTACTAACATACATCTAAGCAGTTTATAGTTTACGTAAATTAAAATACGGGAAAGTTAAAAGTTCTAACTATTACAAGGCTTTCGCAGATATATAATTATATTGACTGAAAATAAATATGCGAAATTGAAACCCTAATTACTATTACAAACTCGGAGCAGTTACAATAATAATAAAAAGGAAATTAAAAAATGCGCGTGGCGACTTAAATGCGAGAATAATTATAAAACCTAAAAAAATCTAGTTGAAAAAGATTTAGGTTAGTTTTTTGAGAAAAATTAGTTAGGTTATGTACAAATTAAACCCTAATTTCTAATTGATTTAAATTATGAAAAAAAGGAATTAAATTACCCTAAATAATTAATCTAAATAATTAAGGAAATAAAATATTTTTTATGAAAAAAATGATTTTTATGTTTAATTAAATAATCCTAAAAAACTTAATTAATTTTAATTACTAAAAAATGTTAATTTTGAAAAAGAAGGAGAAAGAATTAAGTTTGCCAAAAAAAGATAGGGGAAGAAACATCAATGAAAATAGGGTTAGAAAATAAAAATAATGCAAATGTCAGGGGTGGGTGTTGACCCAAAAATTAATTTAAAATTTAAAATTAAATTTAAAAAAAAAACCTAAAATTAATTATTCGAGTTTATTATGAAAAATCATGAAAAATTATGAAAAATCAAAGGTTTGTGAAAAATGTTAGGTCTTATGAAAAAGGTTTTAAACAGAAAGAGTGAAAATAGGTAAAAGGATAAATACAAAGGAAGAAAACCAAAACAAATAGGGGTGGTTGTTGAACTCACGCCCTTAACCTTCTCAGAATGTCTGCCTCGCCGTGCATTGGTGGTTATTCTGTTTTGGCCTCAGCGTTTTGTAATAACCCTGCACAAGATCCTGTCTAAATCTGCAGTGTTGAATCTCATGAACACATTAAATAAATTACTATATCATGAAATACAAATAAAGCAAATATATGAAATTTTGCAATATTAAAACCGATATGGCATGTATGAATGCTTTTATACCCTTTTGATCATGGAGATCAAACCAGCCTTACCCTTACTGGAGAAGTAGTGAGATGTCGGTTTCTAACAAGGATAGCTTGTTTGTAGTGAGATGGGGGTTTGTAATAAGGATTTCAAGGTTTTTAGGGTTCTTGAAAGAATTTAATTTTGACAGGGTTGTGGCAAATGTTTTTTTTTGTTTGACGTGTCCTGTTTGTGTGAAAAAAGTGAGATTATATAATGGACATTAGAGAAAAGATATGGGCTTTGAATGTTCAATTGGGCCTCTAATAACCACAAGCAATAGTGCAGATTTTTATTCACTTGAGTCTGTCACGTTTCAGGCTAAATTGCAGGGGCTTAAGTGTAATTTTTGAATTTGAAATGTGAAAACAAAATATAGCCTACATCGAGAACTAACTCCTGTCCAAAAATGTGCTCAATCGGATAAACGGTGAATTAGTTATGAATTTTTGAAATTTTTCCTTAGACATACTTATTTTGGGCTCCAGTGTCAACTCTAACACGTTCTTCAATAAAAAACTAGTATTGATCGGAGCATAATCCGGTCCCGACTTTAGAAGAAAATTTATAGATCTCTGAGTCAGTAGCTTTATGTAAAAATATGGATCCGATCTGATAAAAATTGACTGAGTTATGAATTTTCGAAGTTTCAACCCAGATGAAATAATATTCAGCATTCAGGATTTTCGGCGCGTCACGCGCACTCTGGGCAAAAAACGAAGGCCTTTTAGATACCGTTCAAACTCAATATCTCATGTGAAAATGTATCCAACTCAATTTTGGCGCAGGAACCAACTCAATACGATGAAAATCGACCAAGTTACGATTTTCTGAACATGACGCAAATAAACTTCTGTCACAAATTTTCTGTATAAAAATACTTGATAAATCCGCATTTTTAAAGATCTTCTGATCGAAATTGGCTTCCAGCCGTGAGATATGAAAATGTAGATGATGTTAAGACGAAATTTTGGCCATCGGAACCGGTTCAAAACAAGCCATGATCTTCAAGTTATGAATTTTTTTAGTGCGTAAAAATTGCACTTTCAGCACACTTTTTCACCACGTTTCTTCGGGAAAACTCACACATTCGGAGACCTTCTTTAAATAATTGACTCTTGAGCCAAACCTGAATTTGAGAATATGTTATTAGATATATCTTGGTGAAAGAACACCTGAATATGAAGCACCGGTAAAATTAGGAACTAACTCCTAATATGTTCTAATCTAAAAAACCTATAAATAAGAATCCTAATTCTAATTAAGGGACAACAAATTTTAGAGGAGAAAAAGTTGGTAAATAGAAATATGAGAAGAAGAAAGGACGAAGAGAAATTTCCCTGCAGAGAATTCCTTCTTGCTTGAGATTTAGGGTTTCAATTTCTGAAACCATAAGATCTATCCTCAAACCCATTGTTGCACCATCTTCTCACGCACCTGTCAAATATAAAAGAAGGAGAAGAATATTAGAGGAGAGAATCAGAAAACCAAATAAGAATTAGTACGACCAGAATCACTGTGAAAAGGTAAGCCTAATACTTAGCTTAGTTTAAAATTATGGTTGTAGATTTATTGTTGTTTTTTTTTATTTCGATTGGAATAAGGGTTTCTGGGTTTTGTTCGATGGTTAGGGTTCATTAGGGTTCTTGTTTTGGGTTAGGGTTCATCAGGGTTAGGTTAGGGTTCTAACGATTGTGGTTTCTAGGTTTTGTTTTGGATTAGGGTTCTTCAAGATCCCATAGGGTTCATATGAACCTGTTATACCCCAAAATTTTCCCTCCCATTATTAAAGACGAATTGATTCAAGATACTTCCTCATGCATATGAAGGTCCTAAGCAATGGCCTACAATTAGGGTTTTGGTTTTCTCAGAGGAAATTTGACTTCTAATGCCCCAGGTTGATTTCATGGTTTCTCATATGCTTTAAAGAATTCTCATATCAAGTTTCAAGACTTACATCACAAATTTGCTCAGTCAATTGTTCAGATGATTGAAAATCAACTATATTGGGTGAAAAGTCAACTATAGTCAACATAAAGTCAAACTTAAAAAAATTTGGTCAACATCAACATTTTGAAGTAACATTCATTATTTGATCAAGGTTTGATCATGATTCATCAAGAAAACTCTCAAATCATCAAAAGTCAAAAGTTGCCAAATTAGGGTTTTCTTAAGGAGAAGTCAATTGAACTTTGACCAAGCACAACTTTCTCATGCTTCATCAGATTTTTCTCAACCATTTCTCATTTTAAATGAAATTCAATTCTCTACAACTTTGAATCTCTAAGATCAAGTCCAAAAAATACTTCATTTGAGAGATATGGGCCAATACATTATAGGTCATTTCAAAAGTCAACAAAAAGACACTTTTTGTCAAGGCAACTTACATCAAGATAACGTCTTCAAATGCAAAAATGATAAATATAGAGATTGTAGAGGACATCTTAGGCTTTCCAAAAAGTCAAAGATCACCATCAAATGATAAAGTTTGAGAGATTTATGATTGGTGTAAGTTTGAAAATTTTGGGGAAATGCATGAAACCAAAAGTGATCAAACTTTAATTTTTGGGCTAATGGACTATTATTTCAAGGTCCATGCATGATATATACCTCATTGTGAACCTCAGAAATTACTCATACACCCCATGGATTTTTTATTCTATTTATTTTGATTTTTTATTAATTTAAAGTCAAAATTAAAAGGATAAACCAAGACTTCTTACAATGGTCCAAGCCCATTTTTTGGTTGACCTAATTTTTCTCTATATATCTCATTCATTCAGACAAACCCTGACACAGACCTTTGCACAAAAACACCTCTCCAAAATTCCAAAAATATCAATGAACTATGGCAACTTGTAAATCCTAATTGCAGTCACTCTCAAGGCAAACCAACATTTCCATTCAATTCCAGAAACATTATAGGGTAAGGTTGGATCGATTGCAATGATCAAAAGGGCATAAAAAGTCATATACGTGCCTCACCTATTTTTTTATTGCATGAACTTCATACATTCATTTTCTTCGTATTTTTTTGCATACTAACTTTACTAACGTATTCATGAGGTTTAATACTGCAGGAATAACCCAAAGCATGACCCCCATCATGGCTAAATTGAAGCTTGCAATGTTCATATTGATTTGTGTTATCTTTGTTGTAGATCAAGATTCAGCGTCTTTTAGCCTAAACTAAAGGTTTCGTTGAACTCGTAGGGCTTGATTTAGGGGATAGGATCCCTTTGGATCGTTAACAATTGTTGTTTTTACAGGTTGAAAAAAAGAGTCACTGGAGAAGACGACTGGAGCTAGGGCTTTGGCGCTTCTCCAGTCCAGTTAATTGTCTTTATAATATAATTATTTTGTTTCAGTTATATCATCGGATGTATGGTCACCTCAGTAGAAAGCACGCACGAGATAAGGTCTTACTATGCCAGGGAACGGGTTCGATCCCTGCCTTTTGGCGTTTTGGATTTATTTTTCATATTTTTCATGTTTTTACATATTACATAGTACGCTGATTCCATTCCTTTGACACAAGCGCGCGCTTGGTGCAGTGGTGAACATGATGGGCAGAAGAGCTGACAGCGTGGGTTCAACACCCACCCCTGGAAATTTTTTTTTTTTAATTTCTAACCCTTTTCTTTGTTTTTTCCTTAATTTTTCCCTTAAACCCTAATTTCACCTAACCATAAAACCACAAACCCTTTTTTACAAACCTAAAATAATTGGTTTTTTGTAAACCCAAAAAATAATTAGGTTTTTAGGTTTGTTATCATTAACTTTTTTTATTAATTTAATTAATCACCCTTTCTAATTAAAATTAATTAGACTTTTTTTAGGTTTACTTAATTAATCGTCAAAAACCCTTTTTCATAAAAAAACCTCCAAAAAACATATTTCTTTTTTCATGTTTCTTATTCTTATTTTATTTTCGCAATTGTAAGTAGAGTAGTTTATTTTTTCCGCTTGTTTTTATTATTATGTAACTGTTTTTCAGGATGTAATAGTTAGATTTACTTTCCGCATATTTCTATTTTATATCTTCCCCAAAGCCATGTAATAGGTTTAGGTTTATCTTTCATTCCTTTACTTTCCTCACCTTTATTGTCATAACTGTATTTATCATTTACTGTTTAGTAACTAGAATTGTATGGAAAGACTAAAAACAAATGGTAGATAACCTAAAAAATCAAAGATAAAATAACTGAATACAAATCACTCGCACACTCACACCCCTAGGATAACCTCTCTTGTTGCCTTCGGAAAATAACAGTCATGTCCCTCGAAAGTGGGGACGCTTTAGCAAAGTCCCTCGAATCAAAGATCATACACCCTCGATGACCCTTCGACATTGCCTTTCGGTAAAGGATCTAGTCCCTTACGCAAATTGCTAAAGCGTCCTTACTAGTTGCCTTCGATAACTGTACGATGACCCTCATCTGTCCCTTCACATCCAACGATACGGCTTCCTACTAACTAATGATATGGATAACACTATCTAAAGGAGGAGGAAAAGTTCAATAACGACCTTGAGTGGGTAGAACTGTTAATCACTTGCTCACAAACCTTTCAAAAATAAAACATTTCACAAACACTTTCAAAGATATATTCAAAACGCTTTGTAAGCATTCTTGAGGACCAATACTGTTAGAACATAGTTTGATTCTACAACCCTTGATTAGAGTTTTGATGATAACAAAATACAAAGAATAAATTATCTCAAATATATATACAAAGAACAATTATGCTCCTTAAAATTATGTTTTGTATATGCAGAAGTTTTGATGGAATCAGCATCATAATGGAATCAGCATTAGAAGATCAGCAATATATGCTACACGCTGAAGCTACCAGATTATACGCTGAAGGTTGATGACCAGAATCTACGCCTAAACAAATATACTCTAACTCTGATCAAATACATCTTTACTAAGTCATCAACACTCTGAAGCGTTATCAGCAGGTACAGCAAAGAAGACTCTGAAGAGTTACTGGTTATTCAAGACAGAATTAAATGCTAACGGCTTTCTTCAGACAAAGATCTTCTACAAAAGGAAAGTGTGTTATTATCATTAAAACCTACTTTATGGACAACGTATCCTTGCTTGCCTATATAAACAAGTCTGCTTGTGAAAAGAAGCACGTACGTACGCACTCAAAAATTTGCCAAGCTATCCAAACCACGCATATTCAAAGCTTTAGCAAATTCATTTTATTCCAAACTTATTTTGTGTAATTATCACAGTTGTGATATACAATTTTGTAAGAAAACAACAACGCACACTTGTTCAATCTTTGTAAAAAAAGTTCCTTGAGATTAACCGGATTGTGGTTGTACTCAAGAAGACTTTAACAGTTGTTAAAGTAGCTGTTGTAATCCTTTGAGAATAGTGGATTAAGACCTCGTTGGAGAGAGGCGAAATCACCTTGACGGGTGGACTGGAGTAGTTTGAGATCAAACTGTGTTGTTAAGCCTTTTGATTTAAGTTTTTCAATTCAACCCCCCCCCCCCCCCCCTTCTTGTGTTTTTCACATCTTCAAATACAAGAATCATTACAAAGCCTCACCTTACATTGGCAACTTTTCAATCAAACACACGAAGAAATTTTCAAAAAGTGAGCTAAGCGATTAAGAGCCCGTAGATAACTACGGATGAAAAGGGTGCTAACGCCTTCCCTTTTCATAATTTACCCCCCGAACTTAAAATATTCAAGTTCTTTCCAATAATTTTCACCCTTTCCTTATTAGATAAAACAAAAGTCGATGGCGACTCTTTCTATCCACAACATTTTGTGATAAAATGTAAACCAAGCCAGTTCTCCCACCATATTACAAAATTGGCGACTCTGTTGGGGAGTATCTTAAAAAAAGAGGGGTTACCTTAGAGTTAGATCATTTTTCATTTGCTTCTTTGCTTTGTTTGTTTAACTTTGAGGGTTGCTCAGTTTTATTTCTTGCAAAGATCCTACATCTGGATATGGGGATACCTTACGTAAGTAGAAATAGATCATGGAAAATGTATGATATAGACCGATATGGTTGAAGTGATGGATACTTTAGTGTGACACTTTGGTTTGTACTTGTGTCCCTTGAGTCATTCAAGGAGAACACTAAGCCGTCGTGTGGTGTCATAAGCACTAACTTACTTTTAGAACCTTAATTGAACCAACTTGGCCATTAGAAGGTAGTGGGATGGTCGGCTTTGGTGTAGTCTAAAGTTGGTTGATACTCGATGCTACACTCATTGAGATTCAACTCGCTGGATGTTTTGGTGGAAAATCAGTTGTTGTACTAAAATAAAACCTTTGAGAAAGATCTGTGATATGAGATCTCTAGAACTCGGTAACTATTCTTAGGACATGTTAAGCCAACTGAACCTCAAGAGGGTACTTACCTATGAACCTCATGCAAGCCTCTAACCCTAAGGCTATTGTGTGATTTGTTTGTGTTTGCTATCTGTTCAAACATGACATCATAACATCACACCATAGCATTTTTACTGACCATTTCAAGTATCTTAGGGGCCTGTGATGCGGGTTTTTTATGAACCAAATATCCAGCAAGGGGAAAGAGGATTTATTTTCCTCTAACCAAATGTCGCCAAAGACCGAAATGCATTCTTTTGAGTTAAAGGTTAGGACCCACTCGACATGGTGAGCTTGATTCTCATAGAAGGACGTTCAAAGACGCAAATTTCTTCAGTCAAAGCTGCATTCAAAATCAACTTCTAACATTTCATTTTTGTTTATCCAGCGAGATCCCTGAAAACATTGCGTATGCATTCTCATACCATACACACCATATCAAAGCAGGTGTTCCCAAGATAGGTTTTCTCATCTTCTTACTGTTTATTTCATTAAAAGATGGCCCTCAAATAAACCATGAAAGAACTTCAAGCTCAAAACGCTCAATTCCAAGAGACGCTCATGAACTTAGCCAAGGGCAGAAAGAACTGATGGCGCTCATCGCCAAGGATAAAAAGACTGAGAAGCCAGCTCTCATCCTTAATATGGGAAGAAGATTCAAAGGTCTGGTCAAGAGGGCTCTAGATTTTGAGGTCCCATCAAATGAAGATGATAACCAAGAGGAAGATGATAAGAGTGTGAAAGGTGAGGAGAATAACGACCAGGGATCTGATGAAGAAGAAACGGACTATTTAGACGAACAATACCCTCCTGCTGATGACAAATACAAACAGCTGGAAGATCATTTAAATGCTACAGAGATCCAGAGAGTTCTTGGGATGGATTTTGAAGAGCTGGGATTAGTCTCGGGGGTTGTTTTCCCTCACAAGTTCAAGGTCCCTACTTTTGTGAAGTATGACAGTGTTTCTTGTCCTAAGCTGCATCTGAGGTCTTATGTCCGGAAGATCCAATCCCATATTACTGATAGGAATTTATGGGTGCACTTATTTTAGGAAAGCTTGTCAGGAACACAATTGGAGTGGTTCTATCAACTGGAAGGGACCAATATCCATACTGGGGAATATTTGGTTGCTGCCTTTATATAAACAATACCAATAAAATGTTAATCTTGCAGCAACCCGCATGAAATTACAAAGTATGACTATGGGTTTGAATGAAGGCTTTAAGGAATATGCCCAGAAATTGAGAGATCTAGCTGGAAAAGTTCAACCTCCTTTGTCTGATAGGGAGATGGTTGATATGTTTTGGGGAACTTTGACAGGACCTTTCTTTAATCATCTGATCAGAAGCTTTTCATCTGGTTTCACTGAGCTGATATTAACTAGGGAACATGTTGAAAGTGGAATTAGAAGTGGAAAGATTCAAGTGGCTGCATCTTCAATTACTGTAAAGAAGACGTTCAATGGTAAGAAGGAAACAAATGTTATGTATGGCCAGAAAGGTCGTACTAGAAGTGATCACAGCCAATCTGTGGGGGCGGGGCTAATTTCTAATCATGCGCATGTGCAACAACAACAACAATAACAACAACAATAACAGGGCAATTAGCGTAGGTCAGACGCACCAAGAAGGCATTTTACCAAGATTAGCATGCCATTGTCTCAGGCTTTGTAACATCTTTTGGAAGCAGATATGATCACATTAAGGGACCCTCCTCAGAATCCCAACACCTCATATCCCGGTTATAATCCTAATGTGAAATGTTTTTACCATTCCAATAGCCCCGGGAACGACACCAATAGCTATTGGGCTTTGAATAACAAAATTCAAGACATGATTGACAATAAATAAATTAAGTTTGATCCTCCCGAGACCCCTAATGTAACTATTGCACCTATGCCTAAGCATGAAAAAGGCATTAATGCAATTGGTGATGTTCCATATATTTCTAGTGTAAGTGAATTGACTACTTCCCTCCTAATTGTTAAGAAGAATTTGTTGCAAGCTGGTTTCTTTCTAGGTTGTATTGAAAGGTGTTACTGCTACGCAACCTTACCCAGTGGCTTGAAGTTGCTGAAAGAAGGTATTCAGCATCTGATGGACAACTATATAATACTGATTGAGAGGACTCCCTCTATGGGGAATTTGTTTTAAGACTTGGAGCTGGAAGACGTATCTGTAATATCTGGAACTCCTATCAGGATCACTTCCAAGGGTCCTGTAAAGATTACTGCTAAACCCATAGTTACTCCTCTGATAATCACTGCACCCGAACCTATTCCATATTCCATAGAAAAAGTTATCCCTTGGAACTATAGAGCTGACGTCTACTACCATGGCGTCAAGCAAGATCCATTGACTATTAAGAATGAAGGTACCGAAGTTACTGATCCCATTGTTGACAACATTGGTGTGACTAGTAAAGTTACTAGAAGCGGCAGGGTTTTCTCTCTAGAAATATCTCTGAGGACTGTCACCACACCAGTTCGTGTTACCGCTATCGAGTCAATTACTGAGACTCGAGGCAAAGAGAAAATGATGGAGTCTGTCCAAACGGAGGTACCTAAAGAAGTTATAGCTGAAGATACCTCCAGGAAGGAGTTGGAGGAGGTATTAAAAATGATCCAAAAAAGTGATTACAAGATTGTTGAATAGCTGGGATATACTCCCTCCAATATATCCATGTTATCCCTTTTGTTGTGTTCAAAGGCCCATGCTCAGGCTTTAGTGAAGTTCTTAAAGTCTTCTCACGTGCCATAAAAAATATCTGCCGATCAATTTAAAAGTTATGATGCTAACCTGGAGACTGATAATGGGCTAGGCTTTTCTGATGTCGACCTGACTCCCGAAGGAAGAAACCATAATAAGGCTTTGTATGTCTCTATTGAATACATGGGAGCTACTTTAGCTCATGTGTTGGTTGATACGGGTTCCTCGTTGAATGTTCTATTGAAGGGTGCTCTAGACAGACTTGACTGTGAAGGGGTTGTGCTGAAACCCAGTGACATTGTGGTCAGGGCCTTTTATGGTTCAAAAAGGATGGTACATGGAGAGGTGGATATTTCAATCATAGTAGGTTCACATGTATTCGATTCTACCTTCTATGTGATGGGAATTCGTCCGGCCTATTCTTGTTTCCTTGGATGCCCCTGGATTCTTGGATTAGGCGTTGTTACTTCAACCCTACACCAAAAGCTGAAATATCCAGTAAAAGGAAAGGTTATTACCATTTGTGGTGAAGAAGAGTATATGGTTAGTCATTTGAACTCATTCCAGTATGTTGAGATGGACGGAGAATTCATCGAAACTCCCTTCTAGACTTTTTAAGTTATACCTCGGATAACTACAGCTACTGAAGACGATCCTGATATTCCCAAAGTTACTAAGGTCTCGCCCAGAATGGATTCTTTGAAGGATGCTAGAGTTGTAGTAGAAGAAGGTGGTTGCACTACTTGGGGTCAGCTTCTTGACATTCTTTACTGTGATCGGTGGAAATAGAACTGACTGTTTTTTAAGCTAGTTCGCGAAATGTCGCGGTAAGCAAGAGTCGCCACCGTCTTTTATGTTCTCCAACATGGAAAGGACAAAAGCACAGCAAAATTCCTTTTTCGAGATGTCTCTCGGTTCGGGAGGTAGATTTATTGAAAGGGAAGGTGTTAGCACCCTTTCTATCCGTGGTTATCCACGGGCTCTTAGGTACTTGCTCTTATGTTTTCAAAAATTGTTTGTTTTTCAAGTGTTTGTGGGTTTTGAAAAAGTTTCGTTTGAAAAATTTCTAGGTAACTCTTGTATCTGTCCTCAAGAGTGTATGAAATATTTGTTTGAAAACATTTTGAAAGTGTAGGTGCGAAAAGTTGTTTTGTTTGTTTGAGAGAGCAAGTACCCAAGAGAAATCTACCTACTCTAAGGAATTAAGTTGTGTAAGAGTCCTTTAGATAGTGTTATCCCACCATTGAGAGGTAGGTAGCACCATCGTTGGAGTTATTCGGGTCAATTCGATTATAGGGACAATGTGGTCACCAAAGCAATGGTAGGACGCCTTAGTGGTAACCCTAATGTCGTAGATCCTTTTTATCCGAGGCAACTGTTTCGAGGCAACTGGATCTTAGACAGGAGGGCGACCTCTAAAGTACCCTATACTTGACGACCATGTTCGAGGCAACCAGTGAGGCGTACCCTAAGAGTGGCATGTGCATGTGTGTTGTTTTTTCAGTTAAATTGTCTTTGCATGTTATTTGTGAGCTACGGATTGATTTTATTCGTCATACAAGTCTTTCATGCATATTAACAGTTAAAAGTGCGGAAGATAAATTGCGGAAAGGTAAATCTAGCTATTACAAGGCGCGGGTCTATACATCGCCAAAAAAACAAAAACCCGTTTGAAAAATAAGTGCGAGAAAAGTAAATAAAGCGATAAAACCTAATTAACTATTACATTTCCAGAGCAGATACATAAATATAGTAAAAAGGAATTAAAGCGCGAAAAGAAATTAAATCGGGACGTCCTTAGGGTTTTGACCCTTTTTGAGAAAAGAATGAGATTTGTCCTTTTTTGCAATTAATGAAATTAAGCCTAATTACTAATTAATTAATTTATTAAAAGAAAAAATGTTTTTGTGTTTTTTATGTTTTTAATGGAATAAAATAAAAAATGAAATTAAAAGTGTCAAAAAACCCTAAGTCTAATTCATTTTTATTTATTATGAAAAAAAAAGATTAAAATTATTCTAATTAAACTAAGTTAATTATATTTAGAATTTATTTACAAAATAAAAGAGTGAAATTAATAATAATAGTAATAAATGAAATATTTACATTTTTTAGTTTTTTTTTTAATTTTTATTGTGAAAAATTAATTAATTTGCTGGTTAGTAATTAATTAAAAAAAACAATAAGAAATAAATAAAGCAATTGAAAGAGAGAAAATAAAATATAAAAAAATGAAATGCAAACCCAGGGGGGGTTTGGGCCAGATTTGAAGATGTTAGGCAGCAATTTCAGGCCCACTAAGCCTTCAGCCACGTTTGACTTTTGTAATCAGATGCACAAGCTTTGACTGAGGATTATGGTGGTTATCCTCTCTTGGCCTTCAGATCTGTGGGAATGGCCACTTGGGGCGCTTGGATGTGAGGTGCATGATGGAGTGCTTTTTGGAAACCTGCACACAAGCATGTAAGGAAAAATAATATGGAATTTTGGGGGGACCTCAGATTCGAACCCAGGTCCCAAGGGACTATGCACAAGCGCCTTGGCCATCTGAGCTACACGTTCCAATTGAAATAATAATAAGCAGTTAATATTATATGTAATAAAAGCACTATCCTAGAAATAAAATAAAAAATGCGCGCGTTTAGTTTGAACAGGCCAGTCACGCTGTGACACGTCATCATCTTCTTCAACAAAATGCTGGTTATTTACCTGCGGATTTTTATCCGCAGGTAGTTTCGTAGGCTTTGCTTAGAATCGTCCCTAGGCCTCAAAAAAACATTCCAAGACCATGGTTGGTCTCGTCCAGGTCTCCTGAGTTCATCCACGCTTATGATTTCTTTTGATTTCACCTGAAAACAAAATGCCTAAAAAACACACAAACCAACCCTAGGTACGGGTATCATCATACAATGCCTAAAAATGAAATTGAATATTATGGTTACGTCAGAAATCAAACAAGGAGTATGAATATGCTAACTTTTTTGAGAAAAAATGCCAGAATAAAGGATTCAAGTTTCGTGTTCAGAGGCAAGTTTGTGATGACTTACAGCGTTGTGTAGGGAGTCTTAAGACTTGGCAAGGGTCGTGTTGACTTCAGGGGATGGCAAGGAAGAAAGCCACGTGCTTATTTTTGTCTGAAAATGCTTGCAACCTTGTTCTAGATCTCACACTTTTTTGACAATTTTCAGTTTTGCTTTTGGCCGTTTCAGTGATGCTTGGGTTGTGTCTTAGGTCTGGAATGCTTGCTTATGTATGTGTGAATGAAATTAGGTCAGCAGCTGAGCCTTAACCTTGTGCATTGAAACCTTGAGATCTTGTTGACCACCATTAAAGGACCTTTCCATATTTGAAGCAAATCCAAGATTTTGTGCACCAAAAGGCTTGGCATGAAATTGTTAGCTGGCACATGACACATAAAAGCTATTCAAGTCACCAAGATGCCATTCCATTAATTTTTTGATTTTATTTGAATTGTTATGGATTTAAAATGAATTAAATCAATAAAAATTAAATAAAATGGAAAAATAAATGTTTAGTCTTGAAATTAATCATGGGACACGTGGGTGGCATGACAAGGCTGAATCAAGTGGAAGAAAGTGGGCCCTTTTGTCAAAAATTGAAGTTTCAAGGATAGTTGACTTTTGCACATTCCCAAAACTTTCCCAACTTCTCCAATGCATATCTTGCTCAATTTTGATCATATGAACATGTTCTTAGACATTTTGGAAAGGTCTTGAAGTCCTCTAACCAATGCCTTTGGTCCCATATCATTTTGATTTACCAATCTCAAGTTATGATCTTTGACTTAAAATGCCTTTTTGTTGACTTTTGAAATTGACCTATAATGTTGAAATTGATCACTTTTTGTGAGAGCATTTCTAGGACTTGGAATGTGAAGATGAGTTGTAGGAAATGTCATCCCCTTCAAAATGAGAATTGGATGGGATTTTTTTGATGAACCATGAAAAAGTTATGCCTTGGTCAAGTTACAGTTGACTTTTCAACTGTCTAAAAATGGAAACTTTTGCATCTTGATGATTTTTGAGCCATGCTTGTGGAATCATGATCAAGATTTGATAAAATGATGATTGTGTACTCAAAATAAGATGTTGACCAAAAATTTTGACTTTTGACTGCCAAATGACCATTTTGCCCCTGCAGCTGATTGTGAAGCAATTAGGGCTTTTGACTGTGCAACTTGATGCTGTGAGTCTTGAAACTTGACATGTAGATGCTTGACAATGTATATGGGCCTATGGGACTTGATTGGACCACTGAAAGCCTCAAATTCCTTGCAAGAACCAAAACCCTAATTTTGACTGGCTTAGGAGGCAATTGGACTGTACAACCCCTTGAGCAATCTTGAACCATTTGAGGATGATTCTTGTCAAACCTTGGAGAATATGGGAAGGCAAATTTTGAGGTACAACAGTTGCCCCTGTTCAATCTTCTTAAACCTGAGGATGCAGATTGGCTTGCGTGCCTTTCGTGATCCGAAGGTGGAAGATGATTGAACACTAGAGTGCCCAGAAATTTGCACTCGCATAGTAGAATATCGGCAACGTGATGTCGGGAATGGGCTAACAGATGCCATTTGGAAAGATGGTGGATAGGAGGATGGGCTTATAGATGCCATCTGGAGATGTGACAGAACCTTGTCGGGAATGGGCTTATAGATGCCATTTTGAAGGGTAATGGATAGTGGTGGAGATGGGCTTAAAGATGCCATCGGGGGTGTCGATCGCGTAAGAGATTCCTTAGCGAGAACTTGCGTACTTGAGAAAGAAAGATAATTTCCTGGCTTGTTACAGGGGTTGATCTTCAAACTCCTCATGCAGATATGCCCTGGCTAGATACAGGTATCGAATCCACAATCAATCGCTCACAGATATGCCCTGGCTAGATACAGGTATCGAATCTGGAACTGGTCGTCTACAGATATGCCCTGGCTGGATACAGGTATCGAATCTCTAAACTCTTCATGTAGATGTGCCCTGTCTAGATACAGGTATCGAATCCACAATCAATTACTCACAGATATGCCCTGTCTAGATACAGGAATCGAATCCGGAATTGGTCGTCTACAGACATGCCCTGGATGGATACAGGTATCGAATCTCTAAACTCTTCATGCAGACATGCCCTGGCTGGATACAGGTGTCGAATCTACAATCAGTCACTCACAGATATGCCCTGACTAGATACAGGGATCGAATCTGGAATTAGGTCGTCTACAGATATGCCCTGGCTGGATACAGGTATCGAATCTCTAAACTCTTCATGCAGACATGCCCTGGCTGGATACAGGTATCGAATTTACAATCAGTCACTCACAGATATGCCCTGGCTAGATACAGGAATCGAATCCGGAATTAGTCGTCGATAGATATGCCATGGCTGGATACAGGTGTTGAATCTCTAAACTCTTCGTGCAAATATGCCCTGGCTAGATACACGTATCGAATCTATAATCAATTGCTCACAGATATGCCCTGGCTGGATACAGGTATCGAATCCGGAACTGGTCGTCTACAGATATGCCCTGACTGGATACAGGTGTCGAATCTCTAAACTCTTCATGCAGATATGCCCTGGCTAGATACAGGTATCAAATCCACAATCAATCACTCACAGATATGCCCTGGCTAGATACAGGTATCGAATCTGGAATCAGGTCGTCTACAGATATGCCCTGGCTAGATACAGGTATCGAATCTCTAAACTCTTCATGCAGATATGCCCTGGCTGGATACAGGTATCGAATCTACAATCAATTTCTCACAGATATGCCCTGGCTGGATACAGGTATCGAATCCGGAACTGGTCGTCTACAGATATGCCCTGGCTGGATACAGGTGTCGAATCTCTAAACTCTTCATGCAGATATGCCCTGGCTAAATACAGGTATCGAATCTACAATCAATCACTCATAGACATGCCCTGGCTAGATACAGGTATCGAATCTGGAACTGCGACAGTTGATAGTAATCATCTTTGGATGGACCTTTTTCCTGAAAAGGCAAAACATCAGTTGTATGCAATGTCATGATGTATGAAATGCATGATGTCATGATGTTCAGAGGTAGTGTAGTATGCACTTTATCATGTATGTAAGCCGGATGTATGAAATGTGAAATGTCTATGAATGTATTTTCGTCTTGGGAAAATAAATCCTTGACGAATGCCGGGAAGTTAGATCCTGGGCTGATGTTTGAAGAGTAGAGTTCTTCGTTTCCGCTGGGGATGATGGTTGCAAGAATAAACCGGTAGGAGAAGATGACTCCGTTGAGGAATAAACTTGTTGGAGAGATTACTCTGCGGGGAATTACTCTGTGGTAAGAGATACTTTGCTGAGGTTTTGATGAGAACTCCACTGGGGATTCTATTGATAAGTTATGTTGGGGAATTTGATGAACTCCGCTGGGGGGTAGGAAGAACTTCGCTGAGGACGATCTTTCCGTGGTAATTAGCTAAGGATAACCCAGTTATAAGCTCTGGTGGGGAATAACCTCTGAACATGGTCGGGGAGATGCGTTCGTACTCTGCAGGGGATAAGCTTCCAGAATCTACTGGGGATAAGCTTCCAGAATCTACTGGGGATAAGCTTCCAGAATCTACTGGGGAGATTGATTCAACTCTCCTGGGGAAATTTTTTAGACTGTATTGGGGGAATGCTCCACTGGGGTGTCTGGTATTCCGCCTGGGAACAATCTTATATTAAGACTGCCGGGGATGCTTATAGAGGAATGTCTGTATACTCCGCTGGGGAATATTGAGATCTTTGGGGATATCCAACTTCCTTAAGGCTGACAGTAGATTAACTCTGCTTGGGGAGAGTGTCGCTGACTTGCTGGAGATATTGTGCCTTTTTAGGACTGACGGGAGACCAACTCTGCTTGGGGAGAGCATGGCTGAATCTTGTCTTACTCTGCGGGGAGTGAAGGTATCTTGGTCAAATTCTTCAGCCGAACCTACCTTAGCACCTTGGTGGACATAGCAACTAGATTGCTTAGACAACTCATGATTGCCCCTGTTTCTGATGTCACCTGTAATTAATCCTTTGTTTCGTATGCAAATATTTATGATTAGCAATTAGTGTCAAATGCATATATCAAAAATGGACATTGGACGTTCTTTGCAAAACAAAACAGAAAAAGGAAAAGCAATTGGCAATTCGTCTGAAAAATTGAACTTGTATTGATTTTGATATTGCCTGAAAATAGGCGTTTTATGTACAAGAGGCTGACGTCCTAGTAAGAGAACGCCGCCGAACAACATAGAGTTTATACAATTTGTGAAAAGGAAAACAAAACAGCTATGTGCAAGATCCCACTGGGTTCCAACTCTGCTATCGCCTTTATGTCTTCAAGCGTCTCATCACTTTGCTGCTTAGTTGACGATGAAGATGATTGATTAATGCCGTGTAAGCCTGATAGTTGATACTGAAGTCTGGATGCAGGGTGATCCAATGAGACATAGTATTACGCTTATCCCTAACTTTTGCCTGGACCGCCCTTTCGGGTTTCCAGTCCACCGGGATACCCATTTTTGCCCTAGCCGCCTTTTCAGGTTTTCGACTTGCCGGGTGTACAGATTTTTTTTATTTCATCCCTTATTTTTGCCCGAACCCTTTTGGTTCGCCGGGAAGCCCTTATTTTTGCCTAGGTGTGTCAACCTAGCGGGTCTTTGATTCATGCGTAATATCTTTTTACTATGTCTGCATTGGCGGGGTGAGGAAGGTCGTCACCATCCATGGTGGTTAGAATCATAACTCCTCCTGAGAAGATATTCTTAACCACAAATGGCCCTTCGTATGTGGGGGTCCATTTGCCCCTGGGATCACTTTGAGGAAGAATGATGCGCTTGATTACCAGGTCTTCGACTTGATACTCTTGTCGTCTGACTTTCTTGTTAAATGCCTTGATCATCCGTTTTTGGTACGTCTGACCATGACAAATAGCAGTGAGTCTCTTTTCGTCAATCAGGTTTAATTGATCAAGCCGAGTCTGGATCCAGTCATCTTCACTCAAACCTGCATCCTTCATTATCCTGAGAGAGGGTATCTGAACTTCGATAGGCAAGACTGCTTCCATGCCATAGACCAAGGAAAAGGGTGTTGCCCCTGTTGATGTTCGTGCTGAGGTACGGTATCCATGAAGAGAAAATGGTAACATCTCGTGCCAATCTTTATAGGTCACTGTCATCTTCTGCACAATCTTCTTGATATTCTTATTCGCCGCTTCTACAACCACATTCATCTTCGGCCGGTAGGGAGAAGAGTTGTGGTGCTGTATTTTGAATTGCTCGCAGAGCTCAGTGATCATCTTGTTGTTAAGATTGGTACCATTATCCGTAATGATCCTCTCGGGTACACCGTATCGACAGATCAGGTTGTGCCGAATGAATCGTGCCACGACGTTCTTGGTTACGGTAGCATAGGAAGCTGCTTCAACCCACTTTGTAAAGTAATCAATTGCTACCAGGATGAAGCGATACCCGTTGGATGCCGTAGGTCTGATCTCGCCGATCATATCAATGCCCCACATTGCAAAAGGCCAAGGTGTTGTCAAGACGTTCAGAGGAACCGGAGGAACGTGCACCTTATCTGCATAGATTTGGCATTTATGACATGTCCGGGAATGTTGGTAACAATCAGCTTCCATTGTGGACCATAAATATCCTGCCCGAAGGATTTTCTTTGCCATAGTATGTCCATTGGAGTGTGTTCCGAAGGTACCTTCATGCAGCTCTGCCATGATCCTTTTTGCTTCAGTTTTATCCACACAACGCAGTAAGGTTGAATCATGGTTTCGCTTGTAGAGAATGCCATTGCTGAGGAAGAACTTTGCCGTGAACCTTCTCAAAAACTTCTTGTCATTAACAGATGCGCCCTCGGGGTATTCTTGAGCTTCCAAGTACCTCTTCACTTCATGATACCAAGGTTTTTCAGTTACCTCTTCGGTTTCAAGATCATAGCAATGTGCAGGTTCGTCCAACTTCCAGATAATAATTCGGGGAGCCTCGTTGTCCCATTTTACTTTGAACATAGAAGACATCGTAGCTAGCGCGTCCGCCAACTGATTCTCCTCTCTTGGGAAGTGTTCAAAAGTTATCTCTTCGAAGTGGGGAATCAACATCAACACATACTCTTTGTAAGGAATAAGATTTGGGTGTTTCGTAGCCCACTCGCCTTTGATCTGATTGATCACGAGAGCGGAATCTCCGAAGATACTCAGAAACTTGATCCTTAAGTCAATTGCAGCTTGAAGACCCATGATGCATGCCTCATACTCCGCCATGTTGTTGGTGTAGTTGAAACATAGCCGGGCAGTAAGTGGAGTATGAGTGCCTTTTGGAGATATGATCACAGCGCCAATACCGTTACCCAAAGCATTTGAGGCTCCGTCGAAGTGCATAGACCATCGGGATCCTTCTTCAGGTCCTTCATCCGGTCCAGGTACTTCACAATCAGTCACTACCATGATATCCTCGTCTGGAAATTCAAATTTCATAGATTGGTAGTCATCCACTGCCTGGTGTGCCAAATGGTCTGCCAACACACTTCCCTTGATTGCTTTCTGAGTCGTGTACTGGATGTCATATTCCGTCAAGATCATCTGCCATCTTGCTATTCTTCCGGACAAGGTGGGCTTTTCGAAGATATACTTGATTGGATCCATTTTTGAAATCAACAGAGTAGTGTGAGTCAACATATACTGTCTCAGCCGGCGAGCAGCCCATACCAAAGCGCAGCAAGTTTTCTCGAGCAGTGAGTATCGGGTATCACAGTCGGTAAACTTTTTACTAAGGTAATAAATGGCATGCTCTTTTCGGCTAGACTCATCATGCTGCCCCAGCACACACCCCATTGAGCTGTCAAGTACTATCAAGTATAAGATTAGAGGTCTCCCTTCAACCGGTGGCATAAGAATGGGTGGTTCTTGGAGATACTCTTTGATTCTTTCGAAAGCGGCTTGACATTCATCGTTCCAACGTACTACTTGATCTTTCTTCAGTAGCTTGAAGATTGGTTCACAAGTAGCAGTTAGATGTGAGATGAATCGGGCAATGTAGTTCAGACGTCCTAAAAAGCCTCTGACTTCTTTCTCTGTCTTGGGAACTGGCATCTCTTGTATGGCTTTCACTTTGGCAGGGTCCACTTGAATACCTTTGTCGCTCACGATGAAACCTAGTAGTTTTCGAGATCTCACCCCGAAGGTGCACTTGTTCGGGTTCAACCTTAGCTTGTACAATTTCAGACGGTCAAACAGCTTCTGTAGATGGTCAAGGTGTTCCTCCTCAGTTTGGGACCTTGCAATCATGTCGTCGATGTATACTTCTATCTCGTGATGGATCATGTCATGAAACAAAGTAACCATGGCACGTTGGTCGGTTGCCCCAACATTTTTCAATCCAAAAGGCATGACCTTGTAGCAAAAGGTGCCCCACTGAGTTACAAAGGTGGTCTTCTCCATGTCTTCAGGAGCCATCTTGATTTGATTATAACCTGAGAACCCATCCATGAAGGAGAATACCTTATGCTGAGTAGTGTTGTCAACCAGAACGTCGATGTGAGGCAGAGGGAAGTCATCCTTAGGGCTCGCCCTATTCAAATCCTTGTAATCAACACACATTTGGACCTTACCATCTTTCTCCGGCACTGGAACCACGTTGGCAACCCACTGAGGGTAAGAAGTCACTGCTAGAAAACCGGCGTCAAATTGTTTCATAACCTCAGCTTTGATTTTCTCGGACATCTCTGGACGCATACGGCGGACCTTATGTTTTACCGGAGGGCATTCTTCCTTGGTAGGCAAATGATGAACCACAATGTCGGTATCCAACCCAGGCATGTCTTCGTAAGACCAGGCAAAGATTTCCACATAGTCATGAAACATCTGAATCAACCGCTGTTTCACACTGAGCTCTAGATTGGCACCAATCTTGACTTCCTTTCTATTTGTCTCAGTACCCAGATTTACCGTTTCCACTGGCTCTTCATGTGGATGAATGGCCCTCTCTTCCTGCAGCAGCAGTCTTGCAAGCTCACCAGGCACTTCGCAATCATCTTCACCTTCGTCTTCGGCTAAGTTGATCAGATTTTCGAAGTCATAACTGGCAGTAGCAGAGTCGTTACCAGTGGGATCCAGAGTGGATTGGAACCTGTATAAGTGAGTGTGTGTAAATATAGCTGTTTTGCAATATATAATAAAGAAAGACAAGGAGCGCAAGATTTGAAATGTAAAAAACGTCCAATGCTTTTATTAATGATATATGAGAGTGACACACAAAAGCCCTCACAAATGAAGCCCCGGTGCCCCGGGTAAGACACCGGGCCCTAAAGTTCCACAAATTATTGTTTGTTACAAATTCAAAACAAAAGAGTTCATTACTGAGTGACAAAAGTAATAGGTGTGAAGTCTTTGGCAGTCCAGTTGCTTGGTCCATCGTCGGTCGTTGGGTAGATCCAGCTGTCGAATTCAGATTCCTCCATGTCGTCTTCATCCCCAATAGCATTTACTCCATGGTTGGGAATGGGAGCTGTCACCACATTAGGCCTCTCGGGCGCCTCGAACTGTACCTCTTTAGCATCAATAAGGTCTTGAACCTTATTCCTCATAGCCCAACAATCATCCGTAGAATACCCCAGGCTATCAGAGTGATAAGCACAGCGGGCATTGGGGTTGTACTTTGGAGAGGTGGTCTTCACAACCTTCGGAGCTTCCTTGACAGTTACCAGATTGGTTGACAGCAGTTGCGGCAGTATCTGAGACAGGGTCATGCTGAGCCGAGTGTACTGCCTTTTGGGTCTCTCACCCCTTGGTTGGTTATATTGCTGAGGAGAAGCAGTAGGCTTTGAGATTACCACCGCGTTGACAGCTTGGCGGCGTTCCGGTTTGTTCTGTCTCCTTGGACCATAAACAGCACTAGCTTCCTCCTTGAAGGGCTTCTTTTCAGTACTCGAGGAGGCACCTTTCTGTATCTTCCCCGACTTGATACCAGCTTCTATCCTTTCACCAGTCAGAATGAGGTCTGTAAACCCTGCAGAAGAATTACCAATCAGATGGTTGAAGAATGGACCAGACAGGGTCCCCAAGAACATGTCCACGAGTTCACGGTCAGTCAACGGTGGCTGCACCCTGCCAGCTAGGTCCCTCCACTTTTGCGCGTACTCCTTAAAACCTTCACCTGTCCCAAGTGACATACCCTGGAGTTGGGTACGCGTGGGAGCGAGGTCGGAATTGTACTGATACTGCTTATAAAATGCAGTAGCCAAGTCCTCCCAATTTCGAATACTGGCTTCATCCAGCTGATAGAACCATTCGAGTTGAGCCCCTGAAAGGCTATCCTGGAAGAAATGGATCCACAGGTTCTTGTCTGCAGTGTAAGGTTGGATCTTCCTTACATAGGATCTGAGATGCAGCTTAGGGCAGGAAGCCCCGTCGTACTTCGCAAAGGCAGGTGCCTTGAACTTGTGTGGGATCACCACCCCAGAAGATAAACCTAGATCTTCGAAATCCAACCCAGGCACGTGTTGAATCTCCATGGCTTTTAACCGGTCCTCCAGCTGTTTGTACCTGTCCTCAGCAGGAGGGTACTGTTCATCATTGAAATCTGTCTCGTTGTCGAAGACCACAGGACTAGGAACCTCTCTCCCTTGTGGGCTGTCCTTCCCTACAGAGGAAGTAGCCTGATCAGCCTCATTCTGCAGTGTATTCCCAAACCTCCGTCCAGTGTTAAACAGCACAATCCTCTTCTTCTTCTTCTTCTTCTCCTTCAAGAGCGGAGTCTTCAACTCCTGTTGACCCTGGGCTAAGCTCATGACCAGCTCTTGAAACTGGGCGTTCTGGGCCTGGAGGGCCTTGATAGCTTGTTCAGTAGTAGGCTCGGAAGACATGATGATTGAGTGCTGAAATAAACAGCGAAGAAGATTAAGCAACCTGTAGAAAAAGGGTACCTGTTATGCACATGATGCATGATATGCTATTTATGCAATGCATTCAAGGGTTCGAAAGTTCAAATTCGTTGTAGACACACGTTATATTAAGAAATAATATGTTCAGTACAACAGGGCCTCATGGGCAAAACATTACAAAACTTAATCCCAAAAGACACTGCGCATCCTTTTTGGAGCGATGTAAGTGTTGAGAGTCTTTTCCTCGTGAAGTAGACGGGTGAGCTCCAAGACCTTCTTCTCACTGGCATGTAGACTGGTTTCAAGAGAATTCCGCTCTTCCTTGAGTCGGATCCAGCTCTTTTGCATTTCTTCCCAAGATGTTGGCATGTCAGGATGTTGAATGGTGTAGGGCACCTCTCCTTCCAAAACAAGCTCTTTGATCACGGGGAGAACATGAGGATATGGCATCACCAGCTTCTGGGAGCGGGCTCGTACCCACTTGAGATAAGGCTCCAGGGGGATGGAGTTCTTGTGCCCCAGCGTCTTACTATCTACCCTGTTGGGCATCCTCCAAGCTCTGATGAATCTCTGGCGAAGTCCTTGCGTATCATTGTCGAAGTCAAAAACTATGTCAGGAATCAACATGTCATGAGGGCCATCCCTCCGAGCATATCCAAACTGTCTCAAAGCCAGACACGGGTTGTAAGTAATACCTCCTCTGATTCCAAGTAAAGGAACATTAGGATACTCTCCGCAACGATCAATGATAGTGACATTTTCTCTGGTCCGAGAACACCAATGTATATCAGCATGTGTAAGAGTCATTAATCGTTGTGACCATCTCAGACCCCGCTCGTTCTTCAAAACTGATTGTGGAAGGTGCGAAATAAACCACCTTTCCAGGAGAGGAGTGCAGTACATGAGAACACCTCTTTTTCTCATGGTTCGAGTGTAACATGAGTGGAGGATGTCCCCAAGCAACGTAGGTATGGGATTCCTGGACATGAAAATCTTGACAGCATTGATATCTATAAGTTGATCTGGATTCGGGAACAACACCAACCCATAGACAAGGAGTGCCACAACTTCTTCAAAGGCTTGTAGGTCAAGGGAATTCCAACACTCTTGTGCTTTCTCAAACAGGAACTTTGCCAAGAATCCTTTGATACCACTTCTGGTTTCCCAATGCCCCTTGATGTCAGATGGTTGTAGGTGTAATGCTTTAGCAACCTCTTCAAGTTTTGGTTCCCTTTCCGTACCGTTGTAGGGTAGTTGACTAAGAATAGGAACCTTCAGAAGTTGAGAAAACTCTTCCAAAGTAGGCACCAATTGATAATCCGGGAAAGTAAAACAGTGGTGCAATGGGTCAAAGAACTGGAGCAACACTTTCACCATATCCTCTTCAATGCTGGTGTTGACCAAGCTGATGAGTCTACCATGCCTTTCACTGAAGGAAGAGTTCTCGGGAATCCTGGATGTAAGCTCCTTAAGCTGAGGAGGGATCCTTACAAGGTTGACCTGAATTGTCTTTCTGCGGATAGTTTCCATGTCCTACAAAACAAGAACAAAGATGAAGATTCGAACCCTTGAAGTGGTTAGAAAATGCATATGATGTTGTATGATGCTATGATGTTATGATAAGGACACACCACAAGTATTCACAGAAAGCAAACATGATAAGGCACACAAGTCACACAAGACAGCCCTTAGAGTTTAGGTCAGCATGAAGTTTGGGGTATTACCCTCTTGAAGTTGGTGGGCTCAAAACTTGTCCTATCAAAAGTAACTGGGTTCTAAGAAGCTCAATATCATTGGGTTGTTTTCTATGTTCATTGTTTTGATTTAGACACTGAACTGGCGATCAAAATATCCCAAGAAAACAACCCTCAATGAGTGTAGTATCGAGTATCTACCAACTTCGGACTGCACCAAAGTCGGTCATCTCACTACCCCTAAAGAGGCCAGGATGGTCAAGTAAGGTTCCTAAGGTCAGTTGATGCTTCACGACACCATGCGGCGGCCCTGTAATCTCCTTGACTTGACTCAAGGGTTACCGGTACTCACCGAAGTGCCACATCAACGTAGCAAACTACTTCAACCGTGTCGATATACCCTACACAGTTCCCTCACAGTTTGTTGCTACTTTCTAAAAGGTATCCCCCAGATCCGGGTTAGGGTCTATGAAACTCCAAGGCAACCCACAATATTTTAATCAAACAAAGCAAGCAATTGAAAACAAGAGTGGTTTAATCCTAAGGTACACCTCACTTATTAGTCCCCAGCAGAGTCGCCAGTTCTGTGATCGATGGAAATAGAACTGACTGTTTTTTAAGCTGGTTCGCGAAATGTCACGGTAAGCAAGAGTCGCCACCGTCTTTTATGTTCTCCAACATGGAAAGGACAAAAGCACAGCAAAATTCCTTTTTCGAGATGTCTCTCGGTTCGGGAGGTAGATTTATAGAAAGGGAAGGTGTTAGCACCCTTTCTATCCGTGGTTATCCACGGACTCTTAGGTACTTGCTCTTATGTTTTCAAAAGTTGTTTGCTTTTCAAGTGTTTGTGGGTTTTGAAAAAGTTTCATTTGAAAGATTTCTAGGTAACTCTTGTATCTGTCCTCAAGAGTGTATGAAATATTTGTTTGAAAACCTTTTGAAAGTGTAGGTGCGAAAAGTTGTTTTGTTTGTTTGAGAGAGCAAGTACCCAGGAGAAATCTACCTACTCTAAGGAATTAAGTTGTGTAAGAGTCCTTTAGATAGTGCTATCCCACCATTGAGAGGTAGGTAGCACCATCGTTGGAGTTATTCGGGTCAATTCGATTATAGGGACAATGTGGTCACTAAAGCAATGGTAGGACGCCTTAGTGGTAACCCTAATGTCCTAGATCCTTTTTATCTGAGGAAACCGTTTCGAGGCAACTGGATCTTAGACAGGAGGGCAACCTCTAAAGTACCCTATACTTGACGACCACGTTCGAGGAAACCAGTGAGGCGTACCCTAAGAGTGGCATGTGCATGTGTGTTGTTTTTTCAGTTAAATTGTCTTTGCATGTTATTTGTGAGCTACGGATTGATTTTATTTGTCATACAAGTCTTTCATGCATATTAACAGTTAAGAGGGCGGAAGATAAATTGCGGAAAAGTAAATCTAGCTATTACAAGGCGCGGGTCTATACATCGCCAAAAAAACAAAAACCCGTTTGGAAAATAAGTGCGAGAAAAGTAAATAAAGCGATAAAACCTAATTAACTATTACATTTCCGGAGCAGATACATAAATATAGTAAAAAGGAATTAAAGCGCGAAAAGAAATTAAATCCGGACGTCCTTAGGGTTTTGACCCTTTTTGAGAAAAGAATGAGATTTGTCCTTTTTTGCAATTAATGAAATTAAGCCTAATTACTAATTAATTAATTTATTAAAAGAAAAAATGTTTTTGTGTTTTTTATGTTTTTAATGGAATAAAATAAAAAAAGAAATTAAAAGTGTCAAAAAACCCTAAGTCTAATTCATTTTTATTTATTATGAAAAAAAAAGATTAAAATTATTCTAATTAAACTAAGTTAATTATATTTAGAATTTATTTACAAAATAAAAGAGTGAAATTAATAATAATAGTAATAAATGAAATATTTACATTTTTTAGTTTTTTTTTTTAATTTTTATTGTGAAAAATTAATTAATTTGCTGGTTAGTAATTAATTTAAAAAAAACAATAAGAAATAAATAAAGCAATTGAAAGAGAGAAAATAAAATTAAAAAAAATGAAATGCAAACCCAGGCGGGGTTTGGGCCAGATTTGAAGATGTTAGGCAGCAACTTCAGGCCCACTAAGCCTTCAGCCACGTTTGACTTTTGTAATCAGATGTACAAGCTTTGACTGAGGATCATGGTGGTTATCCTCTCTTGGCCTTCAGATCTGTGGGAATGGCCACTTGGCGCGCTTGGATGTGAGGTGCATGATGGAGTGCTTTTTCGAAACCTGCACACAAGCATGTAAGGAAAAATAATATGGAATTTTGGGGGGGACCTGGGATTCGAACCAAGGTCCCAAGGGACTATGCACAAGCGCCTTGGCCATCTGAGCTACACGTTCCAATTGAAATAATAATAAGCAGTTAATATTATATGTAATAAAAGCACTATCCTGGAAATAAAATAAAAAATGTGCGCGTTTAGTTTGAACAGGCCAGTCACGGTATGACGCGTCATCATCTTCTTCAACAAAATGCTGGTTATTTACCTGCGGATTTTTATCCGCAGGTATTTTCGTAGGCTTTTCTTAGAATCGTCCCTAGGCCTCAAAAAAACATTCCAAGACCATGGTTGGTCTCGTCTAGGTCTCCTGAGTTCATCCACGCTTATGATTTCTTTTGATTTCACCTGAAAACAAAATGCTTAAAAAACACACAAACCAACCCTAGGTACGGGTATCATCATACAATGCCTAAAAATGAAATTGAATATTATGGTTACGTCAGAAATCAAACAAGGAGTATGAATATGCTAACTTTTTTGAGAAAAAAATGCCAGAATAAAGGATTCAAGTTTCGTGTTCAGAGGCAAGTTTGTGATGACTTACAGCGTTGTGTAGGGAGTCTTAAGACTTGGCAAGGGTCGTGTTGGCTTCAGGGGATGGCAAGGAAGAAAGCCACGTGCTTATTTTTGTCTGAAAATTCTTGCAACCTTGTTCTAGATCTCACACTTTTTTGACAATTTTCAGTTTTGCTTTTGGCCGTTTCAGTGATGCTTGGGTTGTGTCTTAGGTCTGGAATGCTTGCTTATGTATGTGTGAATGAACATTTCCATATTTGGTTCAAATATAGGATTTTATGCACAAAAAAGGCTTAGCACGAATTGGCTAGCTGGCATATGACATATAAAAGCTATTCAAGTCACAAAGATGCTATTCCATTAATTTTTAGATTTTATTTGAATTATTATGGATTTAAAATGAATTAAATCAATAAAAATTAAATAAAATGTAAAAATAAATGTTTGGTCTTGAAATTAATCATGGGACACGTGGGTGGCATGACAAGGCTGAATCAAGTGGAAGAAAGTGGGCCCTTTTGTCAAAAATTGAAGTTTCAAGGATAGTTGACTTTTGCACATTCCCAAAAATTTCCCAACTTCTCCAATGCATATCTTGCTCAATTTTGATCATATGAATATTTTCTTGGACATTTTGGAAAGGGCTTGAAGTCCTCTAACCAATGCCTTTGGTCCCATGTCATTTTGATTTACCAATCTCAAGTTATGGTCTTTGACTTAAAATGCCTTTTTGTTGACTTTTGAAATTGACCTATAATGTTGAAATTGATAACTTTTTGTGAGAGCATTTCTAGGACTTGGAATATGAAGATGAGTTGTATGAAATTTCATCCCCTTAAAAATGAGAATTGGATGGGATTTTTCTGATGAACCATGAAAAAGTTATGCCTTGGTCAAGTTACAGATGACTTTTCAGCTGTCCAAAAATGGAAACTTTTGCATCTTGATGATTTTTGAGCCATGCTTGTGGAATCATGATCAAGATTTGATCAAATGATGATTGTGTGCTCAAAATAAGATGTTGACCAAAAATTTTGACTTTTGACTGCCAAATGACCATTTTGCCCCTACAGCTGATTGTGAAGCAATTAGGGCTTTTGACTGTGCAACTTGATGTTGTGAGTCTTGAAACTTGACATGTAGATGCTTGACAATGTATATGGGCCTATGGGACTTGATTGGACCACTTAAAGCCTCAAATTCCCTGCAAGAACCAAAACCCTAATTTTGACTGGCTTAGGAGGCAATTGGACTGTACAACCCCTTGAGCAATCTTGAACCATTTGAGGATGATTCTTGTCAAACCTTGGAGAATATGGGAGGGCAAATTTTGGGGTACAACATTTACAAATTTGACAAATCTCATTTGGGTTTCAATTCAGAGGCTCGGAGGGTTATTTGTCGTCCTCATGCTGGAAGACCACCATTCTGCGTCAGCAATAATAGAGTCAATGCGGTAGAAGACGCTGATAGTGACTACCACCTAGACAGCTGGACTTTTCCCACCATCGGCAACGGGCTCAAAAACTGGAAGACTGAAGACCTTATCTCAATCTCCTTTAGTCAAGAGTAAATACTATTTTTTGTTTTACTGCTTTAAAATTTTGGTTTTGTAATTTTAAAATAATAACTTTAAACCTTGTGCCTTACCCGGGGCACAATGGTCCATTTTGTTAGGGTTGTCATTTCATTAACATATTGTCATTCAATAAATCATTGGATGTTTTGCATTCAAATTTTGCGCTCTTTTTATTTCTTTTATTTACTTCCAAAATAGCTATGTGTTCTTACACATACCCGTACAACAAATTGCAGATCCACGTCCACTCAGGATCCCATTAACTACAATTTTGCTATTGCCACTTATGACTTTGAAAATACGATCTACTAAGCTGAGGACGAAGGTGAGTAAGATTGTGAAATACCTAGAGAACTTGCCAGACTGTTAGTGCAAGAGGAAAAGGCTATACAACTGCATGAAGGCCTAGTCGAGGTTGTAAACTTGGGTACTGAAGCAGATAGGAAAGAAGTCAAGATAGGTGTCAACCTAGAGGACAGTTTCAAGAACAGATTAATCCAGATGTTGCATGATTATGTTGAGATCTTTTCTTGGTCATATGAAGACATGCCAGGGCTCGATATTGATATTGTGGTTCACCGTCTGCCTATGAAAGAGGGTTATTCTCCAATAAAGCAAAAGGTTTGTCGTATGCATCCCAAGATGTTCGAGAAGGTTAAAGATGAGGTTATGAAATAATTCAATGCAGGTTTATTAGTCGTTATTTCATATGCTCAATGGGTTTCAAATATCGTGCTAGTACCTAAGAAGGATGGCAAAGTGTGTATGTGTGTAGACTACATGGATCTGAACAGGGCAAGCCCCAAAGATGACTTTCCGCTTCCGCATGTTGATGTTCTGGTTGACAATACCGCCCAGCACAAAGTTTTCTCCTTCATGGATGGTTTCTCAAGTTATAATCAGATCAAGATGTCACCCGAAGACATAGATAAAACTACCTTTGCAACATAGTAGGGCACTTTTTGTTACAAAGTTATGCCTTTCGGTTTGAAAAACATCGGCGCAACATATCAGCGTGCTATGGTAGCTCTATTCCATGACATGATCCATCATGATATAGAGGTTTATGTTGACGACATGATAGCTATATCTCAGACTGAAGAAGAGCATCTCGATCACGTACACAAGCTGTTTGAGAGGTTAAAGAAGTACAAGTTGGGGTTGAATCCGAACAAGTGCACCTTTGGGGTGAGATCCGGTAAGCTCCTAGGTTTCGTTGTCAAGAGTAAAGGTATTGAAGTTGATCCCGCTAAAGTTAAAGCTATTCAAGAAATTACAGCTCCCCGTACTGAGAAGTAAGTCAGAGGTTTCCTAGGAAGCTTGAACTATATTTCCAGATTTATTTCTCATTTAACCGCAACTTGTGAGCCGATCTTCAAGTTGCTAAAGAAAGATCAAGTAGTGAAGTGGAACAACAATTGTCAGATAGCTTTCGAAAAAATCAAGGAGTACCTGCAGGAACCTCCAATTCGGATGCCACCAGTTGAAGGAAGACCTTTGATCATGTACAATAGTGTTAGAGAACTCAATGGGGTGTGTGCTGGGCCAACATGACGAGTCTGGTCAAAAAGAGCATGCAATATACTACCTTAGCAAAAATTTTACCGACTGTTAAACATGATACTCACTGCTCGAGAAAACTTGTTGCACTTAGGCATGGGCTGCTCGCCGACTAAGACAATATATACTGAGCCATACTACCATGTTGATCTCTAAAATGGATCCCATAAAGTACATATTCGAGAAGCCTGCTCTCTCCGAAATAATATCGGATGGCAAATGGTCTGAATAGAATACGACATTCAGTACACCACTCAGAAAGAAATCAAAGGGAGTGTACTGGAAGATCATTTGGCTCATCAAGCCGTAGACGACTATCAGTCTATGAATTTTGAGTTCCTAAATGAGAACATTATGCTAGTTACAGACTACGAAGAACCTGGACAGTATAAAGGACCTGAGCCAGGGTCCCGATTGACTATGGTTTTTGATGGAGCTTCCAACGCACTTGGTAACATAATTTGTGTTGTGATTATTTCTCCTAAGGGTTGCCATACGCCTTTCACCGCCAGATTATGCTTTGATTGTACCAATAACATGGCCGAATACGAAGTGTGCATCATGGGTATCAAAGTTGTTATTGATCTAAGAATCAAGTTCTTGAATGTATATGGGGACCCAGCTCTAGTGATCAGTCAGATTAAAGGAGAATGGGATACGAAGCATCCAAATATCATTCCTTATCGAGAGCATGTGTTAACATTAATTCCGTACTTTGAGGAGATCGCTTTTGAACATATCCCACAAGAAGAGAACCAGTTGGCACATGCATTGGCTACCATGTCATCTAAGTTCAAAGTCAGGTAGGACAACAAAGCTCCTCAAATTACCATTGAAAAACTAGAAGAACCGGCACATTTCTATGAAGTTGATACTGACGGAGTAGAAGAGAAGCCTTAGTTTCCTGAATTAAAAGATACCTCGAAGCTCAAGAGTATCCTGAAGGAGCATCTATCAATGACAATAAATTCCTACGGAGGTTCTCTGCTAAGTTCTTCCTGAGAAATAAAATTTTGTACAAGCGCAACCATGATTCAACTCTGCTTCATTGTGTAGACAAGAAGGAAGCGAAGAAAATTATGGAGCATATGCTTGAAGGTGTCTTTGGTACTCACTCCAGCAGGAATACGATGGCTAAAAGATTCTGAGAGCATGATATTATTGGTCGACTATGGAAACTGATTGCCATCACCATTCCAGAACTTGTCATAAATGCCAGATCTATACCGACAAAGTACATGTGCCTCTGGTTCCTCTGAATGTCTTGACTGTTCCTTGGCTATTTGAAATGTAGGGGCATCGAAATGATTAGAGAAATTAAGCCTAGTGCTTGCAACGTATGTCGTTTCATCCTAGTCGTTATCGATTATTTCACCAAGTGGGTTGAAGCAGCTTCATTTGCCTCTGTTAGCAAGAATGTAGTGGCCCGATTCATTAAGCATGACCTTATATGTCAATATGGAATCCCCGAAAATATTATCACGGAAAATGTACCAATCTTATGATAATGGAACTCTGCATGCAGTTCAAGATTAAGCACCACAATTCTTCTTTGTATCGACAAAAGCTGAATGGCGCAGTAGAAGCGACAAACGAGAACATCAAGAAGATTATACAGAAGATGACAATGACGTATAAAGATTGGCATGAGATGTTACCATTTACTCTTCATGGCTATCGCACTTCAGTACGTACATCAACTAGGGCAACCACATTCTCTCTAGTCTACGGTATGGAAGTTGTCTTACCTGTCAAAATCTAGATTCCGTCTCTAAGGATTATGAAAGATGCAGATTTAGATGAAGACGAATGGATTCAGACTAGGCTGGACCAGATAAATCTGATTGACAAGAAAAGACTTATGGCTGTTTGTCAAGGCCAGATGTACCTGAAGCGTATGATCAAAGCCTTCGACAAGAAAGTCAAACATCGGATATCGTGATGGTGATTTGGTAATAAAGCGCATCATCCTACCATAAGGTGATCCCAGGGGGAAATGGACTCCCACCTATGAAGGGCCATTTGTAATCAAGAAGATATTTTCTGGTGGCGTTATGATACTTACCACCATGGACGGCGAAGATTTTCCGCACCCTGTCAACGTGGACATAGTCAAAAAATACTACACCTAAAAGAGACCCACTAGGTTGACTGGCCTAGGCAAAAACAAGGGCATCCCGACGAACCAAAAGGGTTCCGGGAAAAATTAGAGATATATATATATATATATATATATATATATATATATATATATATATATATATATATATATATATATATATATATATATATATATATATATATATATATATATATATATATATATATATATATATATATATATATATATATATATATATATATATATATATATATATATATATATATATATATATATATATATATATACACCCAACAAGTCGAAAACTTGAAAGGCGACTTGGGCAAAAGAGGGTATCCTGGTGGATTAAAAACCCGAAAGGGCGGTCCAGGAAAAAGTTAGGGATCAAAGCGTATAACTATGTCCCGTTGGATCATCTACCTACAGTAATATTTGTTGTCAATGTCAAATTCAAATGGTGCGGATTAATTCAGTCAACTTCTTCCGATAGCAAAGGATGAGATGCTCGAAGACATAGGGGCAATAGCAGAACTAGAACTTGATGGGATCGTTTCCACATAGCTATTTTTCTCCGTTTTACTTTGTACTCTTTTCATTTTATGATGATTTCCTCTTACTAGGATTTCTATCTCTTTGTACAAAACCGTCTGTTTATAGGAAAACTATTAATACAAGTCAATTTCAAAATTCAAAATTGCTTCACTTTCTCTGTTTTGTTTGCAAAAATGTCCAATGACTAATTTGAATGAACATATGCATATGAATATGATTTCTATTAACAAATATATGCACAAAAACAAGAATAAGCATTTACTAAAGACTCTAGGAGTTGGGATAATGTTCAAGTTATCCACAATTCCCCACAGAAGATTCCCTGTAGAGTTTGTCTTCACAAGCTCATCCTCGACGGAGATACATTCCCCAACAAGTCTAATATGTCTTCAGACAAGAATCAGGGCATCTTCCAGCAGTTCACATTATCATCTCCCTCAGTAGGTCCCCGAGCGCACAAGGAAGTTTGACCATTTCCATAATATATAGTTGAAACTTCGTTCACACAACCTATGAAATCAGAAATGATCCCCTCGGCACAGTTTACGGGAATCTAATTCTCCAACGGAGTCTATTTCTCTAACACTGTAAAATCCCTTGCAGAATTCTCTTCTCCAGCATAGTTTATTTCCCCAGCAAGGTTTATTTCCCCAACATGGTTTATTTCCCCAACAAAGTTCATTTCTCCGATTACTACAAATCATCGGCAAAAGCAAAGTGTAGTCAAGGTTGCTATCCCCAGAGAGTTGCTACGGTATCTGAAACCTAGTTAGGAATCGCATCAGATAAATATCCATTTCTTTTATCTTCAGTCAGGATATATAAGGACTAAATTCGCCAGTAGAGCGATGAACGACAAATGTTCTTGGAATCCTTCTATCCCCAAGCTAAAGTCGAACATCCCCAGTGGAGTATCCTCAAACAGAAATCAGGAATCCCCAGAAAAGACATTCTAAAAAATATTGAAGATTCATATTACTCATCCCCCAACAACAGTTAGGGATTTATTTTTCCCCAACCAAAGATATTGCACGAAGCTACCATACACTTCAACAACATATTGCATTCGTACATCATTTACAAAACATCATAGCATATGTATAAAAAACGCATACAACACTCTCATTTACTTTGAGAACATCATTATGCAACGTATTACATACATTATGACATTGCATAAAGACTAACTTTGTCTTTTCAGGTAAAGTCTACAAACGGACGAATATCATCGGTAATTTTCAAATAAGTCAAAGATTAATTCCCGAAACAGAACGAGGAAACTATCTATACGACTAGGTGGTATGAATTCCCGAAACAAGATGGGTTTACCAACAAAATCGGGCCAGAGATTAATTCCCTAAATAGGGAAAGGCAACTATTTGTACGACCAGGCGATATGAATTCCCGAAACAGGACGGGTTCGCCAAAAAAAGGCAGGTCAAAGATTAATTCCCGAAATAGGACGGGGAAACTATCTATGTAAACAGGAAATGATTAACTCCTGAAACAGGACAGAGAAACTATCGACATGACCAGGTGGTGTGAATTCCCTAAATAGGACGAGTTTACCAACAAAAATAATTTGTAGATCAATTCCCGAAGCAGGACAGGGTGACTATCTACAAGACAAACATTTCCCTCAAATACTAAATCTGACAAGCATTTCCCTCAGAGACTAAATCTGACAAGAATCTACTTAAGCACTTTCCCCAGAGAGTCCTCCTGGAAAGTATTCTTCATATATAGTCAAGCGTAGACTCATTCTGATACTCCTATCAATAGTTACTTTGGATGGCATCTATAAGCCCATCTCCTACGACACTCTGTCATCTTTCCGAATGGCATCTTCATGCCCATTCAAGAAATACTATCAACCAACAAGTGTTACTTCATTCACATGGGAGTGAAAATTTCTGGATACTTAAGTGTTCAATTCCCCTTCCACCTTCAGATCCGAATGGCAAGCATGCCAGTCTAGCTCCTCGGGTTTAAGAAGATTGAACAGGGGCAGCTGTTATACCCCAAAATTTCCCCTCCCATTATTCAAGACAAATTGATTCAAGATGCTTCCTCATACATATGAAGGTCCTAAACACTCAAGACTACTCAAGAATTGATCAGATGAACTCTCCTCCTAAGCAATGACCTACAATTAGGGTTTTGGTTATCTCAGAGGAAATTGGACTTCTAATGTGCAAAGTGGATTTCATGGTTTCTCATATGCTTCAAAGAATTATCATATCAAGTTTCAAGCCTTACATCACAAATTTGCTCAGTCAATTAGTTAAATGATTGAAAGTCAACTATATTGGTAAAAAGTCAATTATGGTCAACATACAGTTAAACTTCAATATTTTTGGTCAACATCAACATTTTGAAGTCATATTCATCATTTGATCAAGGGTTGATCATGATTCATTAAGAAAACTCTCAAATCATCAAAAGTCAAAAGTTACCAAATTAGGGTTTTCTTAAGGAGAAGTCAACTGAACTTTGACATGCTTTATCAGATTTTTCTCAACCAAAGCTCATTTTGAAGGAAATTCAATTCTATACAACTTTGTCTTTTTAAGCTCAAGTCTAAAAAAATGCTTCATTTGAGAGATATGGGCCAATACATTATAGGTCATTTCAAAAGTCAACAAAAAGACACTTTTTGTCAAGGCAACTTACATCTAGATAAAGTCTTCAAATGCAAAAATGATCGAAATAGAGATTGTAGAGAGACATCTTGGGCTTTCCAAAAAGTCCAAGATCACCTTCAAATGATAACATTTTGAGATAGTTATGGTTGGTGTAAGTTGGAAAATTTTGAGGAAATGCATGAAACCAAAAGTGATCAAACATGAATTTTTGGGCTAATGGGCTATTATTTCAAGGTCCATGCGTGATAAATACCACATTATGAACCTCGAAACTTACTCATAGACCCCATGGATTTTTTATTCTATTTATTTTGATTTTTTATTAATTTAAAGTAAAAATTAGAAGAATAAGCCAAGGGTTCTTACAAAGGTCCAAGCCCATTCTTTGGTTGACCTAATTCTTCTCTATATATCTCATTCATTCAAACAAACCTTGACACGAACCCTTGCACAAAAAAACCTCTCCAAAATTCCAAAAATATCAAAGAACTAGGGCAACTTGTAAACCCTAATTGCAGCCACTCTCAAGGAAAACTAACCTTTCCATTCACTTCCAAGAACACTATCGGGTAAGGTTGGATCGATTGCAATGACCAAAAGGGCATAAAAACTCATATATGTTCCTCACCGGTTTTGTTATTGCATGAATTTCATACATTCATTTTCTTCGTGTTTTTGTGCATACTAACTTTGTTAACATGTTCATGAGGTTTAATAGTGCAGGAATAACCCAAATCACGATCCCCATAATGGCTAAATTGAAGCTTTCCATGTTCATACCGATTTGAGTTATCTTCGTTGTAGCTTATGATTCAGCGTGTTTTAGCGCAACCCAAAGGTTCCATTGAACTCGCAGGGCTTGATTTAGGGGGGATAGGGTTCCTTTAGATAGTTATCAATTGTTGTTTTTACAGGTTGAAAAAAAGAGTCACCGGAGAAGACGACAGGAGCTAGGGCTCTGGCCCTTCTCAAGTCTAGTTAATTGGTTTTATAATATATTTCTTTTGTTTCAGTTATATTATCGGATGTATGGTCACCCCAGTGGAAAGCGCGCACGAGATAAGGTCTTACTATGCCAGGGCATGGGTTTGATCCCTGCCTTTTGGCGTTTTGGATTTGTTTTTCATATTTTCATGTTTTTGCAGATTACATAGCGTGTTGATTCCATTCCTTTGACACAAGTGCGCGCTTGGTGCAGTGGTGAACATGCTAGACAGAAGAGCTAAGGGTTGTGGGTTCAACACCCACCCCTGATAATCGTATTGTTTTTTTACTTTCTAACCCTTTTCTTTATTTTTTCTTTATTTTTCCCTTAAACCCTAATTTCACCTAACTATAAAACCACAAGCCCTTTTTACAAACCTAAAATAATTGATTTTTTGTAAACCCTAAAAATAATTAGGTTTTAGGTTTGTTATCATTAACTTATTTTATTAATTTAATTAATCAACCTTTCTAATTAAAATTAATTAGACTTTTTTTAGGTTTATTTAATTAATCATCAAAAACCCTTTTTCATAAAAGACCTCCAAAATTTTTTTTCATTTTTGATCTTTCTTATTCTTATTTTATTTTCGCAATTGTAAGTAGCGTAGTTAATTTTTGCCGCTTGTTTTTATTATTATGTAACTATTTTCCGAGATGTAATAGTTAGGTTTACTTTCCGCACTTTTCTATTTTGTATCTGCCCCAAAGCCGTGTAATAGGTTTAGGTTTATCTTTCCTTCCTTTACTTTCTGCACCTTTACTATCTTTACTGTATTTATCATTTACTACTTAGTAACTAGGATTTTATAGCAAGACTAAAAAAAATGGTAGATAACCTAAAAAATAAAAGATAAAATAACTGAATACAAATCACTTGCACACTCACACCCCTAGGGTAACCTCTCTTGTTGCCTTCAGAAAATAACAGTCATGTCCCTCGAAAGTGGGGACGCTTTAACAAAGTCCCTTGAATTAAAGATCATAGTCCCTCGATGACCCTTCGACATTGCCTTCCGGTAAATGATCTAGTCCATTACGAAAATTGTTAAAGCGTCCTTACTAGTCGCCTTCGATTATTGTAAGATGACCCTTGCATGTCCCTTCACATCCAACGATAGTGCTTCCTACTAACTAATGGTATGGATAACACTATCTAAAGAAGGAGAAAAATTACAAGAGCAGCCTTGAGTGGGTAGAAATGTTAATCACTTGCTCACAAAACTTTCAAAAACAAAACATTTCACAAACACTTTCAAAGATATATTGAAAATGATTTGTACGCATTCTTGAGGACAGATACGAGAATCATTATAAAGTCTCGCCTTACATTGGCAACTTTTCAAAATATTTTTAAACACACGAAGCAAATGGATGAAAAGGGTGCTAACACCTTCCGTTTTCATAATTTACCCCCTGAACTCAAAATCTTCAAGGTCTTTCCTATTCTTTTCACCCTTTACTTATTCGATAAAAGAAAAGTCAGTGGCGACTCTTGTTATCCACAACATTTGCGATAAAATGCAAACCAAGTCAGTTCTCCCACCGTATTATAGAACATAGGAGGTGGTTTGATATGAATGTGGTGGTGCCTTGGAGCAGTCGCTGACAAAAGCGATTTTCGGTCGGTGGCCTCAAAGGTGGAGGCGATTTTCGGTGATGGAAATCTAGAGAGAAGTTGGATCTTCTCTCTCTAACCTCCAACAAACGATGTTTGATTTCGTGAGAAGAGAGATAATAGAAGAGAAAAAATGGGCCTCAAGCCTGGAAACATTCTTTTATAAACATTCCTCATATCAAGTGCCACGCGCTTATCATGCACCCTCAACTTCCACCATGTGATCTCTATCAAACGATTCAAACTGTGTATCCTCATCGTAATTCTGTATATACGCATGTACTAGGCTCGTTGGACTCCCCTTAGATGTGTTTGGGCTTGGCCCATTGATGAATCAACCCCCAAATGTAATTTGTTTTTGCTACCACATACAGAATTGTACCGACCCCCCCCCCCCCCCCCCCCCCCCCGCGCGCTAATGGGCCAAGTCCAATATTTAGACTTGGGCCCCCTTAATTCCTGCACCCCCAATATTGCTTAGTTGTTGTAAAAGAACACCCCCTGCGTTTTAGGCCTAAATCCAATATTTGGATTTAGGGCTCTGTTATTCATCCGTAGTTTCCTACGGGCTCTTAGAGGTTTGCTCATTTTGAAATACCTTTGTGCTTTGTGTATTAGAAAGTTTGTTTTGAAAATGCCTTGGTATGGAAGACTTTGTAATGTTTCTCGGGAATATGGAGAAAGTATACAAAGTGTCTTGAAAATGTTTTTGAAAAGTAGTTTTTTGTGTAAGTGCAAAATGTTTTTGAGCAAACTTCTAACATCTATCTACTTTTATACTCGAAAAGGGTCGTTCCTTTCCTCCTATCCTTTAGACAGTGTTATCCTACTACTAGTGAGTAGGTAGCCCTATCGTTGGATGTATGAGGGACATCGAAGGGACGATACAGTCACGAAAGCAACTTGTGGAGACGCTTTAGCAATTTTGTTTAGGGACTAGATCATTTACCGAGAAGGCAACTATAGGGTCATCGAGAGACTATGATCTTTTTTATTTACGGGTATTTGCTAAAGAGTTCCTACCTCATGACTGTTTTATTTCTAAAGGCAACCAAAGTGGGGTACCCTAGAGGTGTATATGTGCAATTGATTCAATTCAGTTATTTTTGTCCTTTTTGTTAAGTTTGCTAGCGTTTGATTATTAGTCTTATCATACACACTTAGTTACTAGCAGTTAATATATATTGCAGAATATTAAAGTGTAGGAATTTAAACCTATGCTATTACAATGCTTTGGTAAGGGGATTTACATTATACAAGAATGAGGGGGATAAAGCAGTAAATAACCTAGTTTTAATCTATTACATTCAGTGAGCAGGTACATTAATAATAAAAATGCAAAATTAAATAAACGCGCGTGAAATTCTAAATAACGTCTAAAAAATATCCTAAGAAATAAATATCTTTTTGTTTTGTTTTTATTTTAAGAAAATATAGCCTAAGTCTATTTAATTTTAATTTAAGGAAAATGGTTAGAATAATTAATTAATTTATTCACAAAGTTAATTTAATTAGAAAAAACAACTGGCCTAATATATTTTTTATGATTTTTGATTTAAGGTCAATTTAAATAAAAGAGGTTCAATAAAGAAATGAAAACAAAAAATAAAAATAGAACAAGAAGCATGCATGGAGATGGTGTCTTTCAATTCTTTGAAGGGAAAGCTGTCTTTCGATTGCCCCTTTAATCCAATGATAGGATGTGGCTTTCGATCCATAGGGTGCTGCTGGAATTGCCTGATGGCTCACTTTTGAGGGCACTACACCTGCAAACATGTTAGCAAAACGAAAGCATGACCCGGGTGCCCAACCCAGGTCTTTTAGATTTTGTATACGTTGGGTCTATTCAGGCTACATCTGCAGCAAGTGTTAGCAACAAAACAAAGGCAGACCTGGGGTCGAACCCAGGTCTTTATTCTTGAACAACAAATCGAATGAAACCTACAAATGTTGATGTATCATGCAAATGTAGAGATTGAGCTTTTTACCAATTCTTACCAATGGTTGATGGATGAATATGTTGTGATGCATGTGGGTACCCTTGCTTGATGATTGCTTCAATTTGGCTTCTGGATGTGGGTACCTTTGTTTAAGGGTTGCTCTGATTTGGATCACTTATGAGATTTTTGATAGCTTTGGTGGGTTTATGGGGCAGCGTCTCTCCAATGTGTGTGTAACCCTCCATTTGGCTTGCAAGCATGCTGCTTATATAGAGTAGATGGGAGGGGACAAGAAGACAATAGTTTAAAATGCCATAAAAAATGTTTTCAAGGCCATGAATGAAGTTTTGTAACGTTGGCCAAAAACATGGGATCTTGTCAACTTTTGAAATTTGAATGTATATAGACATTTTGGCTCCTTTGAATGCCCTCTAGTGTTGCTCTTCGACTGGCCTCAAGTTGCCTCTTTGACTGGCCTCAAGTTTCCTCTTTCGACTGGACTTCTTGTGTAGCCTTCGACTGGGCCTTTCTGCATGCTTCTTTAAATGTACCTCTTGTGTACCCTTCGACTGGCTCTAGTATTACTTCCTTCGAATGGGCCTGCAGATGGTCCTTTTGGTGTTCCTTTCGAATGGGCATTTGGTGTGTCCTTCACATGGCTATTTTTAATGGACTTTCTATGTATGCTTTGAGCCCTCTTCAAATGGGCCACCAAAGTGTGTCCTTCAAATGGCTATCACACGTGTTGAAGTGTGTACAATTGTTTAAACTAGGGTCATTGCCTAGGCAAAGCTGGCACAAAGGCAGCCAGTGCCTTGTGGGCCGAAGGCAACTTTTTTGACTGGCGAATCAAAATAAGTTCTTTGCCTAGGCGAAACTGGAACAAAGGTGGCCAGTGCCTTGTGGGTCGAAGGAAAATTTGAAGGAGTCTTGGCTTTGTGTTGAAGACAAACTGAAGAGGGATACATGTGCTAGTGACACTCTGATGGGTCTTTTTCCCAGTGGGAGCTTTGTGAATTGAAGGCCAGTTTGGAGAAGTTCTTGCTTTTGTGCGCTGAAGGCATGCCCAGAGGGATAACTTGCCTAGTAGAAGCAGGAAATAAGCTTGCTCCAAGGAAAAAAATGCCCAATCGAATCAGGGATCCAGCTTGCATGCAGATATCCATTGCATTTGTGAGTCAAGCCATTATGTAGAGAAAAAATGTTCAATCGAAATGCACCAACATAAAGATGTTCCTTTCTGAATCGAAGGAAGCTGTTTGCAAGGAAATACCTGCCCAGTCGAAGCTGGTGTGCAGCAAACAAAGTAAAAGACCAGGGCTTTAATCAAAACTTGGAAATTTGAGGCAAACTTGGAGGAGGTTAGGTGCTCAAATGAAGCCTGTCCAAATACCAATCGAAAGGCCTTTTAACATTCCAATCGAAGGATTTTGTCAAAATGCCAATCGAACACTCCTTGTTCAAAAAATTTATTTTTCCTTTAATAAAATGCTTGTGACCACCCATATAAGAAAAAATCTTGGAAAACATGAGAGGGAAAATTTTGGGGTACAACACAACTGATCCTTCTTTATCAAAAAATTAGAAAGAAGACCTTTAACTCCACTTCTTGTTTCCCAATTAGACACAATGTCTAACCGCTTCAGATGTAAAGTTGTTGCAATAACTTCGGGCTTTGGAACATTCTCTAAACCGGTGAAGTGTGTCTGATCAAGAATAGGTACTCTAAGTATCTTAGAAAATTCTTCCATTGTGGGTACCAACTGATAATCTGGGAAGGTAAAATAGTGATGCTTAGGATCAAAGAACTGGAACAGAATACTCATCATGTCTTCTTTAAAACCTGAGGTAACCAGACTGAGTATATAACCATGCCTCTTGGTGAATTGAGAGTTTTTGGAAACCTTTGAGACTAACTCCTTAAGCTTGGCAGGTACCCTTACAAAGTTAATTCGGATAGTATTTCGGCGAGTGGAGGCCATAACCTGCAATAAGGAACAAAGATAAGTCCCTAGGTCCTTGAAATGGTTAGTGAAAATGTTATGTTACGATGATATTATGTTATGATGTTATGTTCATGTTTTCATAAGTAGAAAACATAAATAAGTCACACAAGAGCCTTAGGTTTAAAGGCTTGCATGAAGTCCATAGGTAATTACCCTTCCCCATTGAAGTTAAGTTGGCTCAACTTGTCCTAAAATAGTAATCGAGTTCTGAGAATCTCATATCAAGGATCTTTCTTGCAGGCTTTATTTTAGCACGGTAACTGGCTTGCCACCAAAACATCCCGAAAGTCGAATCTCAATGAGTGTATCCTCGAGTATCAACCAGCTTTGGATTGCAACAAACCCGACTATGTCACTACTTTCTAATGGCCAAGATGGGTCAATTAAGGTTGTAAAACTAAGTTAGTGTTAACGATACCACCCGAAAGCCTAACAATATCCTTGACTGACTCAAGGAACATCAGTACAAACCAAAGTGTCACACTAACTGTAGCTATCATGTTAACCATATTGGTATACACCATACAATCTTTATGATCTATGGCTACTTACCTAAGGAATCACTAGATCTGCGTGTAGGATCTTTCACACAAGCAATAATACCCAAGCATGAACCCTTAAAGTTAAAGCAAACAATTAAAACAATTAAAGCAAGTAAAAGTGATCTAAACTCTAATGTAACCCATTTTTTTAAGTAGTTTCCCCATCAGAGTCGCCAGTTTTATAATATGGTAGGAGAACTGACTTTTTTGTTTTATCGCAAATATTACGGTTAGCAAGAGTCGCCACCGACTTTTCTTTTATCAAATATTTAGGAAAGGTAAAAAGAACAGGAAAGACCTTTGATAGATTTTGATTTCATGGGTAAGTTATAAAAAGGGAAGGTGTTAGCACCATTTTCATCCGTAGTTATCTATGGGCTCTTAATTGCTTAGCTCACTTTGAAAAAAATTGCTTTGTGCGTGTGTGATTTGTTTGAAAATATTTTGAAATGTCAATGTAAGGCTAACTTTATAATAATTCTTGTATCAGTCCTCAAGAAGGTATACAAAGTGTTTTTTGAAAATATCTGTTTGAAAGTGATGTGTAAAAATGTATTTGTTTTGTGAAAAAGGTTGTGAGCAAGCATTAAAGAGTTCTTATCCACTAAAGTCTTTCTTGTCGTTTTCCTTCTCTATTGGAGATAGTATTATCCATACCATTAGTTGGTAGGTAATCTTATCTATTGGATGTGAAGGTACATGCGTAGGATCATCGTATGGTCATCAAAGGCAACATGTAAGGATACTTTAGCAATTGTATCAGAGAGACTATCATCATTTTATAGGCAACTCAGAGGGTCATTGAGCGACTATGATCTTTATTCGAAAGGTACCATGATGATATTGCTAAATCGAGGGTCTTTTGCTAAAGTATCTCCATTTTTGAGGGACATGACCAATATTCGTAAGGCAACAAGAGAGGTTACCCTAGAAGTGCAAGTGTGAAGAGTGTGTATTTTCAGTTATTTAGTCTTGAAAATTAGGTTTTCTATGTTTGCTTTTAGTCTTTCCATACAAACCCTAATTACTAACAATCAAATATGTACAGGAAATTAAAGCGCGGAATGGAAAGTGCGGAAAATTAAACCTAAGCTATTACATTCTGTGAGCAGTTACATAATAGGAAAAGACGCGAGAAAATAAATCTACGCTATTACATCGGGGAGTGCGACCTATACAGTTTTTCTATGAATTTAAATAGCAAAAGATGAGAAAAAAGAATGTTAGAAAAATGTTAAATGTTTTTGTGTTTTTTGTAGAAAATAATTGAAGTTAATAAATAGTAATTAAAACCTAATTATTTCTAATGAACTTTAATATTTAGAAAAAGCTAATTAACTTAATTAATTAATTAATGAAAAACATGTCAAAAAATTATTTACTAACTAGAAAACCCTAATCCTAATTTGTTATAATTTTGAAAAAGAAGTTTACGGTTAGAAAATAGATTAATTAGAAAATAATTAGTAAAATAGAATGAAAATTAGGTTAGAAAATAAGAAAAACAAAATGCATAGGGTGAGACTTGAAATCACACCCTTCCTTTCACCAGTATGCCCTTCTACCACTACGCCATAATTTTCTTTGTGATATGGAATATAATTGAATCAATCAATTATAAACATGAGCTTATCCTGAAAAATAAAAGAAATTGACAAAAGCTAGGATCAAACCCACGCCCTTTATAATACCAGCCACGCTTCTTACCATCAGGCCAATTGTTGTTTCAGGTTAGTATAATCATCATCATTCAATATAATATAAATTGAAATCAAGAAATAGAATTACAATAAAATCAAAAGATGCGGGTTATGGTGAAGTTGGTTTTTTTAATCAACCAATGAGAATGTGCCACGCCTAGGTCGCCTGAGTCAGGAGGATCAAACCAACGTGAAGCATGGTCAACTTCATCTTCTCTGGTGAGGAGATTTTAAGAACCTGTGAGTCATGCAAAATATAAACACAAGATGAACCCTATCCCCCTAATTTGACCCTTGCGAATCCAATGGTGGCATTGGTTTGACCTGAAAATGCATGTACAATGAGTTTTGAAGAAAATGTTTCAAATTGACCTAACAAAGGCAGATCTTCATTCCTACGTCATAACTTGCAAATGATGCATCAAAACAAGTCCACACATCAATATGAACACGAATGTATGCATCAAATTCATTTAAATTGCATGAATTCAATGTTTGAAATTCAAGAATGTTACCAAACTGGTGATGCTTGGTTACGACGATCTGGGGTGCTACAAGCTTCAAGGATAATTGGAATGAGTTCTTGGAGTCTTTAGGAAGCTTGATTGATGCTTGGAATGGACTAAAAACGACTAGAGATAAGGGTTTAAGTTTTCCCTAGTTCTTGAAAAAATTGAGATTTTTAGGGTTTGTTCTTGAGGCAGCATGCGTGTTTTTCTTGGTCTGAATATGTCCTATATTTATAAAGAAGTGTTTTAGGTCAACAAAATTGAATCAAATCTTTGTAATTTATGGTGTAATGTTGGATTTGAATTTTGCATGAAAAACTTCTACTTTAGGCCAAATCAAATATTCATGATCCACACGGTTTTGGAAAGTTGTCACCAGCTTTTTTTTGGGCCCCCATGTGATTAAAATCAAAAGCCTTGTGCCTCAATCCATTAGTTTTATATTTTATTTGATTTAATTTGCATTTAATTGAATAAAAATCCAAATAAAAGAAATAAAAATCATAAAAAATATGTGAATGGACATAGAGGTTGAATATGAAGTCATGAACACGTTTTAACCTAAAAACTTAGGCCCATTAGCCCAAAAATTCAAGTTTGCTCAATTTAAACTTCATGCACTTTCTCAAAATTTCTCAATTTGTACCAATCATAACTCTCTCAATTTTTGTCATATGAAGATGATTTTGGACTTTTTGGAAACCTCAAGATATCTCATACAACTTTCATGTTGGTAATTTTTTAATTTGAACTCTTTAACTTGATGTAAATTTCTTTGACAAAAGATGTCTTTTTGTTGACTTTTAAAATGAGCTGTAATGTTTTGGCCCATATCTCTCAAATGAAGCATTTTTGGCCTTGAGCTTAGAGAGACCAAGTTGTAGAGAATTGAATTTTCTTAAAGATAGGCTTTAATTGTAAAATTTATAATGAAGTGTGTGAAAGTTATACTTGGTCAAAGTTTAGTTGACTTCTCCTTAAGAAAACCCTAATTTAGTAACTTTTGACTTTCGATGAATCTTGAGTTTTCTTGATGAATCATGATTAACCCTTGGTCAAATGATGAATGTGACTTAAAAATGTTGATGTTGACCAAAAATCTTAAAGTTTGACTATAGATTGGTCAAAGTTGACTTTTTCTCCAATATAGTTGGTTTTCAATCATCTGGTCAATTGAATGAGCAAACTTGTACTGCAGGGCTTGAAATTTGGTATGAGGATTCTTTGAGACATATGAGAAACCATGAAATCCACTTGAGGAATTATAAACTCAATTTCCTTTAAGAAAAGCAAAACCCTAGTTATAGGTCAATTGCTTAGGAGGAGAGTCCATCTGATCAATCTTTGATAAGTCTTGAGCAATTGAGACCTTCACGAGCATGAGTCTTGAAAATGGGAGGGAAAATTTTGGGGTAAAACAACAACTCTCAATTTAAAATCGGTTCTAACATAAGGGTCCCCTGATATGTTTCAAACAATATTCTCAATTAATAAGAGTTATATTTCGCATTCAATTAAGATCTTTGTGTTTCTCTTGCATTTATCTCTTATATTTTTTAAAAAAATGGAAATACTTTTCTTCATATGCATTTCCCAAATTCACATACTAAAACTGCAACAAAATATGATAAATATGCAAATCCATGCCTAAAACCACTGATAACATTACTGCTGTTATCCGATATAACTTTGATGCACCCATTAACCAAGCGGAAGAGGAGGATAACAAAGATCTTGAACTCTCCAAAGAATTAGCAAGGGAATTAGAGAAAAAGGCTGACAATATACAACCATACCAAGAGGCCATTGAGACCATCAACCTTGGCACAAAGAAGGATCCCAAAGAGATCAAGCTAGGGGAAACATTGGAGGAAAGCGTCAACAAAAGACTGGTCAATTTGTTATGTGAATATGTGGATATATTTGCTTGGTTTTATAGAGACGTTCCAGGATTAGATACAGATATTGTGGTGCATAGACTATCTCTCAAGGAAGGTTGTTCTTCAGTTAGACAGAAGCTCAGAAGAACTCGTCTAGACATGTCTAGCAATATTTGAAAAGAAGTCCTTAAACAATTTGATGCAGGGTTCTTAGCGGTGGTAGATTATCCACCTTGGATAGATAACATCGTGCTAGTACCCAAAAAGGACGGCAAAGTACGCATGTATGTAAATCATTAGGATCTGAACAAAGCAAGTCCCAAATACGATTTCCCGTTACCTCACATAGATGTTTTGGTGGATAATACATCTCAAGCTTTGATGTTCTCATTCATGGATGGTTTCTCAATTTATAATCAAATCAAAATGACACCTGAGGATATGGAAAAGTCTACTTTCATGACTTCTCGGAGAACTTTTTATTACAAGGTGATGCCTTTCGGTCTAAAGAACGTAGGGGCAACTTATCAACGGGCTATGGTCACACTGTTTCACGATATAACCCACAAAGAAGTTGAGGTATACATAGAAGATATGATTATAAAATCTCATACAGAGGATGATCACATCATACACTTACATAAATTATTCGAACGTCTACGAAAGTTCAAACTAAGGTTGAATTTGAACAAGTGTACATTTGGTGTCAGGTCAGGAAAGTTATTGGGTTTTATCATAAGTCGGGGTGGTATTGAGGTAGATTCCTACAAGGTGAAAGCCATACAAGAAATTCTAGCTCAGAGAACAGAAAAAGAGGTTTGTGGTTTCTTAGGGCGATTGAATTACATTTTGAGGCTCATATCGCACCTAACTACTATGTGCGAGCATATATTCAAATTACTTCGAAAAGATCATACAATGGTGTGGAATGATGATTGTCAGACATCCTTCGAGACGATAAAGCAATATTTACAAGAGCCACCAATCTTGATGCCACCAGTTCTTGGGAGACCGCTCATCATGTACATAACAGTGCTTGAAGGTTCAATGGGATGTGTATTAGGACAACATGATGAAACATGTAGGAAAGAGCATGCAATTTACTACCTCAGTAAGCAATTCAACGTATGCGAAACCAGGTACTCACTTCTCGAGAAGACTTATTGCGCATTGGCTTGGGCTACTAAACAATTGAGGCAATATATGTTAACTCACACTATGTAGTTAATAGCAAGAATGGATCCTTTAAAGTATGTGTTCGAAAAACCATCTCTTACAGGAAGAATTTCCCGATGGAAAATGTTACTATCCGAGTACGACATCCAATACATTACTTAAAAGGCCATCAAGGGTAGTATACTAGCTGATCATCTGGCTCACCAGCCATTGCCAGAATTTCAACCAATGAAGTTCAACTTTCCAAACGAGGATGTTATGGTTATAAGTTACTACGAAATACTAGGACCCAAGGAAGGACCTGAATCAGGGGCACATTGGACACTGATGTTTGATGGTACTTCAAATGCACTAGGACACGGTATCGGGGCAGTGTTGACTTCTCCGAAGAATTTTCACAAGCCTTATACTGCAAGGTTATGTTTTAACTGCACCAACAATATTGTTGAATACGAAGCTTGTATCTTGGGTCTAGAAGCTTCTATTGATCTAAGAATTAAACATCTCGAAATGTTTGGAGACTCGACATTAGTCATATACAAATTCAATGGTGAATGAGACACTATACATCCCAAGTTAATTCCATATTGGGATCATGTTTTGAAGCTAGCTACGAAATTTACCGAGATTATATTCAGTCATATTCCGCAAGAAGAAAATCAGATGGAAGATGCCTTGGCAACTTTATCAGCCGTGTTCAAAGTGACCTGTCCAAATCATGAACTGCACATTACGATTAGGCATTTTAAAGATCCAACACATTGCCTTTCTATGGAAGAAGGACCGGATAACAAGCCTTGGTTCTATGACATCAAAAGGTATCTCGAGAAACAAGAATATCCAGAAAATGCCTCTGTGATTGACAAACAAACTTTGTGGAAGTTAGCTTTGATTTTCTTTCTGAATGGTGATGTGTTATACAAGAGAAACTACGATATGGTATTACTCAGGTGCATGGAGAAACAAGAAGCAGATACACTTATGAGATAAATTCATGAAGGCACCTTTGGAACTCATACAAATGGACATGCCATGGATAGAAAGATCTTACGAGCAGGTTATTATTGGTTACCAATGGAAGTTGATTACTACCATTATACAAAGACATGTCACACATGCCAAATCTACACCGAAAAAATGCATATACCACAGACTCCTCTGAATGTCCTAAGTTCTCCTTGGCAATTTTCGATGTGGGGAGTTGATATGATAGGAATGATCAAAACGAAAGCCTCTAACAAACACTGGTTCATACTAGTCACTATCGACTACTTGACCAAATGGGTGGAAGTTGTGTCCTACGCAAATGTGACAAGATAAGTGGTTACTCGATTCATCAAGCAAAATCTTATATGTAGATATGGGGTTCCTAGCAGGATCTTTACAAACAATGGGTCCAATTTGAATAACAAAATGATGAAGGAGTTATGTGATGAATTCAAGATCGAGCATCATAATTCCTCACCAAATCGACCCAAGATGAACGGGGTTGTTGAAGCTGCCAATAAGAATATCAAGAGAATCATTCATAAAATGGTTAAGACATATAAATATTGGCATGAAATGTTTCCCTTTGCTCTACATGGCTATCGTACTTCCGTACATACATCAACAGGTGCAACTCCCTTCTCTCTCGTATATGGCATGGAGGCAGTACTCCCTGTTGAAGTGGAGATTCCATCACTACGGGTTCTAATGGAAAGAAAGCTTGAAGAAGCAGATTGGGTTCAGACGCAACTTGATCAGCTTAACCTCATTGAAGAAAAATGCTTGACATCTTTATGCCACGGTCAGTTGTACCAAAAGCGGATAAAGAAAGAATTTGACAAGAAGGTTTGTCCTAAAGTGTTCAAAGAAGGAGATTTGGTTCTCAAGAAGATTCTACTATCTCGCCTTGATTCACGTGGTAAATGGACACCCAATTACGAAGGTCCGTACGTGGTAAAAATAACATTCTCGAGAGACGGTCTTATCCTTACAACAATGGATGGGAAAGAACTACCACATCCGACGAATTCAGATGCAGTCAAAAAATACTATGTATAAAAGCTCGCTAAGTTCGAACCCTAAACGGGCGACTTAGGCAAAAAGAAGCGCCACGGTGGATTGAAAACCCTAAAAGGCAATCCTGACAAAAATTAGGGACATACACACAAAAAATCCCGGAGGATTGAAAACCTGAAAGGGCGGTCCAGGCAAAAGTTAGGGATCTTATTCAAAAAATAAAGAACAAAAAGACTGAGATCTAAAAACCACGACTACGACCAAGAAGGAGAGAGATTGATCCGAATCATTTGACTCATAAGCAAAGGAGATTGAAGCTATCAAAAGGACATCGGAGAAACAATAATAGCAATTGTCATTTTCATTGTCATTTTCAATTTTAAAACTTTCTGTAATTACCTCTTTTAAGGAATTGCATCTTATACTCTCGCCTATTCATAGGAATATTTATTAATAAACATTTACTTTTTCAATCTTTCAATTGTGTTTTTTCCTGTTCGGACTTGTTTGCAAATATACTACAATTATTTCTTATGAATATTGTATTGAAATCATTTTGGGGATTTGACAAATAAAAGCATTTGATATAACATCAAAAAGCATTTTGGTTAGAAAGACATCAAAAGAAAATCCACGCCTGCATCCACACTTGCAATCATAGCCATATCTACACCTACATCCACGCCTACGTCTGCGCCTGCATACGAATATTAAAATCCTGCTAACACCATTCATCTTGTTCAAATCAATTCAAAATACCACGACAATGCAACATACAATATTGGAGAGTCGGTGGCACAAAACCAATGGTTTAAAAGGAGAGAACATTAAAAAATTCACAACAAACATTTGGTGCATACGTAAACATTTGGGGCATATACAAACATTACATTTGGGGCATATACAAACATTAAATTTGGGGAATATATAAAATACTCTGTGCATATACGTTTTGGGTTCCATATCAACTTAGGGAATTATGCATGGTATATCCAGAACACTTCTTTGGTTAAAACTACGAACTTTCTTGGGGCCCGTCAATTGGATTATCTGGTCCACAAAACAAACAAATATCTTAGTTGAGAACAGACACAATCGATAAAAATCCAAACTTATCTTTATTCTAGGTATCTAAGATTTAATTACCAAAACACTCTTCAAATATCTATCCTCTAGGTTGTGGTAGATAAGCGAATTCTCAGGATTACATTATTTATCCTCTAGGTCGTGATAAGTATGTAAGACTATCCCCGTGTCACTTATCATCTAGGTCATGATAAATGCTGAACTTTTCAATCATCTACCCTCTAGGTTGTGGTGGGTGTACGAATTATCAGGTTTACATGATTCATTATCTAGGTCGTAATGAATACATGAATCTATCTTCATGTCGTTTATCCTCTAGGTCGTGATAAACACACAAAATTTTTCAAGTATCTATCCTCTAGGTTGTGATAGGTATGCAAATTTTAAAGGTTATACTATTCATCCTTTAGGTCGTGATGAATACGTAAGTCTGTCCAGGTGTCATTTATCCTCTAGGCTGTGATAAATGCACGGGTTCATCCTCGTATTGTTTACTCTCTAGGTTGTAGTAAACATAACGAAATCTGCGATATAATTTATTGCGTCAGTCTCCATATGGCTATGTGTTATCAAACTCTTATTTATTCATCCCTTAGGTTGTGATGAATAGGCAAAATATGCGTTATAAGCTTATTGTGTTAGTCTCGAAGCGTTAGTAAGTCAACTTTAAAACTTGTATTATTACCTCCTAGGTTATGGTAAATATGCGAAAAACCTATGATCTCTTTTAGATATTGACGAGTTATTTGCGTCACCATATCTAAGTCAATCAAAACTTTAGGCTCTAACTTTGATAAGATGAAACATCATCATCTTTGCTTATATTTTTTCGAACTCTTGGGAACGTTGTATGGCGTATCCTTATGATCTTATGGTCAAATTTTGGGGTCTTCCATTATCCAATACCCCTCCGATTCGAATGTGCGAGACATGCGTATTCTCGCATCGTTCAATTGAAAGATAATTAAATAGGGGCAACTGTCATACCCCAAAATTTCCCTATTGATATTACTAATTCATTCATTCTTTTTTACTAAATCTTAGTGTAATTATATTTTTTTGGTTGAAATTAATTTATATTACACTAGTTGTTATTTTAAAAATTGTTGCTAGATACAATGGGGTTCAAATAGTAAAAGGGGTGTATTGTCTATAAATGGACTATCAAAATCTGATGGTCCATTAAGTTTTTCTTATAATTAGAGCGAGGGTGCATCATGTATTTTGATTTTAGTCCATTAACTTTTAGGCCCATTAAGGGTTTTGTGATCCATCTCAAACAGATAATGGAAGAGGGTGTAGTTAGAAAAGTTGGATGGCCCATTAGCTTTTTGTTTGAATTACAAAGGGGTATGTTTTTGGAGCAGACCGGCCCAATAAGGCTTTTTGACCGCTTGCAAATGATAACAAGAAGGAGGTTCATATCTCATTTCTTGGAAGCCCATCATGATAGATATGTTGATTGAAGTCAACATTTCAGGATTATCATTTTTATATTTTATTAATTATTAATAAGTATTATTATTTATTATTATTAATATAATTATTATTATTTAATGTTATCATTAATATTATTATTTCATTATTAATGTTGACCAAGTCTATCAAATAGGGACGAAACCCTAATTTGCGCCCATGTTCGCCTCTTCCCTCTACACTAAGTAACCCAAGCCCAAAATAACTAATGTACAAATCAAAACACCTTGAATCAAATTGAAACAAATCTCTAAAAATTACATTACAAATCAAGTTATACTAACTAACATAATCAAATCAATAACAAATCAAAGATTGCAATACAAATATTTACATAAATCAGTCCAAATCTTATTCAAATACACAATTAATTACAATCGAGATTCAATCTTTCCTATTTTCTAATTTTTCTAACAAAAATCAATAAAAGGTAACACCAATCAAATAAAATTTTCTAATTTGTTCTAATCTAAAAAACCTATAAATAATAATTCTAATTCTAATTAAGGGACAACAAATTTTGGAGGAGAAAAAGCTGGTAAACAGAAATAGGAGAAGAAGAAAAGACGAAGAGCAATTTCCCTGCGGAGACCTCCTTCATGCTTGAGATCTAAGGTTTCAATTTTTGAAAAACCTTAAGATTTGTCCTCAAAGCCATTGTTGGACCATCATCTCATGTGCTTGTCAAACAAAAAAGAAGGAGAAGGAGATTAGAGGGGAGAATCGGAAAACCATAAAAGAATTAATACAACCATAATCACTATGGAAAGGTAAGCCTAATACTTAGCTTAGTTTAAAATTGTGGTTGTTGATTGATTATTGTTTTGTTTGGATTTAGATTGGAATAAGGGTTTATGGGCTTTGTTCTAGGGTTATGGTTCATTAGGGTTCTTGTTTAGGGTTAGGGTTCATCAGGGTTAGGTTAGGGTTCTTACGATTGCGGTTTCTGGATTTTTATTTTGATTAGGGTTCTTCACGAACCCTTAGGGTTCTTAGAGTTCATATGAATCCAGTCGGTGGTTTGGTTTGAATGTGGTGGTGCCTTGGAGAAACTACCAGCGGAAGCGATTTCCGGCCGGTGGCGCCCAAGGCGGAGGCGATTTCCGGTGACGGAAATCTAGAGAGAAGTTGGAGCTTCTCTCTCTAACCTCCAACAAACGATGTTTGATTTTGTGAGAAGAGAGAGAACGGAAGAGAAAAAATGGGTCTCAATCCCGAAAACTTGCTTTTATAAATATTCCCCATATCCAGTGAAACGTGCTTATCATGTGCTCTCAACTTCCACTATGTGATCTCCATCAAACGACTCAAATTGCGCATCCTCGTCGTAATTTCGCATACGCGCATATACCAGGCCCGTTGGACTCTCCTCACATGTGTTTCGGCCTGACCCGAATTAACCTCCGGTGCAATTTGCTTTTGCTACCACATACAGAACTGTACCCCTCCCCCCCCCCCCCCCCGGCACTAATGGGCCAAGTCCAATATGTGGACTTGGGCCCCCTTAGTTCCTGCACCCCCAATTTTGCTAAGTTGTTGTAAAACAACACCCCCTGCGTTTCGGGCCTAAATTCAATATCTGGATTTAAGGCGTTGTTATTCATATCCCCCAGGATTACTAGCCAAACTGAAAATACACCCTTCCTGCGTTCCATAATTAAAATTAATTTATATATTTTTAGTTTTATTTATTTATTCATATTTTTCTATTTTTACTTTATTATAATTAATATTTTTAATTAATATATTTATAATAAATTTTAAATTTGTTTATTTTATTGATTCAAATTCTTTTTTTTTATACTTTAATTGCATTAAAAATATTTTTTTTCATGTATTAAAAATTATTTTTCTCATATTACATATTATATTCGAAAATATCTAACCAATCAAATTATTAATAATTTCTAATAATTTAATTCAAATCTATATATTTTCAAAAATGATTATGGAGATATTTCTCATTAACTGCGAACTTCATCTAATAACTCTGCAATTTACAAACTCATACTTGGTTCAAGGAGAATACGAGATATTTTCATAATCCTTAAAAAATACCAACCAACAACTACGAACTACGAATTGAGACTTTGATTCCTCATAAGAGAATATGTAGGCATACGATTTAAAATTGTGGCGAGTTTCCCTAATTAAAATTAAAACACTATTCCTAAAATCATAAATCTAAACCTTAGTATCCCTGCGAACAATGTAGATGATGAGTGCCTAATACCTTCTTTTCGTTTAAAAATGAGTCAACAATTTAAAATCTCTTACCAAATTAGAGTTATCTGTTATATTCACTTTCCTAGAATAAAAATTAATGATGACGACTCTTATTTTCAAATCGATTATTACTCCTTTCTAATAAAATAATATAGACTCTTCAAAGAGAAATATGATAAATATTGCTTAGAACAACTTTATGTAAATTTTTATAAAGTTTGAAGTAACTAAAGGGAATGTAAAACAGTTGAAAAACATAACCACTATCTCGAAAAAAACAATACAAATAAAAAGAATAAGACAACACTGTACAAGATTTAGAAGTTAAGAAGCATGCAACTAAAACCAAAGATTTTATTCAAAACCTACCCCTTGATTTTATGTCGCAAATTGGCATTACATGCACAAGTCAATTAGGTGGTCATTTCAGAATTTATGTTCACTCTATTTTTGCTTGTAATTAATCATTGTGCCAAAGTTAGTGAACCAAAATATCATATCGTTCACCAAATCAAAATTCAAATCCTATTCTATTAGTACTTCACAAGTGGCCACAAATGTTGTTACAAATATTCATCATGCTAGTTCCATGATCTTCCATATGCTTAATTAACCTTTTGTATAGTTTTCAATTAAATATTTAAAGGCAGTTAGGTGTTTGAAAAAAATGGTGTATTGCGGAGGTGACATATCAAGCTGATATGTTTTTGGATAAAAACAAGGATTATGTTGGTTGATTTCTCGGTGTTGGTTATATGTCACAATCTTGATTCAGCTCCGTTGAAGCGTTGAAACTGAATGACACAATTCTGAGATACCATAACTCACCAACACCCGATGAACAAACGAAAATGGTTGAATTTGTTGATTTCGATAACCTTTATTCACTAGTTAATAAAATTGCAGGTCTACGAGAAATTCATAAGGCTTTTCATAAAACTGAGTATTTGTATTTGACATCAAATTACATTGATGAATCATGGAAGTTCAGAAGGAGGATATTCAATTTTATATGAATTGATCATTCTCATACTCAAGACATACTTTCAAAATGTGACTTCAAAATGTGTTGTATTTTCTGCAACCATGTTTGAAGAGCACTATCACATAGACTCTTTAAGTGATGGAGATAACAATTGATTCAGAATCACCACTGATAATTCCGAGCTCAAGGAATGGTGTTGGTTTATGATGGTGTTGTGAATGCTACTTACATGGATGGGTTCTTTAATCAATGAAGAGATAAGGAGGGTATGGATTCTTACAAGTCGTCCATGGATCGCCAGTTTAGGATGATTCCGGCAACTTGTAATTTTCTGTTGGAGATTTTGGACTTGGAAATTGTTTGATCACATGTTAGATAATCGCACTCCTCCTAATTTTCAAGTTGTTAATTCTGATATTTTCAATGTCATAGTTAATGAGTGTTTTAAGTTAGGTAAGGTTAATGAAGTTGTTGCTACTTTTAGGAAGGTTGATTACACTTTCAGCAGAGTTTTTCTCTTCATATTATGGGATTCAGGAGTAATTTTAGAACCTTGAAGACAAAGTTTAATGTGAATCATGCGACAATGATAGGAGATGCAATTAGATATTTTAAATAGTAACATAATTATGTTAGTTGTTATCTTTAAATATTGTTGAATTGGGCCTTTAATAAAGTTTGAGTCTTATAATTAATTATCCATTGAACATTTTATATATGTAGTGTCTATGACACATTAGGAATAAAGAAATCAAATAAAAAGTTATTTTATTTATTTTATTTTATTTAGTCAATTTAATAACCTTTTATTTTATCAAGTGAATCTCTTAATAGAGCAGTTTTTCCGATTTATATTAGTTGAATGTTTTTTTTTCTATTTGATTTTTCTTTTCCATGACTTGTAAACATTTTGTTTTGTTGTCTTGTGTTTAAATAGCCCAAATGTACCCTTTGACGTAAAATTGGGATTATGGAGACATGTTTATTTGTTCATACTTGTCAAACAAACTTTTAAGGCTATGTATCTATTTCAAAGAAGCTTTCGTTGTTGTTTGCTTATATTTTTCTCCGATTGTTAAGTTTTTTCTATTGAAAGGGACAACGCTAAAAATGAAATGATTCATGGGTGAAAAATAGTTTATATATCTTAAAATGAAAGTAGTAATAACAATGATTTTATAAATATTTTTGTTATAGATAAATTTTATACTTTCGAACTTAAACAACAAGACCCTCTTGAAGTTAATAAAAATAATATATATTTTTTGTGGTTAAAAGTAATTACAAGGGAGTTAAATTGGAATTTGCTCTAATTAGGCAAAGAATATCTATTGTTAAGAAGTAGGGGTGTTTAAAATCGTAATTTAATATAAAACTGTAAAATCGAATCAAATTAAATTGAAATTGCAAAAAAATATATTTGATTTAGATGTGTTTCGGCTATTTTGTAACAAAACTGTGCGGTTCAGGTTTGTTTGCGGTTTGTATTTTATAAACCGAATCAAATTGAATTAAACCGCATTGTTACAACTCAAACATCACTTAACTTACATCTAACTCAAATTCAAACCTATTATGTCTTAGTCTTACAATTACGAATGATTTTCTATTCGTCTCACTTAATGTTTCAGTTTAAGTCTTCGCAAATTTCTCCTAGCGATATCACACATTATTCTCATGTTTTTTTTCAAGTACATCTAACTTTTTCTTCTCTAGTATCTAATCTCTTATGTTTTTTATTTTTCATCTTATTATTTTTACTTTATTATTCTCTTCCAATTACGTTTTAAATGCATATCTTTTCTAATTTATTCTCTCTTGTTCTCTTTCTTTTTCATCTTCTCTAATCTTTCATTCCTCTATTTTTTTTCTATTTTATTATAATATTTTTTATATTGTTTTATGCTACTATTTCATGTTTTTTATTCTATATTTTTTTAATCTTATTTTTGTATATTAAATGAAAAATTATTGTTCAAATATGATAAACTTTGTTGTTATTTGATAACGAATAAATGACTAAATATAAAGTTATGTTGCCATATATATATATATATATATATATATATATATATATATATATATATATATATATATATATATATATATATATATATATATATATATATATATATATATATATATATATATATATATATATATATATATATATATATATATATATATATATATATATATATATATATATATATATATATATATATATATATAACTCAATTTTTTTTTATAAAAATCGAAAAAACTCAAACCGCATTAATTTAGTTTAATTTTATTCAATTTTATTTTTAAAAATCAACGGAATTAAACTGAGCCGCGTATTTTTTATCTTGCAGTTCAAATAAATTTTTACGTCAAAACCGATCAAATCACACTACAATCACCCTATTTAAAAATATTATTTTTCATTCCGAAATAGCACACACACGATAACAATTTCACTTCTTTCAATTTATGTCTCTTTTTTATAAATTTAATGCAATTGTAAATTTTGAAAAATATTCATAATAATTTAGATCAATAAGTCTATCAATTAAGATTTTAATATGATTTAACTTGAATTTAAATTGATCTTTTAAATTTGTATATTAAAAATGAATAATTTATTGTCAACAAATTTACAACTGTTTTATTTAAACTTTATAAAAATAAATAATAATAATAATAATAATAATAATAATAATAATAATAATAATAATAATAATAATAATAATAATAATAATAATAATAATAATAATAATAATAATAATAATAATAATAATAATAATAATAATAATAATAATAATAATAAAATTCATTATGATAAAAAAAGAAATAATAAATATATTAAGTTTATTATCAACAATGATCTGAGTATAAAATATAAAAAATTGTAACAAAACACTTTTAAAAAATAAAATGGCAACCATTATATCCACTTTTTTTTGTAAAATTAATATACCAAAACATTATACAATAATTAAATAAATTTTTATGCGTACAAAACCATATATTGTCAAAGGTATATACTTGTTGCATTATATAGAGAATATTCACATTGAATTAAGAATTATCATACAAGTAAAAAAAATCACATTATCACTTAAAATTTTAAATTATTAAATTTATGAGTCATTTCATCTTCAATTTTCAAATAGAGACGTCTACCTTAATTTGTACCACAAAAATATTATATTTGTTTTATATTATAATTTTTTTAATAAATTTTAAATATTAAAAAAATTAGTTGTAGCATTACATTTATAATAAAGTATGTATTTTACATAATAATTTATACATATTTAATGATATAATAAAAGAGTAAATGAGTTTGTTCTTTTTAATTTTAAATTTAATTGTTATATTTGTTTTAAAGAAATTGAAATTTAAAAATCTTAATTATATAAAAACATTACATATATAAAAAATAAATATAAGTATATAGAAATAATTTTGAATATTTCACATGAATAAAATATATGAATAGTTTTATATTTAAAAAATTTATAAATAATTTTATAATATTATTCTTCATTAATTATATAGATAAGAAAAAATAAAAAATAGAAATAAAAAATGAATAATAGGTGGTGTATTAAAGAAAATCATTAATGTCACATAAAACTTTTATAATTTAAAATAAAATATTTTTGTAAAATAGTTTATAATTTAAAATTAACGAAATGGTATTTAAGCACACTCACATAAATATATAAATAAATTTTTAAAAAAAATCAAATAATGTTATATGATTTAATATAAATATTATTTTATTTTTATTATTTAAGGGATCCAAATAATTTTTTAATTTGTATTTTTGACTAACTAAGAGTTCTTCTAGTTGGAAGCAAGTAATATAGTACACGTCAAAATTAAAAAGTGATTCTTGTTGGGCTACTCGAACATTCCAAGCCTTGATATTCTAACTTTGAATTTCGAGGTTAAACTATAGGTGTACGGAAAGTAACATGAATAATAAATACCAAAAATGAGATTAGAAAATTCTATGTGCTCTTAATTCAATGGAGTGCATGTGAGTGATATGATTTTATGGTCATAAAACAAAGTGTCACGGACATTTTGTAGTGAAAGTTTTGTCCATTTCTTTGGTTTCTGTTTTTTCTTCTGGCCTCTCATGAATTTGGACGAGCATCAACATATTCATATACAAATGGATGAATTAATTAAATTATTTGATTAGGAAGATAATCAAAAAAAAGGTTGGTCCACTTAACCGATGCGTACGGCATTGAATAACTAGAAAGCTGTTTTTTTTTTTACAAGAAAAACACTAATTCTATGACTGTGTTTGATTATAAAGAAGTGTAGATCCGATATAATTATTAATTATAACTGTTCGTACGAAAAGAGATAAGTGAAAATGGAGTAATTTTGAGTTTTTGTGCGATGAAGTGGGTGAAGTGAGTTTCTAACGTAATTGGTAAAGATATTATTCTAAGTTATAAGTTAGGAAATAAGTGAGAAAATAATTTGAATATATAAATATATATCTGAAATAACGACTAATGAGTTTTATATAAGACGGACGATAGGATCTGACACTTTAAGTGGGTGACCGTTCAATTAGATCCAATAGTGGAAAGTGTTTTGGAGGCTAAAATCATATGCCCTCAATTTGGGGTGAATTCAAATTTGTTATGTGCGTCTTTCTGTCTGATGCTCGATGTTGGATCTTATGTTGTGGACTTTGCGAGCGGCTCAGAATAACTGTCCCCCCAACTCTTGTTCATACTTGTACAATGAGAGTTTGTTGTGCATTGTTTTAGTCTGGCATCCGCCATAAGGAAATGGAAGATCTCCGATGGAACATCAATAACTTTGAGAACATGGACATTTAATATATTCTTTGTGATTAGCAACATTTAACTAGGGAACCTTGACGCGTGACCCTATGCATGGCAGCAAGGATGCCTTATTGTATATGAATATTTAAGTATTCTGACCAATCTGAAGTAAGATCTAGATTGTTGGCAGTGAGGTTCACGCTTCTCCGTAATATTGTTATGGATCGAGTAGCTGTCTTTGTTATAAGATATATGGAGAGCCATGGACTTTCTATTTCCCTCTTTTGGATAAGGCACCCTTTCTTCAGATATATCGCCTGAATCCTTCTTGCCTCTGTCCATAACGCATCATCACATGGATAACGTATATTTGGTCAACAACGACACCAGAGAAGTTGTGGGAATTAACCATGCTTCCTGAATTTTAGGGAATCAACTATCCATTTTCAGAGTGGTTGTTATATCCCTAGAAGTCTTGGAACAAGGCCTTGTGTGACTATAAATACCTCAATATCGCAATAGCGAAAGGAATAACCTAACTTAAACACAAAAATGCACGCATACAAACCTTAAAGTCTTTGACATCCCATAATCACAAGAGATTATCACAAATTTGTAATTTTAGCAAGTACAATATGTGATCTCAAGACATCCATTGAATCTTTCTTTTCTCATCCTTAGACCCCAATACAAATTTGGATATCATTGTTTCAACCTCATGACACATGCAATCAGGTAGTTTGTAGCAACTCATGATGTAGTTTGACATTGTCTTGGATACTATTTGATAAAAAATTCTTTTCCAGCTCTTGACAAAAAGTTTTCCTTTCAACCTTTAAGCTTCTTCCAAACTCAGTCAATGGAAAGAGAGAAAATCACCTTTTTAGACCTTCAAAAAACTATAGGCAACCCAAGGTATTTTAAATGGGTATCCAATGTCTTTACTTCTAAGGTTCTTGAGCTTAGCCTGTGTAAAAGTTATGTATGTTTGTTGTTGAAGGTTCATGGGTTGTTTAGGGGTACATGTGAGTTTTTTTGTTGTTTTCCTTCGTTCTACTTCAATTCCAACCTCTCTAATTCTCTGAGATTTTCCATACGGTTTGTTGCTAGAAGATGTGAACATATTTTTTCTATAGCTTCTAGAGTTACTCTCCTTCTATTAGTCATTTGACATTTTTGGCATATGAGATGCGTGATTCCAAAGTCTATAAGGTAGCTCAGATTCTTCAATATCCTCAAAGTTTTCACCCTTTTATCTTCTACTTCATAATAATCATGTATTTGATGTCCAATTCTTCCACAAACATAACAGAGTTTCAGAAGGCGTTCATATTTGGAAAAGACTTTAAGGGTGTAGTTTTAGAAGCGGATCATAGTGCCTATTTTAAGAGGTTTACTTAAATCAATTGAATTTTAAACTCTAATAAACTTATCAAATCTACACCCATCCATCTGATCAACTTTTTTCAAAAGCCCAAATCAGGTCACCTAGCTTCTTTGCAATCTCACCAGTCCTTATTTTGAAACGAAGATCATAAATTCCAACCCAGAATTAGATATGGTTTATTTTTGGTGGTGTTGTAATACCCCTAAATTAAACGTCTAGAATAGTAATCCATGGTATTAAAATAGTGATACATGTTATATCAAAATAGTAAAGATTACACAATAAGTAGTCAAAGACAACAAGATCAATACTCTATGAATTAACACACCATAACGACGTCATTACACTAAGTATCCCTTTGGGAGTTGGTTTTCAGAGGGAGGAGACTTTGGAGGGTTGTGTCTATATCTAGAAATGAGTGTGATATATAAAAAATATAAAAAATAATATACTACAATAACATTTAAAATCATATTATTTTTTACACTTTTTAAAAATATCAAACACATTTCAAAATATAGACGCAACCATCCAAAGTCTTCCCCTCCAAAACTCTCCAAAAACCAACTCCCAAACAGACCCTAAGGAAATCAAGCTTACTCAAGCCAAGTCAAATGTAACCACCACTATATTATAGAGATTTACACTATCATCCTCCTAGATACTAGTATTAACTATGTATTGAAGGGAAATTGCGATGTAAAATGTAGCATAAAAAAGTCCCTTAAGAATGATGCATGATCACTGATAGAAAAAATTTCCTCTTGCAGTGATTAAAACCTTTGATACAGAATCAGAAAAACCATCACAATTTCTGAACAAAAAAATGCCTCTACTCATACCAAACGAACATAGTGACTTCAATCTCAGTGCTAGTTGATACAAATGAAGACCATTATAGAGAGGGAGAGAGAGAGGGGGATAGTGTGTGTACGACTAAAGTTCAAAATCAAATTTAATCTAGTGTGAAAGATTTTGTATAAGGGCTCTATTTATAGAACCTCTTGTATGGGTTGCAAGTTGAAAAAGCTCACTTAAGTTCACCATACCTTATGATGTACTATATTTCATTTAAGTGCACGGTGCCTTATGATATTATGTATTCCTCTTAAGTGCACTATACCTTATGATGTTCTAGAATTTACTTAAGTACACCTTACCTTTTAGTGTTCCATAATTCTTTTAAGTACTTCGTACCTCACAGTGTTCCATACTTCACTCTCTCACCAATTTTTCCTTATATGTGTGAATATTTAGGTTCTCGTAAAGTTGGAAATTATACTAAATCACATATTTAACATAATAAATAGTAAGATGTATCTAGCAATACATCATTACTATCCAAATCACAAAAATATCATGTAATTTGACAAAACATTTATGTGATAATGTTTGTGTGTACAATTACCCTTAGTCCATCATGTCTTTATTGAACACAAGGCAAATATTATGTCACCCTTGTCTAGTTCAATATTGGTCCCTTAGACATATATCATATTATGTAGGATGGACACATTTCATCTTGGTCGCTCATGTCCTTCAACATGATTTGTGGAGCACCCATTAACAATCTACATGGCCATTTTGTTACAGATGACATTTAATTAGAAATAAAATACTTGAATTCACATCTAGGATTCATAATGGTTTCAGGTAGAAGGGTGGTATACACCACTATGAACTTGAGAATAACTATGACACTTGCATAACATTCTATGTAGTATTATCATGGTGGGTCAATCCAGTATAAATATTACTCATATCCATGATAAATATTTATCCATGATCCATGAGATGTGATCACCAACCTATACATATAATTAGAGATGGCATTGGGTAGGGTATTATAATACTCATCCCCATACCAGTTGTTGCACCCCAAAATTTGCCCTCTCATTTCTCAAGGAATCACTCTGGATCCTCAAGTTTTCTCTCATCCAATTCCAAGCCTTGAATTATCAATTTTTCCAAGCAAACCATTCACAAGGGCAAAATGGTTATTTGCACACTGAAAAGTCTAACTTTGACTTTTGGATCAAAATCAAATCTCAAAAATTATATTTCATCAAGACATGTTGGAATATGAAGTTTGTTTCATCAAGAGTTTCAAAAGTCAAATCTTATTTTGGAAGAATCAAATTCTAAAAACTTAGAATTTTTCTAAGTATTTAAGAAATATGACAATTTCAAAACTTCTGAGTCAGTGTTCATACTCAGCAAATTCTGGATATTCTCAAGACAGAGTTTGGTCAGAACTTCTGGACCAGTGTTCACAAAGGTTTAGTCAGAGTTTGCAAGGGTAAATCAAAGAAGGTTATAAAGCGTGTTGTAAGCTTACTGGAAAGTCTGAGGGATCCCTCAGAACATGCTGAATCCAGAAGATAAGAGGATCAGAAGATTGGATGCTACGCTGAAATAGAACTTCTGATCCAGAGTTAGGCAAGGATGCAGAGTTTCACATGGGAACCCATTTAATGCTCACAACCACTTGTGAGTTGCTATCCAAAGGATTTCCCCCCACGTATACCCCTACTTATTTGGGAAGAAAAACTTCTGTGCAAAGTATGCTAGACCCATGCGTTGCTTCTACTTTTCCTTAATTCACGCTGCCAAATCCAGCTTAGGCGCTGTTAACCATGCAACTTGATGCATTGAACCCCACTTGTTTAAGCTTACTTCAAGAGTAAGTCAGCATCTAGCATATGATGTTGGTGCCACTTGACCGCCCCCAACTGTAAAACTTTTCCTATAAATAGAACACCATTGGCCACTGAGAAAGGGCCAGAAAATTTGTGAAAGAGGCGAGAAAATTGAGAATGAAAGCTTTGAACCACTGAAAAAATTCCAAGAACCCAGGAAACTATAAACACAAAATACCAAAATATTAGCATTGATTCCTTACATTTAAACTCCATTTCTTCCTCAAGCGTTCTTGACTAAAGCCATCCCAAATTCTGTAATCAAATAGTAACACATTCTCCACCAATATCCACTTCAAATGGATCAGAACTTCACCCATTGGTTGTTCCAGAAGTTGCAAACTTCTATCCTGCTGAGTACGTGAAGAAGTTGCTCAGAACATCACCAGAATCCAAGACCAACCTCCAGTTCACAGAGTCTTTTCCAGTTGCAAGGTAAGTTCTCTGCTGACTCTCATCATACTGATTAAGCATTGTTAGATTTTGCTTATTTAATACAATGTAGATATTCTGATCCTGATGATGTACATATTCTAAAAATTCATGCATCTGCCTGCCTAAGTAGAAGAAATCCCTATTTAGAGTATCATAAAGAAATTAGGACTCAGAATTAGAATTAGCAAATACATGTTGCTTCTGATTTGTGCTTCTGATATTTCATGATATTTGTCATAATTAATATGTATGCAACTTCTGTTCTGTTAAGAAAATAACTAAGTTGCAGATGTTCTGAATGGCATGGAGAGAGGCGAAGCTCTGACAGTTGCGTTAGAACTTCTGAAAACTTCTGAGTTCTCAAAAGATCCAAAACTTATGAGCTTCCATATTTCTACTAACGTTGTTTCTGTTTGTGCAGCAAGTCAGGGTCAGAACTTCTGACCTCTTCTATTTTTAGCATTTTGCACTTATTATGTTTTCTTTCTCTTTTATTATTTTTCCATCATATTATTTTTTTATTATTAATCAAAAACACCGAAAATATTTTATGTTTGCATGTTATATTTTCTTTTTTAACAAAAAAAAAAGAGACCAAATTTTTTTTCTTAAAACAAAAGTTATTTTCCTTTTTTTTAAAACAGACAAACATTTTACATTTCCTGTACATTCTTATCTATTTCAATATGGTTGTAATATTAACCTAGGATTTAATTTGCAACCCCCATTTGAAGTTTGTACACCCCTTCCCCCTAATGTTTGTAATAGCGTAGAATCTTTATTTTCCGTACTTTTATTGCTTTCATAAATTGTTAGTAATTATGGTGTGTATGGCAAGACTAAAATCAATGCTTAGAAAAACCTAATTCAAGACAAATTATGCATGCAATCAAATGAACTCGCACACTTACACTCTTAGGGTAATTCCACTTGTTACCTTATAAAAATGGCCATGTTATGCACGTGGGAGGTCTTACCACAAACAAATCGAAAAAAGATCATAGTCCCTCGATGATGCTATCAAGTTGCCTTTCAAAATGATCTTAGTACCTAAAGGAAAAGTGATAAGTCATCTCACAACATTGCTATCATGGTCATACGATGACCCAACGCATGTCCCTTCACATACAACGATAAGGCTTCTTACCAAATCAATGGTAAGATAGAAACATCTAAAGGAGGAGGAAAAGCACATCTAAAACCTTTTGAGTAGGTAGATTACTTTTAGTTACTTGCTCAATTTCGAAATAAATATCCTTGTTATTTTCAAAACAATCACATACACTTTCCAAACATCTTTCCAAACTTGAAACATTTTCAAAAGCTTAACACTTTGTATACGTTCTTACGAACGAGAACTATTACCAAGTTTGCCTAAACGATGACACCTTTTCAAAATACTTTCAAGACCACACAAAAGCACAATTTTTCAAACAAAAAGCAAGTGATCTAGAAAGTAACTAAGAGCCCATGGAAAACCATGGATGAAAAGGGTGTTAATACCTTCCCTTTTCATAATCTACCCCTCAAACTCAAGAAAACATTTCTAAAGGTCTTTCCTGTGCTTTTTATCCTTTCCTTTTTTGGATAAAAGAAAAGTCGGTGGCGACTCTCGCTAAACCGCAACATTTGCGAACACAAACGCAAAACCCTCAAGTCAGTTCTCTCACCGTATCACAAATCTGGCGACTCTGCTGGGGAAAAGATTTCTAAAAGTGGGGTTACCTTAGGGTTATATCACATTTACTTGCTTACATTGCTTGATTTGTTTGCTTTAGATTTTGGTTCCTTGTTTGGGTTTGTTTTAAATCCTACACCCGGATTTGGGGACACCCTTTAGGTAAGTAGCAATAAACTGTGAGGGAACTGTGCGGAGTATACCGACACGGTTGAAGTAGTAGCTACGTTGATATGGAACTTTGGTTGGTACCAATAAACCTTGAGTCAGTCAAGGAGAGTAAGGGGCCGCCGCATGGTGTCGTAAAGCATCAATTGACCTTAGAACCTTACTTGACCAACTTGGCCATTAGAAAGTAGTGAGATAACCGACTTTGGTGCAGTATGAAGTTGGTTGATACTCGATTCTACACTCATTGAGGTTTTACTCTTGAGTTTTGTTTGGTTGCGAGTCAATCGCTTATTGAACGAAACTTAGGGGAAAGATCAGTGATATTGAGATCCCTTAGAACCCAGTTACTATTAACTAGGACAGGTTGAGCCAACTAAACTTCAAGAAGGTACTTACCTACAAACTCCATACAAGCCTAAAACTAAGGACTTGTTTGCTTTGTATATATACTTGTACATAACATCATAAGCATCATAAACATCATACCATAAGCATTCTCACTAACCATTTCAAGGATTTTTGGGTTTATCTTTGTTCTGTTTTGTAGGACATGGCTTCCACTCGTAGGAGCACTATCCAAGTCAGCCTCGTGAGGATACCTCCACAACTCAAGGATTTAGTATCAATGGTCCCTGAAGATTCTCCATTCACCAAAAGACATGGTCGACTCCTTAGTCTGGTTACCTAAAGTATTGAAGAAGATATGGTAAAGGTGCTTGTCCAATTCTTTGACCCTTTGCATCATTGCTTCACTTTTCCTGATTACCAACTTGTGCCCATTTTAGAAGAATTTTCTAAACTCATGGGGACCCCTATTCTTGATCAGTTACCTTTCAACGGTATTGAAAGAGACCCTAAACCTGAGGAAATTGCTCGAGCTCTACATTTGCAGCCATCTGACATAGTAGCAAATTGGGTAACAAGGAGTGGCGTCAAAGGGTTCCTAGCAAAGTTTTTGATGGAGAAGGTGTTGTACCCCAAAATTTGCCCTCTCATGTTTTCCAAAGTCTTCCCCCTGCGTGGCTGATCACAAACCCTTGCCTAAGGAAAAAGGAAATTTTTGGGTGGTGCTTTAAGTGCCTTTCGATTGGCATTCTGAAAGGCCCTTCAATTGGCATTTTGAAGGAGCATTTCGATTGGCATGGACAAGCAATTCGATTGGCATTATGTCAAGGCCTTCGATTTGCATTCTGAAAGACCCTTCGATTGGTATTCTGAAGGAGCATTTCGATTGGCATGGACAAGCATTTCGATTAGCATTGTGTCAAGGCAGCTTCGACAGGCATGTGAACCATGTCCTTCGATTGTCATGAACAACACCTTTCGATTGGCCTGTTAACAAAGCCTTTCGATTGGGATCCTTCGATTGATATTTGGACAAGGGCCATTCGAAGAACACCTCCCAGGCCATTTGGAAGAGGCCATCAAAGGGCACTCAGAAAACATGTCCAGGTACACTGAACATGAGAAAATGGCATGTTTCCCTTGCAAATATGGAAATAATTAAATGCTGATTATGGATTTAATTCCTGAGTTAAAGGCCAAATTCTTGCCTTTTTTGTTCCTAAAGAGCTTATTCGACCAGAGTGTTTCTTTTCAACTCAAGACCATTCGAAGAAGCATTCAGAAGGCTCATTCGAAAGGTACATGAGAAGTCCATTCGAAGGAGGCAACTCAAGGCCAATCGAAGAGCATGGCCTGAAGGCATTTGAAAATAAAAACATGTCCAGGTTCATTCCAGATTCCAAAGAGACATGAATATTTCAAAAAAGGAAATAATTTAATGTGTCTGATTCTTGTCTCCTGGCTTTAATGGCCTGTTTAATGGCTGTCTCTTGCCATTACTGCACCCTCACACCCCTATAAATACAAGGGCCAGTGGAACATTACAACGGACGAAAAAATACACAACAGGAGAACAGAAAAACATTGGAGAGGCGCTGCCCGTACAATCCTTCAAAGGTTGTCATAATTTTCCAAGCCAAAGCAGTCCTTCAGATCAAAGGTGTCCACGCCCAGAAGCCCTCAGATCAAAAGTGCCTACATCCAGGAAGCACCCAGATCGAAGGTGCCTACATCCAGGAAACGCCCAAATTAAAAGTCCAATCTGCTGGTAAGAAAGGGTAAACTATCCAACCTCATATTTGCATAATACATCCATACTGGTTGTTACCTTCGATTTTCTATCCTAGACAGGATCAAGAGGCCTGGGTTTGGCACCCAGGCCATGTCCATCATTTGCTAATATTTGCTGCAGACATAGCCTGAGGAGACCCAGCAAGCGCATGATCGAAGGGCCTGGGGTTCAACACCCAGGCCCTGAGTTTTATTTTGCTAACATACTTTTGCAGGTATAGCATTCCAGATCGAAGGAGACACCTTCTCTGGATCGAAGCTTCCCATAGTCCTCCTGGATCGAAGAAGGCATTTTTCCCAGGATCGAAGGAAATTCCCCTTTCCTGGATCGAAGGCTGTTCATGCCCATTTCCTGGCCCAATCGAAAGGACCATGACCCTCTCTGGGTCGAAGCTTCCATTCCCTCCCTGGGTCGAAACTCCATTTTTCCCCTGGATCGAAGGATCCCCCCTTGTATTTTATTTTTGTTTTCATTGACATCTTTTTATCTTTTTTAATTAACATTAAAATAAAAAAAAACCACAAAAAAACATTAGGCTAGTTTTTTCTATTAAAATTAACTTTGTTAATTAATCTCTTAATTATCTTAACATTTTCTCAAAACTAAAAATTAAATAGATTTAGATCATTTTCCCAAAATAAAATAAAACAACAAAAAGATTTTATTCTTAGGATTTTTAGAGTTTTATTTTCATATTCGCGCGCATTTATTTTATTATAACTGTCTACTGGTTTGTAATAACTTAGCTAAGACTTTTACACTTTACTACTTTTTATTCCCCCAATTTTTGACATGTAAATAAATCCCCCTCCCCGAAGCCTTGTAAAAGCGTAGGATTTACAATTTCTGCACTTTAAAATTCCTGTACATATATTCACTGCTTAGATGTATGCTAACTAGGATTGTATGACAAGATTAACTCTTAAACTTAAAATCAATCGTAGCTCACCATAACATGCAAAGATAACATAATTGAAAATTGACACACTCGCACATGTCACTCTTAGGGTACGCCTCACTTGGTTGCCTCGAACGTGGTCATTAAGTATAGGATGTCTTAGAGGTTGCCCTCCTGTCCAAAGATCAAAGTTTCCTCGAAACAGTTGCCTCGATAAAAATGATCTAAGACATTAGGGTCACCACTAAAGCATCCTAACATTGCTTTAGTGACCACACGTCCCTTAAATCGAATTGACCCAAAAACTCCAACGACGGTGCTACCTACTCCTCAATAGTGGGATAGCACTGTCTAAAGGACATTTGCACAGTTTAATTCCTTTTTGAGTAGGTAGAAGTTCTTAAGTACTTGCTCATTTCAAAAACAAAACAAAACTTTTCGCACTTACACTCTCTTCAAAAACAAAACTCTTTTCAAAACCCACAAACACAAAGAAAAGCAAACTTTTGAAAACATAGTGAGCAAGTACCTAAGAGCCCGTGAATAACCACAGATAGAAAGGGTGCTAACAACTTCCCTTTATATAATCTACCTCCCGAACCCGAGAAACATCTCGAAAAGGAATTTTTCTGTGCTTTTGTCCTTTCCTTGTTGGATAAAATAAAAGACGGTGGCGACTCTTGCTTACCACGACACTTTGCAAAAACAAACGCAAACGTGAACCAACATTCAAAAACAGTCAGTTCTCATTCCCACCGATCATGGAACTGGCGACTCTGCTGGGGAAATATAAGTGAGGTGTACTTTAGGATTATATCACTTGTGTTTTCAATTGTATTGCTTTGTATGCTTTAATTTTGTGGGCTTGTATCAGAGTTCTATAGATCCTAAACAGGATCTGGGGATACCCTTTAGGTAAGTAGCAACAAACTGTGAGGGAACTGTGCGGGGTATACCGACATGGTTGAAACAGTAGCTACGTTGATGTGGCACTTTGGTGAGTACCGGTAACCCTTGAGTTAAGTCAAGGAGAGTACGGGGCCGCCGCGTGGTGTCATGAAGCATCAATTGACCTTAGAACCTTACTTGACCATCTTGGCCTTTTTTAGGGGTAATGAGATGACCGACTTTGGTGCAGTTCGAAGTTGGTAGATACTCGATACTACATTCATTGAGGGTTGTTTTCTTGGAATATTTTGGTCGCCAGTTAAGTGGCTAAACCAAAACAATGAACATAGAAAACAATCCAATGATATTGAGCTCCTTAGAACCCGGTTGTTATTTATAGGACAGGTTTTTGAGCCAACTAAACTCAAGAGGGTACTTACCTATGAAAATCCATGCCAGCCTAAACTTAAGGCTATTTGTGTGACTTGTGTGCTTTCAAATCTGAACTACTTGCACATACTTGTTATCTGACAGCATGAGTTCCTTGCAGGTTTTGTTTTACAGTCCTTATCCAATAATCTGGATTTATTGCAGGGCTTACTTACATCACCTCACACTTTTGCTTAAATGCATAGCATACACATCATACCTTAAAGGATCTCAAGAGTCTGTGATGCAGGTAATGGTAAATCAAATGTCTAGCAAGGGGCAAAGGGGATTTATTTTCCTCTAGCCAAGGGTGTCTAGAAATCCAAGCATGATAACTTGAGTCAGGGGCTATGACCCACTCGATATGGTGAGCTTGACTCTTGAAGAAGGAATCTCAACAACATGAAGTTCCTTCAATCAATCTACCAGATTCATATTCTAACAGTTTCTTGTTTACCCCGCGAGATCCTTGAAAACATTGCATACATATATCATACATATCATTGCATAACAGGTCTCCCAGTACAGGTCTCTTATCTTCTTCGTTGTTTATTTCAGCAATCATCATGTCTACTGAACCTTCCACTGAGCAAGCTATCAAGGCCCTCCAGGCCCATAATGCCCAATTTCAAGAGTTGGTCATGAGCCTAGCTAAGGGTCAGCAGGACCTGACGACCCTGATTCTGAAAGAGAGGAAGAAGAAGAAAAAGAGGACCATCCTGTTCAAGACTTGACGCAGGTTTGGAAACGGGCTGCAAAACAAAGTTGATCTGACCACCCCATCTGAAGGGAAAGACAGTCCACAAGAAAGGAGGGCTCTTAGCCCTGAAGCCTCCGACAACGAGACAGACTATGATAAAGAACAGTATCCTCCTGCTGAGGATAAGTACAAACAACTGGAAGACCGTTTGAACGCTATGGAGATACAGAAGGTGCCCGGTCTGGACTTCGGAGATCTAGGTCTATCCTCTGGGGTGGTGATTCCCCATAAATTCAAGGTACCTGCCTTTGCCAAGTATGACGGAGCTTCCTGTCCCAAGCTGCACCTCCGGTCATATGTGAGGAAGATCCAACCTTACACTGCTGATAAGAACTTGTGGATCCATTTCTTTCAAGACAGTCTCTCAGGGACTCAGCTTGAATGGTTTTGTCAACTGGAAGGAGCTAACATCCGCAACTGGGAGGACCTTGCTGCTGCTTTTTACAAGTAATACCAGTATAATGCCGACCTTGCTCCCACGTGTACTCAGCTTCAGGGTATGTCTATGGGTACAGGCGAAGGCTTTAAGGACTACGCTCAAAAGTGGAGAGATCTTGCTGGAAGAGTCCAACCCCCTCTGTCTGATAGGGAGTTGGTGGATATGTTTCTTGGGACTTTGTCTGGTCCCTATTTCAAACACTTGATCAGAAGCTCTTCAGTCGGGTTCACCGAGCTAATACTGACCGGCGAAAGGGTCGAAGCTGGCATCAAAAGTGGGAAGATTCAAGAATCTACACCTTCTGACGCTCAGAAAAAGCCCTACAATGGGAAGAAAGAGTCCAATGCTGTGTATAGTCAAAAGAGTCGTCATGATCAACATGTAGGGGCAACCCTGATCACCAATCCCACTCCTGTTCAACAAAGACAGAGAAATAGGCGTATGGTAAGATATCAAGAAAGGCAGTATACTAACATCAACATGCCTTTGTCTCAAGCGTTACAACATTTGCTGGAGTTGAAGCTAATCACGCTAAAGGATCCTCCTCAAAATCCTGATACTTCCTCTTCCAAGTATAACCCGAGTGTGAGATGTGCCTACCATTCTGACAGTCCTGGACATGACACTGACGACTGTTGGACCTTGAAGAACAAGATTCAAGACTTGATTGATGCCAAGGAGATCAAGTTTGATCACTGATCCTACGCCAAGTCATTGAGAATGTCTTTGTTTCATTTGAATTTTCAAGTTGTAATCTCTTTGTTATTCAAACAATTATCTATTAATGCCAAACTTTGTTTCATTAATGCATTGCATATGTTTGTCTTGATTTGATCCAATCATTTTAATTACATTTAAACTATGCTTTTTACTCTCTTTATGACATTCAACTCTTGCTAAAAGTTACAAGCCTTTAGAGGGAGGATGACGAAACAATGCCATAATCTCATACAGTATGCTTTTGGATAGACCTTACTGATGATGTACAGGCATTTTTTTCAAATCCTAAACACTGGAGTTATAAGGAAGATAATCCCTAGTCAACCCCTTCGAACCAAAGAAGTAGGAGTTTTCTGTTTTAAACACAAATTGAAACCTTTAATTTAAACCTGGGGCAGGATAGTCTCTCAGTTAATTCCAAAAGATGCGCATTGAAGTCGCAAAACTCTCAGTTCATAATACAACGAACGACATCAAAAGCATTCCTATGGAATCAAAAGACAGTGGTGGTTCCTTATTTCATAGGCAGTCAATCTCTCAAAAGAGAAAAGCCCACTGAGTCAAAACCTATAAAGGAGGCTTAAGAAAGCTGGGGCATCCCGCTGACTGTAATCTCGAAAACAGGAACAGTCAGGCAAAAGTTAGGGATAACAAATCAAAAGAACGAGGTCGCTAAAAATCCTCAACAACATGAAAAATGTTACAAAAATGATTGCCTTCCAACAAATTCAACTTGTGTGAACCATCACCGAAAACGTCGTTCCAGACTCATTTGGAGTTCAAACGTACAATTAACTGAGTTTAGGATTGAAGAACATCACGAAGAGCGGGTGGGTACAAATATACTTTGAGCCTTTATCCTTTGTTTCTTAAACCGTGAACCAAGCCACGTTACAAACCTTCAAAAGTCCTAACTGAAGCATGGGTTAGTTCAAAAGCATACTGTTACAAAAGGTATCCTGACTCCTGTAAGGCTTTGCCCTAAATCTTGTGTTGAATTTGTCTTATAAAAAGTTTTCTGCTAAAAAAACGCATTTTTAAAAAACTTCAAGACAAGCATAAACTTTGCATTATTTGAATATCACTGTTTGCATTTGGCTATTTGTTTGACAGCGGAGAAATTCACACAACGAATATCCGATGAACGAAAGCCCTCACAGTGAACAAAATCACTTCAAAAAGGATGACACTTCCATTGACAAATCTCCTATCAACAAGGGGACTTGACATGTCACTATCCAGCACACCTGGGGCAGTCCAGTCAAGATTTCAACAAAACTTTCAAAGTTCAGTAAACCTGGGGCAATCCAGTCAAGATTTTAAGAAATCTCAGAAGAAGTGCAGGGTAACCAGGGGCAAGTCTCCATCTCTGTCACTTGGGGCATTGAACATCAATCTCAGTGAAGGGTTACATACAGTCAAACATTTCCGGGCAGCGCCACAAACACTCGCTACTAGGGGCAATGACAAGTCTCCCCAAAGTCCTTCTCATAGGATGATTCCCCAGCAAGAGTATAATCTCTGACCCCCTTTCCCCAGCTGAATCAACCTCAAGAATCCTCGAGGACTTCCCCCAACGAAGATGTCACCTCTCTAGCGGACTGACGACAGGGTTTATTTCCCCAACAACACCAGGATTCCCCAGCTTGAGTTTGCCTCTCCGACTACTACAAATCAAAGGACCACAACTCCTCTTCCCCAGTAGACTACTCTACAATCCCCAACAAGTTACTGTGAAACCTGGACCCGACCAGATGTCAGTTTAACTTTGACTCCCCAGTAGAGCAACGGACAACCAAGACTCTTGAACTTGTTCCCCAAGAATAAATCAATACTCTCCATAGAGTTTACAACTTTCCCCAACGGAGTTCTCCTCAACAAAACAAGGATCCTCAATGGAAACATTTTAAGCAAAGTTTGAAGACATACCTACTCTTCAACAGCAGTCTGGGATTTAATAACTCCCCAACACTTGTCAAGAATTTATTCTCCAAGACAAAATTACATTTCAATAACATTCATAGCATATGCATACAAAATACATATAACATGAATCTCATTTATTTTGAGAACATCATTACACAATGCATACATCATGACATTGCATACAACTCACTCTTTACCTTTTCAGGAAAGATCGATCGACAGATAAAAGTCATTACCTTTTGGAGTAACAGTCGTCAAAGATTCCTTCATCATCCTGCTGAGGTAGTAATCGTCCAAGATTCCTTCATCATCCTGCTGAGGTAGAAGTCATCCAAGATTCCTTCACCATCCTGCTGAGGTAGTAATTGTCCAAGATTCCTTCATCATCCTGCTGAGGTAGAAGTCATCCCAGATTCCTTCACCATCCTGCTGAGGTAGTAATCATCCAAGATTCCTTCATCATCCCACTGAGGTAGAAGTCATCCAAGATTCCTTCATCATCCTGCTGAGGTAGTAATCGTCCAAGATTCCTTCATCATCCTGCTGAGGTAGAAGTCATCCAAGATTCCTTCACCATTCTGCTGAGGTAGTAATCGTCCAAGATTCCTTCATCATCCTACTGAGGTAGAAGTCATCCAAGATTCCTTCATCATCCCGTTGAGGTAGTAATCGTCCAAGATTCCTTCATCATCCTGCTGAGGTAGTAATCGTCCAAGATTCCTTCATCATCCTGCTGAGGTAGAAGTCATCCCAGATTCCTTCACCATCCTGCTGAGGTAGTAATCGTCCAAGATTCCTCCATTATCCCACTGAGGTAGAAGTCATCCAAGATTCCTTCACCATCCCGTTGAGGTAGTAATCGTCTAAGATTCCTTCATCATCCTGCTGAGGTAGAAGTCATCCAAGATTCCTTCATTATCCTGTTGAGGTAGTAATCGTCCAAGATTCCTTCATCATCCTGCTGAGGTAGAAGTCATCCCAGATTCCTTCACCATCCTACTGAGGTAGTAATCGTCCAAGATTCCTTCATCATCCTGCTGAGGTAGAAGTTGTCCAAGAATCCTTTATCATCCTGCTGAGGTAGTAATCGTCCAAGATTCCTTCATCTTCTGTTTGGAGTAGCAATCGTCTCAAATTCCTTCATCACACATCATTATCAGAAAAAACCTTCTCTGGTTAGATTTATATCTTCCAGTTAAAACAGGCAACTAAAGACCTCCTCTGGTTAGATTTATTTCTTCCAGTTAATGACAGGCAATCAGAGACCTTCAAATAACAGTCCAGATACGATCCAGATTCGGATGTAATTCTGTCACTAATTCAAATACAGTCCAACAATCACCCCTGGATGGCATCTTTAAGCCCATCTCCAACAGCTATCCATCATCTCTCCAAATGGCATCTGTAAGCCCATTCCCGACATCATAATGCTGATACTACACCATGCGAGTGCAAATTTCTGGGCACTCTAGTGTTCAATTATCTTCCACCTTCGGATCACGAAAAGCTCGAAAGCCAATCTATATCGTCAAGTTTAAGAAAATTAAACAGGGGCAACTTTTGTACCCCAAAATTTTCCCTCTCATGTTTTCCAAAGTCTTCCCCATGCATGGCTGATCACAAACCCTTGCCTAAGGAAAAAGGAAATTTTTGGGTGGTGCTTTAAGTGCCTTTCGATTGGCATTCTGAAAGGCCCTTCGATTGGCATTATGAAGGAGCATTTCGATTGGCATGGACAAGCACTTCGATTGGCATTATGTCAAGGCCTTCGATTTGCATTCTGAAAGACCCTTCGATTAGTATTCTGAAGGAGCATTTCGATTGGCATGGACAAGCATTTCGATTAGAATTGTGTCAAGGCATCTTCGACAGGCATGTGAACCATGTCCTTTGATTGGCATGAACAACACCTTTCGATTGGCCTGTTAACAAAGCCTTTCGATTGGGATCCTTCGATTAATATTTGGACAAGGGCCATTCGAAGAACACCTCCCAGGCCATTTGGAAGAGGCCATCAAAGGGCACTCAGAAAACATGTTCAGGTACACTAAACATGAGAAAATGGCATGTTTCCCTTGAAAATATGGAAATAATTAAATGCTGATTATGGATTTAATTCCTGAGTTAAAGGCCAGATTCTTGCCTTTTTTGTTCCTAAAAAGCTGATTCGACCAGAGTGTTTCTGTTCAACTCAAGACCATTCGAAGAAGTATTCAGAAGGCTCATTCGAAAGGTACATGAGAAGTCCATTCGAAGGAGGCAACTCAAGGCCAATCGAAGAGCATGGCCTGAAGGCATTCAAAAATCAAAACATGTCCAGGTTCATTCCAGATTCCAAAGAGACATGAATATTTCTAAAAAGGAAATAATTTAATGTGTCTGATTCTTGTCTCCTGGCTTTAATGGCCTGTTTAATGGCTGTCTCTTGCCATTACTGCACCCTCACACCCCTATAAATACAAGGGCCAGTGGCACATTACAACGGACGAAAAAATACACAACAGGAGAACAAAAAAACATTGGAGAGGCGCTGCCCGTACAATCCTTCAAAGGTTGTCATAATTTTCCAAGCCAAAGCAGTCCTTCAGATCAAAGGTGCCCACGCCCAGAAGCCCTCAGATCAAAAGTGACTACATCCAGGAAGTGCCCAGATCGAAGGTGCCTACATCCAGGAAACGCCCAAATTAAAAGTCCAATCTGCTGGTAAGAAAGGGTAAACTATCCAACCTCATATTTGCATAATACATCCATACTGGTTGTTACCTTCGATTTTCTATCCTAGACAGGATGAAGAGGCCTGGGTTTGGCACCCAGGCCATGTCCATCATTTGCTAATATTTGCTGCAGACATAGCCTGAGGAGACCCAGCAAGCGCAGGATCGAAGGGCCTGGGGTTCAACACCCATGCCCTGAGTTTTATTTTGCTAACATACTTTTGCAGGTATAGCATCCCAGATCGAAGGAGACACCTTCTCTGGATTGAAGCTTTCCATAGTCCTCCTGGATCGAAGAAGGCATTTTTCCCAGGATTGAAGGAAATTCCCCTTCCCTGGATCGAAGGCTGTTCATGCCTATTTCCTAGCCCAATCGAAAGGACCATGACCCTCTCTGGATCGAAGCTTCCATTCCCTCCCTGGGTCGAAACTCCCTTTTTTCCCTGGATCGAAGGATCCCCCCTTGTATTTTATTTTTGTTTTCATTGACATCTTTTTATCTTTTTTAATTAACATTAAAATAAAAAAAAACACAAAAAAACATTATGCTAGTTTTTTCTATTAAAATTAACTTTGTTAATTAATCTCTTAATTATCTTAACATTTTCTCAAAACTAAAAATTAAATAGATTTAGATCATTTTCCCAAAATAAAATAAAACAACAAAAAGATTTTATTCTTAGGATTTTTAGAGTTTTATTTTCAGATTTGCGCGCATTTATTTTATTATAACTGTCTACTGGTTTGTAATAACTTAGCTAAGACTTTTACACTTTACTACTTTTTATTCCCCCAATTTTGGACATGTAAATAAATCCCCCTCCCCGAAGCCTTGTAATAGCGTAGGATTTACAATTTCTGCACTTTAAAATTCCTGTACATATATTAACTTCTTAGATGTATGCTAACTAGGATTGTATGACAAGATTAACTCTTAAACTTAAAATCAATCGTAGCTCACCATAACATGCAAAGATAACATAACTAAAAATTGACACACTCGCACATGTCACTCTTAGGGTACGCCTCACTTGGTTGCCTCGAACGTGGTCATTAAGTATAAGATGTCTTAGAGGTCGCCCTCCTGTCCAAAGATCAAAGTTGCCTCGAAACAGTTGCCTCGATAAAAATGATCTAAGATATTAGGGTCACCGCTAAAGCATCCTAACATTGCTTTAGTGACCACACGTCCCTTAAATCGAATTGACCCAAAAACTCCAACGACGGTGCTACCTACTCCTTAATAGTGGGATAGCACTGTCTAAAGGACATTTGCACAGTTTAATTCCTTTTTGAGTAGGTAGAAGTTCTTAAGTACTTGCTCATTTCAAAAACAAAACAAAACTTTTCGCACTTACACTCTCTTCAAAAACAAAACTCTTTTCAAAACCCACAAACACAAAGAAAAGCAAACTTTTGAAAATATAGTGAGCAAGTACCTAAGAGCCCGTGGATAACCACATATAGAAAGGGTGCTAACACCTTCCCTTTCTATAATCTACCTCCCGAACCCGAGAAACATCTCGAAAAGGAATTTTTCTGTGCTTTTGTCCTTTCCTTGTTGGATAAAATAAAAGACGGTGGAGACTCTTGCTTACCGCGACACTTTTCGAAAACAAACGCAAACGCGAACCAGCATTCAAAAATAGTCAGTTCTCATTCCCACCGATCACAGAAGGCTCAAGAGTGTTGGAATACTTTGGATCTATAAACCTTTGAGGAATTTTTGGCTCTTCTCATCTATGGATTGGTACTATTTCCCAATGATGACCAATTTATAGATGTAAATGCAATTAAAGTTTTCATATCTCGTAATCCGGTGCCTACATTGCTTGGAGACATCTTGCATTCTCTTCACTCTCGCACTTTGAAGAAAAGAGGGACTTTGATGTGTTGCACTCCTCTTTTTACTAGATGGTTTATTTCGCACCTACCTCGATCCGTGGTGAAGAATGAACAAGGTATGGGGTGGTCTAAAAGATTGATGTCACTTTCACATGCTGATATCCATTGGTATTATCGCTCTTCGGAAGACATTACCATCATTGATCGTTGTGGGGAATTCCCCAATTTCCCTTTACTTGGCATTAGGGGAGGCATTACTTACAACCCTTGCTCAGCTTTGCGACAATTTGGGTACGCTAGGAGAGATGGCCCTCATGAGGTACTCATCCAAGGAATTGCATTTGACTACAAAAGCGATACCCAAGGTTACCGTCACAAATTTATACGAGCTTGGGGTATGGTTAACAAGGTTGATAGCAAGACGTTGGGGCATAAGAATTCCATTCCTTTGGAAATTTATCTTAAATGGGTGAGGGCTCGCGCACAAAGTCTTAAGATGCCTTATGAAGCCGTCTTACCTGTTATCATGGAGCCAGTAGTTGAGGGAGACGTTCCACTTACAATCCTCTATCCTGATATGCCTACTTCTCTTGAAGATTTGCAAAAAGCTTGGATTCAGTTAAAAGGAAAGAGAGACACCTTTGAAGCTAAGTTCTATGAGGGCGAGAGGAAGATATTAGAGCTTACAAGGAAGCTTCATGAAGAAAGGAGTTTAAACACCTACATTGCGCCAAAGAGGATGCGCACAACTTTTCTGTCTTAGGAGTTTACTTTATGTTTGTTTCGGCTGTTGTAAGCCCAAGAGGCGTGTTCGTATTCAAATCGGAACTCTTTAATGCAAGTTAATGTTTTTTCACTCTTTGTCTATACAAATTTAAATTCTTTAAATCCTTGAAATCATTTGCATATTTCATATTCATGCATCATGACATGACAGGTTTCCGCATAACAGGTTCCCTTATCTCTCCGTTGTTTATTTCAGCAAGATGGATCTAGAGAAAACTGTGACGGAACTCCAGGCCTAGAATTCTTAATTTCAGGAAGCTTTACTCGCCCTGGCCAAGGGGCAGCAGGATATGATGGCCTTGTTGGCCGCTAAGAAGAAGCCAAAGAATAAAGCTCTACTCAACATGTGTAAAAGGTTCAAGGAAACAATCTGTCAAATTCCGATAGAGGAAGATTCATCCGAAGAGGACGAGAACCAAATTAGTGAGGTCAAGAGTACTCATGCCGGTTGTATCAATGACCAAGAATCTTATGATGGTTATTTCAATGAACAATATCCACTCGCAGACATCAAATACAAGCAGCTAGAAGACAAATTGAAAGCGGTTGAAATCCAAGCTATTCCCGATTTGAATTTTGATGATTTATGCTTAATCTATGGGGTAGTCATTCCCCACAAGTTCAAAATACAAATCTTTGCAAAATATGATGGGGTTTCTTTCCCAAAGCTCCATTTGAAGTCCCATGTGTGCAAGGTACAACCGCACACTGCTGATAAAAAACTCCGCATTCACTTTTTCCAAGAGAGTCTGGATGGAACACAACTTGAATGGTTTTATCAGTTGGATGGCTCTCGCATCAATACTTGGGAGGGTCTAGCTACTACCTTCTACCATCAATATCAGTACAACATCGACTTGGCACCGACAAGGGTTCAATTGCAAGGAATAACCATGGGGAAGAATGAGGGATTTAAGGAATATGCGCAGAAGTGGAGAGACCTTGCTAGTAGGGTCCAACCTCCCTTGACTGATAGGGACCACATTGACATGTTCATGAGCACATTATCTGGTCCTTTCTTTAATCTATTAGTTGGCTGCTCTTATTCTGGTTTCACCGAATTAATCCTAACCAGTGAAATAGTTTAAAGTGACATTAAAAGTGGAAAGATCTTTGTGGCATCTACTTCCACTCCCAATCTTGTCAAGAAACCTTTTGCCGCGAAGAAAGAAGGTAATGCTGCGTATGGAGCAAAGGCCCATACCAAAATGAATAATCATTCGTCTGTCAATGTTGTCCAAATCTCCAATCCAACTGCTACTCAAAGACCATCTGCCAATCATCAACGTGTTGAAGCTCCAAGAAGACAGTTTACAAGGTTAGGCATGTCATTATCTCAAGCCCTTTAATATCTGCTCAGGGCCAATTTAGTGACATTACAGGATCCTCCCGCCAACTCTGACACCTCATCACCAAGATATAATCCAAATGCAAAGTGCGCTTACCATTCAAACAGCCCCGGGCATGAGACTGATCAGTGCTGGGCTTTGAAGAACAAAATCCAGGATTTAATTGACAACAAGACTATTGAATTTGATCCTCCTCCGACGCCAAATGTAATTACCTCTCCAATGCTGAAGCACGACAAAGGTGTTAATGCTATCGAAGACACAATTTTCATTGCCTCTGTTGAAGAATTAACTACTCTGGTGAATGAAATTAAGAACAATCTGTTGAAAGCTGGGACTTTCCCTGGCTGTGAAAAAGACTGTGTGGGCTGTATGAGACAATCTGATGGGTATGAAGAACTGAAGAGAGGTATACATCGCCTAATAGATAGCCGCGAAATTCTATTCGAAAAGATCCCCGCCATCAAAAATTCAATTGAAAAAGCTGAAGATTTGGCCATCATAACAATTTCAAACAAACCTCTTAGGTTCTCATCCAAAGGTCCTATCAGGTTTTTGAACGAACCAATCATTGCTCCTCTCATCATCACTGCCGTCGGGCCTGTTCCATACACCTCTGATAAAGCAGTACCATGGAATTATGGTGCCGAGGTTTATTACCATGGGGTAAAACAAGATTCTTGGATTGATGATAACGAAGTTGGTGTTACTAATATTATTGGTTCTAGTAAAGTCACAAGAACAGGAAGAGTCTTTTCCCCTGTTATCTCACCACCAACCACTACTACAGTTCCAATCCGCATAACCAATGGAAATGTTGGTACCAGTACTAGAGGGAAAGAGAAAGAAAGTGAGTCTGCTAGGGAAGAGGCACTTGCTAAAAAGTCTGTTATGGAAGAAACATCCACTCAAGAGATGGAGGAGATTCTGAAAATAATCAAGAAAAGCGACTTCAAAATAGTAGAGCAGTTGGGGCAAACCCCTTCTAAAATATTAATGTTGTCCTTATTGCTATGTTCCGAAACCCATGCACAAGCTTTGATTAAGTTCTTGAAACGGCTCACGTGCCTCAAGAAACCACAGCTGACCAATTCGAGAACTGCGTAGCAAGTCTGACAGCCGACAATGGTCTGGGGTTCTCTGATGCAGATTTAACTCCCATGGGAAAGAATCACAATAAAGCCTTGCATGTCTCTGTTGAATGTAAGGGGACCACTCTGGAACATGTTTTGGTGGACACAGGCTCATCTTTAAATTTGTCACCTAAAGGTGCTTTAGATCGGCTAGACTGTGAAGGTTTGGTTTTAAAGCCAAGTGATATTATTGTGAGGGAATTCAATGGGTCGAAAAGGATGGTTCATGGGGAGGTGGATCTTCCAATTAAGGTTGGTTTGTATATTTTCAACTCCACATTCTATATAATGGACATACGGCCCGCATATTCTTGCTTGCTTGGGCGCCCATGGATCCGTGGGGCAGGTGCGGTCACTTCTACTCTGCACCAGAAGTTAAAATATCCAGTTCAAGGGAAGGTTGTCACTGTTTGCGGTGATGAAGAATTTATGGTAAGCCATCTCAATTATTTCAAGTACGTAGAAATGGATGGAGAATTCATAGAAACTCCTTACCATACGTTTGAAGTTGTGGCCACCACCAAAATCTCCTCTGACACACCAAGAGCCGATAAAGTTATCCCCGAGATGGTTTCTCTTAAGGATGCATGTATTGTGGTAGAAGAAGGAAACAATAAGATGTGGGGTCAACTCCTTGATATCCCATTCAAGGAAGACAAGTTTGGTTTAGGTTTCACCTCAAAAGCTCAGAAAGAAGTTAGAAGTGCTCGTGCTAGAAAGCCGCCTCTCCACCTCAAAAATCATGAAGTGAATGCTGTAGAAGACTCCGATGATGAGTGTGCTTTTGAAGACTAGATCTACCCAACAACCAAAGGGAAGCCCAATAATTGGCATACAAAGGACTTTGTTCCCATCTCCTTCATTGAGGAGTAATCTACTTGTTTTTTATTTTAATCAATTCAAGAACTCGTTGTCTGTAATATTTTGATAATGACTTTTAAGCCATGTGCCTAGCCTGGGGCACTTTGGTCCTTTTATCAAGGGTTTTATTTATGTTCATCTAATCATATGATCATTAAGTACATTGGACTCTTTTGCATTCAAATATTTTTGTTCATTGTCTTTCTTTTTCTTTCAAATGCATTTTTTAAAAATATAGCCATGTATCTTACACGCACACACACACACTCTTGCAAGTCTATATCCACTCTGGATCCTATTGTCAATGACTCTACTATTGCCAACTATGACTTTGAATGTCCTGTCAACCAAGCCAAAGACGAAAGCGAGGAAGATTGTAACATACCAAGAGAACTATCCAGACTCCTATTACAAGAGGAAAAAGCTATTCAACCACATGAAGAGTCAATTGAGGTTATCAACTTGGGTACTGAGTCAGATAAGAAAGAAATCATGATCAGTGTTAATTTGGAAAGCAGTGTTAAAAACCGTTTGGTTCAGATGTTGCGTGATTATATGGAAGTATTTGCTTGGTATGAAGATATGCCTGGGTTGGATACCGATATTGTGGTTCATCGTCTACCTACGAAGGAAGACTGCCCTCTAGTTAAACAAAAAGTTTGTCGCATGAAGCCTGACATGTCTGAAAAGATCAAAGCCGAAGTAATGAAACCATTTGATGGAGGATTCCTAGCTGTAACATCCTATCCTCAATGGGTGGCCAATATAGTTCCGGTGCCAAAGAAAGACGGAAAAATTCGCATGTGCGTAGACTATAGGGATCTAAATAGGGAAAGCCCCAAGGATGATTTCCCTCTACCACACATTGACGTCTTAGTGGATAATACTGCTCAGCATAAGGTCTTCTCATTCATGGATGGCTTCTCAGGCTATAATCAAATAAATATGGATCTCGAAGATATGGAAAAGACTAATTTCATTACGCAATGGGGCACCTTCTGCTACAAAGTCATGCCCTTCGGATTAAAAAATGCAGGGACAACATATCAAAGGGCTATGGTGGCTTTATTTCATGACATGATTCATCATGAGATAGAGGTATATGTGGATGATATGATCGCCAGATCACAAACCGAAGAAGAACATCTCGATCACCTGCACAAACTATTCGAGAGACTAAATAAATATAAACTGAGGTTAAACCCTAACAAGTTCACATTCGGAGTACACTCTGGGAAGCTTCTAAGTTTTGTGGTAAGCAATAAAGGCATTGAAGTTGATCCCGCCAAGATAAAGGCCATCCAAGAAATGTCAGTCCCTCATTCTGAAAAAGAAATCAGAGGATTCTTGGGTCGTCTCAATTACATTACCCGTTTCATATCACACTTAACTGCTACTTGTGATCCACTCTTCAAACTCTTGAAGAAAGATTAGGTAGTCAGATGGAACGATGAATGCCAGATTGCCTTTGATAAAATCAAAGAATACCTACAAAAACCTCCTATCCTCATGCCTCCAGTTGAAGGAATACCCTTAATCATGTACTTGACGGTACTAGAGAATTCTATGGGGTGTGTTTTGGGCCAACATGACGAGTCTGGCCGAAAAGAGCGTGCTATTTATTACCTAAGCAAAAATTTTACCGACTGTGAAACCATATATTCAATGCTCGAGAAAACTTGTTGTGCTTTGGCATGGGATGCTCGTCGGCTAAGACAGTATATGTTGACTCATACCACTCTGTTGATTTCTGAGATGGACCCAATCAAGTACATCTTCGAGAAACCTGCCCTTTCCGGACGAATAGCCAGATGACAAATGATCTTGACTGAGTACGACACTCAACACACAAATCAAAAAGACATCAAAGGAAGTGTAATAGCAGATCATTTGGCCCATCAAGCTGTGGACGATTATCAGTCAATGAACTTCGACTTCCCTGATGAGAATATTATGCTGGTAACCGGCTGTGCGAAACTTAGACCATATGACGGACCTGAACGAGGATCCCGATGGACTATGATATTTGATGGGGCTTCCAACGCCTTAGGTAATGGAATTGGTGCCGTGATGATCTCTCCTAAAGGTTGCCACACTCCTTTCACTTCCAGACTATGCTTCGATTGCACAAATAATATGGCTGAGTATGAAGCATGCATCTTAGGTCTGAAAGCTGCCATTGACTTGAGGATCAAGAATTTGTATGTGTTTGGATCTTCCGCCTTGGTGATCATCCAAGTAAGAGGAGATTGAGACACTAAACACCCTAATATTATCCCTTACAAGGAACTTGTGCTATCCCTGATTCCTCACTTCGAAGAGATCACTTTTGAATATTTCCCTAGGGAAGAAAACCAGTTGGCTGACGCTTTGGCAATCATGTCCTCAATGTTCAAAGTCAGATGGGATAATTAAGCCCATATGATTACAATTGAAAGATTCGATGAACCTGCACATTGCTATGAGCTCGACACTGATGCGGAAACGCCATGGTACCATGAGGTAATGAGATACCTTGAAGCACAAGAGTATCCAGAGGGAGCATCTATCAATGAAAGAAAGTTCTTACGAATATTTGCAACCAAACTCTTCCTAAGTAACGGGATATTGTACAAGCGCAACCATGATTCAACTCTACTCCGATGTGTGGATAGGAAGGAGGCAGAGGAAATCATGGAAGACATGCACGATGGAATTTTTGGTACTCACTCAAGTGGACATATGATGGCTAAGAAAATCTTAAGAGCAAGTTATTATTGGTCAACGATGGAGATCGATTGTCATCAACATTCAAGAACTTGTCACAAATGCCAAATCTACACTGACAAAGTCCACGTACCTCTAATCCCTTTGAATGTCATGACCGCTCCGTGGCCATTTGCAATGTGGGGCATTGACATGATCGGAGAGATCAAGCCCACAGCTTCCAACGGACATCGCTTCATTCTTGTTGCTATCGACTATTTCACCAAATGGGTCGAAGCTGCCTCATTTTCCTCAGTCATCAAGAATGTGCTAGCCAGATTCATCAGACATAACCTCATCTTCCGTTATGGTATCCCCGAAAGGATCATCACCAATAATGGGACTAACCTCAACAATTCCATGATCAGGGAGTTGTGCACTCAATTTAAGATCAAGCATCACAATTCTTCTCCGTATAGACCGAAAATGAATGGCGCAGTCGAAGCGGCCAACAAAAATATAAAGAAGATTGTGCAGAAAATGGTAGTGACCTATAAAGATTGGAATGAGATGTTACCGTTTGCTCTACATGGCTAACGTACTTCAGCCAGAACCTCAACTGGGGCAACTCCCTTCTCTCTAGTCTATGGCATGGAAGCTGTTTTGCCAGTAGAAGTTCAAATTCCATCACTGGGGATTGTGATTGATGCAAGCCTAGGCGAAGATGAGTGGATTCAAACGAGATTGGATCAGCTGAACTTGATCGATGAAAAACGATTAGCTGCTATTTTCCATGGTCAGACGTATCAAAAACGGATGATCAAGGTTTTCAACAAAAAGGTCAAGCCTCGAGTATATCAAGTTGGTGACCTGGTGATAAAACACATCATTTTACCACAAGGTGACCCCAGAGGAAAATGGACCCCCACCTATGAAGGACCATTTATTGTCAAGAGAGTTTTCTCTGGCGGTGCCATGATGCTGACCACCATGGACGAAGAAGATTTCCCACATCCTATAAACGCGGACATAGTTAAAAAATACTACGCATAAGAGACCCGTTAGGTTGACACACCTAAGAAAAATAAGGGCATCTCGGCAAACCAAAAGGTTTGGGCAAAAATTAGGGATATATGCAAAAGATTGTACACCCGGCAAGTTGAAAACCCGAAAGGGCCACTTGGGCAAAAAAGGGTATCCTGGTGGACCGAAAACCCGAAAGGGAGGTCCAGGCAAAAATTAAGGATTAAAATCATACGACTATGTCCCATGAAATCAACACAGTCAATTCTATCACCAAGGTCCATGTTCAAATGGTCCAGGATCAATCCAATCAATTTCGATCAATGACAAAGGATGTTCGAAGACATTGGGGCAATAGTAGAGCTGGAAGGAAATGAGATCATTTCACATGGCTATTTGTTTTCATTCTTAAAATTGTTCTCCTTTTTGGCGATTTCCTCTTACTAGGATTTCCGTCTCTATGTACAAAAACGCCTATTCATGGGCAAAATATCAATACAAATACACTTTGAAGTGCAAAATTTTCTATCTCTGTTTTGAATGCAAATTTGTCCAATGACTAAAATTGAATGAACATATGCATATGAACATAATTAAAGCTATTTGGAACATGTGTCCTGCCAAGAAGCAACATCAACAAAGCATCAGCACACAGCAGCAGTAAGCATCTCTTTTAATGTATGTGAAATAGCCCCACAGAGTTAGCTCATCATCATTATCCCCACCTGGGTGGTGACAATAAACCTTTCCCTAACGGAGTTGCCCACAATCTCCTTACACCGGATAATCCCCGACCAAAGTCTCAACCTCTTGGTAACTTTCTCCCCTGCTAAGTCAATTTTTACAGGATTGAAGCCTAGGGGATCTCTTCTTAAAGGAAATTCACCTCCTCAACATGGATTTATTTCCTCAACAGGGTTATTTTCCCTAGCCAAGTGCAAGTTTCTCAACATACAACAATCAAGACACCACGAGTTGCCCAGCTGAGTCCATCTTCCCCAACTGAGTATATTCTCTCCAGTTGAGTCAAAATTGCCCAACAGAGCCCATCATCCCCAGCTGAGTATATCTTCTCCAACCAAGGTTTTTTTTATCTCCAAACAGAGTCCATCATTGCCTAAATGAGCCCATCACAAATTCCCCAAACTGAGTCTGCCTTACCCGACTGAGTCTATACTCTCCAGTTTTAATTTCCCTTTCAAATGACTGCAAATCATAGGGCCACAACCCATAATTCCAAGTAAAGCCTTCAACAAAGCCTTTATTACTACCAAGAAATGCTATGAAGCCTGGATCCGACCAGATATTAGCACAACTTTCAAGTTATTACTGAAGCCTGGACCCGACCAGATAACAGTTTGACTTCTTGAATTAATGAAACCCGGACCCGACCAGATAACATATGATCTCAAAATGCTATGAAACCTGGACCCGACCAGATAATAGCCTAACTCTTCAAATATATAGAAGAACCTAAACTCAATCTGACCAAGGTTTAACTTCTTTTCCCCACTAGAGTTGCCTATATATCCCCAACAAATGGCTGAGAAACCTGGACCCGACCAAGATATCAGTCCTCATTTCCATCCTTTCAAGAAAGCCGTTGCGAAGCCTGGATCAAACCAGATAGCAATCACCCTCAGAGATTCGTTGTGAAACCTGGAGACCGACCAAATAACAACTAAATCCCCAAGCAGTCTATTGTGAAGCCTGGACACAACCAGATAACAATTGACTTCATCAAAGAAATCTGCAAAGCCTGGACCCGACCATATAACAGTTTTCAACCAGTTTATTGTGAAGCCTGGACCCGAACAGATAACAATTAACCTCATCAAAGAAATCTGTGAAGCCTGGACCCAACAAGATAACAGTTTTCAACCAGTTTATTATGAAGCCTGGACCCGACCAGATAATAATTAACCTCATCAAAGGAATCTGCAAAGCCTAGACCCGACCAGATAACAGTTTTCAAACAGTATATTGTAAAGCCTGGACCCGACCAGATAACAATTAACCACGATTCCCAGAAAGACACTATGAAGCCTGGATTCGACCAGATAATACTAGAATTTTCCAAAAGACCATAAAGCCTGGACACGACCAGATGACTATTCAATTTCAAGGAATTCTCTATAAAGCCTGGATCCGACCAAATAATAGTTAATTCATCCTTTCCTCCGGTAAATTACTGTGAAGCCTGGATCTGACCAGATAACAGTTAACCTCCGCATCCCCAGCAAGTTATTGTGAAACCTAGACCCGACCAAATGACTATTCAATTTCAAGGAATTTTCTGCAAAGCCTGGATCCAACCAGATAACAGTTAATTCGTCTCTTCTCTCAGTAAGTTACCATGAAACTTGGATCCGACCAAGATAAAAACCGACTACTTCATCCTCAGTAACTGTGAAGCCTGGATCCGACCAGATAACAGCTGATATTTGAGTGATGTTCCCCCAGCAAAAGCATCCCTTCAATAAAATTTGAAGATATGCATATTCTTCATTTCCAACAGGCAATCAGGGATTCAACCTCCGAAGATTTCCTCAGCAGTAGTCAGGGATTTATTTTCCGACACATTTTACATTCATACATCATAGCATGTACATACCAATGCATTTAGCATGATACCACATCCGGTGAACATCATGCAAGCATCTGCATTTCACTAACCCTTTTTCTCCCAGGTAAAACATCAAGTTTAGTATGAATCAACAAGAAGATTTGTGCTGATACTTCTTCCAGCGTTTACCAACATTCCTCCAAATGGAATCTATAAGCCCATTCACCATCCATCTTCGAGTGCAAATTTCTGGGCACTCTAGTGTTCAATCATCTTTCACCTTCAAGTCACGAATGGCAGATCCACCAATCTAACTCTTCAGGTTCAAGAAGTTTGAACAGGGGCACCAGGAGTTTGATAAAATTCTCGTACTCGAGTTCATACCCGTATGGGCTTCAAACTTTATACCCATACATGTAACCCGTGGTTACATAAGTACCCTTACCCATACCCATTACCCGTATTTCTAGTAAAAATAAATTAATCGACTGAAAAATATTATATCATTTTACTTTTTTAACAAAGTTAACAAAAAAAATCTAATATTTTACTATTGAATTGTGAAATAAAGGAACACTTATATAAAAATGTGTAGTAGTTTAATTGTGATTTATTTTTTTAAAGATATAGACATACATTTTTTATATGAGGATATTAATTAAAATATATAAATATACATTGTTCGGGTATGAGGACGAGTGAGTACTAAGGTACCCGTACTTGCATCTATACCCGCATATTTTAATGGGTAATTATCCACACCCGCACCCATTATTACGGGTTTTTACCCTACCCGCTGGGAGTAACTTTTAAGAGTACCCATTGGGTATGGGTACAATGTCATCCATACATTTAATAGTCTAAATGCTTTAATATTATCCCACTTTAAAATAAAGCTTGACTATGGGTACTATAAGAATATTGTTCTTATGTTTAATATGATATCATAATTAAGTCACACTTAATGTTTCATTAAACAGACTAGCTATTCTAGAGACTTTATTATTTTAGAATAACAAATATAACAAAAAATGTATTTATTAATAATAAATATATCGATACAAATACCAAGTTCTAATAAAACTATTAGCCTATAGAGATTACGCCATTAACCTCCAACTAACACAAGAGCAAATCAGGCGTACACCTAATACTCATAGATCTAGTACGGTCATATTGCTTCTGTTGCGCAAGAGCCTTTATTAGTGGGTCAACGACATTTTCAAGTGTTGGTAATCTATATATCTTTATATTTATTCTATCTATTATCTCTAGAATACAGCGATATCGCCTAAATATGTGTTTAGATCATTGGTAAGATCTAGGCTCCTTAGTTTTATGATGGCACCATTGTGATCACAATAGAGATCAATGGGACCCTCAATTCTAGGGACTATACCAAGATCACTAATGAACTTCTTGATCCAAACAACCTTGTTGTATTTAATGCATAAATATACTCGGTGTCGGTTATAAAATTACCAATTGTATCCTACTTTGAACTTTTCCAACTTACAATGTCACCATTTAAGCAAAACACATAGCCAAATTACGATCTAGTCATCCTTATTTGTATGGAATCTAGCATCGGTGTATCCAATTATAATTATCTCTTCCTAGCCTCCATATATCAATAATAAGTCTTTAAGCATTCTCAAGTGCTTAAGGATATTCTTGACAACAACTAATGAGCATCATCGGGATCATGCTAGTACCTACTCATTGCACTTAAAGCATATGAGACATCAGATCAAGTACTTGACATGTCATACATGATAAATCATATTGCATATGCATATGGAGCCTTATTCACGTGATCTATTTCTTCCTTAGTTGAATGTGATTAGTTTTTTATAGAAACAAGCCTTGTTGCATACGTATGAATCCTTTCTTGGAGTTCATGCATATTAAAGGGTCCATACACTTTGTGTATGTATGCACTTTGACTTAAACCAAGCCGCTTTTGTGATCTATCTATATAGATCCTGACTCCTAATATATGATGCTTTATCGAAGTCCTTCATAGAAAAGAAATTTCCTAGTGATAACACGAAAATATATAGTATACTTGGCTTGCTTAACATAATTTATGTCTCTATTTTATTTTAATTATGTTTCTTTATGTTGGTATTATGCTGGTATTTTAATGTGTTTTATGAATTTAATATTTACAAGGCTTGTTTGAGAAAAGGAAGAAAAAGGGGGTACAAATGAATAAAAATAGGAAATATCCAAAAAGAAAAAAGGCCCATTAAAAGAAATGAAAAACCCAAGGCCCACAAAGAAAGAAGCAAGTGGCCCACGTGTGCAAGGTGTGACGCTCGTCACACCCACCGTGACAATCGGAAGAAGTAAAAAAGGAAGGGGTGATGGTTGTCACCCACCCTTGACGGTCGACATGCTTGATGTGCCCCACGCAACCTTGCCCCTCGTCACGAGACCTTTTCCAGCGCCACGTAACTATCTTTCTGTGAAGTTTTCTCATAGTCAAATATCAAACCAACTGCTCCTACTTTTTCTCCATACACTAAGTCCTCTAAGACTGAAACCAACTAACCACTTCATCCTATTTTTTCTCCAACCAAGTCTTCCTTAATACTCTCTCCATGATGACACTACCCCTATTTCTCTCTGCGGATGCGACACATCAAAGGATATAAAAGCAAGGCAGTTTGCAACAAGGGATCTCTCTCTCTCTCTCTCTCTCTCTCTCTCTCTCTCTCTCCCTCTCTCTCTCTTCGATTATTTCCAATTTCTATTGTTTTAGTTTTTAGGCAGAAATATTCACCATGTAAAAGTGGTAGTTTCTCACATCGAGGAACTACTACACCATTAGTCTTAAGTGTTGTTTTTCTTTTATTTCTATTTTGTATCTGATTGTCAAGTGTGCCGATATTTTCTGAATTTCAGTGTTAGCATTAATTTCAGTTTCCAGTATATTTACAGGTTTCATTTTATTGCTTTATTATTATTATCATTATCATTATCATTATCATTATTATTATTATTATTATTATTATTATTATTATTATTATTATTATTATTATTATTACTATCATTATCATTATTACTATCATTATCATTATTATTATTACTATTATTATTATTATTATTATTATTATTATTATTATATTATTATATTATTATTATTATTATTATTATTATTATTATTATTATTATTATTATTATTATTATTATTATTATTATTATTATTATTATTATTATTTGTTTGTTTAGATCAATTACCATGTTATTTCTTTTTGCAATAAGCATGTTTAATTCATTTTCACTTAAAAGCATGTTCGACTAAATATTCTTGAGTCCGGTGTATGAGGACCGTTGTTGCCAACGGACTTGGTAGAAAATAATAGGTGAAAATTTATGATTAGAATTATGTTTTGGTTTTAATTTCCAAGTCTAATTTAGATAGCCTTGTCACGAGAGTGTAAGATTATTTAACACGATTTTGTCACGAGAGTGAGAAATCAATTAAGGTTAGAGTCAACACTGCGAGAGCACTTTAGATGTGTTTAGGATATTATTGGCTTTCAAAATATATTTCTTAGTTACCAAGCGAGCGAGAGCAAAATCTTGGGATTAGAAAGTATGACTTTAGTTAAAACCGCGAGAGCGTGAGGCGGAGTCCTTAAGTCAGTATATTCTATGGAACTAAGTTATAGTTGTAATTAGTACCCATTTTCTATAAGTCCTTCAGGAACGCGGAAACCATATTCCGATCTCTCTTTATTATTATATTTTCTAAAGTCATTTTTAGTTTTAATTCTTAATTTCCCCCAAAAATCCAATTATTCATTAGCCTTAGCTTTACAAAGTAGTGATAGATTGCAGTAGGTTGACATTGGTCTATGTGGTTCGACAATCTTTTTCATTACTTCGATATTTCGTGCCCTTGCGGAATTTACCGTTCAAGTTTTTGGCGTCGTTACCGGGGAACAAACAACCAATATTATTATTCCGTTGTTGCAGCGTATAGACTAAGGCATTCTTGTCCCAATTACTATGTATCACCCAAATTTTTTCTACAACTCCCACTCTGAGTATTTCGAGGAATCACAAGAATCCCATAAATTCGACCTCGAAATACTATTGGAGAATTTCAATGCATCACTAACGCATTCTCACCCAAATTACCAATCCCAACATTTTAAGGAATCGCAAGAACCCCATAATTCAAACCTTGAAACATTTATTGAGGATTTCAATGCCACACTAACTTATCCTCAACCAAATTTCTTCTACGATCATCACACCCAATATCTTGAGGAGTCGCAAGAATCCTATAAATCCGACCTCGAAATATTAATGGAAAATTTTAATGAAATATCTATAATGACAGAGCGCTTTGTAGAAACACAAAATGCGACTCTAACTCACTTTGAAGAATCAGAAGAATCACATGATTTCAACTTCAAAACATCAATGGAGGATTTCGATGCGACGCTAATCCACTCTAGGTTAGAATCTATGGTGGAGCACTTTATAGAGACACAAACTGTCTAGAATGAAGAGTTTAGAAAATAAAGTCTTCAAAATAATGAAACCCTTAAGCAACTGACCACTGTGGTTGAGTCGCTCGCGACTCACAATATAGCCTTAGAGACTCAAATCTCCCAGCTTGAACAAAACCCTCTAGGACCCTTCCCGAAGGATAAAATGGATGTTATAACAACCAGTAGTGAAAAACAAATTGAAAATCCTAAGGAGAGTGATAATGAGGTTGGGGAGAGTGATTTTATGGTTGAGGAGAGTTCCGACGAGAAAAGAGTAAAGATTGAGAAAAATCCTCCAACACCATCTAAAAGGGAGGTTGTAGAAGAGGTAGAGAAGGAAGCATCTATTTTTGTTCCTCATCCCTATACCCCACTGTTTCCTTTCTCGAAAAGTTTTATGGAAGCTCAGGTAGACTCCCAATCTAAAATGTATGTAGAGGTCTTGGAAAATATCCACACCAACGCACTCTTGTTTGAAGACTTGTATAAAAATAGAAAATTAGTGGACCACGAAACTAGGGATATAATTACTGTTAAGAGGGTATGGTTAACCTTTGAGGTGGTGGATGAAATCACTAAGCCCAAACTTGAAAAGTTGATACTTAAGATAGATCCAGAACCACCACCACAAGTTCAAAAGAATGAACCACCCCACAGAAGAAAGAAAAGAAAAGGTGAGGGATATGTGATATGGCTTGATAAGTGGCCATGGAAAACGACAACTACTAAAAGTTAAACCGAGGAGTCATTCTCGAGAGAACCACCATGAGTGCTTGCACTCCTGAGTAGTCGAGCTATCAACGTTAAACAAAGCGATGCGTGGGAGTCAACCCACAAGCTTTTAATTTAATTTTTTTTATTGTCTGAACTTGCAGAAAATAAAGATATGGATTTCTCCTCACGTCTCGGTCATCTATAGGCGGAAAATTTATAGATGATCATCTCGAAGATGAGCTGGTGCTTACGCGTATTCCTATGAATGTCGTTGTTGGTGGTGACACTCTTAATGAGTACAATAAGAGAAGGTACTTCCTCTGGATGTAGAGCAAATTTTGTCGTGATAGCCCATCAATAGCATTCATACAGGTTATGTATTTCCCTTTTCCACCTTTTATCAAAATATTGAGGATAATGTTTGGTTTAAATATGGGGAGGAACTCTACCGCTTTCCATTTATCATTTTTAGTTTGATTGATCATTTCTAAGTTTATTTCATGTTTTTAGGATTTTACTTGTTTTCGGTATTTGGTCGAGCCATAACATGTGTTGTCGAGTCTGTATGCCTGTTTTCAGTTGTTATGTCGAGTCTGTATGCCTATTTTCAGTTGTTATCGAGTTTCCCCGAATTTTTAAAATTTTAGCCTCCAACAAAAAAAATTTCTTTTTGATTCATGGGACCACGCTCTGAAAGTTTATAGGCTGTCTAGGCTTTATTAGAGAGACTTGGGAAAGTTTCAATAAAATCGATACCGTTATGACACCCTAAACCCCTCATTATGTGATATCAATTTGGGTACCCATTATGTCAAAGACCTTAGGCTCAATTTCTCAAAGTATCCCTTAAGTAGTTTATATTAGCAGTCAGCACCATCTTAAATATAAACTACATAGGGAGTCTATGAATATAAGTGAATGATCCTGTTTTTAATAAATAAATGATTTAATTAGAAAATAACCTTCTAAGTTAGGTGATCCTCACCCGGTCATTTAGCCCAATGGTTGTTAAGCCTTTACGGATTTAAAAATAAACACCCATTGTTGGTTGGTCCAGAGGTCACTGGTACTGGACTTGGTAGGGCGGACTATGTTCCGATCCCCCGCAACCGCAGTTGGGAAAAATGGGTTGCACCACTTAAATACCAGAACCCCGTGCTAAAGAAAAGAAAATAAATGGATCATAGTCGCTAACCGATTTCCCCTACTATGTGCGTGTTTAGATAACATGCTTAATGTGATTGCACCTAGATGAAAAGAGTAAAAGAAAAACGAGAGATATAGGTTAAGTTATAATGGCATGACTCGAGCTGGTTTGCATAAAGAGGGAGTCTTTGAACATTGTATCGTTACGGTATCCTTGGTATTGAACACTTAGTACCTATAAATCTAACATTAGCCTAGCAGCCACATGATTAGGAGTCGTGTCGTACTTTTGTTTCAAACTGCACTTAATCATTTCTTTTACCGTGTTGGTTGATTGCTTGAGGATAAGCAATATGGGGGAGTTTTATAACGCGAAAATATATAGTATATTTGAATTGATTAACATAATTTATGTCTCTATTTTATTTTAATTATGTTGCTTTATATTGGTATTATGCTGGTATTTTAATGTGTTTCAGGAATTTAACGTTTACAAGGCTTGTTTGAGAAAAGGAAGAAAAAAACTGGTACAAATGAAGAAAAATAGGAAATATCCAAAAAGAAAAAAAGGCCCATTAAAAGAAATGAAAAACCCAAGGCACACAAAGAAAGAAGCGTGTGGCCCATGTGTGCAAGGTGTGGCGCTCGTCACACCCTCCGTGACGATCGGCATAAGCAAAAAAGGAAAGGGTGATGGTCGTCACCCACCCTTGACGGTCGGCATGCTTGATGTGCCCCACGCAACCTTGCCCCTCGTCATGAGACCTTTTCCAGCGCCACGTAATTATCTTTCTACGAAGTTTTCTCATATTCAAATATCAAACCAACTGCTCCTATTTTTTCTCCATACACTAAGTCCTCTAAGACTGAAACCAACTAACCACTTCATCCTATTTTTTCTCCAATCAAGTCTTCCTTAATACTCTCTCCATGATGCCATTACCCCTATTTTATCCCCGCGGATGTGACACATCAAAGGATATAAAAGCGAGGCAGTTTGCAACAAGGGCTCTCTCTCTCTCTCTCTCTCTCTCTCTCTCTCTCTCTCTCTCTCTCTCTCTCTTCAATTATTTCCAATTTCTATTGTTTTAGTATTTAGGCAAAAATATTTATTATGTAAAAGTGGTAGTTTCTCACATCGAGGAACTACCACACCATTAGTTTTAGGTGTTGTTTTTCTTTTATTTCCATTTTGTATCTGATTGTCAAACGTGTTGGTATTTTCTGAATTCTAGTGTTAGCATTAATTTCAGTTTCCAGTATATTTACAGATTTTGTTTTATTGCTTTATTATTATTATTATCGTTATCATTAATATTATTATTATTACTATCATTATCATTATTATTATTACTATTATTATTATTATCATTATCACTTTCATTATCATTATTATTATTATTATTATTATTATTATTACTATTATTATTATTATTATTATTATTATTATTATTATTATTATTATTATTATTATTATTATTATTATTTATTTGTTTAGATCAATCACCATGTTATTTCTTTTTTGCAATAAGCATGCTTAATTCATTTTTACTTAAAAGTGTGTCCGACTAAATATTCTTGAGTCCGATGTATGAGGACCGTTGTTGCCAACGGACTCGGTAGAAAATAATAGGTGCAAATTTATGATTAGAATTATGTTTTGGTTTTAATTTCCAAGTCTAATTTAAATAGCCTTGTCACGATAGTGAAAGATTATTTAACACGATTTTATCAGGAGAATGAGAAATCAATTAAGGTTAGAGTCGGCACTGCGAGAGCGTGAAGATCGAACCAGATAGTGGAAATTAGGTAACAAATCTAAATACAGGAGAGCGCTTTAGATTCGTTTAGGATATAATTGGCTTTCAAAATATATTTCTTAGTTACCAGGCGAGCGAGAGCAAAATCTTGGGATTAGGAAGTATGGCTTTAGTTAAAACCACGAGAGTATGAGACGGGGTCCTTAAGTCAATATATTCTATGGAACTAAGTTATAGTTGTAATTAGTATCCATTTTCTATAAGTCCTTCAGGAACGCGGAAACCATATTCCGGTCTCTCTTTATTATTATATTTTCTAAATTCATTTTTAGTTTTAGTTCTTAATTTCCCCCAAAAATCCAATTATTCATTAGCCTTGGCTTTATAAAGTAGCGATAGATTGCAGTAGGTTGACATTGGTCTCTGTGGTTCGACAATCTTTTATATTACTTCGATATTTCCGTGCACTTGTGGAATTTACCGTTCACCTAGCCAGGTTTTTACTTGATGAAAGGTAGTGACATTGTTTCTAATGAGTAATGTCATGATCCCACTAAGATTTTTATAGACACAAGGCTCATAAATTTTTTAATTAATCTATATTGTTTTACCTTTTAATCAAAATGAAGATTCCATCTCCAGAAACTTGCTTAGATTGATTGATGTAACTTGCATATATTTTGGGCTTCTTCTCATATGACAAATCCTTTAGGTTGTGTCATGTACTCATTCTCAATAATATTCCCATTAAAGAAGGCAATCTTAACATCTATCTGCCATATTTCATAATCATGATATACAGCAATAACAAGTAAATTTCGAACATATTTGAGAATTGCAACTTGTGAAAAGGTTTCATCATAGTCTATAACATGAATTTGTTTATGATCCTTAGAAATTAGTCTTGCCTTATAGGTATGTACCTTACCATCCATTCCAGCCTTTTTTTGAAGGCCCACTTGTATCCTATAGGATTAATTCCTATAGGAGGCTCTACTAAAGTCCAAACCTGATTTGTGTACATGAAATCCATTTCAAATTTCATAGCCTCTAGCCAATTCTCACACTCAAGACGGGTGATGGCCTCTCGGTAGGATAAATGCTCATCTTGATCCATGACCAACACATCACCTTGATTAATTATGAGATATTCATATCTCTTAGGTTGGTGAAGTATATTAATTGACCTACGTTGGTCTTGTCATACTTGAGCAGGTTGCTCTTCCATAAATTTTTGTGTTTCATACTCTAATTCCTCCATAGGTGTATCAATAATTTGTGATTCTTGAATTTATTCAACCTTTACTTTCCTCACACTAATTCCATTAGAAATAAAGTCTTTTTTTCCCATAATACTCTAATTTGAGTGGCAAAAACTTTTCCCTCGGAAGGATTGTAGAAGTAATACCCTATAGTTTCTTTAGAATACCCCACAAATAATCATTTTTAAGATTTAGGCACAAGCTTAGTTGAAATTTTTCGCTTCACACAAAATTTGAAGCCCCAAATATTCATGTAAGAACATACATTTGGTTTCTTACAACTCCATATCTCACATTATGTCTTCTTAAACGTTTTAGATGGAACATGATTAAGTGTGTAAGTTGGTGTCAATAGAGGATGTCCCCAAAATGAGTTTGAATGATCGACGCAACTTATTATGGATCGAATCATGTCTAACAAGATTCTGTTTCTTCTCCCAAATACACCATTCCATTGTGGTGTTCCAAGAGGAGTAAGTTGGTATAGAATCCCACACTCTTTTATATGGTCACTAAATTCAAGGCTAAAATATTCACGACCTCAATCTAATCAAATGGCTTTAATATTCTTGCATAGTTAGTTTTGTACTTCATTTTTTAATTCCTTAAACTTTTCAAAAGATTCAAATTTTTCATTAAATACACATAATCACATCTATTGTAATCATTAGAAAATATGATGAAGTATAGAAAATTTCCTATAGTTGGAGTGTTTAGTGGTCCAGATACATCAGTATGCTTGAGGTCCAAAAGATCATGATCCCTTTCACCTTTTCCTGTAAATGAAGACTTTGCCATATTTGCAGTCAAACAAGATATGCATGTCTCATATGATTCATAATCAAAAGAATCAAAGAGTCTATTTTTATTTAGTTTGGAAATGTGTTTCTCATTTATGTGGCTAAGTGACAATGCCAAAGGCAATTTAGATTTAACTCATTAAGTTTCATCTTTTTAGTATTAATATTATAAATTGGCATTTCATGATCCAGAAAATATAAACCATTATTCATTTGTGCAGTAACTTAGAATGCATAATTAAAATAAATAGAGCAATAATTGTTCTTTATTATAAATGAAAAACCAAAAATAACTAACATAAAATAATATTCGTGCTAAGTGCACATACACAATAGAGTTTCTATAATTGAATTATTAAACCACTATGTAAATTCACTGTATAAGTTCCCACGACAAAAGCAATAAACTTTGCTCCAATGCAAACCTTTAGATCAACTCCACTTTTTTTGTGAATTCTCTACTCCTTTTTAGCCCCTATACATTATTATAAATTTCAAAACCACATCCCATATCTAATACCCATGATTCCAAAATAGATCAATTTATTTATATAACAAAAATATTTGAAGTTGAAGTCTCCACTCTATTCTTTTTGTCTTTCAAGTAATTTAGGTAGTTTCTCCTCCAATTCTTAGTCTTACCGCAATAGAACCAAGTTCTCTCCTTAGTTATACCATCGCTAGGCTTCAAAGCACGGATAATAGGTTTAGGCCGACCAACTTACTTGCCTTTCACTTTACTATCTTACTTGTTGTGTAGCGTACATCCCTATGGGGAGTTTGTTGCATGTTCTTATCATATGTAAGGGAGCATCCTTGTGATACGATGTCAGAACTGACTGTTAATATTGGTTTTGCATTTGTATTCGCAAATGTTGTGGTAAGAAAGAGTTGCCACTGACTTTTCTTTTATCCAAATTAAGGAAAGGGTGAAAAGAACAGAAAAAAAAATACTTTTTCGAGAGTTTTCTAAGTAAGGGGGATAGATTATGGAAAGGGAAGGTGTTAGAACCCTTTCCACCCGTAGTTATCTACGAGCACTTAGAGATTTTCTTATTTTGAAATACCTTTGTGCTTTGTGTGTTTGAAAATGTTTTGAAAATTCCTTAGTATGGAGAACTTTGTAATGTTTCTCGGGATAGTGGAGAAAGTATACAAAGTGTTTTGAAACTGTTTTTTTGAAAAGTAGTACTTATGTAAGTGCAGAATATTTTGAGTAAACTTCTAACAGCTATCTACTTTGTACTCGAAAAGGATCGTTCTTTTCCTTTTTTCCTTTAGACAGTGCTATCCTACTATTAGTGAGTAGGTAGCCCTACCGTTGGATGTTTGAGGGACGTCCGAAGGGATGTACAGTCATAAAGGCAACATGTAGAGACATTTTAGCAATTTCTGTTTAGGGACTAGATCATTTATCGAAAGGCAACTGTAGGATCATAGAGGGACTATGATCTTTTGATTTACGGGTCTTTGCCAAAGCGTCCCCATTTCGAGGGACATGACTATTTTATTTCCGAAGGCAACCAAAGTAGGGGTAACCTAGAGGTGTATATGTGCATGTGATTCAATTCCGTTTATTTATCTTGTGTTAAGTTTGCTAGCGTTGATTTTCAGTCTCGTCATACAATCCTATTAGCTTAGCAGTTAATATATATACAGTAATTAAAAATGCAGAAATGTAAAGTGCGGAAACCTAAATCCTACGCTATTACAGGGCTTTGGAGTTTAATTACATGTCCAAGAATAAGGGGGATAACGCAGTAAATATCCTAGTTTTAATCTATTATATCCAGTAGGCAGATACAATAATATGAAAAATGTGAAAAATAAATAAATGCGCGCGAAGTAGAAAAGACGTCTGAAAATCCTAAGGTGTAAAAATATTTTTGTTTGTTTTTAATTATAAAAGAAAATAAAACTTAAGTCTCTTTAATTTTAATTTAAAGAAAAAGGTTAAAATAATTTATTTATTTATTTATAAAATTAACTTAATTAAAAAGAAAACTTACCTAATGTTTTTGTGATTTTTTTTTAGTTAAAGTTAATTTAAATAATAAAGGGAAACTAAAAAAGAAATGAGTAGTAGAAATAAAAATACAAGAAGAAAAAGCCTTTCGATCCAAAAAAAAGGCTTTCGGTCCAAATGAAAGGTGGCCTTCGATCCAGGGAAGGACGTGGCCTTCAATCTAGCAAAGAATATTTTTGGAGGTGTATGTTGTACTCCTGCAGGAAATTTATTAGAGAAAATAAGATAAAATACAGACTTGGGTCGAATTCGGTCTTAGATTCGACAACCTGTGGATGCACAATCCTAAATTGAATCCTCTGGGACTGAATCGAAAACTACTTCATCTTACAACCTCATGAACCCTGAGATTCGAAAGAAAATGTGGATTGTGCCCAAGCCATGGCATAATCTCAACCCCTGCGCTTAATCTTGCATGTAGCACAAACATTAGCAATAACATGAATGTATGATTGACATGAATTTAAAAATGTCACATTTAGCTAGAGTGAGATCGAAAGCAAATTACCAACAGAAAGAGTATGTGAGTGATGCTCCAGTATATGTTGGACATGCCTAGTACTTGGGCACGCTTCCTGCAAACTTCATGGAGTGAATGGAGCGTTGTTGGAGATTTACTTCGATTTGGATTATTCAGGAGGTTTTTAATAATTTTGGTGTGGCTTATGAGGCAGCGTGTGCATATAGTGTGTATGTTCTCTAGTGTATGTATCTCATGTTCGTCTCTAGTCCCTGACCGGTGGTGTGAGTGTCTTGTATTTATAGGAGATAGGGGTGCATGGAAATGGAAAGAGTCATCCATTAGCCAAGCCTTGAAGGTTATGAGACAAAAATCAGACCCATTAAAAGACTTCCATTTTTTAAATATTTACGCCTTTTTAAAACTTGGATGAACCTGGACACATTTGGCTCCTTCGAATGCCCTCCAGCGTTGCTCTTTGATTGGCCTAGTGTTACTTCCTTCAAATGGCTTTCTTTCAACTCAAACCAATCGAAACATCAACTCTCCCTGACTGGGCGGAGGTTTCTCCAGTTCTTTATCAATCGAAGGCTTTGTAGAAGCCTTCTCACTTTCTTTCGAATTGCCCCAGGCTTCATCATCGCGGCTTTCGATTGAGTCCCTATTTACCTTATTCTTCGACTGGCGCTGATACTACCTAACTAAACCAAATGAAAGACTTCATCTTGGCCATTCAAAGCTTCCTTGAATATTTCTCTTTGGTTTTGACCAACTAGATCCAAGTTTTGACCATACCCCTTTTTTTTGGACAACACTATGTGTCCTTTGAATGGGCCTTTGAATGCTTCTTCGAATGGATCATCTATTTGCCTTAGCTGCTTGATTCCAATAGCCCAAGTCAGGACTTCATTCTGGCCAATCGAAGCCTCCTTTGTCACTTCCTTCAAATGCCATTGCACAAGAGGCCCGGGCCGGGCGACATGTAGGACCATACTCATTATAAGACAAACTTGTATTCAGTAAATATGTGTCTCCTTCGAATGGCCATCAATATGGGTACTTCTAATGGCCCTTTGGAGTGCTCTTTTGAAGGGGTCATATTGTGTGTAATAGTACAGAAATTGTGTTGAGGGGTCTTGGCCTTGCGCATTGTAAGAAACCACAGAGAAAATCCTTTCCTTATACATTGAAGGTAATCATAGAAGAAGCTTTCAACCTTGTGAATCAAAGGTTGCATGTAGAAGCCACTGCTAGTGGATCGAAGGGAACTTGCAGGGGGTTCTCGCCTGAATGAAACTTGGACTAAGGCTTGCTCGAAGAGGAACCAATGCTCAATCGAAGCTGATGGGCCAATGCTTGGTTGAAAGGTTTTAGAAGCCCAGTCGAAACTCCTTGTCCAGATGCCAATTGAAGGATATTACTGACATGCCAATCGAAGACCCTTTTGTTCACCTGTCAGTCGAAGGATATTGCTGACATGCCAATTAAAGGATACTTAAACATCATTCAAAAAAAATCATTTTCTTTAGGCAAGTGTTTGTGACCACCCGTGTAAGAGAAAACCTTGAAAAACATGAGAGGGAGAATTTTGGGGTACAACAGCTGCCCCTGTTCAATCTTCTTAAACTTAAGGATTTAGATTGGCTTACCTGCCTTTCGTGATCTGAAGGTGGAAGATGATTGAACACTAGAGTACCCAGAAATTTGCACTCGCATGAAGTAAAAATGATGATTGATGATGTCGAGAATGGGCTTACAAGTGCCATTTGAAAAAGGTGACAGAGTGTCGTCAGAGATGGGCTTAAATATGCCATCCAAATTAGATGCTGATTTCATAAGAGGTCTCTTTGTGGGGATTCTTGTTCCTGCTGTCTGAGGAGGACTCCACTGAGGAATATTGATTTCTGTTGTTCTCCTGCTTAAGGAAAACTCTGTGGGGAGTTAAGTCCGGGAACTTCAGTTGTCCCAGGCTCTATTGAGGAGTTATGAAAGTTTGCTGTTTTCTGTTTGAAATCCAGGCTTCACGGTAATTTTCTGGGGCAAATGAAATTAACTGCTATCTGGAAATGTATCAGAAAAAACTTGTGTATGGCTGTTTCAAGATGAGTCCGCGTAAGACTTCATCTGGAAGTGTATGAGAAGGAACCTGGATAGGGCTGCTTCATCTGGTCGTGTAGATAGTTTTCCTGTCTGGTTTCAGGTATTGATCTATAATCAACTATTCACAGATAGTTATTCTATCTTGTTACAGGTATTAATCTGGATCTTGAAAATTGTTGGTCGTTTGAGATAGTTGTCCTGGCTTGTTACATGTATTAATCTCTGACCTGAGAAAGAAATATAGTTTTCCTGGCTTGTTACAAGTATTAATCTTCAATATGCTCATGTAGATGGTTTTCCTGGCTTGTTACAGGTATTAATCCATAATCGGTCGTCCACAGTTATTTCTCCTGGCTTGTTACAGGTATTAATCTGGAACTTGTCTTTGTTGGTCGTTGAGATAGTTGTCCTGGCCTGTTATAGGTATTAATCTCTGACCTGAGAAAGAAAGATAGTTTTCCTGTTTGGTTATAGGTATTAATCTTCAATATCTCATCCACTGATAGTTCTCCTGGCTTGTTACAGGTATTAATCTGGAACTTATCTTTGTTGGTAAACCCGTCTTGCTTCGGTAGTTCATACCACTTGGTCGTGTAGATAGTTTTCCCCGTCTGATTTCGGGCATTAATCTTTGACCTACTGTATAGGTTGATAGTATTTGTCTGTCTGCTAATTTAACCTGAAAAGGTAAAGTCAGTTTCATGCGATGTCATGATGTATAAATTGCATGATGCTCTTAAGAATAAATGAAATTGTGATATATGCATTTGTGTTGCATATGCTATGATGTTTGTAGAAATGATGTATGAATGCAATGTATGAACGTGTCAGTCGTTCCATTGCTGTATTGTTGAATTAGGGAAAATAAATCCATGACTGTTGTTGGGGGTGAGAATGTAGGTCTTCCAATTTGTTGAAGTTGAAACACTAGGAGATAAACTTCTGTTGTTAGAGAAATAAACTCTGTTGGGGAAGATAAACTCCATGAACTATTTGGGGATTTTGTTGAAATCCTGTTGGGGAATCTTGAGAAGCTTGGCGACTTCACTGAAGGATATTTTGTTGGAGTAGTAAATTGGAGATTCTTGCTCCACTGGAGATATGAGAGCATTCGGCACCATTAGGCTGCATGCTGAGAATATGGCGGTGACCTTATAGTAGGATGTCCCTGCCTCTGTACCTGTTGGAGAAGATATCTACTATGGAAAACATCTGCAGGGATTTTGTGGATGGCCCTTAGACATTGTCTCGTCTCTTAAAGTCATTAGCAACTGTCTTTCTGTTTTTAGGTGTATATTTGTAAGCAATAATCATATTCAAATGCATATGTTTAAAAATAATCACTGGACGTTTTCGCACACAAAACAGAAAAATAAAAATAGAAGTTTTGCACTTTCAAAGGAATAGTTTTGTATTAACTTGAATAAGCGATTTTGTATAAGGAGACGGATATCCTAGTAAGAGAATGTCGTCGTAAGAATAGAAACCATACACATATAGTATACAAAGAAAAAACAGCTATGTGAAATAATCCTATTGGGTTCCCATTCCGCTATTGCCCTTATGTCTTTGAGCGTCTCTTCTCTTTTGTTGCTTGTCTGAAGCTGACTGGATTGATTAGTACCTCTTGAGCTCGATAGCTGATAGTGAAGATTGGCTGTAAGGTGATCCAACGGGACATAGTTATACGCTTTAAATCCCTAAATTTTTCCTGGACCGCCCTTTCGGGTTTTCAGTCCACCGGGATACCCTTTTTTGCCCAAGCCACCTTTTTAGGTTTTCGACTTGCCCGGTGTATAATGTTTTTAGGTATATCCCTAATTTTTGCCCGAACCCTTTTGGTTCCCCGGGATGCCCTAATTTTTTCCTAGGCTAGTCGACCTAGCAGGTCTTGGTTTATGCGTAGTATGTTTTAACTATGTCTGTGTTTACAGGGTGCGGAAGGTCGTCACCGTCCATAGTTGTTAAGGTCATGGATCCACAAGAAAATATGTTCTTGATCACAAATGGCCCTTTGTATGTGGGTGTCCATTTTCCCCTGGGATCACTTTGTGGCAGTATAATGTGCTTGATTACCAGATCACCGACCCGATATACCTGACGTATGAACTTCTTGTTAAAAGATTTAATCATACGTTTTTGGTACATCTGACCATGACAGAAAGCCGCGAGCCTCTTTTCGTCAATCAAGTTTCATTGGTCAAGTCGAGTCTGAATCCATTTGTCTTTGCTCAGCCCTGCATCCTTTATGATTCTCAAAGAAGGGATCTGGATTTCTATGGGTAGGACAACTTCCATACCGTATACCAAAGAGAAAGGAGTTGCCCCTGTTGATGTGTGCATTGTGGTGCGGTAACCATGAAGAGAAAATGTTAACATGTCATGCCAATCTTTATATGTCACCGTATTCTTCTTTATGATTTTCTTGATGTTTTTGTTAGCAGCTTCTACAACGCCATTCATCTTCGGCCGGTAAGGAGAAGAGTTATGATGCTGGATTTTAAGTTGCATGCAGAGCTCGGTGATCATAGTTGTTGAGATTGGTACCATTATGTAATGATTCTTTCTGGAATACCGTACCGACAGATAAGGTTGTGTTTGATGAATCGAGCTACAAAGTTCTTGGTAACAGAAGCAAATGAAGCTGCCTCGACCCATTTTGTGAAGTAATCAATGGCAACCAGGATGAAACGGTGTCCATTAGAAGCCGTAGGTCTGATTTCCCCAATCATATCGATGCCCCACATTGCGAATGGCCAAGGAGCAGTCAAGACATTTAAAGGAACCGGGGGTACATGCACCTTATCAGCATAGATCTGGAATTTATGGCAAGTTCACGAATGTTGATAGTGCCTCCATGGTGGACCAGTAGTATCCTTCCCGTAGGATCTTTTTAGCCATTGAGTGCCCACCAGAGTGGGTGCCGAAGGTACCTTCGTGTAAATCAACCATAATCTTTTCTGCCTCACTCTTGTCTACACACCGAAGCAAGGTAGAATCATGATTGCGCTTGTAAAGGATCTTGTTACTGAGAAAGAATTTGGCAGAGAACCTTCTTAGGAACTTCTTATCATTGACTGAAGCTCCCTCAGGATACTCTTGGGCTTCGAGATGTCTTTTGACTTCATGGAACCAAGGCTTGTCCACTACTTATTTAATACCAATCTCATGACAGTATGCTGGCTCGTCCATCCTCTCAATGGTGATTTGAGGAGATTCATTGTCCCACCTAACCTTGAACATGGACGACATCGTAGCTAGCGCGTCCGCTAATTGATTTTCCTCTCGTGGAAAATGCTCAATGGTAATTTCTCCAAAATGAGGAATCAATTTCAACACATGCTCTTTGTAAGGGATGGTATTAGGATGCTTCGTGTCCCATTCTCCTTTGATCTGACTGATTACTAGAGCTGAGTCTCCAAATACACTCAAGAATTTGATCCTTAAGTCGATAGCAGCTTTGAGACCCATGATACATGCTTCATACTCAACCATATTGTTGGTACAATTGAAACATAACCTGGCAGTGAAAGGAGTATGACAGCCTTCAGGAGATATGATCACAACACTGATGCCATTGCCAAGAGCGTTAGAAGCTCCGTCAAAAACCATAGTCCATCAGGATCCTTTTTCAGGTCCTTCATTCGGTCCAGGTTCTTCATAATCAGTTACTAACATGATGTTCTCATCGGGGAACTCAAAATTCATGGATTGGTAGTCGTCCACAGTCTGATGAGCCAAATGATCAGCCAGTACACTTCCCATAAGTTCTTTTTGGGTTGTTGTTGTACCCCAAAATTTCCCTCCCATATTTCTCAAAACATTGCAAGAAAAATCTCCAAGTTGCTCAAGGTTGCTCAAAGTTGGTCAGATAAGCTCTCTCATAAGGCAGTTTACCCCAAATTAGGGTTTTGTGTTGATCAAGATCCTTGAGTATAAATGACCTCAAGTTCTCCCCAATGTCCTAATATGTTCTCAAGATCATCCATGTCAAATTTCAAGCCTTGCAGAGGAAGTTTTCTCAGTCAATTGCTCAAAGGTCCAAAAATCGACTGTGCTAGGGGCAAAAGTCAACTGTGGCCTACAAACAGTCAAACTTCAATATTTTTTGTCAACATTCTCATTTTGAAGGATATTTCATCATTTTATCAAGGTTTGATCATGATTCATCAAGGATTGCTCAAAATTCATCAAGATTCAAAAGTTGCTAAATTAGGGTTTTGTAGGAAAAGTCAACTCAACTTTGACCAAGCATAACATTCTCATACTTTATGAGAAATGACCCATCCAAAGATAATTTTGAAGAGGATGAATTTTACTACAATCCATCTTCATACCCAAAGTTAACAAAATACACTCACAAGAAGTTATGAATTTGGACATTATAGGTCATTTTTGAAAGTCAACAAAACTACCTTTTTTGTCAAAGCTTCTAACTTGAGCATGGAATATCAAAATGGGATGATACTAAAAGGGTTGATTAGAGGACATATCAAGATTTCTAAAAAGTCCAAGAACACCTCCAAAAGTTCAAAATTGAAGAAGTTATGCATTGTTGAAGTTGGACTTTTTTGCAAAATTGCCAAAAGTCAACTATCCCCAAAACTTCAAATTTTGCCAAATGGGCCCATTCTTTTTCACTTGTTTTGAGTTTGCATTGTTGCCCACTTGCTCTAGCCTTGGCCATGTGTCCATATCTCATTTTAATTATTTAATTTGATTTTTATTTAAATTAATTCATTTTAAATCAAATAAAATCACATAAAATCTAAGGCATTGATAACTAATGATTTTATGGTTGTTTTAGGCTCCAATTACAGCTAGCTTTGCAATCAAATTCGTACCAAGGCATTAGAGCACATAAAGATTGGATTCAAGCCAAAATTGGAAGGTCTTAATGGAAGATCAAATCAAATATTCAATCATCAATGTAAAGAGATTTGGAAAAAGTTTGTTACCCTAATACAATGCACATTACATAAGCAAGCAAAAGGCACGAAAATAAGGGTTGGAGAGCACTTGTAGAGGCAGAATCAAAGTTTCAAAAATCACAAAAAAGCTTGAGATCGAAATCAAGGATGGAGACATTTTCAAGACTTGAGACGTATCCCAATCTCTTCCTGGCAATACTCACAAGATAACCCAATCCAAACCAGGCATTCTCAGGCCCTCATACGCGCTGTAAGTCCTTCGTAAAACCGCCCTGTTCTTGATTTCGTATTTCTCAATTTAAGCATGGTTGATATGAATTGATAGCATATTCTGAATCTACAAACCATTTGCAAGCATTTGGTATCATTCAATTGCGTTTTCGTAATATGTAACGAGATCCACCATTATTAGGGTTTCGTCTTTTGTTTTTGGGGTTTTCTGTTTCAGGGAAAATTGGCCATCATATTGGTCATGGTCGTGGTCAGTAGGTTGAGACAAGTTCAACCATGTTCTTGGAATACGTTTACATGGCCTGAGGACAATTTTAGGAGGAAGTTATGCTTTTAGCTGCGGATAAAAATCCGCAGGTAAATTTTATAGGTTTTTGAGGAAGAGGATGATGCGTTGTCACCCTCCTGTTGGTCTGTTTGAAATTCGCGCTAAAATTCCACTAACGCATTTGCTTGTTTTATATTATTGTTATGTTGTATTTTGTTAACAACAAAGCAGTATGCCCTAGCTAGTCACCATGTGTATATTCAAGGCATTAGTGGCTGGAGGTCAGGGGTTCGATCCATGCCTCCAGCATTTGCTATTTTTCTTAACAATTTCAGTTAATCCAGTATGCGCACATGCCAAGGTATCACTATACTCCCTCACCAATCCACACGCCAGATGGCCAGATGGCCAGATCTGGTGGCCAAACCTTGAGGGTACATGATGGAATCAGTCAACGCGCCTACACTGGATCCCAAAAGTTCAAACGGGTCAGCATCATTTGGGCCTACAAAAATGCTTTCAGCACCTCCAAAAACAGGCCCACTCTCTCTTTTCTTTATATTTTATTTATTTATTTAATTGCTTTATTTTATTTAAATTATTTTCTAACCAATAACCATATTTTCTTTTTTATCTAAAAAATCACAAAAATACTTTTTTAATTCAGAATTTTATTTTATTAATAAATGCTAACTAATTAATTAGGTTTAATTCTAGAATATTTTTAATTTATTTTTGTAAATATTTAAAATCAATTAGAATTAATTAGGTCTTAACATTCATTTAATTATTTTATTTTCTTTCTTAAATTAACAAAAACTCCAAAAATATGTCTTTTATTATTTCATCAATTAATTTATTTAATAATTAATTTAGTATTTAACTTTAGGATTAATTTCTTTTCTTAAAATAAAAACAACAAGAATAGCATTTTCTTTGAAAAGGGTCAAAACCCTAATTCGCATTCGATTTAATTTCGCATCACGCTTTATTTTTCTTATCCAATTATATATATGCTTACGGATTGTAATAGTTAAATAGGACATTTAATTATTTTTACCGCTTTATTTTATTTTCAAAGGGTTGCTTTTGGCAATGTAAATACCCGACGCCTTGTAATTTAATTTCCGCATTTTTAATTTCCGCACTTTAATTTCTGCTAATTATAACTGCTAGATGTTTGATAATAGGGTTTTCATGATAAGACTGAATGCTTAATCTTAAAATCAAATTAGATCACCCTTAACATGTGAAAAGATAAAAATAACTGAAAACGACACACTCACACATGCGCACTCTTAGGGTACACCCCACTTGGTTGCCTTCGTACGTGGTCATGGAGTATAGGTCGTTTTAGAGGTCGTCCTCTTGTCTAAAAGATCATAGTTGCCTCGAAACGGTTGCCTCGAGTATTGTTGCCTCAAACAAATGATCTAAGACATTAGGGTTACCGCTAAAGCGTCCTAACATTGCTTTAGTGACTGTATGTCCCTCATTCGAATTGACCCTCAAACTCCAACGACGGTGCTACCTACTCATTAATAGTGGGATAGCATTATCTAAAGGAAATTAGCATAGAACGATTCCTTTTTCGAGTAGGTAGATTAGCTCTTAGATACTTGCTCTTTCAAAACAAAACTCTTTCACACTTACACTCCTTTTCAAACAAAGTTTTCAAAAACACTTCATTACACTCTTGAGGATAGAAGCAAGAGTTAAATCGAAGTTTCAAACAAAAACTTTTTTCAAACCCACAAGCACAAAGAAAACAATTTTGAAAACAATGAGCAAGTACCTAAGAGCCCGTGGATAACCAGGAATAGAAAGGATGCTAATACCTTCCCTTTCTATAATCTACCCCCCGTACGTAGAAAATCTCGAAAAAGGAATTTTTCTGTGCTTTTTTCCTTTTCTTGTTGGATAAAATAAAAGTCGGTGGCGACTCTTGCTTACCGCGACATTTTGTGAAAACAAAATGCAAAACGTAAACCAGCATTCCAAAAACAGTCAGTTCTTCCCACCGTATCACAGTTGTATACTAAATGTCGTGTTCAGTTAGGATCATCTGCCATCTTGCTATTCTTTTGGAGAGAGCGGGCTTCTCAAAGATGTACTTGATAGGATCCATTTTAGATATCAACAAGGTAGTGTGAGTCAACATATACTGTCTTAGTCGGTTAGCAGCCCATGCCAAAGCTCAACAAGTTTTCTCGAGCAATGAGTATCTTGTTTCACAGTCGGTAAACTTTTTGCTAAGGTAGTATATTGCATGCTCTTTTCGACCAGACTCGTCATGCTGCCCCAACACACACCCTATTGAGTTCTCTAATACTGTTAAGTACATGACCAGAGGTCTTCCTTCAATTGGCGGCATCAAAATTGGAGGCTGTTAAAGATATTCCTTTATTTTGTCAAAGAAGTTCTGGAAGTCTTCATTCCACTTCACTGCTTAATCTTTCTTCAATAATTTAAAGATTGACTCGCAAATAGCGGTCAGATGTAAAATGAATCTGACAATGTAGTTCAGACGTCCCAAGAATCCCCTAACCTCTTTATTAATGCGAGGAGTTGGAATTTCTTGTATTGATTTAACCTTTGCAGGGTCTACTTTAATGCCTTTGCCGCTGACAACGAAACCTAAAAGCTTACCAGATCTTACTCCAAAGGTGCACTTATTCGGGTTTAGCCTTAGTTTATATTTCTTCGGCCTGTCAAATAGCTTTTGTAGGTGATCAAGGTGCTCCTCTTCAGTCTGAGACCTGGCTATCATATCATCAACGTAGACCTCTATCTCGTGATGGATCATATCATGAAACAAAGCTACCATGGCATATTGATAGGTTTCCCCAGCGTTCTTTAGTCCAAATGGCATAACTTTGTAATAGAAGGTGCCCCACTGTGTAACAAGAGTCATCTTCTCCATGTCTTCAGGTGCCATCTTGATCTTATTATACCCGGAGAAACCATCCATGAAGGAGAATACCTTATGTTGTGGGGCATTGTCAACTAGAATATCAATATGGGGAAGCAGAAAGTCATCCTTGGGGCTTGTCCTGTTAAGGTCTTTGTAATCCACACACGTACGTACCTTACCATCCTTCTTAGGTACTAGAACGAAATTAGCAACCTATTGCGAATAAGAGGTGACAACTAAGAAACCGGCATTGAATTGTTTCATGGCTACAACCTTGATCTTTTCTGACATATCCGGCCACATACGATGAACCTTCTGTTTCACTGAAGGGAAATCCTCTTTTGTAGGTAGGCGATGAACCACAATATCGGTGTCAAGTCATGGCATGTCTTTGTACGACCAGGAAAAAACCTTAACATAGTCATGTAGCATCTGTATTAACCACTTTTTGACACTATGCCCTAGATCGGAACCTAGACTTCTCTCTTGTCCTCTTCAGTACCCAGGTTAACTGTCTCAACCTAATTTTCATGAGGTTGTATTTCCCTTTCTTCCTGTTATAGCAGTATGGCAAGTTCTCCTGGTACTTCACAATCTTCCTCACCTTCGTCCTCGGCATGGTAGATCGTATTTTCAAAGTCATAATAAGCAATAGCAGAACCGTTATCCATGGGATCCATAGTGGATGTGGATCTGCAGTTTGATACGTGGGTGTGTGTAAGAACATAACTGTATATTTTTTGATAAAGTATAGAAGCAGAAAATAAAAACAAAGAGCATGAAATTTGCATGCGAAATGTCCAATATTTTATTGATGACATATGAAAATGAAACAATGACCCTCACAAATAGACCATTGTGCCTCGGGTAAGACACAAGGCTTTGACGTTTCAATTGTTCAAATATTACATATCCTCAAAACAAAAAAGACAAATTACTCTTGAATAAAAGTAATAGGCACAAAATCTTTAGCCTCCCAATTGCTGAGTTCCTCGCTGATGGTTGAGGAAGATCCACTTGTCCAGGTCACACTCGCTATCACTGTCTTCCAGAGCATTAACTCCATGGTTACTGATTCGCAAAGGTGGTCCCCCGGCGCAAGCATGACGAACAACTCTCTGGGCTCCTGAAGTAAAACCCAAACCAAAATTTTCATATTTGTAGGGAATATCTGGAAGTTGGCCCCAAATTGTACACCCACCTTCTTCAATTACTTCCTTGGAATCTTTCAGAGAAGCCATCTTCAGCGGAGGCCTAGTAGTCTTAGGAACACTGACAGTGGTCTTGGTTGCACCAACAGTCTTTGGAACCTCCTCAAAGTTCTGACATGGGGTCTCAATGAACTAGCCTTCCATTTCAACATACCTGAAAGAGTTCAGATGGCTCACCATGTACTCCTCCTCCCCATGGACTGTGATAATTTTCCCATTGACTGGGTACTTCAACATCTGATATAGGGTGGAAGTCACAGCACCAGCCCCATGGATCTAGGGTCGACTCAATAAACAGGAGTAAGATGGGCGGATGTCCATCACATAGAAAGTGGAATTAAATGTTTGAGTACCCACTTTGATAGGGATGTCCACCTCCCCATGCACCATTCTTTTAAAACCGTCGAAGGCCCTCACCATAATGTTACTGGGTTTTAGCGTGAGTCCTTCGCAATCTAACCTGTCTAGAGCATTCTTGGGCAAGACATTCAGTGACGAGCCCGTATCCACTAGAACATGGGCTAATGTAGTACCCCTGCACTTAATGGAGACATGCAGGGCATCATTGTGTTTCCTTCCCCTGGGAGTTAAATCTGCATCAGAGAATCCCAAGCCATTATCAGCAGTCAGGTTGGCCATGCAATTATTGAATTGATCAGCGGAGGTCTCCTGAGGTACGTGGGAAGACTTCAGGAATTTTACTAAAGCCTTGGCATGGGCTTCAGAGTACAGCAGTAGGGCCAACATTGAGATTTTGGAAGGGGTCTGCCCCAGTTGTTCAACCACATTGTAGTCACTCTTCTTGATTATTTTCAATATCTCTTCCATCTCCTTTTTAGAAGCCTCGGGGATGTCTTCTGGATACGCCTTCGTCCGGACAGGCTCAACCAGTACCTCTTTGCCCCAAGTCTCGGCCGACTCGGTAACAGGGATAACAATGAGACTAACAGTAGGAGTAACCATGGGAATACTGACAGGAGTTGTAGCAGGAATAATCACCGGAGTAGCAATAGGAGTACAAGTAGGAGCAGAAGCAGCAGCAGGGATGGTCACGGGAGTAGAAATAGTTTTAGGAGAGATCTCGGGAGAGAAAAATCTTCTGCTTCTTGTTATCTTACTGGTCCCAATGATATTGGTGACGTCAGGATCAGTTCCTTCAGCAACTTTGTCTTTGATAGCCAATAGGTCTTGCTTGACGCCATGGTAATAGACGCCAGCCCCATAATTCTAGGGAATAACTTTATTTGAGGAATATGGTATTGGCCTCGGCATGGTGATGATCAGGGGAGCAAACTTTGGAACAGATGTAATCTTGACGGGTCTTTTGGTGGAGACCCTGGGAGGATTGTCAGAAATGGTGATTATTGACACATCTTCATATGAATTTTTGGCAAGAGGAACTTTCTCGAACAAGATTTCTTTGTTAACCATCAGGAGCTGGATGCCCATCTTCAACAACAAACAACCATCTGGTAGAGACATGCATAAGTGGCAACCTTCACCATAACCCAGAAATAAACCGACGCTCAAAAGATTCTCTTTGACAGTCAGAAGAGGAGTAGTTAATTCATCCACAGAAGAAACAAAACAGTCATCATCAATAGCATTGACACCTTGGCCATGTTTTCGAATTGGTGCAGTTATTACGTTAGGTGTCTCGGGAGCATCAAATTCAATCTCCTTTTCCTCAATCAATCCTACACCTTGTTCTTTAAAGCCCATCAATCATTTGTATCATGCCCCGAAGTTTCAGAATGGTAGGCACATCGAGCATTCAGATTATAGCGGGGAGAGGAAGTATTAGGATTCTTCGGGGCCTCTTTCAGAGTCACCAGGTTTGACTTCAGCAGATGTGGTAAAACTTGGGATAAGGTCATGTTGATCGGAGTAAATTGTCTTCTAGGAGCATCTGGTCTGCGCTGATTGTTTCGTTGTTGGTTTGAAGCAGGATTGGAAATCATAACATCCCCTACTATCGGACGATGCTCAGTTTTGTTATGATTTCTCTGGCCATAAGCAGCACTGACCTCCTTTCCCGTGAAAGGCTTCCTTACAGCACTGGAGGATGCATCTCTTTGGATTTTTCCACTTTTAATACCAGCCTCTACTTGTTCCCCAGTCAGTATCAGTTCAGTGAACCCAACAGACGAACTTCCAATCAGATGGTTAAAGAAAGGCCCAGATAATGTGCCCAAGAACATGTCCACCAGCTCCCTATCAGACAATGGAGGTTGCACTCTTCCCGCAAGGTCTCTCCATTTTTGGGCATAAGCTTTAAAACCTTCGTCGGAACCCATAGACATACTTTGCAACTGTGTACGAGTCGGGGCGAGGTTAGCATTATATTGGTACTTCTTTTAAAAAGAAGTAGCCAGATCTTCCCAATTATGGACGATGGTTCTCTCTAGTTGATAGAACCATTCCAGCTGAGTTCCTGTCAGACTCTCCTGGAAGAAATGTACCCACAGATTTCTGTCAATAGTATAGGGTTGAATCTTCCTGACATACGACCTTAAATGAAGCTTAGGATAGGAGACACAATCGTACTTGGCAAAGGTAAGGACCTTGAATTTATGCGGGATGACCACCCCTAAAATCAGTCTTAGCTCCTCAAAATCCAGCCCGGGAATCCTCTAGATCTCCATAGCATTGAGCCGATCCTCCAACTGTTTGTATTTATCATCAGTGGGAGGATACTGCTCCTCAGAATAGTCAGGTTCCTCTTCCTCAGACCCTGGATTATTTTTTCTTCCATAGGCTTCTCTTCTTGATTGTCCCCCTCATTTGACGGGGTCGCGAAATTTATAGCCTGCTTAACCGGTCCTCTGATCCTTCTTCCCAAATTCACTACACCAACTGGTTTCTTTGGCTTCTTGGTCTTCTCTTTGAGGATTAAAGCTTTCAGGTCTTCTTGCCCCTAGGCCAGAGCCAAGAACATTTTCTGAAACTAAGCGTTCTGAGCTTGAAGATCCTTTACTATTTGTTCGAGAGCCATTTCTTTTGCTGAAATAAACAGCGAAAATAAGAAACCTATCTTGAAAAACCTGTTTATGCGATGAAATGCATGATAATGTTTATGCAATGTTTTCAAGGACTTTTAAGATCTTAAACTTGCTTAGCCAAAATAGAACAAACATTAATTGTCTTCAATAGTTTGAATCATTACAAAGATACCTTTTGGGCTTTATAATAGAAGAAACAAAGATAAAATAAAACTCCTAAATCAGACAGTACTCAGGCTTCCCATGGGCGCATCCTCTTTGGTGCAATATAGGCGTTCAGACTCTGTTCTTAATGCAGTCATCTTGTAAGCTCCAAAGCCTTTTTCTCGCTTGCATAGAACTGGACTTCAAAGGTATCTCGCTCCTCTTTGAGCTAGACCCAAGATCTTTGCAACTCTTTGAGAGTAGTTGGCATGTCAGGATGGAGGATAGTATAAGGTATCTCTTCATCAGCAACATGTTCCATTATGATAGGTAGGATGGCAGGATAAGGCATCATAAGATTTTGAGCGCGTGCTCATACCCACTTAAGATAAGGTTCCAAAGGTATGGAGTTCTTATGCCCTAATGTCTTGCTATCCACTTTGTTTACCATGCCCCAAGCTCGTATGAACCTCTGACGGTAACCTTGAACATCATCCTCGTAGTTGAACATAATGCCTTGAACCAATACATCATGAGGACCATCCTGCCTAGCATACCCAAACTGTCGCAATGCCAAACAAGGATTATATGTGATTCCTCTTCTAATTCCTAGGAGATGGACATTAGGGAATTCCCCATAATGATCAATGATAGTAACATTCTCCAAGGATCGAGGACACCAATGAATATCCGAATGCGTGAGGGACATGAACCTATTAGACCATATAATGCCCTACTCATTCTTTAAAACAGATCGAGGCAGGTGCAAAATAAACCACCTAGTCAACAGAGGAGTGCAACACAGCAAGGTCCCTCTTTTCTTTATAGTGCGGGTATGCAAAGAGTGTAGGATGTCTCCAAGTAAAGTAGGCACCAGATTATGAGACAGAAAAACCTTGACCGCGTTCACATCTACGAGTTGGTCCAGATTAGGAAATAGTACCATCCCATAGATGAGAAGGGCCAATACTTCTTCAAAAGCTTGTAAATCCAGGGTATCCCAAAAATGGTGAGCCTTCTCAAATAGAAACTTAGCTAGAAAACCTTTGACGCCTCTTCTTGTTTCCCAATTTTCCACTACATAGGACCATTGTAAAGACAGAGCGTGAGCAATCTCTTCAGGTTTTGGGTCTTTTTCCATACCATTGAAGGGTAACTGATCGAGAATGGGCACCCCTAATAACTGAGAAAACTCCTCCATAGTAGGCACCGATTGGTAATCAGGGAAGGTGAAGCAGTGATGTAAAGGGTCGAAGAATTGAAAGAGCACTTTCAACATTTCTTCGTTAGGGCTTGAGGTGACCAGATTGAGAAGTTGACCATGACTTTCAGTGAATGGAGAGCTCTCAGGAACCCTTGGTGCTAATTCCTTGAGTTGAGGAGGTACCCTTATGAGATTGACTTGGATAGTATTCCCGCGAGTGAGTGCCATGTCCTACAAAACAACACAAAGATAAGTCCTTAAAATCCTTGAAGTGGTTAGTATGATATGCTATGTTATGATGTTATGATATCATGATTATGCTAAGAAAACACAAATATAGCAAGCACAAGAAAATCACACAAAGACCTTAGGTTTAAAGCTTGCATGGATTTTAAGGTAAGTACCCTCTTGAAGTTTAGCTGGTTCAACCTGTCCTAGAAAGTAATCGGGTTCTAAGGGATCTCAATATCACTAATATTTCCCACAAGTCCCGTTCTGATCGACAACTGACTTTCCACCAAACAAAACTCGGGAGTTAAATCTCAATGAGTGTAGTATCGAGTATCAACCGACTTCGGGCTACACCAAAGATGACTATCTCACTACTTCCTATTGGCCAAGTTGTTCAATTAAAGGTTCTAAGGTCAGTTGATGCTTCATGACACCATGCAGCGGCCCCGTATTCTCATTGACTACTTAAGGGCTACCAATACCAACCAAAGTGTCGCATCAACGTAGCTATCGCTTCAACCATGTTGGTATACCCCGCACAATTTCCATGATCTATTGCTACTTACCTAAAAGGTGCCCCAGACCCGAGTGTAGGATCTATAGTAACCCAAACAAAGCCCTCAAAAGTAAAGCAAACAAAGTATACAAAAGCAGTTAAATTATGAACTAACTCTAAGGTAACCCCATTTTTTACTTATCCTCGGTAGTGTCGCTAGTTCTGTGATACGGTGGCAGAACTGACTGTTAATACTAGTTTTGCGTTTGTATTCGCAAATGTTGTGTTAAGCAAGAGTAGCCACCAACTTTTCTATTATCTAAATTAAGGAAAGGGTGAAAAGAACAGAAAAAGTCCTTTTCGAGAGTTTTCTGAGTAAGGGGGTAGATTATGGAAAGGGAAGGTGTTATCACCCTTTCCATCTATAGTTATTTACGGGCTCTTAGAGCTTTGCTCATTTTGAAATACCTATGTGCTTTGTGTGTTTGAAAATGTTTTGAAAATGCCTTAGTATGGAGAATTTTGTAATGTTTCTCGGGATAGTGGAGAAAGTATACAAAGTGTTTTGAAACTGTTTTTTTTAAAGTAGTACTTGTGTAAGTGCAAAATGTTTTGAGCAAACTTCTAACAGCTATCTACTTTGTACTCGAACAAGATCTTTCTTTTCCTCCTTTCCTTTAGACAGTGCTATCCTACTATTAGTGAGTAGGTAGCCCTATCGTTGGATGTTTGAGGGACGTTTGAAGGGACGTACATTCATAAAGGCAACATGTAGATACATTTTAGTAATTTCTGTTTAGGGACTAGATCATTTACCGAAAGGCAACTATAGGGTCATCGAGGGACTATGATATTTTTATTTATGGGTCTTTGCCAAAGCGTCCCCGTTTTGAGGGACATGACTGTTTTATTTCCGAAGGCAACCAAAGTAGGGGTACCCTAGAGGTGTATATGTGTATGTGATTCAATTCCATTTATTTATCTTGTGTTAAGTTTGCTAGCGTTGATTTTCAGTCTTGTCATACAATCCTATTAGTTTAGCAGTTAATATATATACAATAATTAAAAATGCGGAAATGTAAAGTGTGGAAACATAAATTCTACGCTATTACAGGGCTTTGTGGATTAATTACATGTAAAAGAATGAGGGAGATAATACAGTAAATATCCTAGTTTTAATCTATTACATCCAGTAGGCAGACACAATAATATGAAAAATGCGAAAAATAAATAATTATGCGCGAAGTAGAAAAGACGTATGAAAATCCTAAGGTGTAAAAATCTTTTTGTTTGTTTTTAATTATAAAATAAAATAAAACTTAAGTCTATTTAATTTTAATTTAAAGAAAAGGTTAAAATAATTAATTTAATTATTTACAAAATTAACTTAATTAAAAATAAAACTAACCTAATGTTTTTGTGATTTTTTTGAGTTAGAGTTAATTTAAATGATAAAGGGAAACTAAAAAAGAAATGAGTAGTAGAAATAAAAATACAAGAAACAAAAGCCTTTCGATCCAAAGAAAAAATGACTTTCAATCTAAATGAAGGGTGGCCTTCGATCCAGGGAAGGACGTGGCCTTCGATCTAGCAAATAATGTTATTGAAGGTGTATGTTATACTCCTGCAGGAAATTTATTAGAGAAAACAAGATAAAATCCAGACTTGGGTCGAATTCGGTCTTAGATTCGACAGCCTGTGGATGCACAATACTAAATCGAATCCTATGGGTATGAATCAAAAACTACTTCATATTACAACCTCATGAACCCTGAGATTCGAAATAAAATGTGGGTCGTGCGCAAGCCATGGCACAATCTCAACCCCTGTGCTTAATCCTGCATGTAGCACAAACATTAGCAATAACACGAATGTATCATTGACATGAATTTAAAAATTGCACATTTATCTAGATTGAGATCGAAAGCAAATTACCAACGGAAAGAGTATGTGAGTGATGCTCCAGTATATGTTGAACCTGCCTAGTACTTGGGCACACTTCCTGCAAACTTCAGGGAGTGAATGGAGCGTTGTTAAAGATTTGCTTCGATTTGGATTATTCAGGAGGTTTTTGATAATTTTGGTGTGGCTTATGAGGCAGCGTGTGCGTATAGTGTGTATGTTCTCTAGTGTGTGTATCTCTTGTTCGTCTCAAGTCCCTGACCGGTGGTGTGAGTGTCTTGTATTTATAGGAGATGGGGGTGCATGGAAATGGAAAGAGACAACCATTAACTAAGCCTTGAAGGTCATGAGACAAAAATCAGAACCATTAAAAGACTTCCATTTTTGAAATATTCATGCCTTTTTAAAACTTGGATGAACCTGGACACATTTGGCTCCTTTGAATCCCCTCCAGCGTTGCTCTTTAATTGGCCTAGTGTTACTTCCTTCGAATGGATTTCTTTCAACTCAAACCAATCGAAACATCAAATCTCCCTGACGCGTAGAAGGTTGCTTCAGTTCTTTATCAATCGAAGGCTTTGTAGAAGCCTCCTCACTTTCTTTCGAATTTCCCCAAGCCTCATCATCGTGGCTTTCGATTGAGTCCCTATTTTCCTTGTTCTTCGACCGACACTGACACTACCTAACTAAACCAAATGAAAGACTTCATCTTGGCCAGTCGAAGCTTCCTTGAATATTTCTCTTTCGTTTTGACCAACTAGATCCAACTTTTGACCAAACCCCTTTTTTTAGACAACATTATGTGTCCTTTGAATGGGCCTTTGAATGATTCTTCGAATGGATCATCTATTTGCCTTAGTTACTTGATTCCAATATCCCAAGTGATGACTTCATTCTGGCCAATCGAAGCCTCCTTTGTCACTTCCTTCGAATGCCATTGCACAAGAGGCCCGAGCCTGGCCACATGTAGGACCAAATTCATCATAAGAAAAACTTGCATTCAGTAAATATGTGTCTCCTTCGAATGGCCATCAATATGGGTCCTTCGAATGGACCTTTGGAGTGGTCTTTCGAAGGGGTGATATTGTGTGTCATAGTGCAGAACCTGTGTTGAGAGATCTTGGCCTTGCACATTATATGCAACCATAGAGGAAATACTTGCCTTATGCATTGAAGGCAATCATAGAAGAAGCTTTTAACCTTATGAATGGAAGGTTTCATGTAGAAGCCACTACTGGTGGACCGAAGGGAACTTGCAGGGGGTTCTCACCTAGATGAAACTTGGACTAAGGCTTGCTCTAAGAGGAACCAACACGCAATCAAAGCTGATGGGCCAATGCTTGTTCGAAGGGTTTTAGAAGCCCAGTGGAAACTCCTTGTCTAGATGCCAATTGAAGGATATTGCTAACATGCCAATCGAAGACCCTTTTGTTCACCTACCAGTCGAAGGATATTGCTGACATGCCAATCGAAGGATACTTAAACATCATTAAAAAAATTTCATTTTCTTTAGGCAAGTGTTTGTGACCACCTATGTAAGAGAAAACCTTGGAAAACATGAGAGGGCAAATTTTGGGGTACAACAATCCCTGACAGTGTTATTTTGTTGCCTATTTTATCGCTTTCGTTTATTTTCATTTATTGAGTCTCCCTCATGATTGCACATCTTCTGAATCATGTTTTAAATTGATTCATTATCATTTTAGCATGCATAAAACTGTGGTTACGTTTGAATTTGATCAAGATGTTTATAATCAATTGCATGAGATTATGGAATACAAATTATATGTGTTTGATTCAAGTTAGGTGCAAAGAAAAATCTCAAAGTACCTTTTGAATCATGAAAAATTGAGTTTGTGAGTGTTTGATTCAAATCAATCAAAATACACACTCATTATGGTTCGAATCAAATCCCACAGGGATGAACAAAGAGTTTTCAAAATAATTTGATTCGAATTAGGTTTTGTACATGATTCGAATCAACTTTTTTCCTGTCACAACTGCTCAATTTGATTCGAATCACACTTTCAACATGATTCAAATCACACAGCTTTTTAGAATTTTTCTTAAGGGTCTGAATCAGTTGATTTGAATCACAATTTGTACATGATTTGAATCATGGGGTCTTTAATTAGAATCATACATAGTACTTGATTCTAATGAAGTGTAACATGGGTCAAAAATCAGAATTTTTTTATCCATTCATTTACTCACTTGAATCAATACATGCATTGTTCTTGATTCTAATCTAACCAACTTTTACCACTCAATTTTTGTGCTTAAACTTAAGCATATATAAAACATTTTATCAACACTTTTTTGTGCATGTAATTTCATATTCAATTGTGATTTTCTGTGAAATCAACTATTTCACTTTGAAAAGTTCAAAGTTTTTGCATTCAAATCTTTTTCTTCTTCAACCTTAGTTTATGTTTCAGATATTAATCACGAGAGATCTATGATTTATTGGGGGAGATGTTGTCTTAAAACTAACGGTTCTTGAAGATTGGTTAAAATTTTCCAGGTTGTTGCAAGATTGAGGAGTTGTCACCGGTGCTGAAAAATTTCAGTGAAAAGAAGGAGGTTCTTCTCTCTAAATTGCCTTAGTAGTGACAATATGGAAGGCTACAGATAAGGAAGAGTTATCTAAGATATTCATACAATTGAAGAGTTGGTGATCGCTACAGAATTGGTGATATTGGAAGATTTAGAAGTGCCGATCATGTAAAGATTGCATAAAAGAGTTTGGTGTAAAGTTGAATTCAAGTCAAGATCCAAAATCAAAGATTCATTTTCTTTAGTATTATTGTGGATAGTGATTCTATGGACTCTTTGATTATTTATCAAAATAATAGAATTATGCAGGTTCCAATGGGAAACCATTGAAGAGTGCACGTAGACTCACACGTTGATGACAAAGTAGAAGCACTATAAATCATGATGTCATCTCTCTACCTTTTACTCTTGCATTTACATTTTAAAGTATATTTCATGCCTAGGTTTTTCAATTCATATAGTAGTTTATCGTTTATTGCATTGATAGCCATTTATTACTTAAGATTATGTTTTGTTGGAATTGGAACCTATTCGAGCTTTAATGATTATTAAAATCTGAGAAACTAGTTGAGTTTATAACTTGCTATTTGAATCATTGTACATTGATTACGCGTTTACGTGAGTTAATTTATATTCAAGTATAATTCACTCTATTTCTCTCTAATACTTTCACGCGCATACTCTGAAAAACCTCTGATATTTTGTTTTTGAAGAATCAGTTGATTTGTTTTTGAAAAGTATATTCACCCCCTATAGACTATTCTACTTACTTTCTATTTTAATTTTAGATTCTGCTAAGTAGTTTTAAACATGGCTAGAAACTCTGGAAGATCCATTTCCATATCATTTATATGAAATTAAGGATAAATCGACAAAAACTCTTCAAAAATGGTTGCAAGATCAAATCAGTTGGAAGCACTTTTTCGAGTGGAAACCCCAATCTCTCTAGGTTCTCCACACACCTAATCATCTTGAATACATAGGGACCTATAAAGGCTCCCTCAACTAGCTTGTCTCGAAAAAGGGCTTTGGAAACTACAAACCTCTTATGCATAGATTTCTATTTACAGATAATATTTAGGTGTTCGGTCATATTAAATGCTTCCATGTTCTCATGTTGTTTTTACAACTTAGAGTTCATGGTAGCCAGCATGAGAGATGCAATATTTGAGGCATCGTCATCATTCTTCTTATAAGAATATCTTTTAACCTTAGTAAAAGAACTATGAGACTCGTCTTCAAGAACACATGTCTCTAAGACATATAACTTTTTCTTGTGTTTGAGGATATTCCTCAAGTTTTAGTGCCAACCCCGAAAATTTGTGCGATATAATTTTTCTCTGTCAAAATTTGATCATGGAATGTTGTTTGAAGTGTTTGTTGACATGGTAATCTACATATAAAGAAATTGTGAAGATAAAAGTATCATTAAGAACATATTTAGTTAGGTCATTAATTAAACATGCTCCCACTATTTTACTTAAATCAAATGACCCTCAATATTTTATTCGAAAAATCTCATTGAAAGATTTTCTAGTGGATCAAGATTCATATTTCTCTCAGTTTTAAGTCAACTTTAGGCTGATTATGCATAACTAGGTTATTCAGGTTGGAAGTCCTTCGAATTCTATCCAATATAACTCTAGAATATTATTAGCTGGGTGAATAAATCCTTATTTTAATCCATCGTATGTATTATTCTGAACTCTTGCTTCTAAACATATATAATATTATTATAATTAGTTTAGTTTAGTTAGACCAAATGTTTTAGCAAGTGGATATTATATTTATCCCATCGCACCTTGCTAATCTAGAACACGAACCTCGCGTTGGGCAAAACCAACATTATTAAATATTAGTCTTGATGAGGACTAAAATTTGGAAAGCATTAACTTAATATTTATTTTGAGGGTGTTTGTAATTAGTTTGATCTCACTGGTTTATTTATCACATAATTCTTCACTCATATGCATCAAGAAACATTCACAAGTATCAACATACATATAAAAAAATGAAATGGTTATGGTCCCTAGTGCAATTGTTTCCTCAAGGCAATAAGAGAACATAAGCTAAACCTACTAACGATTTAAGCTTCTTCAAGCTAGACCTTCATGGTTACCCTCCTTTGTTATTGTCTTCTTATATTCTTCATTATATTAGATTATATCAAAGAATACTCATTTTACATACGGGGGAGTAAGATGAGAAAATAACTTACATAAAGAGAGTATAGAAGAAGGCACGACACACATGTAATATTTAAAAATTTAAAAACAAAATAAAATAAAACTAAGACCATAACCTCTCACCACAAGGAAATAATAATAAGCACACTTTTATTATTATTATTATTATTATTATTATTATTATTATTATTATTATTATCATTATCATTATTATTATTATTATTATTATTATTATTATTATTATTATTATTATTATTAAATTCTATTAATTAAATAAATCAAATTAAATTTTGGAGACTGGTCACTCCATGCAGAGTTAGTCAGGGGTTCCGCTTTCTGCAAACGGCAAGGCACAACTATTATGCTATAATAAACCCTAATCGTATAACTCATGATGTCACAACTCTTGCACCATCATACATCCTAATGCAACACATTCATATCATACAAAAATAATGATCAATTAGTTAATAGAAGTAATCGAATGGCATTATTTCACCATACAAACGTCAAATTTCAAAGCAGAATAAAAATTGATCACTCAAATGGATAATTATTGTGAAAAATGATGATGGAATAACAAAGTATAATTAGTTTCTTGATTGGCATGAAAACCAGAAGGGTAGGAAATAGGGAAGCAAGAATAACATAACCAAATTGGTTATAAATTGTTATTCTTTACTTTCTCTCTGAAACAAGATTACAAGTATTACAAAATAACAAATAACCTCTCTTACCCTAATTAAGATTTGCATTATTGCAACGATGAGAGACTAGTATGCTATTTATAAGAAAACTAATACACTAAACTAATGGGCTTTTACACACATACCCATCACACAAGCTAACTTAGAGAACAAGCTAACTTAAACAATTGGCTTAACAAACAGGTCCAATTCGACATGCTAACAATCCTAGCATTTCGAATACTGCATACTTGAGCATTCTTCGACTACAGTATTGCAGGGCTTCGACTACAACATGTAAAAGGACTTCAACGACATGCTAAGCTCCTATCGAACTGTCGAACCAAGAAGATATCCTTCGAACATACTAGATTTTGATCCAATATCTCACAAATATCCATCTTAGAACAAATTCTATAACATCAAGGGAACAAACTAGCTTTCTTTGTGCAACTTTATGAACTACATACAGTAGAAAACTTGAAACTTGCCAATATCTGGGTGATCATATCACCAGCATTATAACCAGTTAAAACCTTCAGCACTTGGAATTCTCCATACCCGATTACCCTTATGATGAAATGAAACCTCACATCGATGTGCTTCGTTTGCTCATGATAGGCTGGATTTTTTGATAGGTGTATAACACTTTGACTATCACATTTAACAATGATGACTCGACCTAGAATTTTATGCTCCTTAGAAAAACCTTCAAGCCACAATTCTTCTTTCACAACTTCAGTGAGAGATATATATTCCACTTTGGTGGTTGAAAAGGAAATAACCTTCTGAAGTGTAGCTTTCCAACTAATTGTTGTGTCAAACATAGCCAACACATATCCAGAAATATATTTCATGGAATCCATACAACCCGTATAATCAGAGTTGACATACCCTTTGATTACTGATTTATTATCTTCACCATAGGCTCCACCATAAATTAGGAATATGTTTAAAGACCCATTTATGTACCTTAGAATCCACTTCAATGCTTACCATTGAGCCTTTCAAGGATTCTTCATGTACTTGATTACGAGACTTACTGCATATGTTGTGTTGGTTCTAGCACATACCATATCATACATCAAAGAACCTACTATGTTAGCATATGGGATGCTATTCATATAATCTCTTTCAACCTCAGTACTGGGACACTGATCTATACTCATCTTGAATTAAGGGTTTGTTAGAGTCACAACAAGCTTTGAATTTGACATACCATACTTGTTGAGAATATCTAGTAGGTAAGTCTCTTGATATAAGCATAATTTTGAATGCTTTCTATCTCTTCGAATGTCAATCCCTAGAATCTTGGATGCAACTCTTAGGTCCTTCATGTCAAACTCCTTATTAAGTTCAGTCTTCACCTTCATTACATCTTCGACCTGGTTGCTCGCTATGAGAATATCATCCACACAAGGCAACAAAATAACAAATGAATTTCCTAGTCAAAATATTAAGTAAACATAGTGGTCGAACTAACTTCTATGGAAACCTATGTGTGCCATGAACTTTTCGAATCTCCTATTCCACTGTCGAAGAGATTGTTTCAGCCCATATAAAGATATATTCATCTTGCACACATAATCTTTTGTTCCCTTTTCTACATACCCTTCAAGTTTCCTCATCAGGATTGTTTCATCTAAATCTCCATACAATAAAGCAGTCTTCCAATCCATTTGTTCCAGTTCTAGGTCAAACTGTGCCACCATGGCAAGTAAAATTTAAATGGACATGTGCTTCACAACAAGAGAGAACATAACATTGAATTTGACATGTTATTTCATAGTGAAACCCCTTGCGACCAAGCTTGCCTTATATCTCTTTAACATCACTCCTTCGATTCCTTCCTTAACTTTAAAAATCCGCTTACAACTGACTAACCGGGCTCCAACAGGTTTCTTGATCACTTACCAAGTGTGGTTATCATGAAAATATTTCATCTAATCATCCGTGGCCTTTATCCATTCAGTCGTATTTCGAATCCTCATAACTTCATTATGGTCTCTAGGTTCTTCATCTAGAACCTCACTTGCAAAGATTAAGGCATGAGTTATTAGATATGCATACCCAAGTCTCTGAGGTTCCTGATGACTCTTCTATGCCTATCTCTTGTCAATAGGTAGTCATCAATAATTTCCTCAACTTCCTAAGTATATTCAACATCTTGTGCTTCTTCTTCGACTTGATCTAGGATACACAATTCAACATCGACATGCTCCACCTCAATAGGAATCTCTTCCTGTTCCATCTCTTCTTCAGATATTTCTGCACTTCAACCAACGTCACAAGTTTTCTTGAAATCCATCTCAGCTTCATTGAAAATTACATCTCGATTGGTGATACTAATCTTGTGACATGGCTCTAGGAATCATAGCTTACAAGCTTTGACTCCTTCAGGGTATCCCATGAACATTCATCTCAGAGCTCTAGGCTCGACCTTTCCTTTCTTGATGTAAAAATAGGCTACGCAGCCAAATAATCTAAGTTTGTCGAGATATGGTGGATGTCGTGACTTTACTTCTTCATGTGTCTTCATATATAACTGCTGAAACGGTAAAGCGACAAGCAAAAAGTAAAGTATTAATTTTACCGGGTGATATAGGTTATATCGTATCATGTCAACAAATATTGGTATCGACTCGCCATTCAACAAATTATTCATTAATGAGTTTGGGGGTTGAATGGGTTGTATGTAAGGAAAGGTAAAAACTATTGACAAGAAAATAAATTTATTCTTCTAAGGAGAAACTTATCAAGCATGCATATAATCCACTCCTAACAAACTTAAACCTATCGACCAATTATACTCAACCTACAATACTCGTCAATGTCATCACATGTCAAACACAACACCCACTGTATTACCTCGGTAGCAATCTCACAACCACCTCAACAACACTGAAGTCAACCGTGCCACTTGTATTAACGATCTCTCAGCCAACACAACCAACACAGAGGCATTAATCACAGAAACCCTAAGTGAATATAAACACTAAATCTATCTCTAGAATCTAGACACTACTAGATAATCATCCTAGATATGAATTCAGGCAGTATATGTCTATAGCTACCCAAATCCCTAGCACAGAACATAAATCAAGGATAACAATCCACAAATGTTTGTAAAGAAAATTAAATATAAAACCATGGACGACTAATATACATAAGATCAAACTAAATATACAAACAAAACCCAACTAAAAGAGAATACACAAAGAAGAAGAGAAATGAACCACAAATCTTCTGGATAGTCAGAGCAGGTCGAAGAGAAATCCACCCCGAATCATCTGTGAGCAAGCTCCATAGTTGTTATCTAATTAATCCAGTACAAAGATGAGGTTGATAGAGTTGGGAGATCAAAAACCACACCCAAAACCATAACCTTACAAAATTAAATATAAGGAAAATATGTTTCACGACTGTCGCCCGACGACACAAACACGCCGCTCGAAGGCAATTCTTAAACACTTGGCTCAGGTTGTGCCACATACGCAGCAGGTAAAAAAATATTCTTTCGCCTGGAGACAGACTCACTTCGCCCAACGACAACTTTATTCCTTTCCTAGAGACACAACAGCGAAGTAAGGCATACCCAAATGGAAAACTAGTCCTTTCTCGCTTCACCGTCGCTCGAAGACACAGATGTGACAGCCCTTACCCGACGATGCACATCATCCCAGTAACTTTTGTCGCCTTCTATGCACAACTTCAAATGGGTCTCTCTTTTACCTTATTCCTTTATTGATCAAACAATGCATCTTAGAGCTTTTATTCCTCTTGCTCCAACAATACTCAAATACCTACAAAGTGAATACAAAACTATCAATCAATACACTATGTAAACAAAAACGCATTATACACAAACTAAACGTATTTACAACAGAAAGTGTGGTTTTTTAATCTATATTAACAACAAAGAGTGGATAAGTGCAACAAAAAGTATATACAAAAGTATCTAAAATTTTCACTTATTAAACTCTCCCCAACTTGAACTTGTTTATCCTCAAACAAGAAACAAACAACTCGAAGAAACGAAAATGATCAACCCAAGAATCACTAATCGACAAGTTTTAAAAATGGAGACAAATCCAATAGTTCAAATGAAAAACAATACACACAAAGTAGACATATGCCACTAAACTACGACTATAACATAAATACGAAACAAATGCTAAAAACAAAAATCGTGCCAAACATTCTAAAACAACACTAGTTCCCAAATGAATCACACCTAGAAAAATCAATCATCGGTAGATGACAAACACAATAAAAAAAGGTATTTTCACTGATCCACAATCTTGCAAACAATTGACTAAATTATGCACTCATCCAAAAACTAATATTGAAAATACAAAGGCAAGATCACAAGGGCTTTTCAAGGTTGTAATGTGGCTTGGTTAACAAACAAGGGATAAGTCCTAAAGCTAATTGAAACAAAATTTTGCCTTAACCTAAGGGAGTGATCAACTCATAAATACTAATGAAACACAATTTTAATCAAACTTATTCCTCATTCCAAAATTTTCAAACCAATCACAATACTTATTCGCACAATTATTCGAAATCTATTTCTTTTTGTTTTTTTTCAAAACTTTTTTTCTCTTTTTTCTTTCTTTTTCTTATCACTTCCTTTTCACATTTTTTTCTTTTTTATTTCCTTTTCTCTTCTTTTTCTCAACCTCATAGTAATACACAAAATAGCACATAAACATTTCTCTCTCCAACTTGAATTCAACCATCATCATAATATGAATACTCCCTACTTTCTAAGGCAAGGAAAAAATTCAAACTATAAATCATAGTTAAGGGTTCAATAAAACAAATAATCAAAGTCCATACAAAAATGAGAACCAAACACTCATAGACAAGCATTTAGCAAAAAGAACATGGACATCGACAAAAAGGCTCAAAAGGGGATACTAATGATCACACACTCACAAGGTGAATTAGCTATTTGGCTTGGTATTTGTGCTAAAAAGGAAACAAAAATGCCTTGATCCTTTTCATGCATTCATACAACCAACACAGAATAAAAGATTAAGCATAATAAAATTTAGTTAAAACAAGAATTGTAGTCTCCAACATATATGAACAATGGAAAGCTACCTCACAAAAAGAGTAGAAACTAAAGTGATTCACAAATGAAAAAGTATACAAAAGAGTGAGTGGCATAAAAATTATAAAAATTCTAAGTGTCATGAATATGCTAAAGTATAGAAAGTGATAAACATATACCTTGAACGTGTACGAAAAATTAACAAAATCATTACCACGCATTCGCAAGTTGAAACAATCAAACTTGACAAATCATCTCAACATCCTCAAGATATTCATAACAAGCTCAAAGAAAAACAAAAAAGTGAACACAATTAATATACACATACTAAAACATCGAATGAAATTCTCTAAACAAATTAAAAAGTGAAGATGCAAATTTAAAGAACTAGTTCGAGTTAAATTTGTTTAGACAATTGCATTCAACTACTTAAACTAACAAAATGAAAAACAATAAAACATGCTTGTTTTATATCGTAAGCTCGACACCTATTATTTAAGAACGTTCCTCCAAGTTGCTTCCACCTGGTTATTCCTAACCAACATACAAGCAAACATGAAAGGAAACAAACAATGATATAACAAATTTATAAGTATAGTAAACATATGCAAGTATGGTAAACATAAACAAACAAATTCACTAGTAAATATAAACAAGTTCATACACAATTTCTATACAACATATACATTAATTACAAAACTAAAAAAAAAGGAATTATCGTGATGCAAAACAATAAACCAATCCTCGGCAACGGGGCCATTTTGCTGAAGCGGTAAAGCGGCAAGCAAAAAGTATAATATTAATTTTACCGGGTGATATAGGTCATATTGTATCGTGTCCACGAAGATTGGAATCGAGTCGCTGTTCGACAAATTATTCATTAATGCGTTTGGGGGGTTGAATGGGTTGTATGTAAGGAAAGGTAAAAACTATTGATAAGAAAATAAATTCATTCTTCCAAGAAGAAATTTATCAAGCATGCATTTAATATACTCCTCATAAACTTAAACCTATCAACCAATTATACTAAACCTACAATACTCATCAATGTCATCACATGTCAAACACAACACCCTCTGTATCACCTCGGTAGCAATCTCTCAACCACCTCAACAACACAGAAGTCAACAGTGCCACTCGTGTTAACGATCTCTCAGCCAACACAATCAATACAGAGGCATTAATCACAGACACCCTAAGTGAATAATAGCACTAAACATATCTCTAGAATCCAGACACTATTAGATAATCATCCTAGACAAGAATTCGAGCAATATATGTTTATAGCAACCCAAATCCCTAGCATAGAGCGAAAATCAAGGATAACAATCCACAAAGATTTGTAAAGAAAATTAAATATAATGTCATGGGCGACAAATATACAGAAGATCAAAGTAAATATACATAAAAAACCCAACTAAAATAGAATACACAAGAAGAAGAGAAATGAGCCGCAAATCTTCCGGGTTGTCAGAGTCGGTCGAAGAGAAATCCACCCCGGATCATCCGTGAGCAAGCTCCATAGTTATTATCTAAGCTAATCCAGTACAAAAATAAGGTTGATGGAGTTGGGAGATCAAAAACCACACCCAAAATCATAACCTTACAAAATGAAATGAAAAGGAAATATAAGGAAAATTTGTTTCGCGATCGTCGCCCGACGACGCAAACACATGGTTTGGTGACGACTCTTAAACACTTAGCTCAGGTTGCGCCATGTACACAGCAGGTCAAAAATATCTTCTTTCGCCTGGCGACAGACTTGCGTCACCCGACGACACCTTTATTCCTCGCATGGAGACATATAAGTGAAACAAGGCAGACCCAAAGGGAAAATTGGTCCTTTCTCGCTCCACCGTCACCCGACAACACAGACGCGATGGCCTTCGCCTGGCCATCGCCCGATGATTCACATTAGCCCAATAACTTTTATTGCCTTCTCAACAGAACTTAAAATGGCTCTCTCTTTTGCCTTATTACTTTATTGATCAAACAATTCATCTTGGAGCTTTTATTCCTCTTGCTCCAACAATGCTCAAATACCTACAAAAGGAATACAAAACTATCAATTGATACACTATGTACACAAAAACACATTATACACAAACTAAACATATTTACAATAGAAAATGGGGTTTTTCAATCGATATTAACAATAAAGAGTAGATAAGTGCAACAAAAAGTATATACAAAATAGCTACAATTTGAACTTATCACTAAGGCAATAAAAGGACATATGTTTATCATATATGTTGCCATCGAAGCAGCCTCTGGCCAAAACACCTTCTTTAACCCAACACTAGTCAACATGCATCTAACTCTTTCAAAAGTGGTTCAATTAAACCTTTCAACCAAACAATTTTGTTGGGGAGTACCTGCAGTAGTTTTGTGCCTTGCAATACCAGAGACCACACAAAAATTGTTGAACGCCTCATTGCAAAATTCAAGGCCATTTTCAGTTCTCAACCTCTCGACCTTTCTGCCATTCTAATTTTCGACATAAGTCTTCCAACTTTTAAAATTATCAAAAGTTTCATCGTTAGTCTTATGGATGAATAACCATAACTTTATGAAATAATCATCAACTATAGATAAAAAATACCTTGCTCCTGAATATGATGGACACCTTGCAGGCCCCTAAAGATCCACATGGATGTAACCAAGGGATCCATGTGTTCTTTGTTTTCCTTTATTGGAGTTCACTCTACAAGATTTTTCAAGTACACAAGGTTAAAAAAACTTCATCTTTTCGACTTTGTCTCAACCAAACAGATTTTGTTTCCCCAATTCGACCAAACCCCGTTCATTGATATGGCCCAATCCCATTTGCCAAATTTTTGTCTTCGACAAAGTTTTTATGGATTCAACATCTACATAACCACTTACAACTTCAGCAACAAGGGTGTATAAGCCTTGTTTCTTCACGCCTCTCAAGACTTCCTCCGACCCCTTCTTGAATCTTATGATACTTTTCTCTCCTTTTAAAACACATCCTTTCTTGTCCAATTCACCAGGAAAATCAAATTTCTATTAAAATCATGTACATACCTGACTTCTGACAACAACCTTATTGACTCATCATGGAGCTTGAATCTCACAGATCCAACACTTACAATCTTGCATGCATTGTTGTTTCCCAACAATACAGATCCACCATCTTTATCACACAGTTCCTCGAATAAGTATTTGTTTGGATTCATGTGACAAATGCAACATGAATCCATAATCCACTCCTTACTCAAGTTGCTGCTTGAAACCACAAGAACATCAAATGAGTCGAAATCATCTTGAATAATGGTTACATTTCCATTATCCTTACCTCCATGATTTTTCAGGAATTTAGGGAACATATTTCTTTTATGACCCTCCTTCTTACAGTGATAACATCGAATATCATATGCATCACCACTATAAGACTTATGCTGACTTTTACCTTTCTTCTTGTCGAACTTTCCATCTTTCTTTGTGAATTTCGCCTTAACCGACAAACCATCACCAGTCGAAGATGGCTTGTGCTCCTTTCGTTCATTTAAATCTTTAGAATACAAGGCTAATTGAAATTCTTCAAAGGTTAGAGACTCTCTCCCATACAAGAGAGTTTCTTTAAAGTGAGCATGTGATCTGGCGAGCACACAACGACAACATTGCTTGATCTTCATCCTTGATCTTGACATCGATATTTTCAAGATCAAGGATAAGCTTGTTGAACATATCCAATTGCTCACCCAGGACTTTGTCTTCACTCATCTTGAATAAATATAGAGCTTGTTTCAGGTAGAGACATATGACCAATGATTTGGTCATGTACAAACTTTTGAGTTTCACCTATAAACCCGACGATGTCATCTCCTTTGAAACCTGTCGGAGAACCTTATCACCAAGGCTCAATAAGATGATATTGTGGACTTTTTCTACCATGGTCGTTTTTCTTTGTCCGTTAATGCAATGTCCATGGTTGTGGCTCCCTTCAACGCTTCTAAATAACCATGCTAAACTAGTAGGGCTTTCATCTTTAAGTGCCATAGACCAAAATCGTTCACTCCGGTGAACTTTTCAATCTCATACTTCGTTGACGACATCTTCTCCATACTCACCGCACCAATTTATTTTGAAACACGATGATAGAATAATAAAGTATAATCGATTTCTTGATCGGCTAGAAACCCACAAGGGTAGGAAAGAGGAAATCAAGAAGAACACAATGAAATTGGTTATAAACTATTATTATTTACTTTCTCTTTGAAACAAGATTACACGTGTTACATAATAGAAATAACCTATCTCACCCTAATTAAGATTTGCATTGTTGCAATGATGAGAGACTAGTATTCTATTTATAAAAAAACTAACACACTAAACTAATGGGCTTTTACACACATGTCCATTACACAAGCTAACTTAGGGAACAATCTAACTTAAACAATTGAGATTAATAAACAAACTCAATTTGGTATGCTAACAATCCTAGCATTTCTACTACTGCATACTTGAGCATTCTTCGACTATAATATGGTAAGGTTTCGACTAAAACATGTGAACATACTTCGACGGCATATGCCAATATCCCGTGAATTGTCGAACCAAGAAGCTACCTTTCGACCATAATAGAGTTCGATCCAATATCTTACAATAATAATCATTTTATAAAGTTTTGTTGTTTCTGATATATAATTGTTATTATGAAATAACTAATAACTGCTAACTGCAAATATTTAAAAATAAATATGTAGCAAATCATCAACATGATAAATCTATTATGTCTAATAAATATAAATATTTACAAATATTTTGTTGATTAAAATAAAAAAGATATTGTTGTAATAGTGACCCGTAAAAATAGTGAGTTTGAGTGATAAAATTCACAGAAATTGGTAAATCCTATTCTCATTAACCGAAAATAAATTCTCCTAAGTATATTGCAAAGTGATGATATCATATTCATCATCGCGAGAACCAGATACCAACATGTATTTCGCCCATTTGAACCACACAATACTCCCCAAGATCAATTTCAATGACTTTAAACTCTACACTTCTCTAACCTTACATTTAAGTTTGAAATAAATAAATAAATTTTAAAATAAATTAATATCATATAAATTTAATTATATTAAATAATAATGCAGAAAAGAAAAAAAAGTGGTTAATGAGATGGAGAAAGTAAAAAAACAAAAATTTATTTTCTTTTAAGATTTAGAAAAAAGGTAATTATTTTAAACATGATTTTCTAAAGAATTTATATACATCTTAAAAATACTGAAAAACTTTTTTAACGCATCCTTTACTTATAACTTTGTATTCAAGTTTTAAAAATATGTAAATATTTTTATCTATATCATGTAATTAATATATAAAATAAAAAAGTAATTTTTTGTTGAGTCATTTTTTTAAGAGGATTCAAATGTGATATAAAGCTCTAATTGTAGGTGTATTTATATATTTTATTTGAGGCATATACAAATAACGTGTTTTAATTTAATTATAACAAGAAAAAAAGGTTCACCATTATAACAAAAAAATAACGTTGTTGGATAGACGTAAATTGTGGACAAGATGATGAATGCAAGGTACATGTACTTTAAATACGTCTATCATAACACTTGCATTATATAATGTGATAAGATCATTTAAGATGTGAGCACGAAAATCATCTTGTGATTTTCTTTATCTTTTCCCTTTCCGAAACTTTTGAAAATTTGGTTGCTGGTCAACTTTAACATTTTAAAAAACAATATATTTTTGGATTACAGTTATAAATTATATAAAAAATAGGCAATAGTATTTCATCTCGGTAGGGGGTGTCTCAGATAGCACTTTGAGTATTGTTGATTGGTGTGAGAAATAGATCATGCTCTAATACGTACGTATAATAATTAAAGCTTATCATATATATATATATAAGTTATCACGTAGATATATGTACTTCTAATGGAGTATAATCGTAATCCAATTAGTAAGAAGGATAATAAGTGAGAAAAAAAAACTATGTTTTGAAAAAAAAAATATAGATAATTATGTTTCGGAGAAAATTACACAAATAATTATGTTTCAGAAAACATTATAATACAGTAGTCATCTCAGATGACGCATGTATTGTTTTTTTTTAAAGAACACACTAAGTGAGATGGTGCTTAGGTACATGTCATTTGTCCTAAGCCATCTCATATGGCACCTATGTACAAAGTACTTTTTTTGGTTAAGGAATTAAAATGCAATATCTTTGCAAATGAAAATTGATTTTCAATAATAATTAAACGATTAAACAATGAGAATAAAAATTACATAGTATTTAGTTGTCTCCATGGACTCGATAACGACCCATAGTTTTGCACCTGCGTCTTCGCCTAACTCGTGGTGCGTTTCGACGTATTTTCTGTTGCGGTTGGATCGAGGGCCCTGTGAAGTCAATGCATTCAGGATTCATGAAAGTCGTCAGGTCATCATATTTGAAAGACCCGCTTTCAAACAGTTGGTTACCCATGCCCTCAAAGTTTGGTCGTATTGGTTGGGGGCGAGGTTCCATGGGGGACCGATAGCACTGGTCGTTTGAATAAGGGGGGTAAAAAGGAAATGAATCTTGTGGAGTTTGATATTGTGATTATTGGGTGCTATGGTGATAGGATGGCTGATGGTAAGTTGGGTTGGTTGGTGAATATTTTTTAGGTTGGCCAATGTTTGGGCTAAGGTGGGACGACAAGGGGACCACATCAGGATGTCAGATGTATGGTCGTTCTTTTTGGTACTGTGATTGTGTGTGGGGCATGTGTGTATTGGTATTGGTCTTGGGATTGGGGTTGGGTGTTGGTGGATCTGTATCGTTATTGTGTTTGGTGGTAGGTTGATGTATGTTGGGTTTGTTGTTGGGATTGTTGTTGTGTGGTGTATGATTGTGCATATTATGTACGTGGTCGATCAAATACCTCGGGTGAGACACGTGCATTTCAGGGTTAGTAACTGATATTAGCAATCAATATACTGATTTGTGTGTCGCATATTAATCTGGTTGTGAAAAATAGGAAATTGTAAGACATATTGGTGACGCCTACGCCACATCTTATACCATTCGAGAGCGTAATCTTTCCAATTATTAACACCCCATTGGGCGTCGACCCTTTTGAGTTGTCAAGGTGATAAAGAAGTTGGATCACATGGTATTTCTTGATGCATTCCGAACTGCATCTTGACACGATCGTTGTGGTGCATCTCCATAATGTTTAACCATATGATTGCAGTATTTGTAGTCCAAATTGCTGAATCCTCGGGGTTGAGTTCATGGTTTAAACCCAAATATGGTCTCCAGATAAACTGTAGATAAAAATTAATCAGAATAATGAAAACGTTAAAAATAAATAATTTAAAAGTAGAAAAGTTTAAAGGTACCACGTACATCATCCGAACCAAGGTGATCCAAAAGATTACGGTATAAAGGGACATTGAATCTTGGATTCTTGCTGTAATCCATACCCCTTACACAGTACCTAAAGGAATGAAAAAAATAAATAATTCTATACATCTATTTGGCGAAATGATGAATAATAAATTATTTAAGCTATTGACTTACTTTGTTGCGTAGGGGAAAATGAATGCATTGTTGTTGATGGGTTTTAGGAACTCCATTCTCCGCCAACCCCATGTTTGGAGCAAGAAAGTGCATCCAAAAAAGTACATTTGTCGTTTGTTGCGTTTTTACATAATGAATTGTATAGTTGTGCTAAAACAGCGGAACCCCAACTATACTTTCTTGTTTTATCAAAGTTCCTAAGCAAACTTAAATACATAAAATTTATACTATTCCCTGTACTTTCGAGAAATAACAGGCTTCCAAATAGTATCATAATATAATTTCTAGCTTTAATTATTGTTTCCTTGTCGGTCGAATTTTCATTCAACTCAAGAGTCTTATAATGTTTTTTAAGTACGGTTAGTAATATACCTTGGCCCCTAGCACCAATTGCTTCTACCATATCTTTGCCCAACAATTCCTCGCATAGAGAATTGGGTTGTTGAACCGACTTATTCACCGTCTTACCATCGATAGTGAGACCCAATAACATGTACACATCCTCTAGTGTGACAGTACATTCACCTATTGGTAGATGAAAGGTGTGTGTATCGGGTCTCCACCTTTCCAACATTGTAAGAATAAATTTGGAATCAATCGTGCATTTAGAGATTTTTATAACATTTCTAAAACCAACAAATTTTAGATATGGAACGATAAACGGGTCTGGAGAAATTTAGTTGTGTGGGTGCACAATACGGTGGGAGAACTGACTTGTTTTGTGTTTTATCGCAAATGTTGCGGATAACAAGAGTCACCGCCGACTTTTTTTTATCCAATAAAAAAAGGGTGAAAAGAAAAGAAAAGACCTTGAACATTTTGAGTTTGGGGGGTAGGTTATGAAAAGAAAAGATGTTAGCACCCTTTTCATCCGTAGTTATTTAAGGGATGTTAATCACTTAGCTCAATTTAGAAAATTTTCTTTTTTGTGTGTGTGTTTGAAAAATATTTTGAAATTTGCCATTGTGAGGTGAAAACTTTATAATGATTCTTGTATTGATCCTCAAGAATGCATACAAAGTGTTTTGAGAATATTTGTTTAAAAGTGATGTGTGAAAAATGTTTGTGAGAAATATTTGAGTAAGCGATTAATAGTATCTACCCACTCAAGGTCGTTCTTTTACTTTTCCTTCTCCTTTAGATAGTGATATCCATACCATTAATTAGTAGGAAGCCCTATCGTTGGATGTGAAGGGACATCGAGGGTCGTTGTACAGTCATTGAAGGCAACTGGTAAGGATGCTTTAGTAATTTCGTAAGGGACTAGATCATTTATCGAAAGGCAACATCGAAAGGGTCATCGAGGGACTATGATCTTTTACTCTAGGGACATTTGCTAAAGCGTCCCCACTTTCGAGGGACATGGTTGTTTAATCGAAAGGCAACAATAGAGGCTACCCTAGATGTGCGAGTGTGCGAATATGTTGTTTTCAGTTATTTTATCTTTGAATGCAGGGTTTTGCTATCCTTTGTTTGTTATCTTTCCATACAATCCCTAATTACTAAGCAATACAAAATATAGCAGGAAAAGTAAAGTGCAGAATGTAAAGACCTAAAACTATTACAACGCTTCAGGGCAGTTACATAAAATATGCAGGAAAGTAAAGTGTGGAATTTATACCTAGACTATTACATCCCATAAGAAGTTACACGATAATGAAAAAAGAGCAAAAAATAAAATCTAGACTATCACATTCGTGCAATTTATACAGTCGATCTAAGAAATATAAAAGTAGGATAAAAATAGAAAAGGAAAATATTTTTAGTGATTTTTTTATGAAAAATATGGTTTATAATATTGGGAAATGTTAAAAACTATTAAAAGATTAATTAAAAACTATGAAAAATATGCTATCCATACCATTAATTAAAATATAAAAGATTAATTAAAAACTAAACCCTAATTTATTTTAATTGGGAAAATTTGAAATTATTTTTTTTATATTTTAATTAAATGAAATAAATAATAAAAATATAAAGCAAAAAAGGGAAAATATAAAGAAAAATAAATGGGCCTGAATCAACAAAAGAGGGGGTGTTGAATAGCAAAGAGTCCAGGCCCAACTTCCAACGCTGGATCCAATATGAGTAGCTAGGAGGGTGCACCATCGGCGTGAATGTTCCAGAGCCTTGGATCAGATATGTGGAGATCTGATGGTGAGAAACAGTAGGGCGCACAGTTTATGCGTGGGGAGGCGCTGCATGTGATCTACATAAGTTAAAAAATATGAAAAAACCACAAAAGGCAGGGATTGAACCCACACCCTTGTACACAAATTCCTTATCGTGCGCGCTTCTACCACTGGGGTGACTATACATCCGTTTATATAAGTGAAACGAATTAAATATTTAATTAACTCCTTGCCTGGACCGGAGAAGCGTCGGAGCCCTAGCTCCAGTCGTCTTCTCCAGTGAGCTCATTTATGGCCCCTGCAAAATAACGCACATTAATGCATAAAAAGGACCCTTCCCCCCTAAATCAGGCCTTGAAATTCAATGGAAGTGTTGTTTTTGGCCAAATCACACTAGGTTGTGAGATATGAAAAAAATATCATGAAACGGTATGAACATGGTAGTTCACGATTCAACCATCATGAGGCTCACATGATGGGTTTTTCCTGCATATGTATATCTCAGAAGAATGTCAGTAAGATTAGCTTCGATCAAAACACAAAGAAAATAAAAATAAAAATTTCATGCAATGATGGAAATCGGTGATGCTCGTATATGAGTGTTATGCCCTTTAGGTCATCACAAATGATCCATTCTTACCCTACAGTATTTCTGGAAGTGAATGGAAAGGCTGGTTTGCTTTGAAGGTGGCTGCAAGATAGAGTTTCGAGTTACCCTAGTTCTTGAAATTTTTTGAGATTTTAGAGAGGTTTCTTGTGCAAAGGTTTCGTGTCCTTCTTTGTCTGAAATAGTAAGGTTATATAGTGATGAATTAGGTCAAGAGATTGTGGGCTTGGACCTTGTAAGAAAAGCCTTGACTTTATCTTATTTAATTTTGAATTTAAATTAATAAAAATAAAAATAAAAAAAATAAAAACCCAAAGGATGTATGAATAAGTTCTGAGGTTCACTATAAAGTAAATAACACGCATGGACCTTGAAACAATAGCCCATTAGCTCAAAAATTTAAGTTTGATCACTTTTGGTTTCATGGATTCGCTCAAAAATTCCCAACTTGCACCAAACATAACTCTCTCAATTTTTGTCATTTGAAGGTGATCTTGGACTTTTTGGAAATCTCAAGATGTACTCTACAATATTTATGTTTATCATTTTTTAATTTGAAGAATTTATCTTAATGTAAATTGCTTTGACCAAAGGTATCTTTTTGTTGACTTTTGAAATGACCTATAATATTTTGGTTCATATCTCTCAAATGAAGCATTTTTTAGACTTGAGCTTAAAGCTAAAAAGTTGTATAGAATTGAATTCCCTTCAAGATGAGATTTGGTTGAGAAAAATTGATGAAGCATGTGAAAGTTGTGCTTGGTCATAGTTCAGTTGACTTCTCCTTAAGAAAACCCTAATTTGGTAACTTTTAACTTTTGATGAATCTTGAGTTTTCTTGATGAATCATGATCAAACCTTTCAAATGATGAATGTGACTTCAAAATATTGATGTAGACCAAAAATCTTAAAGTTTTACTGTAAGTTGACCAATGTTGACTTTTTATCCAATATAGTTGATTTTCAATCATTTGAGCAATTGACTGAGCAAACTTGTGATGCGAGGCTTGAAACTTGTCATGATAATTCTTGGAGACATATGAGAAACCATGAAGTCCACTTGAGGCATTATGAACCCAATCTTCCTTGAGAAAAGTGAAACCCTAGTTGTAGATCAACTGCTTAGGAAGATAATTTGTTTGATCAAACATTGAGCAACCATAAGCATTTGTGAACCCTAGAAGAATGTCTTGGATGATGAGAGGGAAAATTTTGGGGTACAACAGCTTCCCTTATTCAATCTTCTTAGACCCAGAGAGTTAGATTGGCATGTCCGCCAGTCGTGATCTGACGGTGGAAGAGGATTGGACACTTAAGTGCCTAGAAATTTGCACTTGCTGGTGCACAAAGTGACACTGTTGGTTGATAGTATTGCTTGAATGGGATTAAAGATGCCACTCAGAGATGCGACGGGGTGTCCTTGGAGATGGGCTTACGGATGCCACCCAACGTAACTATTAATGAGAGTATCAGAACGAATCTACGCTCGACTGCATTTGAAGAATGCTTTTTAGAATAAGTCTCTGAGGAAAATTCTTGTAAGATTTTGTCTGAGGGAAATGCTTGTCAGATTTATTCTCTGAAGGGAATCATTTGGTCATGCAGATAGTCGCCCCGTCCTGTTTCGGGAATTAATCTGTAATCTATTTTTTGTTGGTAAACTCGTTCTGTTTCGAGAATTCATACCACCTGGTCATGTCGATAGTTGCCCCGTCCTGTTTTGGGAATTAATCCATAATCTGTTTTTGTTGGTAAACCCGTCCTGTTTTGGGAATTCATACAACCTGGCCATGTCGATAGTTTCTCCATCCTGTTTCGGTAATTAATCTTTGCCTGGTTATATAAATAGTTGCCCCCTCTTTTTTCGGGAATTAATCTCTGGCCTGTTTGAAATTTGTTGATGATATTAGTTTGTTTGCGGACTAGCCTGAAAGAAACAAAGTTAGTTTTATGCAATGTCATGATGTATGTAATGCATGGCGTGATGATGCTCTCAAAATAAATGAGAATGATATATGCGTTTCGTATGCATATGCTATGATGTTTTGTAAATAATGTATGGATGTAAGATGTCGCTTCGACGACAACAGTAGCTTTGTATAACATCTTTGCCTGGGAAAATAAATCCATGACTGTTGCTAGGGATGAAGAACATGAATCTTCAATCTTGTTTAGGATGTCTTTACTGGGGATTCCCTCTTTCTGTTTAAGGATATTCTACTAGGGACGTTCGACTTCCTCTTGGGGATAAAAGAGTTCAGGAACATTGGTCGTTCACCGCTCTATCGAGGAATTTAGTTCTTATATATCCTGACTGGGGATAAAAGAGATGGATAACCTTCTGACGTGATACCTGACCAGGTTTCAGATACCGTAGCAACTCTCTAGGGATAACAACCTTGACTACACTTTGCTGGAGAAGAGAATTTTGCCGGGGATTTGCAGTAATCAGAGAAATGAACTTTCTTGCGGAAATAAACTCTGCTGGGGAAATAAACCTTGTTGGGGAAAAGAATTCTGCAGGGGATTTTGCAGTAATCGGAGAAATGAACTTTGTTGGGGAAACAAACTCTGCTGGGGAAATAAACCTTGTTAGGGAAAAGAATTCTGCAGGGAATTTTGTAGTGTTGGAGAAACAAATGCTACTGGAGAATTAAATTCCTGTAAACTGTATTGATGGCATAATCTCTAATTGGAATTTCATAGGCTGTGTCGAGGAATCTTCCACTATATGTTGGGGAAATGATCAAACTTCCTTATCCGTTGGGGGGCCTATTGGGGAGATGGTCATGTTAGCTGCTAGAAGATGACCCAATTTCTGTATGAGGGCATATTAGACTTGCTGGAGATGTATTTTTATTGAGGATGAGCTTATAAAGGTAGCTTTGCAGGGATTTCTCTGCGGGGATCTGTGGATGACCTGAACACTATCCCAACTCCTAAAGTATTTAGTAAATGCTTATTCATGTTTTTATTCATATATTTGTTAACAATAATCATATGCATATGCATATGTTCATTCAATTTAGCCACTGGACGTTCTTGTAAACAAAACAGGGAAAGTAAAGCAATTTTAAAATTTGAAATTATATTTGTATTGAAAGTTTGCCTATAAACAGACAATTTTGTACAAAGAGACAAAGATCTTAGTAAGAGGAAATCGCCATAAAAAGGAAGAAAAGTACAAAGGAAAACGAAGAACAACAACTATGTAGAAACAATCCCATCAGGTTTTAACTCTGCTATTACCCCTATGTCTTCAAACATCTCATCCCTTTCTCTCGGAATAAGTTGACTGAATTGATCTGTACCATTTAAACTTGTCATTGATAATAAATCTTATTGAATGTAGATGATCTAACGGGACATAGTCGTACACTTTAATCCATAACTTTTTCCTGGATCGACCATTCGAATTTTCAGTCCAACGGGATACCCTTTTTTTGTCGAAGCCACCTTTTCAGGTTTTCGACTTGTCGGGTGTACAATATATATATATATATATATATATATATATATATATATATATATATATATATATATATATATATCCCTAATTTTTTCCCGAACCCTTTTGGTTCACTTGGATGCCCTTATTTTTGTCTAGGCCAATCAGGGTCTCTTTCATGCATAGTATTTTTTAACTATGTTCGTGTTCACAGAGTGCGGAAAATCTTCACCTTCCATGGTGGTAAGTATCATTGCACTCCCAGAAAATATCTTCTTGATCACAAATTTCCTTTCGTACATGGGAGTCCATTTACCCCCGGGATCGCCTTGTGGTAAAATGATGCGCTTTATCACCAAATCACCAACCTGATATACCCGATGTTTGACTTTCTTGTTAAAGGCTTTGATCATGCGCTTCTGGTACACCTGACCATGGCTAACAGCCACAAGCCTTTTCTCATCAATCAAATTTAACTGGTCCAACCTAGTCTGAATCCACTCGTCTTTGTCTAAACCTGCATCTTTCATAATCCTTAGGGAAGGAATCTGGACATCGATAGGTAAGACAACCTCCATACTGTAGACGAGAGAGAACGAGGTTTCTCCAGTTGATGTACGCGCTGAAGTGAGATAACCATGAAGAGCAAATGGTAGCATTTCATTCCAGTATTTGTAGGTAACTGGCATCTTCTGCAAGATCTTCTTGATATTCTTATTGGCGGCTTCCACTGCGCCATTCATCTTTGGTCGATACGGAAAAGAATTATGGTGGTTAATCTTAAAATGCATGTAGAGTTCTATGAGCCTAGTATTGTAAATATTAGTACCATTTTCCATGATAATCCTTTCAAGAATGCCATACCGACAGATAAAATTATGGTTAATAAACCAGGCCACAACATTGTTTGTAATGGAGGCAAATGAGGTTGCTTCAACCCACTTGGTGAAATAATCAATGGCGAAGGGAATGAAACGATGTTCGTTAGAAGCGGTAGGCTAGATCTCTCCAATCATATCAATGCCCCACATTGCAAACGACCAAGGAGCGCTCAAGAAATTAAGAGGAACTAGATGCACGTGTACCTTTTCAGCATAAATCTGACATTTGTTATAAGTTCTTGAGTGGTGATGACAATCAGTTTCCATGGTCGACCAATAATAACCTGCTCTTAGAATTTTCTTAGCCACCATATGGCTACCAGAATGAGTACCAAAAATACCTTCGTGCATATCTTCTATAATCTTATCAGCTTCCTTCTTGTCTACACAACGAAGCAAAGTCGAATCAGGATTGCGCTTGTACAAAATTCCATTTCTCAAAAAGAACTTGGAAGAGAACCTTCATAGAAATTTGTTATTGTTAATAGATGCCCCCTCGGAGTACTCTTGAGCCTCAAGGTATCTTTTTACTTCATGAAATCAAGGTTTTTCCTGTACTCCATCAGTATCAATCTCTTAGTAATGTGCCGGTTCGTATAGTCTTTCAATGGTAATTCAAGGAGAATCATTATCCCATCTGACTTTGAACATAGATGACATGGTAACTAATGCGTCTGCCAATTGATTTTCTTCTCGTGGAATATGTTCAAAAGTGATTTCTTCAAAGTATGGAATTAATGTTAATACATGCTCTCGATAAGGAATGAGATTTGGATTCTTCGTATCCCATTCTCCCTTGATTTGGCTGATTATAAGGATGAGCCCCCATATACATTCAAGAACTTGATTCTCATATCAATAACAGCTTTGATGCCCATGATGCACGCTTTGTATTCAGCCATATTGTTGGTACAATTAAAGCATAATCTAGTGGTGAAACGCGTATGGAAACCCTTTTGAGAGACAATCACAACACTAATTCTGTTACCAAGCGCGTTAGAAGCTCCATCAAACACCATAGTCTAACGGGATCCCGATTCAGGCCTTTCATACGGTACAGGTTCTTTACAATTTGTAACTAGCATAATATTCTCATATGCGAACTCGAAATTCATAGATTGGTAGTCATCTACGGCTTGATAAGCCAAATGATCTACCAGTACACTTTCTTTGATTACTTTCTGAGTGGTGTACTGAATGTCTTATTATGTTAAGACTATTTGCCAACTTGCTATCCTTCCAGAGAGAGCGGGTTTCTCGAATATGTACTTTATCGGATCCATATTAGAGATCAACAAAGTGGTATGAGTCAACATATACTTTCTTAGTCGGCGAGCAGCCCATGCCAAAGAGCATCAAGTTTTCTCAAGCAGTGAGTATCTTGTTTCACAGTCGGTAAACTTTTTGCTAAGGTAGTATATTGCATGCTCTTTTCGACCAGACTCATCATGCTGCCCCAACACACACCCCATTGATTTCTCTAACACTGTTAAGTATATGATAAGAGGTCTCCCTTCAACTGGCGGCATTAGAATTGAAGGTTCTTGGAGGTGCTCCTTGATTTTGTCAAAAGTTGTCTGAAATTCGTCGTTCCATCTCACTACTTGATCTTTCTTCAGTAACTTGAAGATTGGCTCATAATTAGCGGTCAAATGGGAAATAAATTTGGCAAACTAGTTTAATCGTCCCAAGAAACCTCTAACTTCCTTATCAGTGTGGGGAGCTGGCATTTCTTGAATGGCTTTGACCTTGGCGGGATCAACTTCAATACCTTTACCACTGACAACGAAACCTAGGAGTTTACTAGATCTCACCCCAAAGGTGCACTTGTTCGGATTCAACCTCATCTTGTACTTCCTCAGTCTATCAAACAGCTTGTGTAGATGGTCAAGATGTTCTTCTTCAGTTTGAGACCTGGCTATCATGTCATCAATGTAAACCTCTATCTCGTGATGGATCATGTCATGGAATAAGGCTACCATATCACGCTGATATGTTGCACCAACATTCTTCAAACCAAAAGGCATAACCTTGTAGCAGAAAGTGCCCTATTGTGTGACAAAATTATTCTTCTCCATGTCTTCAGGTGCCATCTTGATCTAATTATAACCTGAGAAGCCATCCATGAAAGAAAATATTTATGTTGAGCGGTGTTGTCAACCAAAACATCGATATGCGACAGCGGAAAGTCATCTTTGGGGCTCACCCTGTTCAGATCCCTGTAGTCTACACACATACACACTTTTCCATCCTTCTTAGGTACTGGAACCACATTTGCAACCCACTGAGGATAGGATGTAACATCTAAGAAACCTGCGTTGAATTGCTTCATAACCTCAACCTTGATCTTTTCTAACATCTCGGGACGCATACGACGAACCTTTTGCTTTTTCGGAGCGCAACCCTCTTTCATCGGTAGATGGTGAATCACAATATCAGTATCAAGCCCCGGAATGTCTTTGTATGACCAAGAAAAGATCTCAACATAGTCATGCAACATCTGAATTAATATGTTCTTGACACTATCCTCTAAGTTGGCACCTATCTTGACTTTTTTCCTGTCCTCTGCAGTACCCAAGTTTAGAACATCAACCGACTATTCATATGGTTGTATAGCCTTTTCCTCTTGCATTAATAGTATGGCAAGTTCTATATGTACTTCACAGTCTTCCTCACCTTCGTCCTCGGCTTGGTAGATCGGATTTTCGAAGTCATAACTGGCAATAGAAGAATTGTTATCAATGGGATCCAGGGTGGATATGTATCTATAATTTGTTGTGTGGGTATGTGTAAGAACACATATCTATTTTGAAAGTAATAAAAGAAAGACAAAAAGCACAAAATTTGAATGCAAAACGTCCAATAATTTATTGAATGAACATATGTTAATGAAATGACAATCGTAACAAATGAACCATTGTGCCACGGGTAAGGCACAAGGCTTAGAGTTATTGTTTTAAAAATTACATAGCCAACAATTGAAAGAAAAAATAAATAGAAAATAGAATTTACTCCTAACCAAAGGAGATCGATATAACGTCTCCGGTCTTCTAATTACTGAGCCCGCTGCCGATGGTGGGAAAATCCAGTTGTCTAGGTCGTAGTTACTATGAACATCTTCTACCGTGTTGACTCCATTGTTGCTGACGTGGAATGATGGTCTTCCAGCACGAGCATGGCAAATAGCCCTCTGAGCCTCAGCAGTGAAAGCCAAACCAAATTTGTCAGACTTGTACGGAATGTCAGGAAGATGACCCCAAGTAGTACAACCACCTTCTTCTACCACAGCTTTGGCGTCCTTCAGAGAAGCCATTCTGGGTGGAACCCTGGTAACCTTGGGAATAGCAGAAACGTCTTAAATAGCGATAGCTGCTCGGGGAATAACTTCAAAAGTATGGAAAAGAGTCTTGATGAATTCTCTGTCCATCTTAACATATTTGAATGAGTTTAAGTGGCTCACTATATACTCTTCTTCTCCATAAACTGTAACAATCTTTCCTTCCATGGGATATTTCAACTTTTGATGTAATGTGGAAGTGACAGCGTCTTCTCCATGAATCCAAGGGCATACGAGCAAATAGGAATAGGCCGATCGAATATCCATTACATAGAAGGTAGAACCGAATACCTGTGAACCTACTCTGATCGGAAGATCCACCTCTCCATGCACTATCCTCTTCGAACCATCAAAGGCTTTGACCATAATGTCAATGGGTTTTAGCATAACCCCTTCATAATCAAGTTTGTCTAGAGCACCCTTCGGTAAGACATTCAGCAAGAAACCTGTATCCACTAACACATGAGCTAAAGTAGTTCCCTTTCATTCAATAGAGACATACGGGGCCTTGTTGTGGTTTCTTTCTTCGGGAGTCAAGTCAGCATCAGAAAAGCCTAACCCATTATCAGCCATTAGGCTATCAACATAATTCTCAAATTGATCATCAGAGATTTCTTGTGGCACGTGCTCAAATTTTAAGAACTTCACCAAAGCCCGGGCATGGTCTTTCGACACCAATAATAGGGATAACACAGAGATCTTAGAGGGAGTCTGCCCTAACTGTTCAACAATCTTGTAATCACTTTTTCGAATAATTTTTAATAACTCCCCCAACTCTTTCCCGGAGGTATCTTTAGTGGTAGCTTCTGTAGGTGCCTTCGTCTGGGAAGGCTCCATCATTTGTTCTTTTCCTCGAGTCTCATTAGTTGACTCGGTAGCGGTAACACGAACTGGTGTGGCAACAGTCTTTGGAGAGATTTCGGGAGAGAAAATCCTTCCGCTTCTAGTAAATTTACTGGTCCCAGTAATATTGTCAATGTTAGGATCAGTAACTTTAGTATCTTCACTTTCAATAGCCAAGGTTTTTTGCTTGACACCATGGTAGTAGATCTCGGCCCCATAATTCCAAGGGATAACTTTGTCCGAGGAATATGGGATAGGTTCTAGTGCGGTGATTGTCAGAGGAGTGACTCTTGGTTCAACCTTAATCTTCACAGGGCCTTTGGCAGTGATCTTTATAGGATTTCCAGAAATTACAGATACATCTTCCAGCTCTAAGTCTTGAAACAAATTCTCGATATAAGGAATCTTCTGAACTAAAATTATGTGGTTATCCATCAGATGTTGAACACCTTCTTTCAACAACTTGCAGCCATTGGGTTGGGCTGCACAGCAGTAGCACCTTTCAATGCAACCCAGAAATAAATCGGTCTGCAACAAATTCATCTTGATAATTAGGAGGGGAGTACTCAATTCACTTACAGCAGAAACATATGAAACATCATCAATAACACTTATACCTTTGTCGTGCTTAGGCATAGGTGCAGTAATCACATTGGGGGTCTCGGGAGGATCAAATTCAATCTCTTTGTTGTCAATCATATCTTGAATTTTATTTTTCAAATCCCAGCAGCTATTTGTGTCGTATCCAGGACTATTGGAATGATATATGCACCTTATATTAGGATTGTACTTGGTAGATAAAGTGTTGAGATTCTGAGGCGGATCTCTTAATGTTATCAACTCTGCCTTTAATAGATGTTGTAATGCCTGAGACAATTGCATGTTGATCTCAGTAAATTGTCTCCTCGGTACATCTGTCTTATGTTAATTTCCTTGTTGATGTTGTTGCACTGCCGCTGGATTAGAAATTAGCACAACTCCCAAATACTGGTTGTGGTCATTTCTAACATGACCCTTCTGGCCATACACAACATTAGTTTCATTCTTTGCATTAAACATATTCTTCACAATACTTAAAGACGTAACCACTTGAATTTTTCCACTCCTGATTCCACCTTTAACTCATTCCCCCTGTTAATATCAGCTCGGTGAATCCGGCTGGAGAGCTTCCGATTAGATGATTGAAAAAAGGACCTATCAAAGTTCCCATAAACATATTAACCAACTCCCTATCAGATAAATGAGGTTGAACTCTCCCAACTAGATCCCTCCATTTTTGGGCATACTCCTTGAAGACTTCGTTCGAGCCCATAGCCATACTTTGTAATTGCACACGAGTTGGTGCAAGATCAACATTGTACTGGTATTGTTTGTAAAAAGCAGAAGCCAAGTCTTCCCAAGTACATATATTAGTCCCTTCCAGCTGATAGAACCACTCGAACTGTGTTCCCGACAAGCTTTCTTAAAATAAGTGCACCCATAACTTCCTGTCAGTAGTATGGGGTTGAATCTTCTGAACATACGGCCTTAAATGAAGCTTTGGACAAGAAACACCATCATACTTCGCAAAAGTAGGGACCTTGAATTTGTGAGGAATTACAACTCCCGAGATTAAACCCAGGTCTTGAGAATCCAATCCAGGCACCCTCTGGATATCCATAGCACTGAAACGTTCTTCCAGCTGTTTGTATTTGTCATCAACAGGAGGATACTGCTCATCTGAATAGTCCACTTCTTCTTCATCTGAATCCTGGTTGTTATTCTCCTTAGTTTTCACACTCTTATCGTCTTCCTCTTGGTTATCATCCTCATTTGATGGGACCTCAAAATCTAGAGCCCTCATGACCGGACCTTTGAATCTTTTACCCATATTAAGAATGAAAGCTGGCTTCTTAGTCTTCTTCTTTCTCTCTTTGATGATGAGTGCTTTCAAGTCTTCCTTCCCTTTGGCTAAGTTCAGGAACATTTGCTAAAATTGGGCGTTCTGAGCTTGAATATCTTTCACGGTTTGTTTGAGAGCCATCTTTTATTGAAATAAACAGCAAGAAGATAAGAAAACCTATCTTGGGGAATACCTGTTATGATGATATGTATGGTATGCATATGCAATGTTTTCAAGTATCTCACGAGATAAATAAAAATGAAATGTTAGAAGTTGAGTCTGGTTGCAGCTTTGATTGAAGAACTTGACGTCTTTGTTTTTGAACATCCTTCTATAAGAATCAAGCTCACCATATCAAGTGGATCCTAGCCTCTGACTCAAAAGAACATGTTTTGATCTTTGATGGCGTCTGGTTAGAGGAAAATAAATCCCCTCACCTCCTTGCTAGCAGTCTGGTTCATGATAAGCCTGCATCACATGTCTCTAAGATCCTTGAAAAGGGTTAGTGAAAATTCCATGGTATGATATTAGGATGTCATGTTTAAACAAGATAACAAACATAAGAAAATCACACAAGAGCCTTATGTTTAAAGGATTGCATGAGGTCCGTAGGTAAGTACCCTTTTCTATTGAAGTTCAGTTGGCTCAACCTGTCCTAAAAATGGTAACCGGGTTTTAGGAGTCTCAATATCATTGATCTTTCTCGCATGTTTTATTCTAGTAAAACAACTGATTTGACACCAAAACATCATGGGAGTCGAATCTTAATGAGTGTAGCATCGAGTATCAACCAACTCTGGACTGCACCAAAGTCGACTATCTCACTACCTTCTAATGGCCAAGATGAGTCAATTAAGGTTCTAAAAGTCAGTTAGTGCTTATGACACCACTCGGAAGCCCAATGTTATCCTCGAATGACTCAAGGAACATCAGTACAAACCAAAGTGTCACACTAACATATCTATGTCTTCAATCATATCGGTCTATGTTGTACAGTTTCCATGATCTATTTCTACTTAGCTAAGGTACCCTAGATTCGGTTGTAGGATCTTTTCAAGAAATTAAACCCTAGCATTCTTTTAAAGATAAAGCAATCAAATCAGACCAATAAAGCAGATAAAGTGAACTAAGACTCTAAGGTAACCCCTCTCTTTAAGTATCCCTAGAAGAGTCGTCAGTTCTGTAATACGGTGGGAGAACTGACTTGTTTTGCTTTTTATCGGAAATTTTGCGGATAGCAAGAGTCGCCACCGACTTTTCTTTTATCCAATAAGGAAAGGGTGAAAAGAACAGGAAAGACCTTGAAGATTTTAAGTTCGGGGGGTAGGTTATGAAAAGGGAAGGTGTTAGCACCCTTTTCATCCGTAGTTATCTACGGGCTCTTAATCGCTTAGCTCACTTTAGAAAATTTGCTTTTGTGTGTGTGTGTGTGTTTGAAAAATATTTTGAAATTTGCCATAGTGAGGTGAAAACTTTGAAATAATTCTTGTATCGGTCCTCAAGAATGCATACAAAGTGTTTTGAAAATATTTGTTTGAAAGTGATGTATGAAAAATGTTTGTGAGAAAAATTTGAGCAAGTGATTAACAATATCCACCCACTTAAGGTCATTCTTGTACTTTTCCTTAGTGCTATCCGTACCATTAGTTAGTAGGAAGCCCTAACATTGGATGTGAAGGGACATCGATGGTCGTCGTACAATCATTGAAGGAAACTGATAAGGACGCTTTAGCAATTTCGTAATACACTAGATCATTTATCGAAAGACAACGTCGAAAGGGTCATCGAGGGACTATGATATTTTATTCGAGGGACATTTGCTAAAGCGTCCCCGCTTTCGAGGGACATGACTGTTTAATCAAAAGGAAATAAGATAGGCTACCCTAGAGGTGCGAGTGTGTGAATGTGTTATTTTTAGTTATTTTATCTTTGAATTTAAGGTTTTGCTATCGTTCGATTGTTATCTTTCCATACAATCCCCAATTACTAAGCAGTATAAAATATAGCAGGAAAAGTAAAATGCCGAATGTAAAGACCTAAAACTATTACAACGATTCAGTGCAGTTACATAAAAGATGCGAGAAAGTAAAGTGCGAAATTTAAACCTAGACTATTACATCTCATAAGCAGTTACATGATAATGAAAAAAGAGCGAAAAATAAAATTTAGACTATTACATTCGTGCAATTTATACATTCGATCTAAAAAATTTAAAAGTAGGATAAAAATAGAAAAGGAAAATATTTTTAGTGATTTTTTATGAAAAATATGGTTTATAATAATTAATTAAACCCTATTAAATCTAATTAATTTTAATTTAAAAATAAATAAATAAATTAAATTATTAAAAGATTAATTAAAAACTAAACCGTAATTTATTTTAATTAAGAAAACCATAAACTATTTTTTTGTATTTTAATTAAATGAAATAAATAATAAAAATATAAAGGAAAAAAGCAAATATAAAGAAAAATGAAAGGGCCTGAATTAGCAAAAGAGGGGGTGTTGATTAGCAAAGAGTCTAGGCCCAACTTCCAGTGTTGGATCCAGTATGAGTAGCTAGGAGAGTGCATTGTGGGCGTGCGTGTTCCTGGGCCTTAGATCAGATATGTGGAGATCTGATGGTGAAAAACAGCAGACCACACGATTGATGCGTGGGGAGGCACTGCACATGATCTGCAAAAGTCAGAAAATATGAAAAAATCACAAAAGGAAGAGATCAAACCCACACCCTTGTACACAAATGCCTTATTACGCGCCCTTCTACCACTAGGATGGCTATACACCCGTTTATATAAGTGAAACTAATTAAATATATAATCAACTCCTTGTCTGGACCGGAGAAGCGTCGGTGCCCTAGCTCCAATCGTCTTCTCCGGCGAGCTCGTTTATGGCCCCTGCAAAATTACACTCATTAATGCATAAAAACGATCCTTCCCCCCTAAATCAGGCCTTGCAAATTCAATGGAATTGTTATTTTTGGCCAAACCACGCTAGGTTGTGAGATATGGAAAAAAATATCATGAAACGGTATGAACATGGTAGTTGAAGATTCAGCCATCATGAGGCTCACATGATGGGTTTTTCCTGCATATGTACATCTCAGAAGAATGTCAGTAAGATTAGCTTTGATCAAAACACAAAGAAAATAGAAATATAAATTTCATGCAATGATGGAAATCGGTGATGCTCGTATATGAGTGTTATGCCCTTTGGGTCATGACAAATGATCCATTCTTACCCTACAGTATTTTTGGAAGTGAATGGAAAGGGTGGTTTGTTTTGAAGGTGGCTACAAGATAGGGTTTCGAGTTGCCATATTTCTTGAAATTTTTTGAGATTTTGGAGAGGTTTCTTGTGAAAGGGTTTCGTGTCCTTCTTTGTATGAAATAATAAGGTTATATAGTGATGAATTAGGTCAAGAGATTGTGGGCTTGGACCTTGTAAGAAAAGCCTTGACTTTATCTTATTTAATTTTGAATTTAATTTAATAAAAATCAAAATAAATAAAATAAAAATCCAAGGGATGTATGAATAAGTTATGTGGTTCACTATGAAGTACATAACATGCATGTACCTTGAAACAATACCCCATTAGCCCAAAAATTCAAGTTTAGTCACTTTTTGTTTCATGCATTTGCTCAAAATTTCCCAACTTGCACCAATCATAATTCTCTTAATTTTTATAATTTTAAGGTGATCTTAGACTTCTTGGAAATATCAATATGTCCTCTACAATCTCTATGTTGATCATTTTTTAATTTGAAGAATTTATCTTGATGTAAATTGCTTTTACCAAAAGTGTCTTTTTGTTGACTTTTGAAATGACCTATAATGTTTTGGCCCATATCTCTCAAATGAAGCATTTTTTGGACTTGAGCTTATATAGACAAAGTTGTAGAAAATTGAATTTCCTCCAAGATGATATTTAGTTGAGAAAAATCTGATGAAGCATGTGAAAGTTGTGCTTGGTCAAAGTTCAGTTGACTTTTCCTTAAGAAAATCCTAATTTGGTAACTTTTGACTTTTGATGAATCTTGAGTTTCCTTGATGAATCATGATGAACCCTTGATAAAATGATGAATGTGACTTCAAAATATTAATGTTGACCAAAAATCTTGAAGTTTGACTGTAAGTTCACCAATGTTGACTTTTTATCCAATACAGTTGATTTTCAATCATCTGAGCAATTGACTGAGCAAACTTGTGATGCAAGGCTTAAAACTTGTCATGTGCATTCTTAGAGACATATGAGAAACCATGAAGTCCACTTGAGGAATTATGAACCCAATCTTCCTTGAGAAAAGTGAAACTTAGTAGTAAATCAATTACTTAGGAAGAGAATTTGTCTGATCAAACATTGAGCAACCTTGAGCATTTGTGAACCCTAGGAGAATGTCTTGGATGATGAGAGGGAAACTTTTGGGATACAACAGGATGGAACCTAAATATTTTAGTATCCTAAATTCAAAATATAAACAGTGTAAGAGTTTATATGTAAAATTTATATATACGATAAAATAATATATAATGATAAAAACTTATAAACGCGACAATGTTTTGTCTTGTTCCTCTGTGAGAATCGCCCATTGTGAGAAGAACCATATTTGAAACTGTATAATACATTGAAAGAGTTTGTATCAAAGAGTGATAAATGGTGATGCAAAACAAGTGTCTGAGGTGCCATATTTATTAGCGAATTGGTATAAAGATGTGTTAATGAGGTGGTTAGGGGTTCTGTGCATGCAGAACACATGTCACCAATGCGCCAAGTGGGTTGGCGCCTCCATGCACTTTAAAGTGCATGTTCCATTCAAAGTGGCATGGGCCAGGCGTAGGAGGAAGCATGGGTGGAAGCATAAATGCAGGTGTAGGTGGCCGGCATAGTGTAGGTGGCAGGTATGCATGCTATGTGACAAGCCTATAAGGGATGCGCCATCCCAGTTTGCGCCATATGCCAATTATATGAGGATTCACCATCCCAATTGGCACTTCATTGGTAGATCAAATTTGTCTTGTTTGCCTCATCTGCATGTTATTTATTCTCCTGCATACACCTTATGTTATCACCAGTCAAACAAATTCTCACATACTCAAACACTCAAACACGCAAACACAATGTCCTCTGCAACACACTATGTTATCAATGCACATTTCAATGGAGAGACGTACAATTGTGATGTCTCTGGTTTTTTATTTAGAAACACCGATAACATCTGATTTTGTTTAAACAGAAAAGCCAATTTTTCGTATTTCACAAAACGAATGGAGCTCAAACTTGAACGAGGTCTAGTGTAACACATCTTCTACCAAAATCTGTTTTTTGTGAGAACCAAATAATATTTTATAAGGTAGAGGTTCTAGACGATGAGGACATTCAAAATTTGTTTTCTAGTCATGAGTATTCTGGGTACGACTCGATTGAGTTGTACATTGTGTTGTAGGATCATTATCTGTCACAACCAACTTAATCACAAGTGGCTGATTCTCTCGAAAACGAACAAGAAGAAGTAGATGTCATTGACGAAGAAGAGGAAGATGAAGAGTTAGAGTTTGACAACATGGTCAACGATGATTCTGAAGACGATGCACTACTTGAGATGCCTCCAAATGAAATCTACACACCACCTTCACACATGACAAACTACAACATGGGCGGAGATGAACCGTCATCAGATGTTTTTTTCAACCTGTATATACAGTCAAATGAAAATTTAAAAGAGAAATACAAATTTCGTTCAAGAGAATATTGTATGCTAGTTATAAAAAAGTTTCACATGTTAAACTCTGACAATTTTATGGTAGATCGGGTAAATCCAGAAAGGTACAAACTCAAGTGTGTTCATCTAAATTGTATGTTTAGGCTCACTGCATCATACAAGTTGAGAAATGATTGTTGGGTGATAGGTTCTTTGTCCACCCACATGTGAGTTAATTCTACTCAATCACAAGATCATCGTTAACTAAATTATGATCTAATATGTCAAGAAATCCTACCTCTCATCAGCAATGATCCGTCATTGAAGGTGAAAACCATAATCTCTCACATAACTACAATATAGAATTATACTCTGTTATACAGAAAGGCGTGGTTATCAAAGACCAAGGCGATTGAAAAGGTATATGGAAATTGAGAGTAGTCATACAAAGAACAATCGTGATACCTGTATGCACTTCAGACGTATGCTCCTAGAACTATTTATATTATGGAAGCAATTGTTCAGTCGATTGTTCTAGGATTTTCAACCTTGCATCAAAGGGTTTGCATCTTGCAAACCTATTATTCTGATAGATGGAAAATGGTTCTACGGGATATACAAAGGCACACTACTGATGGAAGTTGCACAAGATGGCAACAACAAAATTTTCCCAATTTCCTTTACTCTAGTCGAGGGAGAGACTGGTGGTGCTTGGAGTTTCTTTCTCAAGAATCCCCGAACACACGTGGCTCCACAACCTGGTCTTTTTTTGATCTCTGATAGAGATGAATCTATTGAGAGTGCATACAATGATCCGCAAATAGTTGGCATGACCCTCCTTCTACGCATGTCTACTGCATTAGATATATCATACAAAATTTCACGAGGGAGATCAAAGACATGGCTCTTAGGAAAACAATTATGAACATAAGGTATGCATTAACACAACCTTCATTCAAACATTATCGCAACGATATCAAATTGTCAAATCCAGATGCACGTAGGTGGATTGATAATATTCCAGTGGAGAAATGGACAAGGTCATACGATAATGGATAACAATGGGGCCACATGACAAAAAACCTTATTGAATCAATGAGCGGTGTATTCAAAGGCATACGAAACCTCCCAGTAACCGCTTTGGTGAAATCAACATATTTTAGGATGGCTTCATTGTTTTCAAAAATCGGTGAAATGTGGAACGCGATCTTACAATCGGGACAACTATGGAGTGAAAGCTACATGAAATATATTAAGGTAGAAGGTTCCAAAGCCAACACCCATATTTTTATAAGGTTCAACCAACATAGCCACAACTTCATTGTCAAAGAGATAATCAACCACAATGAGGGTCTGCCAAGACAAGAGTATAAGGTTATACTACCATCTCGTTGGTGAGATTGTGGAAAGTTTCAAGCTTTTCATATGCCTTGATCTCATTTCATTACGGCATGTACGCATACTCAACAAGATGCATTACTACTTCTATCTCCAATTTACAAGTCCGAAATGTTGCTCAACATATAAACAATAACTTTCCAGTGGTAGCGAAACCTGATTATTAGCCTACATACAAAGGGGAAATAGTATGGCACAATGATCAAATGAAAAGGAATAAAAAGGGTCGTCCCAAGAGCAAGTGAATCACAACTGAGACGGACTCACTTGACAAGCTAGAAAGAAAGTGTGGTTTATATCGTCATGTCAGATACAATCGAAAAAATTGTCCCACTCATGCTACAAGCTCGACAACTTAAAAATTATATGCAAACTATATGCATTTTTTTAAGATCTAAACGTAAATTTTTTTCTTCATTAAGAGCATTTGTTACAACAAACCATACGCAAACAACAAATAAAAACACATCACCACCATTACAATAAAATACAACATGTAAATATAACTTCAACAACATGATAAAACATCTAAGAAATTACAACCGTCAAAACAATTTCATCTGAGCCATGCCTAATCACCATTACGTCTCTGTCTGTTTTGACTTCCTCCAACTAAGATTGAGGTCTTCCAGTTGCAAGTGAGGTGGTTATTCTTCTTCTCTGGATCCTTCTAATTTGTTCCCCAGCTTTGATGTCTCCCTCTAGCCATCACATCAAATTTCTCTTCAGACGCTCTATGGAATGAATGTGCCAAAATTTCATTTTCATTAGAGGTTTGGTGGCCGAGAAAATAACATATCCATCTCTGGTGAAAATTATGGGAGATGTCATGACGCAAAAAACTGAGAGAAATGAGAAGAGAATGTGAGAAAGTGTGAATAATGATGGAGAAATGAGTGTTTTATTTATAGAAAATACAATTGCACTTAGTAGCCATCTTAGATAGCGTCTCCTCCCCATATTATAGTGCATGCGCCATCTCACATGGCTAAAAGAAAATGCATGCGCCAAGTAAGATGACGCCTAAACAAAAAGGTGAGTGCATGCGCCAAGTGAGATGACGCCTCCATTGATGTATATTATGAAACATGGTTATTTATATAATTTTTTTTCAAAATATTATTATTTATGTATTTTTTTAATATTTAATTATTACTAAAAAGATTCGATAAGTGATACTAACTAAATAAAAAGAGTTAATGATTGACAATTGATAGATAGCATGGTGTTCATTCAAATGAATCAAATCCAATCATCAATATATGTATTAATTACTCCATATGTTTTATGTCATGATCACATTAGCATGCCAAATTTTTAATATTTAAACATATTCATGAAAAATAAATTTAGTTTAAACTTTAAAAAACTCTATTTTATATTTGATTTTATATATGAATTATATAAATATAAAGTGTTTAGAAGTATTTTTCGATCCTTTTAAATATTTTTAAAAATTTTCAAATTTCAAAAGAAAAAACAATCATATGCTATTTTTTATAATTGTTTTTCTAAATTTTCTTTAAGATTTTTAACTTTTCTAAAGTTTTAAAAATTATTAATACAAAATAAAAATATATATTTGTAACTTCTAAAATCCAACCGAGTCATTAATGAACGTATGTGAATTAAAATGACCAAATCCGTTATATGTGAATGCTCAAATTAGACTCGACTTATTATTCACCAATCACATTGAAGCTCCTTCGCCACCATCGACCAAACTCAAGTCAATTGGCCACTCTCGTGCAGCCATCAACTTCGTCGACCACCAAATAGATTGACCTCCTTAGTGAGGCAGTCGGAGCACCGTCACCAGACTTTCAGCACCACCACATACTTCCAACTTGCGATTGAACTATCGACAATAGTGCAGATCTCAACGAACCATCCTCCGCATAACTCTAACATTTTTTTGTTGACTTTTCTTATACTTTTCAACTTTCTAGTTTCTAACTATCTAAAAAACTTGAATTTTAAAACATACTTTTATATATAGTATTTGCAAATTTTCTAAAAATATTAATATGATATTATTAGTTTCACATTTTTTTTCTTCTAAAAGTACATATTAAAATGGACAGGTATTCATTCACTCTTAATAAATAAATTAAGGGTTAAATACGTTTTTAATCTCTCTAAATATCTCAAATTTCATTTTTAATTCGTCTAAATTTTTCTTTTAAATATTGATTTTTCTAAACAAATAAATTTTAACTTTTAGTCCCTCCTGACAAAATTATAGTTAAAATAATCTCTAATTTCGTCGCTAAATAAAAATTGTTGCTAAACTATATGAGAGACTAAAAATTAAATTTTAATTTTTCAAGAAGATCATTCTTTAAAGAAAATTTTTAAAAAGAATAAAAATAAAATTCGAGATATTTAGAAAAATAAATTATTTATTTAACTCTTAAATTAAATGATCTATAATAAGTAGTTACACGCTATGAATAGGTTGAAAATAGCATTGCATGTCCTTAAATTGCGCAGAAAGCACATGGGACGTCAACATCTAGCCGATATATCTTCATATCTGGCATTAGCTAAGCCATCACGTTCTTAAACGCCAAGTCATATTCACCATTTTCGATTCTTCTTCTACTTTCTTTGTTAGAACATGCACGTTTCATATAATCCAGAATTTGTTTCTGCTTTGCTGTGAACTATAAGTTCTTCGAAAATGATTGAAGATCCGATATAGTAGTAGCTAACTTCCATTATCTTCAATTATATGGAACACAAGATAATGGAAACACTTGTCACATCCCTGATACTGTTCACGAGTTTGTATTTATTCTATCTGTTCTGTCACATTAATTACTCATCATGTATACAATACTACGCATCTTCAACTCTTCTCTCTAATTTGGTTTTTCTTCATTAGTTAACATTAATGAAAGAGATTACGTGAAACAACCGGCTGAATAAATCATCGAGATGAAATCAATAAAGTCGTCATTGAATGTTTTTTATCTCACAAAAAGGAAAAAATAAATATCGAGTAAACCTAAGAATGGTGAAATCAAAGTCAAACGACTGAGAGATCGGGTAAAGGAGTCTGTTACGCGAGAGAAAACTATTAGCATCCCACACGTCTGTAGTACTTTACGGTATCCACTCATGTTGCTCTAATCAAATGGTGCGTTCAAATCTAATGCTTAAGAGCTAAAAGAAAAATGTAAAGAGGGAATGCATGCAAAAGAAAACAAAAAATAATGTAGGGAAAATAAAGTTGTGCTCGCTTGGGCCCTATCCCAATGCTTACGTATCCTTTTTGAAGAATCAGAGTTACCGTAGTTCGGCTCAAATGTTTTGATTTGTTTTGTGTTTTTTAATGAACAATATTAATTTCGCCTTCTGCCGCAGCTCGACCTTTGGAGACTCACGCATCAGCACAAAAGTGAATTAACATGTTCTTTTGAAAAAGTTTAAAAGAAAGGGGCCCGAAGGCGCAAAAGAGTTTGCATTAGTTGATTTTTTTTTACCTTGAAGAAGGATTTGAAAGTTGTTAGATGTTTTATGTATTTTTTCAAGGAAAGAGTTTTAGTCTTAATGCAAGGATGTAAAAGCAAAGAAAAATATCTAAGGGAGACTATCTAGAATCTAATCCCAAATGTTATTATACAATGATTAATCCTAAGGTTAAGTTTTGAAAGGGAAATCTCTACCCTATGTTAGCATGCATGAATACCAATCCTAATGTCTATCTCGAATCGCCGTCAAAGGTTGAATCGAGAAGTCCTAAGAAAGCATAGCAAAAAGGTTCACAACCTAAACTTATGTCTATCTCGAATCACCACCAAAGGATGGGTCAAGAACTCCTAAGGGAACATGCCAAAGGTTCACAACCTGAGAAAACATGTACACAAGAATGGAAAGCAAGTAATCAACAAGCTCAAGAGAGCACACAAATGAGGAGAGTAGTGCACACTAGCTCAAGCAAAATGGCCTAACCAAGATATCGCAAATCAGGGTAGATAAAAGAAAAATCAAGAGAAATGCTTTAGCTAAGGAGAGCGGATCACCCGAAGCAAACAAGAGGGAGATTGAGATGAAATAAGAAAAGATGAGAAATGCTTTAGCTAAGGGGAGAGAATCACTGGAAGCAAACAAGCGGGTAGTGGAGTGTACGCATCGACCATTGCGAACTCCTGACAAAGTGTGGGGGTCGGGACAAAACCCTTTTCCCCATGACCGACTCGATACACATGATCTGCACAAATCCAAAGCATCGACGTACAACGCGAGCTAAGGATGACACAGACTAGAATATGCGGGGTTGACTACTAACCCTTTCTGCTCACCTCCTTTTGAGGGCTTATCAACTGTAATATATGCGAACACAAATGTAAATACACTTGCAGAATACCTACTACACACGTAGGGTTTTAAACAAACACAAGTAGCACACAATGCACATAATGCATAATTGACATAAACAGATCTTTAAATAAACCAGAGAGGTTTGTGACATGATTAGAAACGAAGACTCCCGTCATACATATCTTTCCATACTTCTCATGGCATCAGAAAACAGTAAAATTCCTACTTCCGATGATATCTAAAAAGCATTAAAATGCGGAAATGAAGATATATCAGAAAGAAATACTACCAAAACGAACAACGGTTTGTAGCTAAGCATATATAAGAAAGAAACACAAAATACTTTGAGCAAGATGGAGTCAATAACAAAACAATCATGAGAATATCTAATAAGAATCCCATGTCATGGTCAAAATAAACCACAAGTAAGAGTAATGCGCCGCGATGAACCGCTTTCTAAAAACTTACATAATTTCACAAGAAATGTTAGCAAACAAAAAGGAAGATCAAATACGATTAAACAATCCATATCATAACTCACAATGACATAATATTATGCATTATATAACATTGAACCAATAGCAGAGGCATGCAATCATAATCTGGGCAGCGAGTACACAATCTAAAACTAACATAAACATCTCCTAAAGATGGAGGAAAAATACGTTTATAAACATCACAAAGTGATCAAAACTTGAGAGGTAAGTAAGTTTCATGTTAGATGAGGTATGACACTTTACAAGTCAGTAGCTAACTGTTGTACCCCAAAATTTGCCCTCCCATATTCTCCAAGATTTGTCAAGTCAAGGTCACAAAATCCCCCAAGGGTTATGCAGTTCAATTGTCTCCTATACAGTCAAAACTAGGGTTTGTGTTCTGATCAAAGAAAGGAAGTTTTCAAGGACCCAATCAAGTCTCATATGCCTACAAAGATGGTCAAGTATCTTCATATCAAGTTTCAAGGCATTCAGCTCAAAATTGCACAGTCAAAACCCTAGATTGCACTACAGTCAACTGTAGGGGCAAAATGGTCATTTGACAGTCAAAAGTTCAAATTTTTGGGTCAACATATCATTTTGAAGCCACAAACATCATTTGATCAATGCTTGATCATGATTCTAAAAATTTGGCTCAGAAATCATCAAAGATACAAAAGTTACTATATTTGGACAGCTGAAAAAGTCAACTGAAATTGACCAGGGCATAACTTTCACATGGATTATCATAAAAATTCCATCCAAATCTCATTTTGAGGAGAAAGACATTTCCTACAATTCATCTTCATATTCCAAGTCCAAGAAATGCTCTCACAAAAAGTTATCAATTTCAACATTATAGGTCATTTTCAAAAGTCAACAAAAAGGGACTTTAAGTCAAAGGCCATAACTTGATATTGGTGAATCAAAATGACATGGGACCAAAGGCATTGGTTAGAGGACTCAAAGACCTTTCCAAAATGTCCAAGAACATGTGAAAAGCTTAAAAATTGAGCAAGTTATGCCTTGTGGAAGTTGGGAAATTTTTGGGAATTTTGAAAAGTCAACAATGGTTCAAATGACCTAAATTGGCTAATGGGCCCATTTTTCTTCCATGATTCATCATTCCAAGCCTATGCACGACCATTAGGCCCAAAGGGAAGTATTTTCTCATTTTTTAATTATTTATTTGAATTTATATTAATATTAATTCATTTAAATTATTTAAATACATGAAAAATATAAAGCTTGACCTAAAAAATCTTTTTATGCACATTCTAGACTCAAGATTTCGTGCACATCCCAATATGGCAAGATTTGGTTGATTTGAGCATGATTGAACAAAAATGCACATGGAAAAGATATGAAAAAATCTTGAAAAATCAATTTGCAAAAACCATCGAATGAAAGAGATTTGATTGATATTTTTAACCTAATAGCTTTGCTACATATTCAGGATGATAACCCTAATGCCATTACACAAGAAGCTGCGCTACAGAACCTATTGCAAACTTGAGAAATTTTCCATAAACTCAAAAACTGAAAAGCACCCTAGAGGTCGATTCAAGCTTCCATTCCTTTTCCAATAGCTTCTTTGGCAGTCCTTGAACGTATTCCAATCCAGAATATCCACTCAAACGTCAAGAATTGGTATCTATGATTCAAACTGTAAAGAGAAAAATACAAAATCGTGCATCATAATTTAAGCATCCTTTGCACTTTTTGTTTGTTGATCCATGTTTGTTATGAAATTCTGAGACTAACCATCATATTTAATTGAGTTTTCGTGCGCCATATACAGATTTGCCATTATTATGTTCTAGGGTTTTTACGAGCTTTGATTTGGGCATTTCATAATGCTGTAAAATTGAGACTCATCAATACCATGATCAAAACCAGCGCGATTGGACGATCAATATACAACCCTCGCGCCTAATTTATATGCAATGAGGGGCTATTCGCTATTATTGGATTAGGCTTGTTTTGAGGGGGTTCAAAACCCCCGTTAAACGTTTTCTATTTTTTCAGGGAAACAAAGCAATGAAGAAGAAGAAGCCGTGTCAACACGTGATAGGCGCATTTCAAATTTGCGCGCGTTCCAAGCACTAACTCCCACTTTCTCTTTTATTAATTGTCGTTTGTTATATATTAAATATGATTCACATGGCTCAGTGGCAGGTACCTATGCATGCAACCTCCAAGACCTGGGTTCGAATCCCAGGTCTGTGCAATTTCAATACTATTTTTCCTTAACTAATCCCATGCAGCACAAGCGTCACAGTATACCATACGTCCTCCAAATTCAACGTGACATGTCCCTATCAAGATCAAAGCAAGGGCATGGATTCAAGGAACACCCTGCGCCTGGTCAAATGCTTCACACATGATCCAGAAAAGTCAACGAACTCAAAGATAAATGGGCCAGATTGCTAGGCCTGTACCTCACAATTGGGATTTCCACCCCCACCCTGGTTTGCAAATTTTTTATTTTTTATTATTTTTCTCATATCTTTTTTTTTTAATTATTATCTTTATTTGTTTTATTGTTTTAATTTAATTATTATTTTCTTACAAAACATAAAAAATACAAAAAAATCAAAATATAATATTTGTTTTATCTTAATTATTTTTCATAAAAATTTGCATGTTAATTAGTTGATTTAAATTAGGATTTATTGATTCTTTTCATAATAAAAACAAAAATATGTAGAAATAGGTTTAATTGTTAATTTGATTCCTTTTAAATTTTCCTTTTTTTATCACAATATTATTTATTTATTTATTTTATTTTTATAATTAATTGTATATAAATTAACTTAGGTTTAAATTAGTTAAAAACTTCAATATTTTCTTAATAAACTTAAAAAACATTAGAATTAGGGTTTACATCCAAATTTTTTTAGTTTTAATTAATTCTTTTGCTTTTAAATCTTAAAAAACACAAAAATACCAAAAACATTTAATTTTAATTTTTTATTTTAATTCCTTATTAATTCTTTGCAAAAGGGTTCAACGCCCATTGTTTTAATCATTTAATTTCGCACATTTATTTTATTGCTTATTATAATTGTGTAATTCTCCCAAAGCGTTGTAACTTTAATTTTTTTCGCATTTTACTTTGCTTTATTTATTTTTCGTCAAATCGGGTCCGGTTTAATTTTGGCGATGTGGACCCGCGCCCTTTGTAATAGTTTAGATTTATTTTCCCGCAAATATAAACTGTTAAATAAGCATGCAAGAATGAATGACTTAATTAAAATCAAGCGTAGATCACAACGAACTTGACAAAAGACAAATGCAAATGAAAATAACACACAATTCGCACACACCACCCCTAGGGTACGCCTCACTGTTGCCTTTCGAAAGGTGATCGTCGAGTAGAGGACGTCTTAGTAAGTCCTCATGATCCGGGAACCTGGCATGAGGGTAGCTTCTAAGGTGTCTTCCTATTGCTCTGGTGATCACCATGTCCCGAACCTTCGAATTGACCCGAACACCTCCAACGGTGGTGCTACCTACCTCTCAATGATGGGATGGCACTACTTTTAAAGGACATTTACACAGACGAATTCCTTAGGGTAGGTAGGTTCTCAAGGATACTTGCTCTAATCTCAAAAACAAATTCAAAAAGACTTTTCACCCCAACACATTTTCAAAAGCTTTCAAAGCAAACTTTTCAAACACTCTGACGTACGAGTCGAACTGAAATTTTTCAAAGAAACTTTTTTAACCCACATTGAAAAGCAAACAAACAATTTTGAAAACACATTGAGCAAGTATCTAAGAGCCCATGGATAACCATGGATAGAAAGGGTGCTAACACCTTCCCTTTCTATAACCTACCTCCCGAACCGAGAGCAATCTCGTTAAGGAATTTTTCTGTGCTTTTGTCCTTTCCATTTGGAGAAAATAAAAGACGGTGGCGACTCTTGCTTCCGCGACATTTCGCGAACCAGCGTTAAACAGTCAGTTCCAGATCCACCGATCACAGAACTGGCGACTCTGCTGGGGATATCTTATAAAGTGGGGTGTACCTTAGGGCTAGGTCATAACTGTGTTTTCACTTGTATTGATTTGCTTGCTTTACTATTGTGGGTTGCATCGGAGATACATAGATCCTAACCCGGATATGGGGATACCCTGTTTAGGTAGCATAAGATGTGAGGGACCTGTCCGGCGTAGACCGACACAGGTGAAGCAGTGGCTACGTTGGTGTGGCACCTTAGTCTGTACCGATATCCCTTGTGTTGCAACGAGGAGAATATGGGTCTTCTAAGGAGTCATTAAGCACCAACAACCTTAGAACCTTAATTGACACAACTTGGCCTTTAGAATTGTAGCAGTATGCTACGCCCATTGAGGCTAAACTCTCGTGATGGTTCTGGCCGCAAGAAAAGATTGCGATGCTGGAGTTATGACCGATGGAGGGTAGTCAATGATATTGGGATCCTCTAAGAACCCGGTTACTTTGATAGGACAGGTATGAACCAACAAACTGAAAGAGGGTAATACCTAGACCTCATGCTGGCCTGAATCCTAAGGGCTCTTTTGGGTGACTTGTGTGCCTTCGTACTTGACTATCTGCGTGCTTGTTACCTGACACTTGTTTCTTGCAGGTCTTGTTTATAGTCCTTAATTGGGGCTCATAACAGGGTACTAAGTTTCTTGCAGGTCTTGTTTATAGTCCTTAATTGGGACTCATAACAAAGTATACTGAATTTCTTGCAGGGTCTGTTTATAGTCCTTAATTGGGACTCATAGCAGGGTTTACCTACATCACTCCATGCATAGCATGACATCATACCATTGCATACATCCTAACCCATTTCAAGGATCTCAAGGGCTTGTGATGCAGGTCATGATAAACCAATTACCCAGCAAGGGGCAAAGGGGATTTATTTTCCTCTAGCCAAGGGTGTCAGGGGCTATGACCCACTGGATATGGTGAGCCTTTGACCCTTGAAGAAGGACTCTCAACAACATGAAGTTCCTTCAATCAAGTTACCGGTTCTCAACTCTAACAATTTCTCTGTTTATCCCGCGAGGTCCTTGAAAACATTACATGCATGTCATACATCTCATTGCATTGCAGGTATCCCTTTGACAGGTTGCTTACCCTTCTCCGCTGTTTATTTCAGCCGCTCGTCATGAATCCTGAATCATCAGCCGAGCAGACTATCAAGGATCTCCAGGCTCAGAACGCCCAGTTCCAAGAGCTGATCATGAATTTGACTCAGGGGCAACAAGATCTGAAAGCTCTGCTCTTGAAGAAGGACAAGAAGAAGAAGAGGACTGTTCTGTTCAGCCCTAGACGCAGATCTGGGAATACACCGCAAATTGAAACTGAGAGGACAACCCCATCTGTGGGAAAAAGCAGTCATCAAGAGGAAAGGGTGCCCAGTCCAGAGGTCTCTGACAATGAAACAGATTTCGACGACGAACAGTACCCTCCGGTTGAGGACAAGTACAAACAACTGGAGGACAGGTTGAAGGCTATGGAGGTGCAACAGGCACCTGGGCTGGATCTGGGAGATTTGGGTTTGTCAACTGGTGTGGTTATCCCTCGGAAGTTCAAAGCACCATCCTTCACTAAGTATGACGGGGCGTCTTGCCCCAAGCTGCATCTAAGGTCCTATGTTCGGAAGATTCAGCCATATACGGTGGACAAGAATTTATGGATCCACTTCTTCCAGGAGAGTCTTTCAGGGACTCATCTCGAATGGTTCTATCAGCTGGATGGGACCAAAGTTCGTAACTGGGAGGAGTTGGCTACTGCTTTCTATAAGCAGTATCAATATAATGCCGACCTTGCTCCTACGCGTACCCAACTCCAGGGTATGTCGTTAGGGTCAAGTGAAGGTTTTAAAGAATATGCGCAGAAATGGAGGGATCTTGCTGGAAGGGTACAACCACCTCTGACCGACCGCGAGCTCGTCGATATGTTCTTGGGGACCCTGTCTGGTCCGTTCTACAACCACCTAATTGGGAATTCCTCTGCTGGATTCACAGATCTTATCTTGACTGGGGAGCGAATAGAAGCTGGTATCCGGTCTGGGAAAATTCAAGAGGCTGCACCTTCTGATAAAAAGCCTCATCATGGAAAGAAAGAATCCAATGCTGTGCATGGTAAAAAGAGCCGTCATGAGGTAGGGGCCATCCAGATCTCCAATCCCGGACCTGCTCAACAAGGACAGGGGCAACAGCGAAAGGAGAAACGACAGTATACCAAACTCAACATGTCGCTGGATCAAGCACTGCAACAACTGTTGAAGACAGGGCTGATCACCTTACGGGCTCCTCTTCGGAATCCGAACACTTCTGCTCCCAATTATCATCCCAATGATAGGTGCGCATATCATTCTGATAGCCCGGGGCATACTACAGACAACTGCTGGCCTCTCAAGAACAAGATCCAAGATATGATCGACGCCGGGGAGATTCAGTTTGAAGTGTCTGAGACTCCGAACATAATCACTGCTCCGTTGCCCAATCATTGAAGACCTTTTGTTTGTTTGAATTTTTGAGTTGTATTTTTCTTTGCTTATACAAACAATTAATGTCATAGCAAACTCTTTTATTCTATCAATGCATCGCATATGTCTGTTTTGGGGAATTAATACAATTATTTTTGTTATATTCTTTTCATATTTTTTCTGATGTCAACTCTTGGTTAATAATTCTAAGCCTCTTGAGGGAGGATGACGAAAAACGATACCACGATCTTTACAGTATGCTTTTGAACAGACCCCGCTGATGAGGTACAGGCATTGTTTCAATTCCTAAACACTGGAGTTATAAGGATGATAATCCCTCGTCAACCCATCTGAGCCAAAGAAGTAGGAGTTTTATTTTCGAAAATTGAAACCCTTAATCATAACCTGGGGCAGGGTAGTTCTCTCAGTTGATCCGAGTGCATAACGAATGGCGCCAAAGAGATCCTTACGAAAAAGGAAGACAGTGATGGTTCAGAACAATCAAAAGGACAGGCAGTCATTATCAAAAAATTTTCATAAATGAAAAGCCCAAAAAGTCTAAACCTACAAAGGGGACTTATGAAACTGGGGCATCCCGCTGACTGTAATTCCAAAAAAGGAAACTGTTCAGGCAAAAAAGAAAAGGATAACAAAATCAAGAAAGAGGTCTCACAAACCCTCAACCAAAACAAAGATGACTGCCCATTCAAAATAAGTTATCAACATCTGAACCATTATTGGAACATCAAAGCAAAGACTCAAGCAAGGTCTAACGCACGGTCAACTGAGTTTAGGTTTGGAGAACATCACGAAGAGCGGGTGGGTACAAATACTTTGAGCCTTTATCCTTTGTTTCTTAAAACCGTGAACCAGGCCACGTTATAACCCTTAAAAGTCCTAGCTGAAGCATGGGTTAGTTCGAAAGCATACTGTCACGAAAGGTATCCTGACTCCTGAAGGCCTACGGTAAATACGGAGTTTGACATCACGTTTTACAAACATTCACTTGTTTTATGAAAAGATGCATTTTCAAAAATCTTCGAGACAGACATAAGCTTTGCGTTTTTAACATAACTTTGTTTGCATATGACTTTTTGTTTAAACAGCATAAAAATTTGCACGATGAAAGTCTAATGAACAGAAGTACCTCCAATCAAGGGGCAGACATGAGCATTGTCCATTATCTGGGGCAATCCAATCAAGATCCAGAGAATCTCTCAAAAGGCCAAAAAGCCTGGGGCAAATCTCTGCCTAAGTCATTTGGGGCACTCCAGCAACGAATCTTGCACGATCAGACACCTTCTGGCAATATGGCAACACAAGCAGCCAGGGACACCTCCCTGCATTCTAAGAGCGTGAACACAGTCGAAAGATACTACGCGAAATCAAAGACCCACTAGGTCGACGTACCTAGGCAAAAATAAGGGCTTCCCGGCGAACCAAAAGGGTTCGGGCAAAATGAAGGGATGAAATGAGAAAAAATCTGTACACCCGGCAAGTCGAAAACCTGAAAAGGCGGCTTGAGCAAAAATGGGTATCCCGGTGGACTGAAAACCCGAAAGGGCGGTCCAGGCAAAAATTAGGGATTAAAGCGTACGATTATGTCCCGTTGTCCTGCTACCGGTCTACCAGAAGAAGGTTTGTCCGCCAACAACTATCAGCACCCCACAAGAAACAGGGGCAATGAAGAGTGGTCTAAGCAATCTGGTCGTTCTGTCCTCCAGGGTATCAAGGTAGGTTCCATTGAAAGACCTAACCAATACAGTTCAATGCTTCCCCAGGAGAGTCCAATCGAGTCTCCCCAGGAAAGTTGGAATCATCTCCCCAAGCAGTAAGCTTATCCCCAGTAAGTTACAGAAGCTTACCCCTCTCAAGGCACGAACGCGTCGCCCGGCTTGATTTAAAGAGTTATTTCCTTAACAGGATATAACTGGGTTATCCTCAGCCAAAAGCCACGGAAAGAGCGTCGTCGACAAAGCCTTCTTATCCCCAGCGAAGTCCATTCATACTTCCAATACAGCAAGAATCTTCCATTTGCCAAGATTGTTCCGCAACGGAGTTATCTTCTCCTACCAGTATACTTGCAATTATCATCCCCAGCGGAGGCAAAGACCTATTCTTCAACATCAGCCCAGGATACGACTTCCCGGCACCCGTCAAGGATTTATTTTCTTAGACAAACATACATTCATAAAACGTCACATACATCATTATAGCATACATATGCATCATATTACACGAATCTCATTGATTTTGAAGACATATAGTTCATGCATCATGATTTGGCATACAATTATGTTCTACCTTTTCAGGAAAAAGATCAATACAAAAATGACTACTATCAAACTATCGCAATTCATTCTTGATATAGTTTCAGATGTAAACCAGATATGGTGACGTTCTGATGCTGCTTCCAGATTCCCTTCTTGATATAGTTTCAGATATGATCCAGATATGGTGACGTTCTGATACTGCTTCCAGATTCCCTTCTAGATATAGTTTCAGATATGATCCAGAGATGGTGACGTTCTGATGCTGCTTCCAGATTTCCTTCTAGATATAGTTTCAGATATGATCCAGATATAGTGACGTTCTGATGCTGCTTCCAGATTCCCTTCTTGATATAGTTTCAGATATGATCCAGATATGGTGACGTTCTGATACTGCTTCCAGATTCCCTTCTAGATATAGTTTCAGATATGATCCAGAGATGGTGACGTTCTGATGCTGCTTCCAGATTTCCTTCTAGATATAGTTTCAGATATGATCCAGATATGGTGACGTTCTGATGCTGCTTCCAGATTTCCTTCCAGATATAGTTTCAGATGTAAACCAGATATGGTGACGTTCTGATACTGCTTCTAGAAGTCCTTTTTAGATGTTTCCCTCTCCGACGATGAGTGTGAGGTGATATTCTCCTATGGTTCCCTCTCCGACGGTGTGTGAGGTAGTAATCCCTTTTTCAGATGTTTCCCTCTCCGACGATGAGTGTGAGGTGATATTCTCCTATGGTTCCCTCTCCGACGGTGTGTGAGGTAGTAATCCCTTTTTCAGATGTTTCCCTCTCCGACGATGAGTGTGAGGTGATATTCTCCTATGGTTCCCTCTCCAACGGTGTGTGAGGCAGTAATCCCTTTTTCAGATGTTTCCCTCTCCGACGATGAGTGTGAGGTGATAGTCTCCTATGGTCCCCTCTCCGACGATGAGTGTGAGGTGGTAATTCCTTTTTTAGATGTTTCCCTCTCCGACGATGAGTGTGAGGTGATAGTCTCTTATGGCCTCCTCTCCGACGATGAGTGTGAGGTGATCATTCCTTTCGGATTTTAATTGCCTATGGTTCTCTGCCCAATACTGCGAAGATGGTAATTCCCGCCAAGATTTTTCTCAACGAGTGTTGTTGAAGTTAAAATCACCCAAGGTTCTCTTACCATTCATGCTAAGGCAGTAACCATACCTGGTTCATTCATCATCTTTTGAAGCTCCAGACTCAGCTCCTGTAACCAGTCAGGACATATCTATACCAAGCATCTAAAATCAGCTCCTGCAACGTGTCAGGTATTCATTTGTTCTTTTGCAGGTATGCAGGTTCTAGCTAAAGAATCTCCTACGCGATCAACATCCAGATGGCATCTATAAGCCCATCACCCTATCCAGCAATATCTAAATGGCATCTATAAGCCCATTCCCATCACACTGCTACTATGTGAGCGCAAATTTCTGGGCACTCTAGTGTCCAATCATCTTTTACCCTCGGATTACGAAAGGCACGCCAGCCATTCTGCATCCTCAGGTCTAAGAAGATTGAACAGGGGCAACTGTTGTACCCCAAAATTTGCCCTCCCATATTCTCCAAGATTTGTCAAGTCAAGGTCACAAAATCCCCCAAGGGTTATGCAGTTCAACTGTCTCCTATACAGTCAAAACTAGGGTTTGTGTTCTGATCAAAGAAAGGAAGTTTTCAAGGACCCAATCAAGTCTCATATGCCTACAAAGATGGTCAAGTATCTTCATATCAAGTTTCAAGGCATTCAGCTCAAAATTGCACAGTCAAAACCCTAGATTGCACTACAGTCAACTGTAGGGGCAAAATGGTCATTTGACAGTCAAAAGTTCAAATTTTTGGGTCAACATATCATTTTGAAGCCACAAACATCATTTGATCAATGCTTGATCATGATTCTCAAAATTTGGCTCAGAAATCATCAAAGATACAAAAGTTACTATATTTGGACAGTTGAAAAAGTCAACTGAAATTGACCAGGGCATAACTTTCACATGGATTATCAGAAAAATTCCATCCAAAGCTCATTTTGAGGAGAAAGACATTTCCTACAATTCATCTTCATATTCCAAGTCCAAGAAATGCTCTCACAAAAAGTTATCAATTTCAACATTATAGGTCATTTTCAAAAGTCAACAAAAAGGGACTTTAAGTCAAAGGCCATAACTTGAGATTGGTGAATCAAAATGACATGGGACCAAAGGCATTGGTTAGAGGACTCAAAGACCTTTCCAAAATGTCCAAGAACATGTGAAAAGCTTAAAAATTGAGCATGTTATGCCTTGTGGAAGTTGGGAAATATTTGGGAATTTTGAAAAGTCAACAATGGTTCAAATGACCTAAATTGGCTAATGGGCCCATTTTTCTTCCATGATTCATCATTCCAAGCCTATGCACGACCATTAGGCCCAAAGGGAAGTATTTTCTCATTTTTTAATTATTTATTTGAATTTATATTAATATTAATTCATTTAAATTATTTAAATACATGAAAAATATAAAGCTTGACCTAAAAAATCTTTTTATGCACATTCTAGACTCAAGATTTCGTGCACATCCCAATATGGCAAGATTTGGTTGATTTGAGCATGATTGAACAAAAATGCACATGGAAAAGATATGAAAAAATCTTGAAAAATCAATTTGTAAAAACCATCGAATGAAAGAGATTTGATTGATATTTTTAACCTAATAGCTTTGCTACATATTCAGGATGATAACCTTAATGCCATTACACAAGAAGCTGCGCTACAGAACCTATTGCAAACTTGAGAAATTTTCCATAAACTCAAAAACTGAAAAGCACCCTAGAGGTCGATTCAAGCTTCCATTCCTTTTCCAATAGCTTCTTTGGCAGTCCTTGAACGTATTCCAATCCAGAATATCCACTCAAACGTCAAGAATTGGTATCTATGATTCAAACTGTAAAGAGAAAAATACAAAATCGTGCATCATAATTTAAGCATCCTTTGCACTTTTTGTTTGTTGATCCATGTTTGTTATGAAATTCTGAGACTAACCATCATATTTAATTGAGTTTTCGTGCGCCATATACAGATTTGCCATTATTATGTTCTAGGGTTTTTACGAGCTTTGATTTGGGCATTTCATAATGCTGTAAAATTGAGACTCATCAATACCATGATCAAAACCAGCGCGATTGGACGATCAATATACAACCCTCGCGCCTAATTTATATGCAATGAGGGGCTATTCGCTATTATTGGATTAGGCTTGTTTTGAGGGGGTTCAAAACCCCCGTTAAACGTTTTCTATTTTTTCAGGGAAACAAAGCAATGAAGAAGAAGAAGCCGTGTCAACACGTGATAGGCGCATTTCAAATTTGCGCGCGTTCCAAGCACTAACTCCCACTTTCTCTTTTATTAACTGTCGTTTGTTATATATTAAATATGATTCACATGGCTCAGTGGCAGGTACCTATTCATGCAACCTCCAAGACCTGGGTTCGAATCCCAGGTCTGTGCAATTTCAATACTATTTTTCCTTAACTAATCCCATGCAGCACAAGCGTCACAGTATACCATACGTCCTCCAAATTCAACGTGACATGTCCCTATCAAGATCAAAGCAAGGGCATGGATTCAAGGAACACCCTGCGCCTGGTCAAATGCTTCACACATGATCCAGAAAAGTCAACGAACTCAAAGATAAATGGGCCAGATTGCTAGGCCTGTACCTCACAATTGGGATTTCCACCCCCACCCTGGTTTGCAAATTTTTTATTTTTTATTATTTTTCTCATATCTTTTTTTTTAATTATTATCTTTATTTGTTTTATTGTTTTAATTTAATTATTATTTTCTTACAAAACATAAAAAATACAAAAAAATCAAAATATAATATTTGTTTTATCTTAATTATTTTTCATAAAAATTTGCATGTTAATTAGTTGATTTAAATTAGGATTTATTGATTCTTTTCATAATAAAAACAAAAATATGTAGAAATAGGTTTAATTGTTAATTTGATTCCTTTTAAATTTTCCTTTTTTTATCACAATATTATTTATTTATTTATTTTATTTTTATAATTAATTGTATATAAATTAACTTAGGTTTAAATTAGTTAAAAACTTCAATATTTTCTTAATAAACTTAAAAAACATTAGAATTAGGGTTTACATCCAATTTTTTTTAGTTTTAATTAATTCTTTTGCTTTTAAATCTTAAAAAACACAAAAATACCAAAAAAATTTAATTTTCATTTTTTATTTTAATTCCTTATTAATTCTTTGCAAAAGGGTTCAACGCCCATTGTTTTAATCATTTAATTTCGCACATTTATTTTATTGCTTATTATAATTGTGTAATTCTCCCAAAGCGTTGTAACTTTAATTTTTTTCGCATTTTACTTTGCTTTATTTATTTTTCGTCAAATCGGGTCCGGTTTAATTTTGGCGATGTGGACCCGCGCCCTTTGTAATAGTTTAGATTTATTTTCCCGCAAATATAAACTGTTAAATAAGCATGCAAGAATGAATGACTTAATTAAAATCAAGCGTAGATCACAACGAACTTGACAAAAGACAAATGCAAATGAAAATAACACACAATTCGCACACACCACCCCTAGGGTACGCCTCACTGTTGCCTTTCGAAAGGTGATCGTCGAGTAGAGGACGTCTTAGTAAGTCCTCATGATCCGGGAACCTGGCATGAGGGTAGCTTCTAAGGTGTCTTCCTATTGCTCTGGTGATCACCATGTCCCGAACCTTCGAATTGACCCGAACACCTCCAACGGTGGTGCTACCTACCTCTCAATGATGGGATGGCACTACTTTTAAAGGACATTTACACAGACGAATTCCTTAGGGTAGGTAGGTTCTCAAGGATACTTGCTCTAATCTCAAAAACAAATTCAAAAAGACTTTTCACCCCAACACATTTTCAAAAGCTTTCAAAGCAAACTTTTCAAACACTCTGACGTACGAGTCGAACTGAAATTTTTCAAAGAAACTTTTTTAACCCACATTGAAAAGCAAACAAACAATTTTGAAAACACATTGAGCAAGTATCTAAGAGCCCATGGATAACCATGGATAGAAAGGGTGCTAACACCTTCCCTTTCTATAACCTACCTCCCGAACCGAGAGCAATCTCGTTAAGGAATTTTTCTGTGCTTTTGTCCTTTCCATTTGGAGAAAATAAAAGACGGTGGCGACTCTTGCTTCCGCGACATTTCGCGAACCAGCGTTAAACAGTCAGTTCCAGATCCACCGATCACACTAACCTATAACTATTTATCTCAAACAAAAAATCACAAGAAATATCATGGTTGAAGCAAACTATGTGCCAAAAATAGGTCAAAACATCCAATTGACAACCTAGAGGTCAAACATCATAATAGACTAAGCATATGACTCAATCATGGAATTTACATAAAGGTAAAAGGTACCTAATCATGTTATCATATTAATTAATAAGTCAATTGAACATTAGTCAAGGCATTAAGAATCATACACCAAAGATCAACTCATAACTAGGTAAACAAGTGGACAATTATTCACTTTTGTGTGATCACAAAAGAAAAATCAAGTAAAGGCCTAACAAGACCTCAAAAACTATGGGATTAACACACAAGGCAAGTCATTATGTACATTACCATGTCACAAAAAATCTCTAAGCTATTGCATAAATGCAAGCTTCAAGATCAAACAATTATACAAACATGTGTTTTAACTAGGCATGCATCGAGGCTCCTAAAATTAATTGGGAAATGATTAAATTCTCAACTGAAAAAAACCAAATTGGTATATAAACCATGGACACATAAACCTCTGACCACAGAAAAAATATTGGTTCAAAATAGTGAGTAATCATCATCAAACACAAGCTTTGATCAAAACATATGTTAAATAGGATACCTTCACAAAAAGAACTTAAAAGAAAATAAAAATCAAATTTCAAAAATAGAGAAAATCATCTAAAAATCCCTAAGGCATGAAAGAATCAGAATCATATTTTTATAGATTTTTTTAAAACAAGAAATGGTCAAAAATTGCATCAAAAACTTGCAAGATATCATGTGAACACCATTTATAAACATATTGACAAGAAATAATTAAAAGGAAATGAGAATCAATTATAAAAAATCCACAAAAATCATGAAAAATTTCTAAGATACTAAAGAGTCCAAAATATTATTTTTCAGGTTTTTTTATATGATCAAAAGATCAAATTTCAAGTCAAAATTGAACATGTATCACAAATTATGAGCATACTAAAGTGGGGGTGTATTAGTGAATCTAAAAAATGAACTACAACAAGCTCAATGGCACTCAGGCCCACTAAGAGCAGGGGTGGGAACAAAAATTCGCTAAGCCTGGCCCAATTGTCCAAACAAAAATCATTTTTCCAGATTATTATTATTAATGTTTATTTAAGTTTAATCAGAGTGTGACACAATAAGTTATGTGAACTTGAATCAGTTGGTCTGGTTTAACTTAAGTTACTACCATACAAAAGAAGATATTCTCAGCCAATCAGGGATCACTATTAATATTATCAATTATCCAAAATAAATAAATAATCAAGGAAAATCAATCTAAGATGATTGGATAATCGGAAAATGCATGACCAGTAAATGCTTAGCACGCCTAGGGCAAAGGAAATGAGTTGGACGAGAGTGACGCCAGAGCTGTCCTCTGGTCATCTTCTCCGGCGAATTCTCCGTCGAATTTGGTCGAAACTTCATGAAAATATAATAAAATAACATGAATCGATTCGTCTCATCGCCTACAAATCAAATATGATACTCATTTTCATCGAATCATGCTAAAAGAATTAGAATAGTTAAAATAGAAGCAAGATCTAAAACGTATAACTTGGCGCATTAAAAATTACATAAAAATTTTGCTCTAGCTCCAGCCTCTGCTTGTGCAGAGCTCACATATGCAATTCCTAGTTTTATCATGGTGGAACTAACATGCTGAGAGAGTTCTTTAAGGGAGCCTACCTGAACGCGGATTGAAACTCGTGTACTTCCAAGATAACTCAATCGCTGCTCCTTAAATATTGATGAAGATGAGGATGTGCGTGCAATGCTTCGAAATACTGAGAAATAAACTCAGTTAGTCACTTGGATCTTGAAGAGAATTAAAAATGGAAGATGATCCAAGCTTAGCTTCTTTTGAGGATCAATGGAGATTCAAGATCTTCTTCTCCTTGTGAAGAAGAAGGAGAAAAACTGAGAAAATAGCATGATCTTCTTGGAGACTTCAGAGAAAGATTTTAAAAAATGATGAATGATAGAGAGAGAGAGAAAGAGAGAGAGAGAGTGATAGAATTATGAATTTTGTTAGCATTTCGTTGTAACTGCCTTCTAACCGAATGGTGGTGATTAATTCATATACAAGAAGCTATGTGCGTGTGATTCAATCTCCTTACTTTTTGTTGAGTTTTTTGATCAGAATCGTGAAGAGAGTGAAGTCACCAATTTGATGTGTTGTTGTTGTTGTATTTAGCTGAGATCACATGTGATAGGGAGTATAGTAACATGTGTGCGCCCCTTAAGAAACAAGCATTTGAAAAGCATCTTCTGTGTGGAGCAAAAAAAATCCATCATGCATGTATGTAGTATTTTCCTGTCTAAATGAAGTAACATGATGGTGATGCGCGTACAAAAGGTTCATGATGCTCAACCATACCAAAAAGTGCCTTAGCAATACAAATTCTGACCAAATAATGACATGGTTGTGCAACTTATTGCAAATATTAATATCTTGAGCTATGATGCTCCTCGTGCTACCAAACTTGGATCAAAAGAGAGAGTATATGGAGGTGCACATCATTGATGTTGAATCTTTCTTGAAACAAAACCTACAACCTTGTGCAATAAGGCCTCGAAGATCAATCCTCCCTTCTAAATTCTAACTTAGAAAAATTTCTAAGTTACTTATCATTTTAACAATTTCAGATTCATGACTTCTAGGGCCTCCAACTTATTACTAAATGGTCCAAAAGTTGACTTCTTGGGATCATGATCAAGATTGCATTTTATAGAACAATGTTGATGTTGGCCATCGGTTGAGAAATTTCTTACAAGCTCATAGAAATAGGTCTTAAAGTCGTGACACCAAAAGCTAGCTCGGGTACTTAGAAAAAATTCCATTAACAAGTCATCTTGTCTATGTTGACACATCCACTTTGACACTATATAAGTCTTGATCCATGGCTCAAATGCATTTTATTTCTCCTACAAAGATGTAAAATGTAGTGAGATAGATAACTTTACAGTTGAACACATCTTGAAATAACACTTAGAATCACACATGAAACACATTCAAAGTTAACTACTTGACCACATAAAAAATCATTCAAAATTTCACTAAGTGTCACATTCAATTTCTTATGAACAATCCTCTTTCAAACCTCATAACTCAAAATCTAAGCACTTTTGGGAGATAAGTCCTCAAGGACAAAAATGGAGTACGAAATTTCCTCTTTAAAATGAGCATGAATTTGCAAACTTTTGACCATGGATGAGTGAGATAGAGAGTTGATAACATGGCTTGATGAACATAAAAATTCTCAAAAATCTTAGAAATTTTTTCTAAGTCCAAGATTACTTCAAATGCAAGAAATCTCATTTTTGACCAATTCTTTCGAATCTTCTCAACAAATGATCACATTTTCTCTCATTTTGAATTTTGACAATAATTTTGACCAGAAACCTCATTGGGTAAACCTTTGAATTTTGGGTTGAGTTTTACTTGTACACACTCAAATCTTCTCTTATTCAATCATTCGTGACCATCTAATGAATGTGAAGATTAATAGACCACATGTGGATGCTTCAAGACCAATAGAAGACCATGGAACCATTTTAAGCTCAAAGATTCAGTCATAACATGCAAGTGATCAAAAACCCTAATTAGTAGCCACAATGTAGGAGAAATTGATCAGGGCTCCAAACCTTAATTCAAATAAAGTATCTTGATAAATCTCTTGAACCAACGAGTCTCATGCATAGGGAGCATACTTGTGATGATGAGACTTCAGATATTCAACCCTTGTAGGTAAAATTTCTTCACTTGAGTAGTATATACTCACCCAACCAAAACCCTTGATCCCATATCATTGAGTTAATGCAATGCAAATGATGATGAAGCATAATCTATTTTGTTTGTAAGTAAGAGGGCAAATTTTAGTATGCAACAACTACCCCTATTAAATCTTCTTTAACTAGACGGTGATATTGGCGAATGCCTTTCGAACAATCAAGGTGGAAGAGGATTGAATATTTAATAGAACCTAAAATTTGTGCTCTGAAGCCAGTCGAGTGTTATCATATTTTTGGGTCTTATCTGTATTTCCTTTTTTGCTTTTGAAAGGTGGTTATCAGGAGATGTGTGTCGGGTCAGGGTTAAACTCGCACCAGAATAAGGACCAAGCTTACGCTCTCGACCTGAATTGGACGTACACATAGTTGACTTGACAAAGAACACTTGAATCAAAGGAGAACTCAAATGTACATGCCCGATAAAGATGTTGGACACATACAAAGATATCGAAGATATGTGTTCAGTGAGAATGTTGAACACACCTCAAGACATCAATGATATATTTTCGATAAAGATATTGAACATACATTGAGAAGAGACTGACTAAAACAGACTTCAACAAGGAAAGACGTACCTTCCTAACCAAGGGTGAGAAACAACTGGATTTTGAGGAGGTACTACAAGATACTATCAAGGAAAGGAGATGATCAAAACATAACCTAACCAGAGGCCTTAGCTAAGCTAACATGAGGTAAACACGATCCAAACAGATAAACCATAGAAAAGGAAATGATCAAAACAAAATCTAAATAAGGAAAAGAGATGATCAAAATATAACCTAACCAGGAATGTTAGCTAAGCTAACGGAAGGTAAATTCAATCCAAACAGATAAACCAGAGAAAAGGAACTGATCAAAATAGAACCTAAACAAGGAAAGGAGATGATCAAAACATAACATAATAGGAGGCATTAGCTAAGCTAACGGATGGTAAACCCAATCCAAACGAATAAACCAGAAAGAAGGAACTGATCAAAACAGGACCTAAACAAGGGAAGGAAATGATCAAAACATAAAATAACTGGAAATGTTAGCTAAGCTAACAGAAGGTGAACCCGATCCAAGCGGATAAACTAGAGAGAAGGAACTGATCAAAACATAACCTAAACAAGGAAAGGAGATTATCAAAAACATAACCTAACCGGAGGCGTTAGCTAAGCTAACATATGGTAAACCCGATCCAAACGGATAAACCAGAAAGAAGGAACTGATCAAAACAGGACCTAAACAAGGGAAGGAAATGATAAAAATATAACCTAACCATAAATGTTAGCTAAGCTAACTGAAGGTAAACTCGATACAAGCGGATAAACCAGAGAGAAGGAACTGATTAAAATAGAACCTAATTCAAAATGTTGAATATATGGAAAAGAGACCGACCAAAGAAGACTCTAGTCAAGATACAACAATCAAAGGAGGACCCACCGATGAAAATAAGACTAGCCAAAGATATACTTTTAGAGAGAGAACACTGACCAAAGGCGGACTTTCTAGGGATACAACATCATAAATTCCGCTGGGGAAATTGGACGAGAATTTTGACCAAAGTAAATTCAAAGAGAACGCCAAATCAAAGGCGAACTTTACAGGAGAAAGAGACCAGCTGAGCGATACTCTGACAAGTGTTGCCAAAACATATTGGACTTTTAAGGGGTTGCAAGTTGTAATACGGTGGGAGAACTGACTTTTTTGGTTTATCGCAAATGTTGCGGTTAGCAAGAGTTGCCACTGACTTTTATTTTATCCAATATTTAAGAAAGGTGAAAAGAACAGGAATAACCTTTGATATATTTTGAGTTCAGGGGGTAAGTTATGAAAAGGGAAGGTGTTAACACCCTTTTCATCCGTAGTTATCTACGGGCTCTTGATTGCTTGCTCACATTTGAAAAACTTGCTTTGTGTGTGTGATTTATTTGTAAAATATTTTGAAATGCCAATGTAAGGCTAACTTTATAATAATTCTTGTATCAGTCCTCAAGAATGTATACAAAGTATTTTTGAATATATTTATTTTTAAAGTGATGTGTAAAAATGTATTTGTTTGTGAAAAAGGTTGTGAGCAAGCATTCAAGAGTTATTACCCACTAAAGTCTTTCTTGTTATTTTCCTTCCCCTTTGGAGATAGTATTATCCATACCATTAGCTAACAGGTAATCCCATCTATTTGATGTGAAGGGATAGGCGTAGGGTCATTGTATGATCATCAAAGGCAACATGTAAGGATACTCTAGCGGTTGTATCAAAGGGACTATCATCATTTTTCTCGTAGGGTCATCGAAGGACTAGATCATTTTGTAGGAAACTCGAAGTCATTGAGGGATTATGATCTTTATTTGAAAGGGACTATGATGATATTGTACATCACGGGTCTTTTGCTAAAGTATTCCTACTTTCGAGGGACATGACCAAAGTTCGTAAGCCAACAAGAGAGGTTACCCTAGAGGTGCAAGTGTGCAAAGTGTTTGTTTTCAATTATCTTATCTTGAAAATTAGGGTTATCTATATTGCTTTTAGTCTTGCCATATAAACCCAAATTAGTAACAGTTAAAAATATAATATGCGGAATTTAAAGTGCGGAAAATTCAACCTAAGCTATTACATCCTGTGAGCAGTTACATAATTAGAAAAAAATATGGGAATATAAATCTAAGCTATTACATTTAAGAGTGCAACCTATACAGTTTTTCTAGGAATTTAAATAGCGAAAATAAATAAGAAAAATGTTAAAAAATTCTATGTGTTAGAAAAGATATTTTTGGTGTTTTTGTAGAAAATGATTTAGGGTTAGGGATGATAATTAAAACCTAATAACTAATTAATTAAGTTGAAAAAAACTAAAACCCTAATTAGAAACCCTAATGTCTAGTTAGTTTTAATTAAAAAAGGTATAATTAATTATGGAAAATTATTTAGCCTAAAACCATAAAACTAATTAGATGATGATTAATGGTTAATTGAAAAAGGAATTAATTAATGGAAATATAAGAAAGGAAAAGGGTTAGAAAAAAGTATTAAAAGAAATTGCATGGGGGTGGGAGTTTAACCCACACCCTTGAAGTCACCAGTGAGCATTCTTTCCACCTGGCTAGCGCTTCGTTTATGTTTGAGAATAGGAACCAACCAATTTGGTGTTAACCTGCGTGTTATTCTGAAAAACAAAATAAATTGACAAAATCTGGGATCAAACTCACGCCTTTTACAATAGCGGTCATCACTCTTACCACTTGGCCAATTATGTTACGTGTTCATATAATCATCATCATTCAATATAATATAAATTGAAATAAAGAAATCAAATTAAAATAAAATCAGAAAATGCACGTTGTGGCGGGGTCAGGTTTTTTTTGAATCAGCCAATTGTGTGGTGCCACGCCTAGGTCGCCTGAGTCAGGAGCGTCAAACCACCATGGAGGGTGGTTAACTTTATCTTCTCCAGTGAGCAGATTTGAGAACCTGCAAATCATGCAAAATCAAAACATAAGATGAACCATACCCCCCTAATTTTGACCTTGTGAATCCAATGGTGGCATTGGTTTGACCTAAAAGTGTCTGTAGAGTGAGTTTCGAAGAAAATGTTTCAAACTGCCCTAACAATGGAAGATCTCCATTCCTGTGTTAAACCTCACAATTAATGGATCAAAACACTTCCAAACATCATCATGAACTCATATGTATGCATAAAATCATTCCACAATGCGTATATTAAAAGTTTGAAATTAAAGAAAGTTACCAAACCGGTGCAGTTGAGGCAAAGAGTTCTGGCGTGCTTCAAGCTTCAGAAATGATTGGGATGAACTCTTGGGAACTTCAGGAGGCTAGTGTGATACTTGAATTCGACTAAGAATGGCTGGAGATAAGGGTTTGAGTTTTCTCTAGTTCTTGAAAAATTTGAGATTTTTAGGGTTTATTCTTGAGGCAGCATGCATGTTTTTTGATGTCTGAAGGTGTCATGTATTTATAGAGGAGAAGATTAGGTCAAGTGGTGGGCTTGGACATCTCATGAAATTATATCTTTGATTTTGTTTGAAAATAAGTTGAAATCTTCCAAAACCAATGAAGATTTGTTTCAAATATAGACCAAACTATTTCTTCAGCTTCAAGGTAGATTTTTGGGGATCCAACATGATTAAAAACAAAAGCCACACGCCTTGGTCCAACATCTTGACAATTTATTTGATTTATTTTAAAAATATGTGAATAAAATTAAAATAAATAAAATAAATAATCAAGGCCATGCATGGACATAGAGGTCCTATAACATGTTATAAACATGTTTAAACTTCAAAGGTTAGGCCCATTAGTCCAAAAGTTCAAAATTGATCAATTTAGGTTTCATGCATTTCTAAAACATTTCTCAACTTGCACAACTCATAAATGTCTCAATTTTGGTCATATGAAGATTATCTATGACTTTTTGGAAACCTCAAAGATGTCTCCTACAACTTTCATGTTGGTCATTTTTTCATTTGAAGTTTTTAACTTGATGTAAATTTCTTTGACAAAAGATGTCTTTTTGTTGACTTTTAAAATGACATGTAATGTTTTGGCTCATATCTCTCAAATGAAGCATTTTTGGCCTTGAGTTTAGAGAAACAAAGTTGTATAGAATTTAATTTCCTTCAAGTTAGGCTTTGGTTGAGGAATTTCTTATGATGTATGCAAAAGTTGTGCTTGGTCAAAGTTCAGTTGACTCCTCCTTAAGAAAACCCTAATTTAGTAACTTTTGACTTTTGATGAATCTTGAGTTTTCTTGATGAATCATGATCAACCCTTGATCAAATGATGAATGTGACTTCAAAATATTGATGTTGACCAAAAATCTTGAAATTTGACTGTCAATTGGTCAAAGTTGAATTTTTGTCCAATATAGTTGATTTTCAATCACCTGGCTAATTAACTGAGCAAACTTGTACTGCTGGGCTTTAAATTTGGAATGAGGATACCTTGATACATATGAGAAACCATGAAATCCACTTAAGGCATTAAAAGTCCAATTTCCTTTGAGAAAAGCAAAACTCTAGTTGTAGGTCAATTCCTTAGAAGGAGAGTCCATCTGATCAAACTTTGAGTAGTCTTGAGCAATTGAGACCTTCATGAGCATGAGGGTGTGCTTTGAATTAATTTTTCTCAAAGATGGGAGGGAAATTTTTGGGGTACAACAGCTGCCCCTGTTCAATCTTCTTAAACCTGAAGAGTTAGATTGGCATGCCTGCTTTTCGTGATCTGGAGGTGGAAGAGGATTGAATACTTATAAGTGCCCAGAAATTTTCACTCACAGATGTACGAAGTAACATTGTGGGTTGATTATATCGGGAATGGGCTTAAAGATGCCATTTGGAAAAGGAGACGGAGTGTCGTTGGAGATGGGCTTATAGATGCCGTTTGAAGTAAATGTTGATAGGAGTATCAAAATGAGTCTATGCCCAACTGTATTTGAAAAGTATACTAGAATGAGTCTGTGTCCGATTATATCTAGCAGACGTGCTGGGGAGTGTCAGGATGAATTTTATGTCTCAATTGTATCTGAATGATGTTCTAGAATGAGTCTATGTCTTGACTGTATCTATAAGAGGATCAGAATAAGTCTTCGCCCAACAGTATTTGAACAACGTATTAGAATGAGTCTACGTCCGACTGTATCCAGAAGTGGATCAGAATGAGTCTTTGCTCGAATGTATCTAAAAATGATGTACTGGAATGAGTATCAGAATGAATATATATCTCGATCGTATCTGAACTATATCTAGAAGATGTAATAGAGTGAATCTTCGACTGATTGTATTTGAAAGATGTGTTTATCAGAATGAATCCATGTCTAATTGTATCTGAAAGGTGATAAACTATTGGCAATATCTATCTGTTCGAGAACTAACTTGAAAATACAAAGTTAGTTTTATGCAATATCATGATGCGTGAAATGTACTTTGTAATGATGCTCTAAAAATAAATGAGAATAATATACGTGTTTCGTATGCATATGTTATGATATTTTATAAATGATGTATGGATGCAATATATCGTTGGAGCATATCGGTAGCTTCCTGTAACAACGTCTAGCTGGGGAAAATAAATCCATGACTGTTGCCGGGGATGAAGAAAGTAATTCTTCAATTTTGTTTAGAGTGACTTTATCGGGGATTCCCGCTTTCTATTTGGGGACACACCGCTGGGGATCTTCGACTTTTGCTTGGGGATCAAAGAATTCCAAGAAAGTTGGTCATTTGTCGTTCTTTTATTGAAGGATTTGATTCTTATTTACCTTGACTGAGGATAAAAGAGATAGATATTCTTCTGAAGCATTATCTAACCAGGTTTCAATTATGGGTATCAACTCTGGAGGAAAACGTTGAATGACATCTGGCTGGAGTAGAGAATTCTTATCGGGGAATTTTTCGTATTGGACAAATAAACTCCGTTCGGGAATTAAATCTTGTAGTCTGTGTTAAGGAAATAATCTCTGATTAGGGTCAGAATTTCATAGGCTGCGCTGAGGAAGTTTCCACTATATACTGGGGAAATGATCAAACTTCTTTATCCGCTAGGGGGCCTATTGGAGAAGATGATCATGTCAAGCTATCCATCAGGGATATGGAGGTGAATTGCTGGACGATGCCGCAATTTCTGTCTGAGGGCATATTAGACTTGCTGGGGAATATATCGAGTTTCAATATTCTGCTATCACCCTTATGTCTTCAAGCATCTCATCACTTGCTATTGGAAGAAGATGATTGAATTGATCTGTACCGTTTGAACTTGACGCTAGTAATAAAGCTGGCTGTAAGTAGATGGGTGATCCAACGGGACATAGTCGTACCCTTTAATTCCTAACTTTTGCCTGGACCTCCCTTTTGGGTTTTCAGTCCACCGGGATTTCCTTTTTTCCCATAGCCGCCTTTTCAGGTTTTTGACTCCACCGGGATATATATATATATATATATATATATATATATATATATATATATATATATATATATATCCCTAATTTTTGCCCAAACCCTTTTGGTTCGCCAGGATGCCCTTATTTTTGCATAGGTCTGTCAACCTAGCGGGTCTCTTTTATGCGTAGTATTTTTTAACTACGTCCGTGTTCACAAGATGCGGAAAATCTTCACCATCCATGGTGGTAAGTATCATAGCGCCACCAGAGAATATTTTTTTGATAAAAAATGGCCCTTCGTATATGGGAGTCCATTTCCCTTGGGATCACCTTGTGGTAGGATGATATGCTTTATTACCAAATCACCAGCCTGGTTCGCCTGATGTCTGACTTTTTTGTTAAAAGCCTTGATCATGCGTTTCTGATATATCTGACCATGACAAATAGCCGCAAGCCTTTTTTCATCAATCAAATTAATCTGGTCAAGTCGAATCTGAATCCATTCGTCTTCATCTAAACCCGCGTCTTTCATAATCCTTAGGGAAGGAATATGGACTTCAACATGTAAGACAACCTCTATACCGTAGACGAGGGAGAACGAGGTTGCTCTAGTTGATATACGTACTAAAGTACGGTAACCATGAAGATCAAATGGTAGCATCTCATGTCAATATTTGTATGTCACCGTCATCTTTTGCAAGATCTTCTTGATATTCTTGTTGGCAGCTTCCATTATGCCATTCATCTTTGGTCGGCACGGAGAAGAATTGTGATGCTTAATGTTAAACTGCATGCAGAGTTCCGTAACCATATTATTGTTAAGATTGGTACCATTGTCCGTGATGATCCTTTCAGGGATTCCATACCGACAGATAAGGTTATGCTTAATGAACCGAGCCACAACATTCTTGGTAATGGAAGCAAATGAGGTTTCCTCTACCCACTTCGTGAAGTAATCAATAGAGATAAGGATGAAACAATGCACATTAGAAGCAGTAGGATTAATCTCTCTAATCATATCAATGCCCCACATTGCAAACGACCAAGGAGCAGTCAAGACATTCAAAGGAACCAGAGGCACATGTACTTTGTCAGCATACATATGGCATTTGTGGCAAGTTTTGAAATGATGATGGCAATCGGTTTCCATGGTAGACTAATGATAACCTGCTCTTAGAATCTTCTTAGCCATTGTATGTCCAATGGAGTGAGCACCAAAGACACCTTCGTGCATATGTTCCATACTTTTCTCAGCTTCCTTCTTGTCTACACAACGAAGCAAAGTCGAATCGTGGTTGCGCTTGTACAAGATTTCGTTACTCAGAAAGAACTTGGCAGAGAACCTCCTTAGAAATTTCTTATCATTGATAGATTCTCCTTCAGGATATTTTTGAGTTTCGAGGTATCTTTTTACTTTGTGGTACCAAGGCTTTTCCTCTACTCCATCAGTATCAACTTCGTAGCAATATGCTGGTTCGTCTAGTCTCTTAATAGTAATTCGAGGAGCTTCATTATCCCATCTGACTTTGAACATAGATGACATGGTAGTTAGTGCGTCTGCCAATTGATTCTCTTCTCATGGGACGTGTTCAAAAGTGATTTCTTTGAAGTACAGAATTAATGTCAACACATGCTTTCGATAAGGAATGGGATTTGGATGATTCATGTCCCATTCTCCCTTAATCTGACTGATCACTAGGGTTGAGTTCCCATATACATTCAAGATTTTAATTCTCATATCAATGGCATCTTTGATACCCATGATGCATGCTTCGTACTCGACCATATTGTTGCTACATTTGAAACACAATCTGGCGGTGAAGGGCGTATGGAAAATCTTGGGAGAGACAATCACAACACCAATTCTATTACCAAGCGCGTTAAAATCTCCATCAAAAACCATAGTCCATCGGGATCCCAGTTCAGGTCCTTTATATGGTCCAGGTTCTTCATAATCAGTAACTAACATGATATTCTCATCTAAGGGAACTCGAAATTCATAGACTGATAGTCATCTACAGCTTGATGAGTCAAATGATCTTCCAGTATACTTCCTTTGATTTCCTTCTGAGTAGTGTACTGAGTGTCGTATTCTGTCAAGACCATTTTCCATCATGCTATTCTTCCGGAGAGAGCGGGTTTCTCGAATATGTATTTTATTAGATCCATATTAGAGATCAACAAATTAGTATGAGTCAACATATACTGTCTTATCCGGCGAGCAGCCCATGCCAAAGTGCATCAAGTTTTCTCGAGCAGTGAGTATCTTGTTTCACAGACAATAAAATTTTTGCTAAGGTAGTATATTGCATGCTCTTTTCGACCAGACTCGTCATATTGCCCCAGTACACACCCCATTGAGTTCTCTAATATTGTTAAGTACATGATCAAAGGTATTCCTTCAACCGGTGGCATCGGAGGTTCCTGGATGTATTCCTTGATTTTTTCAAAGGCTATCTGACAATCATCGTTCCACTTCACTACTTAATCTTTCTTCAGTAACTTGAAGATTGGCTCACAAGTAGCGGTCAAAAGGGAAATAAATCTGGCAATATAGTTCAATCGTCCCAAGAAACCTATGACTTCCTTCTTAGTACGGGGAGTTGGAATTTCTTGAATAGCTTTAACCTTGGCAGGATCAACTTCAATACATTTAACACTAGTGAAGAAACCTAGGATTTTATCGGATCTTACCCCAAAGGTGCACTTATGTGGATTCAACCTCAACTTGTACTTCTTCAATCTCTCAAATAGCTTGTGTAGGAAGTCGAGATGCTCTTCTTCAGTCTGAGACCTGACTATCATGTCATCAACGTAAGCCTCTATCTCATGATGGATCATATCATGGAACAAATCTACCATAACACGCTGATATGTTGCCCCGACGTTTTTCAAACCAAAAGGCATAACTTTGTAACAGAAAGTGCCCCACTGTGTGACAAAAGTAGTCTTCTCCATGTCTTTAGGTGCCATTTTAATTTGATTATAACCAGAGAAATCCATCCATGAAGGAAAATACTTTGTGTGAGCGGTGTTGTCAACCAGAACATCAATATGTAGAAGCGGAAAGTCGTATTTTGGGCTTGCCCTATTCATATTCCTGAAGTCTATACACATACGCACCTTACCATCCTTCTTAGGTACCAGCACCACATTTTCAACCCACTGAGGATAGGACGTCATAGCTAAGAAACCTGCAATGAACTGCTTCATGACCTCCACTTTGATCTTTTCAGACAACTTGAGATGTATACAAAGAACCTTCTACTTTATAGGAGGACAGCCTTCTCTCATCGGTAGACGGTGAACCAAATTGTCAGTATCAAGTCCTAACATGTCTTCATAAGACCTAGAAAATATCTCAACATAGTAATGTAATATCTGGGCCAACCTCTTTTTGACATTGTCTTCTAGGTTGACAACTATCTTAATTTCTTTCTTGTCCTCTTCAGTACCCAAGTTCACAACCTCGACTTGCTCTTCATGCAGTTGTATGGCTCTTTCTTCCTGCTCTAACAATCTAGTAATCTCTCCAGGTACTTCACAATCTTCCTCACCTTCGTCCTTGGCTTGGTAGATCGGATTTTCAAAGTCATAATTGGCAATAGCAGAATTGTTATCAATGAGACAGGGTGGATGTGGATCTGCAATTTGTTATGTGGGTGTGTGTAAGAACACATAGCTATTTTGAAAGCAATAAAGTAAAAGAAAAAATAAAGAGCATGGAGTTTGGATGCAAACGTCTAATGATTTATTAAATGAAAATATGCGGATGAAAAATGACAACCCTAACAAATGGGCCATTGTGCCCCGGGTAAGGCACAAGGCTTAAAGTTATTGTCAAAATTACATAACCAAAAAATTTGAAAGCAATAAAACTAAAAATAGCATTTACTCCTGACTAAAGGAGATTGGTATAAAGTCTTCATCCTTCCAATTGTTGAGCCGACTGCCAGTAGTAAGGAAAATCCAACTGTTTATGTCACAGTCACTATCAGCGTCTTCCACAGTGTTGACTTGATTTTTGTGAACTCTATTATTGTTGATGCAGAATGGCGGTCTCCCAGAATTAGCGCGAGCATGAAGAACAACCCTCTGAGCCTCTGAGGTGAAACCAAAACCAAATTTGTCAGACTTGTAAGGAATGCCTGGAAGCTGACCCCAAATAGTGCCAGCACCTTCTTCTACCACAATCTCAGCGTCTTTCAGAGAAGCCATTATTGGTGGAATCCTGGTAAACTTAGGAACAGTAGGAGCAGCTTTAGTAATATGGGTTTTCTGAGGAATAACTTCAAAGGTCTGGCAAGGAGTTTCGAGGAATTCACCATCCATCTCAAGATACCAAAGTGCATAATTCCCTCAATTCTCAATATTTGGAAGTGGTTATGTTTGCCATGGTTTCTCATTATCATCCTCATCAACTTCTATTTACAAGACAAAATTATTTGTGCAAGAAATTTTGTCAAATATGAAAAGGGTTTCTAAGACATTTTATTGATGTAGGAGCTAGGGTTTTGAACTTCAAAAGGTTATATCTTGCTCATCTTTTGGTATTTTTGAGTGATTCAAAATACATGCTCCTCTTTAAAGGGTTATCAACAAATCACTTCAAAATTTTCAAGGAAATTTTATGTGGAAGATGCCTAATGATTGAGAAAGATCACAAGTCCTCTAGATAGGCCATCAGATTCCTTTATGTGACTTTAAAAGATCATAACTTGGTCAATTTTTTTCTCCTTGAGTCCATTATTTTTCCAAAATGATCTTAAGGGTATGAAATTCAACCCTCATTTTATATGCAAAGCTTGAAAATGGATAGAAGATGTCTTAAGAACTCAAAAAATTACAGGTCATCTCATGAATTTTCACCAACTCCACCAAGTCATAACTTTCTCATTTTTTTGGAGATTTTAAATGGTTCAAGTCTCAAAATGTCACTCAAGGGATCTACTTCATGCCATATTTTTTGGTCAAAAGCAAATATAAAATGGAAGGCCATATTTGTATACAAGACACTATAGGTCATTTTTGAAGAAAAACTTAGAATTTTTCTAAGTACAAAAAGCCAGCATCTCTTTCTCAACTCTGACTCATCACAACTTTCAGCTCAAGCATCCATTTGATTTCATTCTTTTCACATTGTAAAGTTTGTGATCTTTTCTTTCCAATGCACCAAGAATCAAATCCTAAGGTTCCCTAAATTGTGCGCACCATGATTTCAAAGTTGGTACCTTGGAACTGAAGTATCTCAAACAATCAGAACGCAATTTCCATAATTTGACTTCTAATCATATGATTTGTGCGTGTTTTCTACTTAAGCATGATTAGCATAAGCGTGTGGATGATTTAGAGTGTCAAAGTGCATGGATGAGTTTTGATGCACATGTGATCAGACTTATTTCATGAAAACAGGTGTGCACGATTTCCCTCCAAATTGCATCATTCACCCCTCCTCTTGATTCCATTCACTTCTCCTATAAATACAGACTCTATCCCACTCATTTTCGCAAGACTAGATAGCCAGAATCACCCTGCCAAACTTTCTCTTGAACCCACTTTTCTGCAACTTCGAATTTGGTTTTACAGCTTTCCTTAATCCATTTTCTTTGTCAATTATTCATCCTTGAATTTCACTGAAGCTAACATAAGAAGAACCAAGTTCTAAGCCTTCCTAAATCGTGTTAGCCAAGTCAAGTTTCGAGCTCTGAATTTGAACTTCAATAAGTAGATTCCTTCACTAATTCTCTCAAACTTTGGTACTGTAATGAAGCTCTCATCATTCTGATTTTAGTCGCAACATCTGCTTTCAACTAGAAGTGAGTTTTGGCCATGAATTCACAAATCCCTTATCAAATCTTTCCTTCCAAAATGACCGAGTTATACCTTATATAAATATTTCGCGAGGGTATCATTGGAATCGTCTTGAAGAGACGAAGCGAATGGTATCGGTCTCGAGTTCTCATTTTTCCATTTTAGAGACCTGCAATTCGTGTGGCTGGAGGTTGAAGATGACCAACGTGTCATCTCTCAACCAATGATATCGTGCCATTTGTTTTTTTTTATTCTGATTTTAATAAATGATTCAGTGTTTTATTCACTAAGGACCATGATATGCACAACGCGTCTGATGTATTGTATTAGCTTACTAACGCATTTTGACTCTCATCCAATAGTCTACATCTTTTTTGGTTTTTATTTTATTTTCTGATTTTATATTTTATTTATTCTAAACTTCAAAAATTCATAAAAAATCATTTTAGCTTAAAAAAATCTAAAACAATTCTTAAAAATACTTTTGATTTTTCTCTTTCTGATTATTATTTTTTCATAATTTTATTTTGTGTTTTGTTATTTTTTTTATATATTTTTTCACTTTATTTGAGTTGTTTTAAATGTTTAAAAATACTTTTTTTTTAAATTTTTAAATTCTGAAAATAATACGGAAGGATCCAATGACCTCTTGACAAATATTTGTGACCTCATTTTGTTTTTATTTCTGAGTTTACTATTTTTCATAAATTTTGGGTTATTTTGCCTATTTCTTTTAATATTAAAAATAGTTTCTAACTTTAAAAAATTACCAAAATTTTTATAAAAATATTTGAGCTCATTTCTAATTTTTCTATGGTCTCATTGAATTTTTCTTGGATGTTTTGAAAATAGTTGCTATTTTTTCATTTTATTTTCATTTAAAAACCATTTAAAAAAATATTTTCTTTATTTTTTAATACAATTTTACTTTTGTATATATTCTGGCTGATCTTGAACTATGAGATTTTGATCATGAGTTTCATTAACATCATTGGATCTTGAGTGTTGAGTCTAACTCCACCAAAATGGATGATTGGTTTTAATGATAGCTTGATTAAATTTTTGGTTCAAATATGGTTTAATTCTTATCCCTTCCCTCTTTATCTTATCCCCTTCTTACTTGTACTACATGTTGTTGGAGAATAATTTACATATCATTTCTCTAAGCATATGGTACATATATTGCTATTGACCCGCCTCAGAATAGGTGCGACGTCTATATAAGTCCAATTACGATTGCTTAACATAGCGCTAAATTTTGTCCCAATTCGAGAAATGATCATTCATGGCCCAAACCTATGTTTGCAAGCCCAAGTATGTTAATTTGAAACCTTCGATCCAATAATCTTGTGATTCATTGTTAGGAGGCTTTGTTTTATCAATCCTCTAATGAATCTTCATAAACTTTCGTCAAAATGAATCACTTAAACATCATTGATCATTTATTGTTGCCTTGAGATTTTGAAATGAATGATATACTTGACAAAAAGAAAATGAAACTTGTTGTTGAGAGGATTTGGTTTTATCAATCCTCTAATGAGTTTCAAATGCAAGTTTTAAGATGATCATTCAACTAACCTCTAATTTCTAACAATTGACTTTATTTTATGCCTTTAAGACATTGGGTTATTTGTTTTCTTTGTGTGCAGGTTATTCTAATTATGTGCTTTGTCTGTGATCGAGAATTCACCTGTATACAAGGGATACTCTGGCTATCTTTTGTGAAAGACCTAATGCAATTGAAGCTTGGTATTCTTAAGAGGTTTATTATCTTTACTTATTTGGTTTCAATCCAAGGGATGGGAAATCTACATTGACTCATTGTGTCAAGTGTTGGCTTCTTGTTGGTTAGGATAGTCCCTTCATCTCCTCCCATCTTCTTTAATTTCAAAAATCTTCTCCCTCCTTTTGAAAACTCTTATTGTTCTTAAACTTGAACTGCTTTCACAATAAACTTGGACTTATGTCCATGCATTTTCAAAAATGTTTTCCTAATCAAATTTTAACCAATTTATTCATACTTGGACATTTTTGTGAGAAGACTAAAAGTCAACCAATCTCATTCAAATTATTTTTCCACTTTGGCTTTTTATATTTAAAATTTTCTCAAAAGATTAGACTCTTGTCAATCCTTGTAGTGACGTAAACCACTATACATCTATGATATGTAGTGAAGTGAGATATTTTCCACTTGGGTGTTGAGTGAGGCTTTCTTGATTTTAAAATCTAATTCATATCCTCCACTTTGATATGATGTAAATTCTCCTTTCTCATAATTGTGGGTAGTAAGTATGCTCTTCCACTCGGATAAGACGATGATGTCCCATCTCTTAAAAATTAACCAACACACTTATGTTTAAATTTTTTTAAAGGTGAGCTACGAGTACCCAGATCCCCTATTGCATGAAAGGTGGTACGTATGTACTAAAGGTTCGCAACCGCAACGGGTGCAAAAACTATAAAAAAATAATATTTCTTTTCTCATCCCCACAATCTATTTTTGTACAACAACTATAGCCAAAATACACAGATTCTCAAAGAGGTTTCTGCAGAGTATCATAGATGTTTAGGGTGCTAATACCTTCCCTTTGCATAACTAATCCCGAACTTAGATTCTCTCCCCCTCTTTTTTAGGTTATTCACTCTTTTCCCATTCCTTTGGAAACAATAAAGCGCGGTGGCGATTTTTATTTGATCTGTGCGAGTCAAGTCAATCTAATGGCTTAGTCTCAACATTTCTACAGCTACAGAAAAAAATGGCGACTCTACTGGGAAAAGATTGACCAAATGCTGGTCCATCCCTAAGTGGCTTGAGCCTATCTTTGTTTATCTGTGTATATGCTTTTGTTTGTTATATATTATGTGTTATATATATGTTTGTCTGGATTTTCCTGGTTTTTATGGTGCTTGTTGATTTCTCATAAGTCCTCTACCTGGACTTGGGCAAACTTAAGATAGGACGGGCGGTATACTCATGTTAACTTTGAGGGAGTAATCCCAAAAAAGGAGGCATGAGATCCCCCACTCAGTGGAGGCCCCTTTAATTGTAGTATCATTTACCGAGTAATCAAGAAGACGTGCTGCTTTTGACCTGGGAGCCTGCTGAAACTGAGGACCGTAGAACCTTTAACTCATCTTGGCCTTTTAGGTGTAGTGCGAAAGCTATGACGGAGTAATCCAGAAATGGTTGTGACGCGATACTACACTAGGATGAGTTTTTCTTGAGAATATTACTAATTACCGAGTCAATCGGGACGTTGGTAATATCCGAAGGAAGGATGTAGACTCCGAGAACCTCTTAGAACCTTGTTCGACAGGTGATAAACTATTAGACCATACCTTGTGGATAGTACCTTTGACTCCATGCTCGTGACATCGAACCTATGACCCCCCCCCCCCCCCCCCCATGTTTGTGATCTTGTATGTGATTGTTGCATCATGCACCCATGAGCATCTTTTAAAAACATTATGGTTCAAGGGACTTAAAGTTGACTCTTTGTGAATATCTCAGGTACTTTGACCATGGATTCTGGAAAAAGAAAAAATTGCAAGTACAGTTTCAAGAATCCCAAGACAAATGATTTGATGAGTCTGATTCCCGAGATTTAGAGTTTCTCAGATTTTTGGAAGAAGTATGGATCCATCATGTCTCTCATGAAGCTCAGGATGAAGGAGGGTATTCTCTCGACTTTGTTCCAGTTTTATGATCCAATGTATCGATGTTTCACTTTCCCTGACTATCAGTTGATGCCTACATTAGAGGAGTATTCTTATCTACTAGATTTACCTATTACCGATCGTGTTCCTTTCACTGGTTTGGAGGGGGAGCCAAAATCTCATGAGATTGTTGCTTTGATTCATTTGGGGAAGTTTGAGGTTGAAGCCCACATGACTACCAAAGGAGGAATTAGAGGATTACCCGCTCATTTTTTATTGGAGAAATCTTGCTACTTTGCTAGGATGAAGAGTACAGTTGCTTTTGAGGCCATATTTGATCTACTTGCTTATGGGTTGTTCTTATTTTCAGACGTCGACAACTTCGTGGACGTCAATGCCATCAGGATCTTTTTGATAGGAAATCCAGTTCCTACATTATTAGGTGATTCTTATTAATCTATTCATATTCGAGATTCTTATCATGGAGGGATGATCATATGATGCACGCCTTTGTTGTATCAATTGTTTATTTCTCACTTGCCCCGGTCTGATGCTTTCTGGGATGTTAGGAAGGAACCTGGTTGGACTCCAAAGATTATGGCCCTCATTCACTCATATATTGTTTGGTACCATCAGGCTTACCATGATGTAGAGATTGTCTATAGTTGTGGTAGTTTCCCCAATGTACCTCTTCTTTGTACAAAGGGAGGAATCAACTACAATCCTGTTCTTGCACGACGACAACTTGGATATCCGATGAGGGATAAGCCAAATAATATTCATTTGAGTGGTTTCTTTCTTAGAGAGGGAGATAATCATAAGGAAGCTAAGGAGCATATTGTAAAGGCTTGGTGTTGTACCCCAAAATTTTCCCTCTTACTTATCAAGAATTTTCTCACAAGATCTCCTTTGGATCAAGACTGCATTTGGGTTGATCAGCTCAAGACACCTCCTTAAGCACTGATGACTGAAAATTAGGGTTTGAGATTGCATAAATATTTTTTAACTTCCAATGCCCCATATGAATTTCATGGATCATTATGGACCCCCAATATTACTCATGCCAAGTTTCAATCCTTGGATCACACTTTTGATCAGTCAATTGAATAGTTGACCTAAAAATCAGTTGTATTGGGAAAAAAAGTCAACCATAGCCAATTTAAAGTCAAACTTCATAGTTTTTGATCCACATCAACATTTTAGACCCATATGTATCATTTGATCAAGTTTGGACCACAATTCCTCAAGAAATTTGATCAAATCTCCAAAAGGGCAAAATGGTCAAAATTAGGGTTTTGACTGAGAAAGGGCAATTTCTGATTTTTGACCTAGAAAATGATCAATTGGTTTAAGGCATGATCTCAAGATTCCAATTGCATCATTTTGACCTAGTTACATGATTCAAAACATTGCAAATCCATTTGATTGACAGATGAATTTTGCAGTCAATTGATCAAAAGTCAACTGTATATTGAAAAGTCAAACTTTGACTTTTTGGTCAAATTCAATTGCCAAAGGTCATAATTCATCAAAACATGTCAAAATATGAAACTTTTTCATCAAGAAATCAAGAACTCAAGATTTTATTTTGAAAAGATGAAATTTCTTAACTTAGAAAATTTTCTAAGTATAGAAAATTTCTTATTTTTTCACAACTTTGAGCCAAATTTTCACCATGATGTAAGATGATTCAAAAGAAACTTCCAAAATGAAAGGTGTAGATATCCACGAAATCTACAACTTTTATTCACACAACTTCTCCCAAAAATTCTTTGATCTCAAGTTATAATTTTGTGAATACATGCTCATGAACTAAAAATGACTTAGTGAAATTTTGCCCTAGTTAGGCAGATTTTTGACCTAACTTCATGAAATTTTTTCACATAGTTCCAAGGGGAATCTCCAAAAGAAATTCAAAGATGAGTTTTAGAGAACATTGCAAGCTTTCCAAAATGTCCAAGAAATCCTTGAGATCCTTCTTGAGTAGGGAGAATTGAAGAGATGAAATTGGTACTTTGTCACTTGGATTACAAGCCATTTTGTGAAGAACACTTGGTCCAATCTTCAAGCATGCTATACAAATCTCACTTTGCAGGCTTCTAACTTGACTTTAAATCCATAATTAAATGTTTTCACAGCTGTTGGAAGCTTTAATCCAAGCATTCAATGCATTGTACAAATTTAATTCCATTTTGGGAAGAAAGGCAACATTGCCATTTTAGAAAAGCAAGCTTTATGTAAAGTCATCTTGCATTTGTTCTTTCTGCACAAACACACTCTACACAATCAGAAAAAGTGTGTTTAAAGGTCTTATCCCCCCTACAAGCTTTGTACTTCACATTGAAACCATGCTTGCTAGCTTTGCTTCAAAAACAAGTAACCAAGTAAAACATGTGAGTTTTTGAATTCTGAGTTGTGACAAGCCTCAAAGCCTCTTGCTTATAAGTATACACACTATTTTCAAGTTGAGACACGAAGGCTAAGACTCCAAAACACTCCCAAGCATTCTGCAACTCAGAATCTGCCATAACTTGACAGTTTTGAACCTCACATAGCCATCTCCAAATTCACTCGTGCGTATTAAGTTTTAACCACCCAAACACTTAATATACATCATATCAAAGCAATCCATACCCTTGTTTCCTCACTGTAACTCCTCCATCACTATCCACCATTTTCAAATATTAAGCTTGCAGGTTGACTTGAATAAAGAGTTTCAGGGACTTTCAAGGCAAAGTAAGAGTTGGGATACACTCAAGGAGGTCCAGGAAAGCTAAACAGATCCTCAGGCCTTCTCAAAAGTTGCTCAAACTCCATTCACGACTTCAGCTGCAAGAGGTAAAAACTCAAACTTCTATCTCTTCATACAAGCATCATTTGATCTTGATTTGTGAAAACAAAATGTAGATATCCTTGCTCTAAAGCTAACCATGTTCATAGTTTACATTTATATTGAATGTGCATACAGAATTTTGGATTTGAAATTTATGAGAAAATTAGGTTTTAATTTAGGGCCAGCAAAATTAGATCTTATCTTTGATTGTTAGTTTACATAAGTTATATGGTTGAATTCGTGGGAAGAAACACCACAACTTCCATGTTTACATTTTCCATTTTCATTGAGAAATGAGCAAGTTACAGGAACCATGGCTGGAGGTTGAAGATGAAGTCATTTTCAGAACTTGACTTATGTTATGTATTTATCATTTCACTTATGTTAACTGATGTACAACCATCCCAGTGGTAAGGCAGCGCACGTTATTGCTAGAGGTCATGGGTTCGAGCCTCAACGTGCTGCCTTTTGCATTTTCTCACATTTTCCCATCATTTTTTGTCTCTTGCAGCACTGGGCCTCCACTTCATGGGCCTTTTCTTTTTTTTCAAACATTTCCTCCCTGTTTCATATTTGCACCCCTGACCCATTATTATTTTATTTTTCATTTTATTCTCATTTTATTTTCTTAAATATATTTTTCTTAATATTAAAAATCATAAGAATACAAAAAATAGTAGAGTTATATTTTAACTTAGTTTATTTTTTTTTTTACAAAAATATATTTTATTTTGACCACACTTTATTTGTTTTCAATAATCATCTTGTAAATTTAATTAAAACTAAAAATATTATTTATTTTATACTAATTAAAATATATTTTTAATACCAAAAAGACTAAAGAACATTTTTAACACTAGATTTTATTTTTTTCCAAAAGATAAAATATAAAAAAAATAGTTTTCTTGTAAACTTCATTTCTTTTAATCAATTAAGTAAAATTAGGGTTTTATTCAAGAATCTTTTTCTTAATGAATTTAAACTTGACTAATTATTTTCTATATTTAATTAGGTTAAAACCAAAACCCTTTTCCTTAAGAAACCAAACAAAAAAAATATTTTTCTTTGAATTTACAATTCTTGCATATTTAATTCATCTTGTATATTATTCATTTCAATTATTTGTACAATATTCAATTTGGTTGTAATAGATTAATTAGATTTATATTATTGCAATCCCAATTCATAAATTGTATACCCCCTCCCACAAATGTTGTAATAGCGTAGTAACTTTAAATTTCACAATTTATTGATTTTACATAACATGCTAGTAATTAGGGTTTGTATGGGAAGATAAAAGCAATCAAATAGAAAACCCTAATTCAAGACAAAAACAAGCATGAAAATGACACACTTGCACACAAGCACCCCTAGGGTAAAATCCACTTGGTTGCCTTACAAAATGGCCATATTACGCATGTAAGGTATCTTAGCAAAAAACAACAAATACGAGATCATAGTCCCTCGTTGACGCTATTCAAAGTTGCCTTACAAAATGATATTAGTCCCTCAAAGAGAATGCTAAGGTGCCTTGCAAACATTTCTAATCATGGCTATATGATGACCCACGCCCGTCCTGTTTACATCCAAAGATATGGTTGCTTACCAAATCAATGGCAAGACAACAATGTCAAAGGAAAAGGAAATGAACAAGAAAGACATTTGAGTAGATAGATTGCTCCTAATTACTTGCTCCATTTCAAAACAAACATCCTTGCTATTTTCAAAACAATCACATACACTTTCAAAACATCTTACCAAAATTGAAAACATTTTCAAAAGATCAACATCTTTGTATACATTCTTACGAACAAGAATCATTACAAAGATTGCCTAAACAATGACCTCTTTACAAAATACTTTCAAAAATCACACAAAGCACAAATTCAAACAAAAGTAAGTGATATAGGAAGTAACTAAGAGCCCATGGAAAACCATGGATAAAAAGGGTGCTAATAACTTCCCTTTTTATAATCTATCCCCTGAACTCAAGAAACAATCTCAAAGGTCTTTCCTGTGCTTTTTCACCTTTCCTTTTGGATAAAAGAAAAGTCGGTGGCGACTCTTGATAACCGCAACATTTGCAATCAAACGCAAAACCCTCAAGTCAGTTCTCCCACCGCATCACACTTGGCGTCATATTCACAGGAAGGGTAGAAAGGACTTGGGACCTAGAGGAGCTGTTTCTTTGGAGCCTTATCTTCAGTGGGTACAAGCAAGGGAAATTCAATTGAAGATTCCATATTCCCGTGAAGAACCTATACCTGATATGTTTGTGAAAACAACTCCTCCCCTTTTAGATGATGTGGAAGAGCTTCAAGTTTCCTTAGTCAGAATGCAGCAGGAGAAGGAGGCTTGGAAGAATAAGTGTCAGACTTTAGAGATATGCTACCAGACAAACTTGAAGGAGAAAGATTACCTAATTGAGATTCTTGAGAGTCGTGCTATAGAGATAATGGAGAAGAAAGAGGATTTATTTGCCTCTAGCACTCAGTCGGGGCTTAGTCATTTACTTCCCGACTCTGGTGATTAAAAAGTGGTTGTCGCCAGGTATGAAGAAGAGAATAGGAAGCTGAAGGCTAAGATTGCAAGACTCACAGGAAAGCGTCAGCTTGTGGAGTGATCTTCATCAGCTTTGCTTTTTTAGGATTTTTTAGATTCTATCTTCTTTTGTATTTGGGATTGTCAGAACTTATAATGAAAAGTCGTAATCCATTTTAAAGATTATTATAATGAGATTTTCAGTATTTTAAAATATGTTAGTACTTTAATATTTGCAAATTGTCTATAAAATCTTCGAGTTCCTTGAATTAATAATAATAAAATAAATCATGTGCATTGCATATCATGCATCATCTTGCACATATTTCTTAAATTTCTGTTTATACCCAGGTGTCTTACTGAATTTCCCTACTTTGTTCAGCAAGTTGTCTCACCAGTATAATACTCGGGCTAATTCTAGGAAGAAAATGAAGAATCTTGAACAGGAGAATCACGAGCTGCGTGATGAGGTTACTGCTGTGAAGGCCAGTATGGCTAATTTAACTGATTTGATGGAATCACTGGTGGCTGCTCAGAATCAGCCACCACTTGCTCAGACTCAACAAACAACATTTGCTTCCGAAGGTCCATCTGTTCTCGTTTCTGTTTCCCCAGTTACCGTTGCTTAGAATCGTATGCCTCAGGGTTATCCATGGGGAATGCCAGAACACTTCATGCCAGAAGGTTTTAATCTTGACACTCCAGCTGCTCCAGTTGTTCAAGCTGCTGCTACTCTTGCACCTCATGTGGTGCATATTACTCTTGCTGCTAGAAATGATATTCACTATGATACACCTCCTTCGGTGAATGCCGTGTCGTTTGTTAATGATAAAGTTTATTGTCCTGTTCCTGCACAAAGTGAAAGCTTGGGTTTCTATGATCGGATGGATGATTTCCAGGATCACTTTGATAAAATGCAGAAAGAGATGAAGGCCCTCACATGAAAAAAATTGTTTGGGAAGAATGTGAATGATGTGTGTTTGGTTCCAAACGTGAAAATACCTGCAAAGTTCAAAGTACAGGAATTCGAGAAACACAAGGGAAATACTTGCTCTCAAGCTCACCTTGTGATGTATGTGAGAAGGATGTCTACTCACACCGATGATTAACACCTGTTAATTCAATTTTTTCAAGATGGTTTGATTGGTGCCACATTGAAATGGTATATGAGCTTGGATAGTGCCAACATTCATACTTTCGACGACTTGGGTGAAGTGTTTATTAGACAATACAAGTACAATGTGGACATGGAATTTGACTGTGATCAACTCAAGGCAATGGTCCAAAAAGACAAGGATTCGTTTAAGGAGTACACACATAGATGGCGTGAGGTAGCCGCCCAAGTGATTCCTCCAATGGAAGAGAAAGAGATGATGATGATTTTCCTGAAGAGTCTAGGTGCCTTCTACTTTGAAATAATGGTGGCGAGTGCACCAAGTGATTTTACCGAAATGGTGAGCATGGGTGTTTGTTTGGAAGAAGCTGTGAGAGAGGGCTGTTTGATAAGAGGTGAAAATTCTGGTAGTACGAAGAAACCATCATACGGGTTTTCTAAGAAGAAATAAGGAGATACAAATGTTGTCATTCAAGAAAGAAGGGTTAATCCTCCTAGAAGAAATCATCAGCGCCACCAACAGGTTTCTTAGGTAACTCCAGTTGTCAATGTGGCTCCGACCATAGTTTCTTATCAGAGACCATCCCCTTAAGGAAATCAGGGGCAGAGTCAGAAGAGAGAGCCTTTTGACTATATCCCTATGAGTTATGTAGAATTACTCCCAACGTTAATTTAGAAGAAGTTGGTTCAGACCAAGCCACCTCCTGCTATACCATCACCTTTGCCTTGGTATTATAAGGTAGACCAGACATGCACTTTCCATCAGGGAGCACCGAGGCATAATGTTGAGAACTATTATCCTTTGAAATTTGAAGTACAAAAGATGGTGAGATCTGGCCTTTTATCCTTTAAAGATGTTGGCCCTAACGTGAAACATAATCCTTTGCCAAAGCATGGAGGAGAAAATGTTGTAAACATGGTTTCTGGTTATCCAGGGGTCTTCTAGATTTTTGATATCAACCTGGTTAGAGGTGATTTGGTAAAAATGCATGCTTACCTCTACGAGTTCAGTTACTATACGCACGGCCATGTTGGTTGTGGTATTTGTAATACATATATCTAGGGATGTGATAAGATAAAAGTTGATCTTCAGGAAATGATGGACGAGGGCCTCATTCATATAATCAGGCCTAGGGCAGAGTATGAAGAGGATGTGAGTATTATATTTGGATGTCTTAGAGAATTCTAGATTTTTGACGTGAACCATATGAATGATGATTTGGTGCAATTGCATGCTACCTTTTGTCACATGGATGGTCAAGAAGAATACCATTATGGGTCTTTCCAGATCTGCTGCAGAGACTCTCGAGGTTGTTCCATAGTGAGAAAGGGTGTTCAGTTTTTATTGGACAATGGTACTATCAAGATTTCAGGCAATAAAGATTATTACAATAAGATTAATGTGATTGGAGATTGCTTGGATGAAACTATGTCAGATGATGAGTATACTTCTGTAGATGAATTCTTTTCCTCAGATGAAGAAGTGTTTCCCATCAATGATTATATGATGTCTAAGTATTCTGAAGAGGGGGTGAATGTTATTTTGCCTTATTTCGGTGTTCTCTCCCATATTTAGATTGAATATCATAACAAGCCAATTGTTTCTCCGTTAGTGATTTGCTTACCAGGGTATGTTCCTTACGAATCAGACAAGGTCGTACCATATAAATACAATGCTACAATTCTAGAAGATGGTGTGGAAGTTCCCATCCAGCCATTTTTTGATGTCAAGAATATTGCTGAAGCTAGCCGGGTGACCCGCAGTGGTCGTGTTTACACACATGTCATTCGAGGGAGTGTTAATGCTGATAAAAAGGTTGTTGAAAGTGTTAAACCCAAGAAAGCAATGGGGGAATCCAGTGGTACTACTCTGGAAAAAGATGTGGATGATGTATTGAAGATTATCAAGATGAGCAACTACAGGATCTAAATATATTGTTGTAGACTCCGTCAAAGATATCTATTCTAGCCTTGCTAATGAACTCTTCTGCCCACAGGGAATCTTTGATGAGAATACTGGATCAAGCTTTCATGGAAAGTGATATGCCTTTGGACCAATACAACAATGTGGTAGGGAATATTACACCCTATAATAACCTGAGTTTCTGTGATGATGAGCTGCCCGATGAAGGAAGGAATCATAATTTGGCTCTCTATATCTCCATGAACTGTAAGAACGATTCATTGTCAAATGTGATAACTTACAATGGATCCGCTTTAAACGTCATACCGAGGAGTACACTTATGAAGCTGAAGTATCAAGGAACTCCCATGCGCCCGAGTGGCATAATTGTAAAAGCTTTCAATGGATCGAGGAAATTAGTCATCAAGGAAGTAGATTTTCCTATACACATAGGCCCAAATTTATTTCATATTACTTTCTAGGTTATGAATATTTTGCCCACTTACAGTTGTTTACTGGGACGACCGTGGATACATGACGTAGGGGATGTCACTTCAACTTTACACCAAAAGTTGAAGTTTGTGCGTGAAGGAAAGGTGGTCATCATAAATGGAGAACACGCATTGTTAATATCTCATTTATCCTCTTTCAGTGTTGTGGAAGCGAATGAAGCTGCTGTTGGAACTCAGTTCCAAGCTTTATCCATTGATAATATAAGGGGAAATGATAATTCTATAAATTCGTTTAAAAATGCTCAGGAGGTAGTGCATAACGGCCCAAGTAAAGTATAGGGGCAGATTGTTGATCCGCTTGTGAATAAGAATAGAGTTAGTTTGGGATTCTCTGTAAGGAATGGTAAAGGTAAGAACATGAAGCTATAGTCTGCTTTGGGAAAATATCAAGATATCTTTCGTAGCGGAGGTTATCTTCATCCAACTGTTCCTGGGATCAATGCCATTATGGAGGACGAAGCGGAGCAGGAGATGCCGAATTACATGATGCATGGAGTCGGAGTCCAAAATTGGATCACTATTGATGTTCTCTCTTGCATTCATATTTCAAAGTAATTTGTTTTTTGTTAATCTTTTCAAAAATCTTTCACTCTGCCCAAGGTGAAAGTATTGATAATGTATGGGCATATCTGCTTGCTTTGATCTTTAAAATCAATAATAAAAGTTGTATTTGATTCCTAAATTATTTCTTTATTTTCTGCTTTTTTTTTTGGAAAATGGTAATCAGAAAAATCCTTTTAAAATAAATAATAACCGTAAATGAATTTGCATAATAACTTTCTATATGTGTCAGTTTCTAAAAGCAATCATAAATCATATCTGCATATTAATTAAAAAACCCGTTGAGGACCCTGCACCCTCTCCCAACTTTGAATATCCCGTGTATGGCGCCGAAGAAGGAGAATATGATGAAATTCCAGAAGAGGTTTCACAGTTGCTTGAGCGCGAGGAAAGTGGCATTCAACCATATAAAGATCCATTAGAAGTAATTAATTTGGGTTCAGAGGAAGATCCAAAAGAAGTCAAGATTGGAGCATTGCTTCATCCTGACGCGAAGAGTAGGTTGGTTGAATTGTTGAAAGAGTATGTGGATATATTTGCTTGGTCTTACCAAGACATGCCTGGTTTGGATACGGATATTGTGGAACATTGTTTTCCACTAAAGCCAGAGTGCCCGCCAATTAAGAAGAAATTGAGAAGACCACACCCTAATATGGCAGTAAAAATTAAAAAAGAAGTTCTAAAGCAGATTAATGTCGGTTTCCTTGTGAGATCAGTGTACCCTCAGTGAATTTCCAATATTGTCCCAATACCAAAGAAAGACGAAAAAGTTCACATGTGCCTTGATTATAGAGATTTAAACAAGGCTAGTCCAAAAGATGATTTTTCCATTACCACATATTGATATGTTGGTTGATAGTACAACAAAATTCAAAGTATTCTCGTTCATGGACGAATTTTCTGGTTATAATCAAATTCGAATGGCTCCTGAGGACATGGAAAAAATAATATTTATCACACCCTGGGGAACATTCTGTCACAGAGTGATGCCCTTCGGGTTGAAGAACGTTAGTGCAACGTACCATAGGGCTATGACAACCCTATTCCATGATCTGATGCACAAGGAATTTGAAGTATATGTTGATGATATGATTTCTAAATCCCAGACTGAAGAAGGGCACATAGAAGATTTGTTGAAATTGTTTTAGTGTTTGAAGAAGTATCGTCTCCACTTGAATCTAAATAAGTATACATTCGGTGTTCGATCAGGGAAATAGTTAGGTTTTACTGTCAGCCAAAAAGGAATTGAGGTTGACCCTGATAAAGTAAAATAAATTCAAGAAATGCCAACGCCAAGAACTGAAAAGCAAGTTAGAGGTTTCCTTGGGCGTTTGAATTATATTTCCCGATTTATCTCCCATATGACTGCAACGTGTGAGCCGATCATTAAGTTGCTAATGAAAGATCAAGGTTGTATGTGACAGATGACTTCCAAAGGGCAATTGTAAGTATTAAAGAGTATATGCTTGAACCTCTTATCTTTCTCCCTCTGGTTGAAGGAAGATCATTGATTATGTATCTGACAGTGTTATATAATTCTGTGGGCTATATTTTGGGAAAACAAGATGAAACAGGGAAGAAGGAATATGCCATTTATTATCTCAGTAAGAAATTTACTCACTGTGAGTCACGGTTTTCTATGCTAGAAAATACTTGTTGTGCTCTGGCCTGGGTGACAAAGAAATTGTGGCAATATATGTTGAATCATACTACTTGGTTGATTTCTAAAATGGATCCAATTAAGTATATTTTTGAAAAGCCTGTTCTTACTGGGAGAATTGCCTGCTGGCAAATGCTGTTGTCTGAATATGATATTGAATACCATACTCATAAGTCCATAAAAAGTAGTGTATTGGAGGATTATCTTGCTCACCAAACATTTGATGATTATCAGTCTGTTAAATATGATTTCCCTGATGAGGATGTGATGTTTTTGAAGGTAAAAGATTGTGATGAACCTTTGCCTAGGGAAGGTCCTGATCCTGAATCCCGGTGGGGTATGGTATTTGATGGAGCTGTGAATGCTTTTGGGAAAGGAATTGGTGTTGTTATTATCACTCCTCATGGATCTTATATCCCTTTTACTGCAAGACTGACATTTGATTGCACCAATAATATGGCAGAGTATGAAGCTTGCATCATGGGTCTTAAGGAGGCCATTGATCTCGGAATCAAAGTTCTAGATGTGTATGGAGATTCAACTTTGGTAATAAATCAGATTAAAAGAGAATGGGATACTCTCCACCCCTGCTTGATTCCCTACAAAGACTATTCTAGAAGATTATTACCCTTCTTTAATAAAGTTGAGTTACATCATATTCCCAGAGATGAAAATTAGATGGCAGATGCATTGGAAACTCTAGCTTCTATGTATCAAGTGAATACTTGGAATGATGTGCCTCGTATCACAGTGCGACGTTTGGATAGACCAGATCACATGTTTACAACAGAGGAAGTGACAAATGAAAAACCTTGGTATTATGATATCAAGCATTTTCTACAGACTCAGGAATACCCAATTGGTGCATCAAACAAAGATAGAAAGACTTTGAGAAGGTTGGCAGGTAGCTTTTTTCTAAATGAAAATATGTTGTTCAAAAGAAATTATGACATGGTCTTGCTCAGATGCGTGGATAGACACGAAGCAGACATGTTGATGCATGAGATCCATGAAGGTTCCTTTAGTACCCATGCCAATGGACATTCGATGATAAAGAAGATGCTTAGGGCAAGTTATTATTAGCTGATAATGGAATCTGACTGTTATGAATTTTCAAAGAAGTGCCATAAGTGTCAGATTTACACCAACAAAATTCATGTGCCTCCGACACTTCTCAATGTTATTTCTTCCCCATGGCGTTTCTCTATGTGGGGTATTGACATGATTGGAATGATTGAACCTAAGGCGTCGAATGGACACTGTTTCATTTTGGTAGCAATTGATTACTTCGTCAAATGGGTAGAAGCAACTTCATATGCTAATGTTACTAAGCAAGTGGTAATGCGTTTCATCAAGAACAATCTTATATGTCGGTATGGCATGCCAAGCAAGATTATCACTGACAACAACTAGAAACTGAATAACAAGATGATGACATAACTCTAAAGAATTCAAGATTGTCCACCACAATTCTTCTCCTTACAGGCCAAAGATGAATGGGGCTGTTGAAGTTGCTAATAAGAATATCAAGAAGATCATCCAGAAGATGGTTGTTACTTATAAAGATTGTCATGAGATGCTCCCTTTTGCTTTGCATGGGTATCATACATCCATCCGCACTTCAACAGGGGAAACCCAATTCTCCCTTGTGTATGGTATTGAAGCAGTGCTCCTGATCAAGGTTGAGATTCCCTCTTTACGTGTGATAATGGAAACCCAGTTGTCAGAGGCTAAATGGGTCTAGAATAGGTTTGACCAATTAAATTTGATTGAAGAAAAGAGAATGACGGCCTTGTGTCATGGTTAGTTATATCATAAGAAAATGAAGAAAGCTTTTGATAAGAAGGTCAAGCCTCGCGAATTCAGAGAAGGCGACCTCGTGCTAAGCAATATCATGTTTTTCAACGCTGATTCTAGGGGCAAGTGGACTCCCAATTTCGAAGGTCCATATGTTGTCAAGAAAGTCTTCTCTGGTGGTGCATTGATTCTTAAAACTATGGATGGCGAGGAGTTCCCACGTCTTTTGAATGCTGATGCAGTCAAGAAATGCTCCGCCTAAAGAAATAAAAGAATATTTCGCTAAGTCGAAAACCCGAAAGGGCGGCTTAGGCAAAAAAGGAGCATCTCGGTAGGCTGAAAACCTGGAAGGGCGGCCTATGCAAAAATTAGAGACATAAACAAAATAAATTTCCCGCTAAGTTGAAAACCCACAAGGGCAGCTTAGGAAAAAGTTAGGGATTTCTTGCAAGTAAATGCGTTAGACAAGACTTTATCATTGAAGCAACAATCTTCTTGGACTCTCACCATATTTTAACAGAAGTCGCTTCTCAGGAATTCAAAGTTGTTAGGGAGAATAATGGTCATTGTATTTCAATGTATCTTTTCTAATGTATATTACCATTTTCCAAACTTTTTAATCTTCTATGGAGTCTCGCCATTCGCAGACTATCATTCTATTAATAAAGTTTGAGCTTTTATCCAATTCTTTGCAATTCTTATTTTATTCTTCTTATAAAGACTCCATTTATTATTGATAGTAATTTTCAAAGAAAAAAGATTAAATAAAAAAATTATTTTTGAAAATAATTTACAAATTACTTTTTACTTTATATTTTTGTGCCTCAAGAAAAGAAAAAGTGGTAATCCCAAGGATGGACGAACTCAGAATTTTTAGAAGTTTTTTTTTCCCAAAAAGGATCTCTCAACTAGTGGAGATGATACCAATTGGCATAAGGTGCAGTATTGGGCTTGTGATTCCGTTTTCCTCAGTCAAATCTTGGTCCATTTCAATTTTGGATTTGCATGGTTTGAAGCCTCTATCCTAGATTCCCCAGTAAGGTCTTCACCCATATAACGAAAGTCTCTGCCCCCGTTGCATGCTGAGGTTGAATCATTTGTAAAATGTCACCCTTTTGCGATAATGGCATTATTGTTATTTTTCCAGACAACTAGGCAAGGACATCATCTTTTCTAAGAAGTGTTGAAGCAGTTGTCAAATTTTTTGGGTTTTCTCTCGCCGAGTGTTGGGTCAGATTTGAAATCCCCATATTTTTTATTTTTCTTGCTGTATCGTTTGACTCCTTAATCCCCAAGTGAAGCTGATACTTTATTCTCTCTGAAAGTTGTATCCCCAGTTGGCTTCATAATTTCTCCCTAGGGAAGTTTGTGTAATCATCACTCTTGGCATTAAAGAACGTATTTTGGGATCCCCTCAATGATTTAGTATTATACTCCCGTATAAAGTCAGCACGAGATCCCCAGGTGATATCTCGACAATGTGGTCAATATTATAATCTCTAGTGAAAACCTAGATGTTGAAACATTTGTTTCCCCCCTTTCAAGTCTGTGTAATGTTAACTGGTGAAGCCTGGAGGAGGATGTTAGGTCCCTGTATCTGCACTGATTCTATTGTTTTGATTCGATTACTTTCAGATGGTGTTTTCCCAGTGGATTTAATCCGTGGAATAGGAATTTGTTTCCTTAGACGGTGTTTACTCTCTTATAGAATTTTCCTTCTGGATGTGATTTAACCGAGTGTTGACTTTACCCGATTTGGTTTTGTCTGTCATCCCCAATATTTTATATCTGTTTTGTCAACATATATATGATAAGGTTCATACATACATCATGCATAGTTGAATTGGAATTCATTACTCATTTGCATTCAATGATATTTTTATTGGCATTTTACCCTATTCATCGAGTTATATTACCCTCTCTCTAATAGAGTATCAACTTTAAGAAGAAAGTGTATATTCTTTCTATCTCCCCACCGAGGTACCCTTCGTGGAAGAAATTTTCTTTAGCCTTCCCATTCAGTTCTTCATCTGATTGGAATATGATCCCCTTTCGAGTTTATTTCTCATCAGGAGCTATCTCGAATGACTATTTCAATCTGGTTTAGTTCTGGTTTGAATATGTGGTCCCTAACAATATTATTGTTTTGATTTCCACAAGCTTTGAGCCCTGCTTTTAGAATGTGCATTTATTTTGCACGTTAATACTTTAGCTCCTCAACAAGAATATATTTCTTCCCCCAGGAAACTATATTTCTTTCCCCAGGAGGTCATTATTATGACTCCTTCTCATAACAACAAGTGGCAGGTCTCTTTATTTGAGCAATCTGTACTTCCTTAGTAAGTCTATTAGTTCCCCGAGAATATTCTTTGTTACTCCAATGAATGGTAGTCTCGTCATTATGGGAGATGGTTCATTGTTGAGATTTGTTACTCCCAATGAATGGTAGTCTCGTCATTATGGGAGATAGTTCGTTGTTGAGATTTGTTACTCTAATGGATGGTAGTCTCGTCATTATGGGAGATAGTTCGTTGTTGAGATTTGTTACTCCAATGGATGGTAGTCACGTCATTATGGGAGATGGTTCATTGTTGAGATTTGTTACTCCAATGGATGGTAGTCTCGTCATTATGGGAGATAGTTTATTGTTGATATTTTTTACTCCAAATGAATGGTCGTCTCGTCATTATGGGAGATAGTTCGTTGTTGAGATTTGTTACTCCAGGGGATGGTAGTTTCGCCATTATGGGAGATAGTTCTTTGTTCAGATTTGTTACTCCAATTAATGGTAGTCTCGTCATTATGGGAGATATTTCGTTGTTGAGATTTGTTACTCCAATTAATGGTAGTCTCGTCATCATGGGAGATAGTTCGTTGTTGAGATTTGTTACTCCCAATGAATGGTAGTATCATCATTACGGGAGATAGTTCGTTGTTGAGATTTGTTACTCTAATGGATGGGAGTCTCGTTATCATGGGAAATAGTTCGTTGTTGAGATTTATTACTCTAATGAATGGTAGTCTCGTCATTATGGGAGATAGTTCGTTTTTGAGATTTGTTACTCCAATAAATGGTAGTCTCGTCATTATGAGAGATAGTTCATTGTTGAGATTTGTTACTCCAATGAGTGGTAGTCTCGCCATTATGGGAGATAGTTTGTTGTTGAGATTTGTTATTCCAATGGATGGTAGTCTCTTCATAATGGGAGATAGTTCGTTGTTGAGATTTGTTACTCCAATGGATGGTAGTCTCGTCATTATGGGAGATAGTTCGTTGTTGAGATTTGTTATTCCAATGAATGGTAGTCTCGTCATTATGGGAGATAGTTTGTTGTTGATATTTGTTACTCCAATGATTGGTAGTCTCGTCATTATGGGAGATAGTTTGTTGTTGATATCTTTTTCTGATGGATGGTAGTCTCTTCATTATGGGAGATAGTTCATCGTTGAGATTCACATTACTTTGAAGAAATTTGGTTGTTTCCAGTCATAGGTACTGCTGCCAATTACTTGTTACCACCCCTAGTATTGATGTTTACTGGAATTATCCTACCACCTCTTTTCACCCCAGTGGGTCGACATTACCTTTTTTTGCTATCTTCTCTGAGAGTGGATAGTTTACGATTATCTGTTGATCACTTTTATCCTTTATTTTCTCTCCTCGATGTCTGAGTTGAGGATACTTTGTCTTATCCTTGGGCTTTACGCCAATAGAGTCGAGTATTCTGTTTACCAGTGATTTATTTTCCTGGTCTAATCTTCTTTTCATCTTTTATTTTCTGTATCCCCAGTGGTGTATTGTATCACCCTTAGATCTGTTTATTTGCATACATAATCATGAACATCGCATGGTGTTCTACCCCAAAATTTTCCCTCTCATTTCTCATGATATTTCCTACAAAGATCTTCAATGCCTCGAGTTTGTGCAAGTACCGACTAGGTCAAACAATCTCCTCAACGCTAATACCTCAAATTAGGGTTTGAATCTGTACAAAGATATTCAAATTTCTAATGCTTCAAATGACTTTCACTGATCTTCATGGACCCTAAGAATTACTTCAGTCAAATTTCAAGCCTCAGATCACAATTTTCTAAGAAAATCATTCAAATTATCAACATGGGGAAAATGCAAAATTGAAGTTTCAGTTGGAAAAAGTTAACCAGACGCTAAAAAAGGTCAAACTTTGACTTTTTGACTGAATTTGAATCCCAAAAATCACATTGCGTTAAGACATCCAAAATGTGAATTTTGATCATCAAAAATCAAGAGAATCAAAAATCCAACTTTTGCAAGACTTTGAAATTTTTCTAAGTATTTTCTATACTTGTTAATTTCATTTGCTTCATGATATTTTTTTACTACAATTCCAAATAATTTAAAATGAGGCAAATAATTCAAGTTATTACAAAGTGACATTTTTTCAAGTTTACAAACCCTAAACTTTGTATTGCTTGGACTTTTCCCTTTGACTCAAAATCTTGCCACAATGTTTTGTCCTTGATACAATGTACATAAAATACTCCACAAGACCAAATTTGTTTCATGCTACAAATCTTGTTGTCCAAGTTGAACAAAGTATGATATGCTGCATTGCCACAACACCCCAAAACCTGCTCCATTGCTGTCCTACAAAAAACCTTGTGCTATGCTGCACCACAAATATGCACATGCTATCCTATACAGTCCAAAACTGCTCTATGCAGTCTTCCCCAACCTGCATCATAACAGCCCCAATTGCACCAAAATGGAAAAGGAAAATTGTGTGAATAAAGTATCAAAACAGTAGGAAAAAACAATTCAAAATGACTTATTTTGTTTCCCCCCTAAAACTCAGTCAAGGGTCTACAAAAGGGACTATTTCATAAGACATAAGGGGTTGGAATTTTTGGAGAGAATAAAGTCTTTGAACAGAAAAACAATATTCTTTATAACTTTGGCTCATTCGAGAAAAAAACCCAGCTCTAATCTCATTCAAAACAGAACTTCAATCCATTATTCCATCTTACAAACTTTCCCATAAACCAAACACCTTAGCACATAGAGATTGTAAAAACACTAAAACAGTTTCTGTTAGTGCCATTATCCTCACCATCCAAACATAAAAACAATACTGTACAACTTGACTGGGTTTAAATAGTTTGGAACAAGCTGCCTGGAGATTCATTGGAGCCCTCACAACATCTTTTTGACTTGGTATTTTTCATACATCATTAATGATTTATTTTTGAAGATAATATGTAGTAATCATTTCCCCTTTTAGCTAACCGTTTGCTTGCTGTTTATGTTTATCAATCATATGTTGTAAACTGACATGTATGGACAATAAAACAATATTTAAGGCAGAAAAATACAGTATGTATCGACACATATGCACACGTGTCGACTCATCCTAGTAAAAAAACAGGGTATGAGTCGATACATAAACCCCATACATCGATTCATACTGATTACAGGTCCCAAAACAGAAGGTTGAAAAGTCTACGAGTCGACACAAAATACGTATGTGTCGATACAAAGAAGGTGCATGAGCCGACACATCCCATCATGTGTCGACTCATACTGAGCTGATCTTTCTTTACAAGAGCAAGGAAAAGTTACGTATCGATGCATAACAGCATGTGTCGACACATAATGGTTCAAAAGGTAGTTTCTCCCATTTTCTACACTATTTATGCATATATTTTCATTGCTTCCTAGTTGTTCGATATGGTTGTAATAATTAGACTTATTTCATCACTATTTGCAAATTGTACCCCCATCCCCCTAATGATGTAATAGCTTAGGATTTTATTTTCCGTATTTTATTTTTCTTTCATATATTGCTAGTAATTAGGATGTATTGCAAGATAAAATCAACAAATAGATAACCTTTAAATGCAAGACCAAATGCATGCAAACAAACACACTTGCACACTAGCACCTCTAGGGTAATCTCACTTTGTTTGCCTTTCGGAAATAGTCATATCCCTCGAATATGGGATGCTTTAGCAAAGACCCTTCGATAAAAAGATCGTAGTCTCTCGATGTCCCTCTATGTCCCTCGATGTTGCCTTCGATAAAACGATCTAGTCCCTTACGAAAAATTGCTAAAAGCGTCTCATAAGTTGCCTTCTATGACTGTACAATTGACCCGCGTCTGTCCCTTCATATCCAACGATGGGGCTTCTTACCAAATCAATGGTAATATAGCAACATCTAAAAGAGGAGGAAAAGAAACATTTAAGACCTTTTGAGTAGGTAGATTCGCTCCTAGTTGCTCGCTTTCTCACGACCAAACATTTTACACCAACAACTTTCATATTAAAACCTTTTTTTCAAAAGACAAAGGCTTTTTGTATACGTTCTTATAGAGACGATAACCATTACAAAAACATCTTTTCGAAAACACATTCCATAAAAACCTTTTTGAACTATTTTCGAAACAACACTTTGTACGCGTTCTTATAGAAACGAGAACCATTACAAAGAAATTTTCAAAATATTTTAAAACCCACAACACAAAGCACATTCAAACAAAAGTAAGTGATCTAGCAAGTAACTAAGATCCCATGGAAAACCATGGATGAAAAGGGTGCTAACACCTTCCCTTTTCATGATCTACCCCCCGAACTCAAGAAAACATCTCTAAAGGTATTTCCTGTTCTTTTCAGCCTTTCCTTATTGGATAAAATAAAAGTCAGTGGCGACTCTTGCAAACCGCAACATTTGCGAATACAAACACAAAATAACCAAGTCAGTTCTCCCACCTTATCACACATGGTATCTTAGGGCCAAAAATAAGGTTTGTTTTATATTTAATTATCTTCAATCGCGTCGAAACGAAAATTTTAACTTTTGCATCTCCGGATAGAAGACACTTAAATAAGGGCAGCTATTGTACCCCAATTTTCCCCCCTAAGATCCCTCTATCATCTCATGTCAACTCAATTACAACAATATCACACCAGGGTTTAGTTCTTCTCCCTATCTTTAAGTTTGCTCATGAGGAATCACCAAGCACGATGACTTGTATATTGTAATCATCTATGTTTTGTTTTGATTAACTTTTAACTAATGAATACTATAACGCGGTGGGAGAACTGACTTGGTTATTTTTTGTTTGATCGCAAATGTTGCGGTTAGCAAGAGTCGTCACCAACTTTTCTTTTATCCAAAAGGAAAGGCTGAAAAGAACAGGAAAGACCTTTGAGATGTTTTCTTGAGTTCGGTGGGTAGATTATGAAAAGGGAATGTATTAGCACCCTTTTCATCCATGGTTTTCCATGGGCTCTTAGTTACTTGCTAGGTCACTTGCTTTTGTTTGAAAACGTGTCTTGTGTGGTTTTTGAATGTATTTTGAAAAAATGCCATTGTTTAGGAAAACATTGTAATGATTATCGTTCGTAAGAATGTATACAAAGTGTTGATCTTTTGAAAATGTTTTCAAGTTTGAAAGATGTTTTTGAAAGTGTTGGTGTTTGTTTTAAAAACAACAAGGATGTTTTTGGTTTTGAAATTGAGCAAGTAACTAGGAACATTCTACCTACTCAAAAGTCTTTCATGTTCATTTCCTCTTTCCTTTGACATTGTTATTTTACCGTTGATTTGGTAAGTAACCCTATCTTTGGATGTGAAAGGGGCGGGTGTGGGTCATCGTATAACCATGATTAGCAATGTTGTAAGATATCTTAGCATTTTCTTTAGGGGCTAAGATAATTTTGAAAGGCAACATGGATAGCATCATCGAGGGACTATGATATTGTATTTTACTAGTTTTTGCTAAGATACCTCACATGCATAATATGACAATTTTTGTAAGACAACCAAGTGGATTTACCCTAAGGGCGCATGTGTGTAAGTGTATTGATTTACATTCTTGATTTGTCTTTGAATTAGGGTTTTCTATTTGTTGGTTTTGATCTTTTCATACAAACCCTAATTACTAGCATTTGTATATAAAGCATTTAAATTGCGGAAATTTAAATTACTATGCTATTAAATCATTTAGGGGAGGGGGTGTATAAATTACAAATGGGGAATTGCAAGAAATTAAATCTAAATAATTATAACAACCATATTGAATTTGACCAAATGTACAAAATTGAATAAGTAAAAATGCAAGAATGTAAATGTAAGAAGAAATGTGATTTTGTTTGGTTTTCATGAAAAAGAGTTTTTTGACCTAATTGATTAAAATAAAAATAATTAACTAAAGTTAAGAAAATTAAGATTAAGTTAGAAAAGTATTTTTTTAATTTAAAGAAAACAAGTTTTTTAGGGTTTTTTGTGAATTGAGTTAAATTAGTAAATAAAAATAATTAAATAAAAGTGCTAAGTTCTAAATTGATTTTAATTTACAAGAAAATAATATAATAATAATTAAAATTTAATATCTAAGTATTTTTTAAAAAAAGAAAATTAATTTGTTAAAGAAAATATTTTTGTTCTTTTAGTTTAATGAAAAAAATAAACTAAATAAATAGAAATAATAATATAAATATTTTTTTGGATTTTTTTATGAATGAAAATGTTTTTGTTCTTTTAATTTTTTGTTCTTCAAGTTTCAATGCCTTGTGTACTTGCTATTGTAGAGTGGTTATGCTTTAAACAAACTTGCTTCTGACTTTATAGATGGAGTGTGATCAGAGGGAACAAGTTAGAGGCTCAAGAATGGACTATGTGCATAAAGCTTGCTTTTCCAAAATGAAAGTGTTCACTTTGTGCCATTAATGGAAATGTGGATTGGATAAAGCTTAAAAAACTTAGATTAAAGCTCAAAAGTTTGTGTAATCCATTAATGATGGATAGATACACAAGTTAGAATGCCTTCAAAGCAAGATTATGCAGCCTAGCATTGAAATTTCATTTTTGTTCATCATGAAAATGACCTATAATTTTAGTTTGAAACCCTAATTTCCTCTCTTCGATTCTCCTTGCTCAAGAATGATCTTAAGGAGTTCTTGGACATTTTGGAAAACTTTTAATGTGCTCTAAAACCCCTCTTTAAATTACTTTTGGAAATTCCCCTTGGAACTATATGAAAAATTGCCATGAAGTTAGGTCAAAATCCTGCCTAAACTAGGGAAAAATTTCACTAAGTGTTTAGTTTCATGACCATGACTTCATGGATTAATATCTTGAGATCCAAGAATTTAAAGGAGAAGTTGTGTAAAGCAATGTTGTAGATCTCATGGAGATCTACAAATTTCATGTTGAAAGCTTCTTTTGAATCATCTTGCGTCATGGTGAAAAATTGGCTCAAAGTTGTGAAAAACATGAAGTTTTCAACACAGAAAAATTTCTAAGTTTGGAAACTTTGACTTTTCAAAATGAAATCTTGACTTTTTTATTTCTTGATGAACAAGTCTCATATTTTGTCATGTTTTGATGAATTGTGATCATTGACACTTGATTTTGACCAAAAAGTCAAAGTTTGACTTTTCAGTGTATAGTTAACTGAAAATCAATTATCAATCAATTGATCTTGAGCAATATTTTAAACCACGCCGTTACGTCAAAATGATGCAATTGAACTCTTGAGATCATTCTTCAAACCAATTAACCATTTTCTAGGCCAAAAAATTAGAAATTGCCCTTTCCCAGTCAAAACCCTAATTTTGACCATTTTGCCCTTTTGATGATTTGATCATATTTCTTGAGGATTTATGGTCCAAAATTGATCAAATGATACCTATAAGTTTATAATGTTGATAAGGATAAACAATTATTAAGTTTGACTATAAATTGGACACAGTTGACTTTTTCCCCAATACAGTTGATTTTTAGGTCAACTGGTCAATTGACTGAGCAAAAATGTGATCCAAGACTTGAAACTTGACATGAGCAATCTTGTGGGTCCATAATAATCCATTAAAGTCATATGAGGCATCAAAAGTTCAATTATCCTTGTGCAATCTTAAACCCTAATTTCAGTCATCGGTGCTTAAGGAGGTGTCTTGAGCTGATCAACCCTAGTGCAGTCTTGAACCAAAGGAAATCTTGTGACAAAAATACTTGATAAATGAGAGGGAAAATTTTGGGGTACAACAGCTGCCCCTGTTCAATCTTCTTAGACCTGAAGAGTTAGATTGGCGGATCCGCCATTCGTGACTTGAAGGTGGAAGATGATTGGACACTAGAGTTCCCAAAATTTTTCACTTGAAGATGAAAAGGGAATGGGCTTATAGATGCCACTTGGAGGAATGATGGAGATTTTACAGAGATGGGCTTGTAGATGCCATCCAAGGGTGACTGTTGACAAAAAATGGACTGAGTCTGAACTTGATTTCAACTGGAAAAGAATCAGAATAAATCTTTGGAGCGATTTATGTGAACCAGGAGAAGTCTTGTATGTTGTTTGATCGGGAAGAATCAGAATAAATTGTTAAGGGATTTATAATGAACCGGAAGTGTTCCTTTGGAAAGTATCAGGATAAACCATTGAGGGGTTTAAACTGAACCAAAAGAGATCTTAAATATTCTTTAACTGGAAAGAATCAGAGTAAATCTTTGTGCGATTTATCTGAACCAGAGAAAGTGTCTGTGGGAAAGAATCAGAATGAATCATTGAGGGATTTATTTGAACCTGAAGTGTTCCTTTGGAAAGTATCAGGATTAACCTGTTGAGGGGTTTAAACTGAACCAAAAGAAGTCTTAAATATTCTTTAACTGGAACGAATTAGAGTAAATCTTTGTGCAATTTATCTGAACCAGAGAAAGCATCTGCGGGAAAGAATCAGAATAAACAATTGAGAGGTTTAAGCTGAATCGACAGGGATCTGGAGAAGAATCATAACAAATTATTGAGAGATTTATCTGAACTAGAGAAAGTGTCTGCGGGAAAGAATCAGAATAAACCGTTGAGATATTTAAACTGAACCGACAGGGATCTGGAGAAGAATCAGAATAAATCATTGAGAGATTTATCTAAACTAGAGAAAGTATCTGCAAGAAAGAATTAGAATAAACTGTTGAGAGATTTAAACTGAATCGGCAGGGATCTGGAGAAGAATCAAAATAAATCATTGAGAGATTTATCTGAACTAGAGAAGACATCTGCGGGAAATAATCAGAATAAACCATTGAGAGGTTTACACTGAACCGGAAGGGGTCTGAAAGAAATGTCTGTTATGTAGATGGTTGACCAATCCTTTCTTGGGAATTGATCTGTAATTAACTTGTTTAAAATTTGACGATAATTTTCTGTTGATTGATCTTTCCTGAAAAGATGAAAGGTTAGTTGTATGCAATGTCATGATGTATGAAATGCATTGTACGATGATGTTCTCAAAATAAATGAGATCATGTCGTATGTATCTGTGTTGTCAATGTTATGGCGTATGGATGTAATGTATGGACACATTAATTGTTATGCCACAATGTTGCTGGAGTCAGGGATAATGAACCCCTGAGTACTGCTGGGAGTAAGGAGTGCAGTTCTTCATGTTTTGAAGTGTTGATGGTTCCATTTGCTATAGAAATAAACTCTGTTATGTAAGGAAAATGACGTGTACTGCTTGTAGATATCATGAAATCCTGCTTGGGAATCCTGAGAAGCTGGGCGACTTTCACTAGGGAATCTTAGGAGCGGTGACTGGAAGTTTTGTTCTGAGAGAAGCTTGATATCATTAAGCTGCAAACTGTGGGTTTTTTTATGGAATAGTCTAAAGATACTATCCTATTTCTTAAAGTCATTAGTGATTGTCTTACATTTTTATTTGCTCATTTGTAAATAGTAGTTACGTTCAAATACATATGTTCAAAAATAAATCATTGGACGTTTTTGTAAACAAAACAACCGAAAAAAAGATAGTTTTGCACTTTCAAAGGAATATCTTTGTATTAACTTGAATAAGTATTTTGTTCAATGAGACGAACATCCTAGTAAGAGAATTTCGTCATAAAAAATGAAAATTTGATACAAAGAAAAGATAGCTATGTGAAATAATCCCATGGGGTTCCCATTCTGCTATAGCCTCTGTGTCTCTGAGCGTCTTATCCACTTGCTTCCTTGTTCGAAGTTGATTGGATTGATCAGAACCGTTGTGTTTGTCAATAGATGCTAAAGGCTGTCTGTAAGGTGACCCATCGAGACATAGTCATACTCCTTAATTCCATAACTTTTTCCTATATCTCCCTTTCGGGTTTTCAGTCCACCGAGATACTCTTTTTTGCTCAAGCCGCCCTTTCGGGTTTTCAGCTTGCCGGGTGTACAAAATTTTTAAATTTTATCCCTAAGTTTTGCCCGAACCTTTGTGGTTCACCGGGATGCCCTTGTTTTGCTTAGGTGATTCAAACTAGAGGGTCTCTTATGCGTAGTATCTTTTGACTATGTCCGTATTCACAGGGTGTGAAAGGTGGTCGCCATCCATATTGGTTAAGATCATTGCTCCATCATAGAATATGATTTTGATCACAAATGGTCCTTTGTATGTAGGAGTCCATTTGCCTCCGGGATCACCTTGTGGTAATATGATACACTTGATTACCAAGTCACCAACCTGATATACCTCACGTCTTATCTTTTTGTTAAAAGCTTTGATTATACGTTTTTGGTACATCTGTCCATGACAGACAGCCGTGAGCCTCTTCTCATCAATTAGGTTCAACTGGTCAAGTCGAGTTTGGATCCAATCTTCTTCACTCAGCCCTGCATCCTTTATGATTCTTAGAGAAGGTATTTATACTTCAATTGGTAGAACAACTTCCATGCTGTATACCAAGGAGAAGGGAGTTTGCCCTGTTGATATACGCTCCATGGTACGGTAACCGTGGAGAGCGAATGGTAGCATCTCATGCCAGTAATTGTAGGTTACTGTCACTTTTTGTATGATCTTTTTAATGTTCTTATTTGCGGCCTCGACAACACCATTCATCTTCGGCCGGTAAGGGGAAGAATTATGATGCTAGATCTTGAATTGTACGCACAGTGCGGTGATCATAGTATTGTTGAGATTCGTACCATTGCCTGTGACGATTCTCTCCAGGATACCGTACCGACATATGAGATTCTGTTTGATGAACCGGGCGATAACATTCTTGGTAACAAAAGCGAAAGAATCCGCCTCAACCCACTTTGTGAAGTAGTCAATGGCCACCAAGATGAAGCGGTGCCCATTAGAAGTTGTTGGTTGGACATATCCAATCATATCGATGCCCCACATCGCGAATGGCCAGGGAACAGTCAGGACATTGAGAGGAACTAGAGGCACATGCACTTTGTCACCATAGATCTGACATTTGTGGCAGGTTCGTGAATGCTGGTAGCAATCTGCTTCCATGGTGGACCAATAATACCCTACCCGTAGGATCTTCTTTGCCATCGTATGTCCACTGGAATGGGTGCCAAAAGTGCCCTCATGTAGATCAACCATGATCTTTTCTGCCTCAGCCTTGTCTACACAATGAAGTAAAACAGAGTCGTGGTTGCGTTTGTAGAGAATGCCATTACTGAGGAAGAACTTAGCAGAGAATCTCGTCAAGAAATTCTTATCATTGACTGAAGCTCCTTCCGGATACTCTTGGGCCTCGAGATACCTCTTAACTTCATCGAACCAAGGCTGGTCCATTACTTCTTCAGTTTGATCTCGTGACAGTAAGCTGGTTCCTCCATCCGTTTAATGGTGATCCGGGGAGCCTCGTCACTCGACTTGAGTTTAAACATGGATGACATGGTGGCTAGTGCGTCTGCTAGTTGATTTTATTCTCGCGAGAAATGCTCGAAGGTAATCTCCTAAAAATGTGGGATTAATGTCAACAAATGTTTTTTGTAGGGGATGAGGTTAGGGTGCTTAGTGTCCCATTCTCCTTTGATCTGACTGATGACCAAGGCTGAATCTCCAAATACACTTAAAGACTTGATTCCCAAATCTATGGCAGCTTTGAGACCAAAAATACACGCTTCGTATTCTGCCATGTTATTTGTACAGTTGAAGAAAAGTCTTGCAGTGAAGGGAGTATGACATCCTTCCGGGGATATGATTACAACACCTATGCCATTGCCGAGTGCGTTGGATGCCCCATCAAAAACCAGGGTCCATTGGAATCCTTGTTCAGGTCCGTCATATGGTCTGAGTTCTTCACAGTTGTTCACCATCATGATGTCTTCATCTGGGAATTCGAATTTCATGGACTGATAGTAATCCACAGCTTGATGAGCAAGGTGATCGGCTACTAGACTGCCCTTTATTGCTTTTTAGGTAGTGTACTGAATGTCGTATTCAGTCAAGATCATTTGCCATCTTGCTATTCTACCAGAGAGGGCAGGCTTCTCGAATATGTATTTTATTGGATCCATATTGGATATCAATAAGGTAGTATGGGTCAGCATATACTATCTTAGCCGGTGAGCAACCCATGCCAGAGCGCAACAAGTTTTCTCGAGCAGTGAATATATGATTTCACATTCGGTAAACTTTTTGCTTAGGTAATAAATAGCATGCTCTTTTCGGCCAGACTCGTCATGCTGCCTCAGCACACACCCCATTGAATTTTCCAAAACAGTTAGATACATGATCAGAGGTCTTCCCTCGACCGGTGGCAATAAAATATGAGCCTCTTGAAGGTAATCTTTGATCTTGTCGAAGGCAGTCTGGCACTCATCATTCCATTTGACTACTTGATCTTTCTTCAGTAATTTGAAGATTGGTTCACAAGTAGCGGTCAAGTGAGAAATGAATCTGTCAAGGTAGTTTAGTCGTCCTAAGAATCTTCTGACTTCCTTCTTAGTACGAGGTGCAGGCATTTCTTGTATTGCTTTTACCTTGGCAGGGTCCACTTCGATACCTTTAACACTGACGATGAAGCCTAGGAGTTTACCCGACCTCACCCCAAACGTGCATTTATTCGGGTTCAACCTTAGCTTATATTTCTTTAGTCTTTCAAACAGTTTCTGCAAATGGTCAAGATGTTTCTCTTCAGTTTGAGATCTGGCTATCATGTCGTCCACATATAACTCTATTTCGTGATGGATCATGTCGTGAAATAGAGCTACCATGGCATGCTGATAAGTTGCCCCAGCGTTCTTCAACCCGAATGGCATAACCTTGTAATAGAATGCGCCCCACTGCATGACGAAGGTCGTTTTTTCCATGTCCTCAGGTGCCATTTTGATTTGGTTGTAGCCTGAGAAACCGTCCATAAATGAGAACACTTTATGTTGTGCGGTATTGTCAACCAGAATGTCGACATGGGGAAGCGAGAAATCATCCTTGGGGCTTGCCCTATTCAAATCTCTGTAGTCCATGCACATTCGTACTTTGCCATCCTTTTTAGGCACTGTAACAACATTGGCGACCCATTGTGGATAGGAGGTAACGACTAAGAATCTGGTGTTGAATTGTTTCATGACTTCGGCCTTGATCTTCTCTGACATGTCTGGCCGCAAGCGACGAACTTTCTGTTTTACCAGAGTGCAATCTTCTTTTATCGGTAGACAATGGACCACAATATCAGCATCAAGTCCTGACATGTCTTCGTACGACCAGACAAAGACCTCAACATAATCATGTAGTAACTGAGTTATACGCTTCTTGACACTGGGTTCCAGATTGGCACCCACCTTGACTTCTTTCTTGTCTTCTTCGGTACCTAGGTTAATTGATTCTTCATGGGGTTGTATGGTCCTCTCTTCCTATTATAGTAACCTGGCTAGTACCCCTGGCACTTCACAATCTTCCTCACCTTCATCTTCAGCTTGGTAGATTAGGTTTTCAGAGTCACAATAGGCCATAGCAGAATTGTTACCCATGGGATCCTGAGTGGATGTAGACCTGCATTTTGAATGTGAGTGTGTGTAAGAGTATAACTATCTTTGAGAAAAAATTAAAATGTAGAAAAATAAAGACAAAGAGCACAAAGTTTGCATGCAAAAACGTCAATGATTCATTGATGACATGTGAAAATGAGGTAACAACCCTTACAAATGGATCGTTGTGCCTTGGGTAAGACACAAGGTTTAAAAGTTTGAATTATTTAATTATTACAAGTCCGATAGAAATTTAAAGATAATTACTGTTGGATAAAAGTAATTGGGATAAAATCTTTAGCTTCCTAGTTGGAGAGTCCTCCGTTGATAGTCGGGAAAATCCATTCTTCTAGGTCACAGTTGTCATCACTATCCTCCACTACGTTGACTCCATGGTTGCTGATCCTTAAAGGTGGTTCCCTGGCACGAGCGCGAAGAAAATCTTTCTGGGCTCCTGAAGTGAAACCCAAACCAAATTTTGTCATATTTGTAAGGGATATCCGAGAGTTGGCCCTAAATAGTACACCCACCTTCTTCGATCACAACCCCGACATCTTTCAGAGAAGACATCTTTAGCGGAGGTCTTGTAATCTTCGGGATTTGGGAAACAATCTTGGTAGCTGCCACTGTCTGTGGGACTTCCTCAAAATGCTGAAATGGAGTTTCAATGAATTCACCATCCAATTCCACGTATCTGAAGGAGTTCAAGTGACTGGCCATATATTCCTCTTCTCCATGGACAATAATGATTTTTCCCTTGGTTGGGTATTTCAGCATCTGATGTAATGTAGAGGTGACGACACCAGCGTCGTGAATCCAAGGTCGGCCCAATAAGCAGGAATAGGAAGGGCGAATGTCCATTACATAGATAATTGAATCAAAGGTTTGAGTTCCAACTTTTATGGGGATGTCCACCTCCCCATGCACCATTCTTTTTGAACCGTCGAAGGCCCTTACCACTATGTTGTTGGGCTTTAAAGTCAAACCTTCACAGTCGAGTCTATCTAAGGCTTTCTTAGGCAACACATTAAAGGATTAACCGGTATCAACCAGGACGTGGGCCAAAGTTGTGCCCCTGCATTCAACAGAGACATGCAACGCCTCGTTATGTTTCCTCCCTCTAGGTGTTAGGTCAGCATCAGAAAATCCTAAGCCATTGTCAGCTGTTAAACTCGCCACACAGTCTTGGAATTGATCAACAGAGGTTTCCTGTGGGTCATGGGCAGTTTTAAGAAAATTTACCAAGGCCTTCACATAAGCCTCATAACATAACAGTAAATCTAGCATAGAAATCTTTGACGGAGTCTGCCGTAGCTGTTCGACTACGTTGTAGTCGCTTCTATTTATAATTTTCAGAATTTCTTCCATCTCCTTTTGGGAGACCTCTGGGATAGATACTGATTTCACTTTCATCCAGACAGGCTCAACCAGAATACCTTTGCCCTGAGTTTCGGTCAACTCAGTGGTAGGGGTGTCAGTAGGGGTAACCATGGGAATTGTAGTAGTAGTGTCAACAGGAACAGAAACATGGATGATCACGAGACCTGTAATAGTTTTTGGAGGAGAAATCTCAGGAGAGAATACTCTGCCACTTTGGGTTATCTTTCTGGTTCTCGCAATGTTGCCGATGTTGGGGTCAGCCTTCTCAAAAATCGAGTCTTCATCAGCCAACTAATCTTGCTTGGCACCATGATAGTAGGCGTCGCCCCCATAGTTCCATGGGACAGTTTTATCTGATGAGTACAGGACTGGCCCTGGCATAGTAATTATCAATGGAGCCACTTTAGGAACATATGTAATACTAACGGGTCTTTTAGTGGAGACGCTGGAAGGATTGGCGGAAATGGTTACTATTGAAACATCATTGTAAGAAATGGTTGGAACGGGAGTCTTTTCAAACAAAATCTCTTTTTCATCCATTAGGCGCTGGACACCTGCTTTCAATAAATGATAACCAGTTGGTAGGGATAAATAGAGGTGGTAGCTTTCGTCACAACCCAAAAATAAACCGACTTTAAACAGGTTCTTCTTGACAGTCAGGAGAGGAGTAACAAGTTCATCAACAATAGTAACACACATATCATCTTCAACAACATTAACATCACGACCATGCTTGGGAATAGGAGCGGTGATAACATTCAAGATCTCAGGAGCATCAAATTCAATTTCTTTTGCTTCGAGAAGGTCTTGTACCTTGTTTTTCAAATCCCAGCAGTTGTTGGTATCATAGCCTGGACTTTCTGAATGGTAAGCACAACGAGCATTAGGATGGTAATAAGGAGATGCGGTGTTGGGATTCTTCGGGGCTTCCTTCAAAGTTACCAGATTAGATATCAACAAATGTGGAAGGGCTTGAGATAGTGTCATATTAATCCGGGTAAATTGTCTTACCGGTCTTTTTGTTCTAGGCTGGTTGCTCCTTTGTTGAGTAGGTGCAGGCTTAGGGATCATGATAGCCCCTACCATTGGATGGCGTTCCAATCTGTCTTGATTCCTTTGAGGGTACACAACACCAACTTCTTTCTTCCCAATAAATGGTTTTCTCACAACACTGAAGGATGTGTCTTTTTGTATCTTTCCACTCTTAATCCCAACTTCTACTCTTTCTCCGGTCAAGATTAATTCAGTGAAGCCTGATGAGGAGCTTCCAATTAGATGATTAAAGAAAGAAATGGACAGAGTACCCAGAAACATGTCTACTAGCTCTCTGTCAGATAGGGGAGGTTGGACTCTTCCTGCTAAGTCCCTCCATTTTTGAGTGTAGTCTTTGAAACCCTCCCTTGAAACCATAGCCATACTCTGGAGTTGAGTACGGGTGGGAGCAAGGTCTGTGTTGTACTGATACTGTTTATAAAAAGCAGTGGCAAGGTCTTCCCAATTATGGATATTTGCCCTTTTTAGTTGATAGAATCAATCTAGCTGAGTCCCGGATAGACTGTCTTGAAAGAAGTGGACCAACAAATCTCTGTCAACAGTGTGAGGCTGTATCTTCCTCACATAGGATCGGAGATGCATTTTGGGACACGAAACCCTGTTGTACTTAGCAAACACTGGTGCCTTGAACTTTGGTGGAATAACAATCCCAGACACCAAACCCAGCTCCTCAAATTCCAGCCCGGACACTTTCTGAATCTCCATTGCATTTAGACACTCTTCCAGATGTTTGTATTTGTCGTCAGCCGGAGGATATTTCTCTTCAGAGTAGTTATCCTCTTCTTTCTCTTCAGATTCTGGATGGTCAATTACCCTCTTGTCTTTCCCTTCTTGATTATTCTTTTCACCTGACGATGTTACGAAGTCTAGGGTCCGTCTGGCTGGCCCTGGGAACCTTCTTCCTAGATTTAAAACACCGCTTGATTTCTTCGACTTCTTCTTCTTTTCTTTGATCAGCAAAGTTTTCAAATCCTCTTGTCCTTTGGCCAGAGTCAAGAACATTTGTTGAAACTGAGCATTCTGCGCCTGGAGATCTTTCACTGTCTGCTCAAGATCTATCTTACTGAAATAAACAGTAGAAAGATAAGGAGACCTGTAGGTAAGAAACCTATTTATGTTATGATGCATGAAGACGTATATGCAATGATTTCAAGGAAATTAGAGATTTAAGTTTGCTTTAGACAAAAAGGAAACACACGTTATATTAATAAATCAAAGTTTGAGTACATCATGCCTCTTTTGGGCTTACAAAGAAATGCAAAAACTCTAAGATAAAAAAGTTGAACTCATCCTCTTTGGTGCGATGTAGGCATTCAGACTCCACTCCTCATGAAGTTGCTTGGTGAGTTCCAGAACCTTCTTCTTGCTGGCGTGGAATTGGTCCTCAAAAGTGTCTCTCTCCCCTTTAAGCTGTATCCAATCCCTTTGCAAGTCTCCGAGAGAGGTGGGCATGCTGGGATGAAGGATAGTGTATGAGACATCTCCTTCGATAACAAGCTCCATGATGACTGGGAGAATAAAGGGATAAGGCATCATAATATTTTGAGCACGAGCTCGTACCCATTTGAGATAAGGCTCAAGAGGGATGGAATTCTTGTGCCCCAATGTCTTTCTATACACTCTATGTACCATACCCCAAGCTCGCATGAACCTTTTGCGGTAATCCTGTGCATCATTCTCGTAATCTAAGACGATTCCTTGAATAAGTGCATCATGAGGACCATCCCTTCTTGCATATCCAAACCGTCGTAGTGCCAAACAAGGATTGTAAGTGATTCCTCCCCTAATGCCTAAGAGAGGAACATTAGGGAATTCTCTGCATCGACCAATGATGGTAACATTCTTCGAGAATCAAGGACACCAATTAATGTCTGAATGTGTAAGAGTCATCAACCTATGAGACCATCTCAAACCCTGTTCATTCTTCAAGACAGATCGGGGTAGGTGCGAAATAAACCACCTAGCCAAAAGAGGTGTGAAACACATAGGGGTTTCTCTACTCTTTATAGTGAGAGTATGCAACGAATGTAGGATATCTCTAAGTAGAGTAGGTATTGGATTGCGTGACAGGAAAATCTTAAACGTATTCACGTCTATGAGCTGGTCCAGATTAGGAAACAATACCAAACAATAGATGAGAAGGGCTAACACCTCTTAAAAGCTTGTAAGTCCAAGGTATCCCAAAAATGATGAGCTTTCTCGAACAAGAACTTAGCCAAAAAACCTTTGACACCTCTCCTGGTTTCCCAATTTTCTACTACGTCAGACCGTTGTAAGGATATAACTTTGGCAATATCTTCCAGTTTAGGGTCTATTTCCTGACCATTGAAAGAGACCTCATTAAGGATAGGCACCCCCAACAGCAAAGATAACTCCTCTATAGTAGGCACTAACTGGTAATCCATAAAAGTGAAGCAGTTATGTAGAGTGTCAAAGAACTGAAAGAGCACTTTTAACATTTCTTCACCAGGGTTTGAAGTGACCAAGCTGAGAAGCCTACCATGTCTTTCTGTGAATGGAGAGCTTTCGGGAACCCTTGATGCCAAATCCTTAAGCTGATGAGGTATTTTTACCAAACTGACTTGGATAGTGAATCTACGAGAGAGAGCCATGTCCTACAAAACAAGACAAAAATAAACCCTAAGAATCCTTGAAATGGTTAGTATGACATGCTATGTTATGATGTCATGATTATGCTCAGATATAACAGATGTAACAAGCCCAAGCAAATCACACAGAGACCTTAGGTTTAAGGCTTGCCTGGATTTTAAGGTGATACCCTCTTGAAGTTTGGTTGGTTCAACCTGTCCTAAATATAGTAATTGTGTTCTAAGAGATCTCAATATCACCGGTCTTTCCCCCAATTCTCGTTCCGATAGACAATTGACTTGCCACCAAACAAAATTCAAGGGTCAAACCTCAATGAGTGTAGTATCGAGTATCAACCGACTTTGGGTTTACACCAAAGACAGCTATCTCACTACGTCCTAAAAGCCAATTTGGTCAATTAAGGTGCTAAAGTCAGTTGACTCTTTATGACACCACACAGCGGCCCTGTATTCTCCTTGATTACTCAAGGGCTACCAGTACACACCAAAGTATCACATCAACATAGCTACTATTTCAACTGTGTCGGTATACCCCGTACAGTTCCCTCACAGTTTATTGCTACTTACCTAAGAAAGGTGCCCCAAATCCAGGTGCAGAATTAAAGCAAACCCAAACAAGGAACCATAATGTAAAGCATGCAAATCTAACAAGAAAAGAAAATAAATGTGATCTATCCCTAAGGTAACCCCACTTTTAAGATAGTCCCCAGCAGAGTCGCCAATTCAGTAATGCGGTGGGAGAACTGACTTGGTTGTTTTGTGTTTGATCGCAAATGTTGCGGTTAGCAAGAGTCGCCATCGACTTTTCTTTTATCCAAAAGGAAAGGTTGAAAAGAACAGGAAAGACCTTTGAGATTTTTTCTTGAGTTCGGGGGGTAGATTATGAAAAGGGAAGGTATTAGCACCCTTTTCATCCTTGGTTTTCCATGGGCTCTTAGTTACTTTCTAGATCACTTGCTTTTGTTTGAAGATGTGCCTTGTGTGGTTTTTGAAAGTATTTTGAAAATGTGACATTGTTTAGGCAAACTTTGTAATGATTCTCGTTCGTAAGAATGTATACAAAGTGTTGATCTTTTGAAAATGTTTTCAAGTTTGAAAGATGTTTTTTAAAAGTGTTCGTGTTTGTTTTGAAAACAACAAGGATGTTTTTGGTTTTGAAATTGAGCAAGTAACTAGGAACATTCTACCTACTCAAAAGTCTTTCATGTTCATTTCCATTTCCTTTGACATTGTTATCTTACCATTGATTTGGTAAGTAACCCTATCTTTGGATGTAAAAGGGATGGGCGTGGGTCATCGTATAACCATGATTAGCAATGTTGCAAGATATCTTAGCATTTTCTTTAGGGGCTAAGATCATTTTGAAAGGCAACATGGATAGCGTCATCGAGGGACTTTGATCTTGTATTTTGCTTGTTTTTGCTAAGATACCTCACATGCATAATATAGCTATTTTTGTAAGGCAACCAAGTGGATTTACCCTAAGGGTGTATGTGTGCAAGTGTATTAATTTACATGCTTGATTTGTCTTTGAATTAGGGTTTTCTATTTGTTGGTTTTGATCTTTCCATACAAACCCTAATTACTAGCATTTGTATATAAAGCATTTAAATTGCGGAAATTTAAATTACTATGCTATTACATCATTTAGGGGAGGGGGTGTATAAATTACAAATGGGGAATTGCAAGAAATTAAATCTAAATAATTATTACAACCATATTGAATTTGAACAAATGTACAAAATTGAATAAGTAAAAATGCAAGAATGTAAATATAAGAAGAAATGTGATTTTGTTTGGTTTTCATCAAAAAGGGTTTTTTGACCTAATTTATTAAAATAAAAATAATTAACTAAAAATAAGAAAATTAAGATTAAGTTAGAAAAGTATTTTTTTTAATTTAAAGAAAACAAGTTTTTTAGGTTTTTTTGTGAATTTAGTTAAATTAGTAAATAAAAATAATTAAATAAAAGTCCTAAATTCTAAATTGATTTTAATTTACAAGAAAATAATATAATAATAATTAAAATTTATTATCTAAGTATTTTTTAAAAAAAGAAAATTGATTTATTAAAGAAAATGTTTTTGTTCTTTTAGTTTTATGAAAAAAAAAAAAAACTAAATAAATAGAAATAATAATATAAATATTTTTTGGATTTTTTTATTAATGAAAATAATAATAATAATAATAATATTAATAATAATAAAAGAGGAAATAAAAATAAAATAAAAATAATAAAGTCAGAGAGGTTAAAATTGAATTTGGAGGTTTGTTAGCAAAACAATTTTTTAGAATCTGGCCCAAATGAAGCTTTTGTTTGGAAATCAGAAAATAATATAAAAAAATGGGCTGTGTGGTATGAGCAAACATGGGGGATTAGATTGAGCAAAAAGTGCAAAGCCCAGGATGGGAAGGCCCATGCACGCTGGGAGGATAAAAAAAGTAAGAAAATGAGAAAAAATAAGCAAAAGGCAGCGCGCTGAGGTTCAAACCCATGACCTCTTGATTACCAGCCCGCTGCCTTACCACTGGGGTGGCTATACATCCGTTAATATAACTGAAATGACAAATATATAATACAAAACAAGTCCTGAATACACTTCATCTTCAACCTCCAGCCAGACCACCTGTATCTTCACCATTTCTCAACAAAAATGGAAAATGCAAACATGAAAGTTGCTCCATTTTTCCATACGAATCCAACCATATAAATATCATAAACTATAAATCAAAGATGAATAAGAATTTTTGAAAGTACCAAATTCTGAGCTAATTATTTTCAGAGGTTCAATCCTAAAATTCTCCTAGCTCATTCAATATAAATAAAATCTATGGAAATGTACAACTTCAGGGCATGGATGTCTACATTTTATCTTCATAAATGCAAGCATAACAATGCCTAGGTAATGAGATAGAAGTTAAAGAAAAATATCTCAAAACTGTAAATCATGAAACGCAAATGAGCTTGATTCAAGGTGTTGCAATGATCAAGTTAGCTTTCTCAAGTTCCCAGGAAGCTAGTGCAATGGTTAGCTTGAGCAATGGATGGCTGAAATGGCTTGGAGAAGTCAATGTGCAGACTTTGTTTTTAGGTTTTAGAGGTTATGGTGAATGGTGTTACAGTTTTGGAATGAGGATGGGGATGAGTAGTATTTGATGTAAGGAAGCTTAAGGAACCAAAAGGCCAAGAAACGCAGGAGGGAAATATGAGTTCGGTGTTCAAGGTCAGAAACTGTACAACAATGGAGTTTTTTGGGCAATTTCTGATTTGAGAGAGTTTTAGTGTGTTTCAAGGTTCTTTAACTCGTGTTCCAGCTCACAAATAGTGCCTCTATTTATAAGCAACAAGTTTGGAGGCTTGTATCTGATCAAAATTCAAAATCACATGTTTAAGCTCAACATGTGATTTTTTTTTGAGAAATCAAGTTTCAATGCCTTGTGTACTTGCTATTGTAGAGTGGTTATGCTTTAAACAAACTTGCTTCTGACTTTGTAGATGGAGTGTGATCAGAGGGAACAAGTTAGAGGCTCAATAATTGACTTTGTGCATAAAGCTTGCTTTTCCAAAATGGAAGTGTTCACTTTGTGCCATTAATGGAAATATGGATTGGATAAAGCTTAAAACACTTGGATTAAAGCTCAAAAGTTTGTGTAATCCATTAATGATGGATAGATACATAAGTTAGAAGGCATGTAAAGCAAGATTATGCAGCCTAGCATTGAAATTGCATTTTTGTTCATCATGAAAATGACCTATAATTTTAGTTTGAAACCCTAACTTCCTTTCTTCGATTCTCCTTGCTCAAGAATGATCTCTAGGAGTTCTTGGACATTTTGGAAATATTGTAATATCCTATATATCCCATCTTTGAATTACTTTTGGAAATTCCCCTTGGAACTATATGAAAAATTGCCATGAAGTTAGGTCAAAATCCTGCCTAAACTAGGGCAAAATTTCACTAAGTGTTTAGTTTCGTGACCATGACTTCATGGATTAATATCTTGATATACAAGCATTTCTAGGAGAATTTGTGTAAAGAAATATTGTAGATCTCATGGATATCTACAACTTTCATGTTTAAAGTTTCTTTTGAATCATCTTGCATCATGGTGGAAAATTGGCTCAAAGTTGTGAAAAAACATGAAGTTTTCAACACTTAGAAAAATTTCGAAGTTTGGAAACTTTGACTTCTCAAAATGAAATCTTGACCTTTTTATTTCTTGATGAACAAGTTTCATATTTTGACATGTTTTGATGAATTGTGATCTTTGACACTTGATTTTGACCAAAAAGTCAAAGTTTGACTTTTTAGTGTACATTTGACTTTTGATCAGTTGACTGAAAATCAATTATCAATCAATTGATCTTGAGCAATTTTTTAAACCATTCCATTAGGTCAAAATGATGAAATTAAACTCTTGATATCATGCCTCAAACCAATTAACCATTTGTTAGGCCAAAAATCATAAATTTCCCTTTCCCAGTCAAAACCCTAATTTTGACCATTATGCCCTTTTGATGATTTGATCAAATTTCTTGAGGAATTGTGATCCAAACTTTATCAAATGATACCTATGAGTTTATAATGTTGATAAGGATAAAAAATTATGAAGTTTGACTGTAAATTGGACACCGTTGACTTTTTCCCCAATACAACTGATTTTTAGGTCAACTGGTCAATTGACTGAGCAAAAATGTGATCCAAGACTTGAAACTTAACATGATAAATCTTGGGGGTCCATAATGATCCATGAAAGTCATATTAAGCATCAAAAGTTCAATTATCCTTGTACAATCTCAAACCCTAATTTCAGTCATCAATGCTTAAGAAGGTGTCTTGAGCTGATCAACCCTAGTGCAGTCTTGAACCAAAGGAAATCTTGTGCAAAAATATTTGATAAATGAGAGGGAAAATTTTGGGGTAAAACAAATACTATGAATGTTTGCTTTAGTTAATGATGATATAGGTGGAAGCACAACACATTTCATCAGGTTGATCTATAGGTTCATGAGTTTATTTCCATGCCTTCTTCAACAATATTTCATTGAGGTTCAAGCTTCTTCATTGAAGATGATTTGAAGTAACATCATGAAAAGGTATACTATGATTCATCATGCCTCAATTTGTCAAAGAATGTTAAAGGATGCAAAAGTTGATTGAAGAAGTTTGACCTAATAGGACAAACCCTTGAGTTCTTGATCACAAGTGCATAATTCCATCAACTCTCAATATTTGGAAGTGGTTATGGTTGCCATGGTTTCTCATTGTCATCCTCAACAACTTCTATTTACAATACAAAATTATTTGTTCAATAAAGTTTGTCAAATTTGAAAAGGGTTTCTAATGGATTTTGTTGCTCTAGGAGCTAGGGTTTTGAGCTTCAAAAGGCTATATCTTGCTCATATTTTGGTATTTTTAAGTGATTCCAAAGACATGCTCCTCTTTAAAGGGTTATCAACAAATAAATTCTAAAGTTTCAAGGAAATTCTATGTGGAATATGCCTAATGATTGAGAAGATCACAAGTCCTCTAGATAGGCCATCAAATTCCTTTATATGACTTCAAAATATCATAAATTGGTCAATTTGTATCTCCTTGAGTTTATTATTTTCCCACAATTGTCTTAAGGATGTGAACTTCAACCCTCCTTTTATGTGCAAAGCTTGAAAATAAATGGAAGATTACTTAAGAACTCAAAAGGTTATAGGTCATCTCATGAATTTTCACCAACTTCAGGAAGTCATAACTTTCTCATTTTTTGGATATTCTAAATGGTTCAAGTCTCAAAATGTCACTCAAGGTATCTACTTCATGCCACATTTTTTGGTAAAGAGCAAATTTTAAATGGAAGGCCATGTTTGTATGCAAGACATTATAGGTCATTTATTGAAGAAAAACTTAGAATTTTTCTAAGTACAAAAAGTTAGCATCTTTTTCTCAACTTTGACTCATCACACCTTTCAGCTCAAGCATTCATTTGATTCCATTCTTTGAACATTGTAATGTTTGTGATCTTATCTTTCCAATGCATCAAGAATAAAATCCTAAGGTTCCCTAAATTGTGCACACCATGATTTCAAAGTTGGTACCTTGAAACTGAAGTTTCTTAAACAGTCAGAATGAAATTTCCATAATTTGACTCCTAATCATCAAATTTGTGCGTGTTTTCTATTTAAACATGATTAGCACATACATGTGGATGATTTAGAGTGTCAAAACGCATCATTTGGATGTGTTTTGATGCACATGCGATCACACTTATTTCGTGAAAACAGATGTGAACGATTTCCCTCCAAATTTCATCATTCACCCCTCCTCTTGATTCCATTCTCTTCTCCTATAAATACAGGCTCTATCCCACTAATTTTCACAAGCTTAGATAGCCAGAATCACCCTACTAAACTTTCTCTTGAACCCACATTTCTGCAACTTCGAATTTGGTTTTATAGCTTTCCTCAATCCATTTTCTTTACCAATTCCTCATCCTTGAACTTCACTGAAACTTACAGAAGAAGAACCAAGTTCTAAGCCTTCCTAATTCTCTCAAGTTTCAGAGCTCTGAATTTGAACTTCATTAGGTAGATTCCTTTACCAATTCTCTAAAACTTTGGTACTGTAATGAAGCTCTCATCATTCTGATTCTAGTTGCAACAATTGTTTTCAACTGGAAGTGAGTTTTGGCCATGAATTTTCAAATCCCTTTTCAAATATTTCCTTCCAAAACGATTGAGCTATACCTTATATAAATATTTCGCGAGGGTACCATTGGAATTGTCTTGAAGAGACGAAGCGAATAGTACCAGTCTCGAGCTCTATTTTTTCCATTTAAAAGACTTGCAATTCGCGTGGCTGGAGGTTGAAGATGACCAATGTGTCATCTCTCAACCAATGATATTTTCCCATTTGTTCTTTTTTTTTAAATTCTAATTTTAATAAATGATTCAGTGTTTCATTCACTAAGGAACATGATATACACAACGCGTCTGATCCATTGGATTTGCTTACTTACGCGTTTTAACTCTCATCTAATGGTCTACATCTTTTTGGTTTTTATTTTATTTTCTGATTTTATATTTTATTTGTTTTAAAGTACAAAAATTCATAAATTTTTTTTTATTTTAACTTCAAAAAATCTAAAAAATTCTTAAAAATACTTTTGATTTTTCTCTTTGTGATTATTGTTTATTCATAATTTTATTTTGTGCTTTGATATTTTTTATATTTTTTCAATTTATTTGAGTTGTTTTAAATGTTTAAAAATACTTTTCTTAATTTTTAAATTCTGAAAAAAAATATGAAAGGATCCAATGACCTCTTGACAAATATTGGTGACCTCACTTTTTTTTTATTTCTCACTTAAATATTTTTCACAATTTTTGGGTTATTTTTCCTATTTCTTTTAATTTTAAAAATGGTTTCTGACTTTAAAAAATTAACAAAATTTTTGAGGTCAATTTTTGATTTTTCTATGGTCTCACTGAATTTTTCTTGGATGTTTTGAAATAGTTGCTATTTTCCCTTTTATTTTCATTTAAGAACCATTTTAAAAAATCTTTTCTTTGTTTTTTAATACAATTTTATTTTTGTACATATACTGGCTGATCTTGAACTATGAGATTTTGATCATGAGCTTCATTAATATCATTGGATCTTAGGTGTTGTGTTTAACTCTGCCAAATGGATGATTGATTTTAATGATAGCTTGATTAAATTTTTGGTTCAAATATGGTTTAATTCTTATCCCTTCCCTCTTCATCTTATCCCCTTCTTACTTGTACTACATATTGTTAGAGAATGATTCAAATATCATTTCTCTAAACATATGGTACATAGATTGTTATTGACCGGCCTCAAAATAGGTGCGACTTTTATATAAGTCCACTTACGATTGCTTAACATAGTGCTAAGTTTTGTCCCGATTCGAGAAATGATCATTCGTGGCCCAAACCAATGTTTGCAAGTCCAAGTATGTTAATTTGAATCCTTTGATCCAATAATCTTGTGATTCATTGTTAGGGGGCTTTGGTCTTATCAATCCTCTAATGAATCTTCATAAAATCTGGTCAAAGTGAATCACTTAAACATCATTAATCATTTATTGTTGCCTTGAGATTTTGAAATGAATGATATACTGGACAAAAAAAAAATGAAAATTATTGTTGAGAGGCTTTGGTTTTTATCAATCCTTTAATGAGTTTCACATTCAAGTTTTAAGATGGTCATTCAACTAACCTCTAATTTCTAACAATTGAATTTATTTTATGCCTTTACTTTATGCTCTTTACTTTAAAGCACATTTATTTTAGCATATACATTTCATGTTATTTTCATCTTTGCTCACTTGAGCATTTAGTTTTATGTCATTTTTATTTTTCTCCCTTGAGATTTTCATTTCTTTTTGAAGATACCTAATAATCAACTTGAACCATAAAAACTTTAAAGTTACTTGGACTACTGGGTTACTATCCTTGGCATCATGGAGATTAGGGACTTCCTAGACTTAGGATTAGAGACCTTGACCTACCTTGGGACCTTGTTACTTATGCTGTTATTTCGTCTGGATTTCTTGGGGTTTACCCTAAGATATTGGGTTGTTTGTTTTCTTTGTGTACAAGTTATTCTAATTATGTGCTTTGTCTGTGATCGGGAATTCATCTGTATACAGCCGTTACTCTTTTTGTGAAAGACCTAATGCAATTGAAGCTTGGTTTTCTTAAGAGGTTTATTATCTTTACTTGTTTGGTTTCAATCCAAGGTGTTGTACCCCAAAATTTTCCCTCTCATTACTCAAGATATTTCCTACAAAGATCTTCAATGACTCAAGTTTACGCAAGTATCGACTAGGTCAAACAATCACCTCAACACTAATGCCTCAAATTAGGGTTTGAGTTTGTACAAAGGCAGTCAGATTTCTAATGTTTCAAATGAATTTCATGGATCATTATGGACCCTCAGGATTACTTCTGTCAAGTTTCAAGTCTTGAATCACGATTTTCCAAGAAAGTCATTCAAATTATCAAAAGGGGGGCAAAATGGGCAAAATTAGGATTTTGACTCAAAATGACCGAACTTTAATTTTTGACATAATACCTGACCTATTGGTTGGAAGCATGATCTCAAGGATCCGAGCACGTCATTTTGACCTAATCACATATTTCAATTTGTCTCCTGAAATCAGTAAATTGATAGACAAAATTCGGTCAACTGGTGGAAAAAGTCAATTGTACACTAAAAAGTCAAACTTTGACTTTTTGACCAAAATTGAGTCCCAAAAATCACATTTTTATCAAGACATCCAAAATATGAAATTTGATCATCAAAAATCAAGAGAGTAAAAAATCAAACTTTGCAAGACTTGGAAATTTTATTAAGTATTTTCTATACTTGTTAAATTCATTGATTCATGGCATCTTCAAGATGTCACAAATAATTCAATATGTCACAAATAATTCAAGATGTTACAAATAATTCAAGTTATTACAAAGAGGCATTTTTGCAAGAGTACAAATCCTAGGTTTGGTCTTGTGTGAACTCTTCCCCTTTGACTCAAACCTTGTCATTATACTGCCCACAAACATGCTTTGTCTTTGTTACAATCTGCATAAATTGGTCCACAAACCAGATTTTCTATCATGCTATAAACAATGCTGTCCAAGCCTGCTGTATTGCCCACATAACAACCCAAAACCATGTCAAAAGACAGTCTGCTATGCTGCTATAAAACAAACATGCACCAAGCTGCCACAACACTCTAAAACTAATGCAAAAACATTCGTGCTATGCTACTATCAACCCAGTCCAAGCCTGCATTATCTCAACCCCATGTTTACATCAAATTTTCATATGAGAGCTGCATCTAAAAGGAAATGATGCAACATACCCAAACAGTTCAAATTGTTGTTTGTTTCCCCCCTAAAATCCAAACAAAACTTATCTATAAATAGACTATTTTCACAACACACAAAAGTTTGGCTTTTAGAGAGATATAGAGAGCCTTTGAAGAAAAAACAGAAGTCTTTGCAACCTTTGCTCATTCAGAAAACCAGCTCTACTTTCATTCAAAACAGAAACCCTTAATCAATTATTCCATCTTACAAACTCTCACATAAACCAAACACCTTATCACATAGAGATTGTTCAAACACAAGAACAGTTTCTATAGTGCCATTATCTTCACCCTCCAAACATAAAACAATACTCTACAACTTGACTGAGTTAGTGTGATTCAACAGTTTGGGATAACTTCCTGGAGATTCATTGGAGCCATCACAACAGCTGGAAAAGTATTCAGACTTAAAACACCAAGTGCAGTACCAAGGTGAGTCTTCTTGAATTTACATATTTTCATACATCATTGATGCTTTATTTTTTTGAAGAAAAAAATGTAGTAATCATTTCCCCTTTTAGCTAACCATTTGCTTGCTGTTTGTGTTTATCAATTACATGCTGTAAACTGACCCATACAGACAATAAAACAATGTTTAAGGCAAAAAATCGCAGGATGAGTCGACACTTACCCACTTGGGTTAACTCATTCTAGTGAAAACTAGGATATGAGTCGACACATAGCCTTATGCATCGACTCATACTGCTATCCATGTCCCAAAATAGAAGGATGAAAGATGTATGAGTCGACACAAAGTGCGTATGTGTCGATACAAACAAGCACATGAGTCGACACATCCCCTTATGCATCGACTCATACTGAGTTGGTTTGGTTTTAGAGGAGCAAGGAAAGTTATATGTTGATGCATAGCAGCATGTGTCGACACATAACAGTTCAAAATGCATTTTTTCCCTTTATTTTACACTGTTTTTTATATTGGCTTCATTATTATTCGATATGGTTGTAATATTTAAGTTTTTACTTTATCCCCATTTGTAAATTATACCCCCATTCCCCTAATGATGTAATAGCTTAGGATTTTAATTTTCGCAATTTATCGCTTTAATATAAATTGTTAGTAATTAAGGTGTGTATGGCAAGATAAAATCAACCGTTAGAAAACCCTAATTTCAAAGACAAAAATGCATGCAATCAAACAAACTATTCACACATGCACCTCTAGGGTAACCTCGATTTGTTGCCTCGGAAAATAGTCATGCCCCTCGAGTATGGGCGTTTTAGCAAAGACCCTCGATAAAAAAGATGGTAGTCCCACGATGTATCTTGATGTTGCCTTCGGTAAACGATCTAGTCCCTTACGAAAATTGCTAAAATGTATCATAAGTTACTTTCTATGACTATACGATTGACCCATGCCCGTCCCTTCACATCCAATGATGGGGCTTCTTACCAATCAATGGTAAGATAGAAACATCTAAAGGAGGAGGAAAAGAACAAAGACCTTTTGAGTAGGTAGGACGCTCATAGTTTCTTGCTCACAAATCAAAACCATTTTCACACTTACACTTTCAAAACATCTCCAAAAATAAACATCTCTTTGAACTATTTTCAAAACTAAACACTTTATATACATCTTATAGAGACGAGAATCATTACAAAGTTTTCCGAAACAAAGGAGTTTCCAAAATACTTTAAAAAACCCACCACAAACACATTTCAAACAAAGCAATTTCAAAAGTGATCTAGCAAGCAACTAAGAGCCCGTAGATAACTACGGATGAAAAGGGTGACAACACCTTCCCTTTTCATAACCTACCCCCCAAAATCAAGAAAACATCTCGAAAGGTCTTTCCTGTTCTTTTCACTCTTTCCTTATTGGATAAAACAAAATTCGGTGGCGACTCATGCTATGTGTGACATTTGCAATAAAACGCAAAACACTCTGAGTCAGTTCTCCCGCCGTATGACACAAGGAATGGGAATTATACATTGACTAATTGTGTCAAGTGTTGGATTTTGTTGGTTAGATGGTTATTTTCCCTAGCTTTTACCTTATGCTTTAGGATAGTCCCTTTATCTCCTCCCATCTTCTTAAATTTCAAAAATCTTCTCCCTCCTTTTGAAAACTCTTCTTGTTCTTAAACTTGAACCGCTTTCACAATAAACTTAGACTTATGTTCATGCATTTTCAAAAAATTTTCCTAATCGAATTTTAACCATTTTAATCATACTTGGACATTTTTGTGAGAAGAATAAAAGTCAATCAATCTAATTCAAATTATTTTGCCACTTTGGCTTTTTATCTTTAAAATTTTCTCAAAAGATTAGACTTTTGTCAATCCTTGTAGTGACGCGAACCACTATACTTCTATGATATGTAGTGAAGTGAGATATTTTCCACTTGGGTGTTGAGTGAGGCTTTGTTGATTTTAAAATCCAAGCCATATCCTCCACTTTGAGATGACTGTAAATTCTCCTTTCTCATAATCGTGGGTAGTAAGTATGTTCTTCCACTCAGATAAAACGATGATGTCTTGTCTCTTAAGGTTCGCAACCCCTATTCACAGAAGGTGGTACGTAGGCACTAAAGGTTCGCAACTGTGTCGAATGCAAAAACTGTAAAAAAATAACAATAATAATATTTCTTTTCTCATCCCCACAATCTATTCGTGTACAATAGCTATAGACAAAATACATAGATTCTCAAAGAGTTTCCTGCGGAGTACCGTAGATGTTTAGGGTGCTAATACCTTCCCTTTTCATAACCAACCCCCGAACTTAGATTCTCTCCCCCTATTTTTTGCATTATTCTCTCTTTTCCCATTCCTTTGGAAACCATAAAGTGCGATGACGATTTTTATTTGATCTGTGCGAGTCAAGTCAATCCAATGGCTTAGTCTCAACATTTCTACCACTTCACATGTCCAGGACTGTTGGAGTGATTTGCACACCTTGCGTTGGGATTGTAACTGGGAAAATAAGTATTGGGGTTCTGAGGAGGATCCTTCAAAGTAATCAGCTCTGCCTTTAACATGAGTTGAAATGCTTGAGACAACGTCATGTTGATTTTTCTGAACTGTCTCATGGGTGAAACTTTCTTATGCTGATTATTCTGTTGTTGTTGTTCTACTGGCATAGGATTATACATCAGAACTACCCCTACAAATTTGTTGTGGTCACTCTTATTACGACCCTTCTGGCCGTACACATAATTGGATTCTTTCTTACCATTGTATGACTTCTTCGTAGTATTCGAAGATGTAGCCACCTGAATTTTACCACTTTTGATTCCTTTCTCAACAAGTTCCCATGTCAATATCAATTCAGTGAAACCGGTTGAAGAACTTCTAAGTAGGTGATTATAGAAAGAACCTGTTAGCATACTCATGAAGATGTCAACCAATTCTCTATCAGCCAAAGGAGGTTGAACTCTTCCTATAATATCTCTCCATTTCTATGCATACTCCTTAAAGCCTTCCTCAGAACCCATGGACATACTCCGTAGTTGCATGCGGGTTGGTGCAAAATCAGAATATACTGATACTGTCTATTGAAAGTTGCAGCCAAATCTTTCCAGGTATGGATATTGGTACCTTTGAGTTGATGATACCATTCCAATTGTGTTCGAGACAAAATCTCTTGAAAGAAATGCAACCATAATTTCTTGTAAGCAGTGTGTGGTTGAATTTTATGAACATACGATCTCAAATGTAGCTTCAGGAATGAAACGCCATCATACTTAGCAAAGGTATGAATTTTGAACTTAGGAAGAATGACGACTCCTGAGACTAAACCCAATTCTTCAAAGTTTAAGCCAGAAACCTTCTGGATCTCCATAACTTTCAGACGCTCTTCTAACAGCTTATACTTCTTTCCAGCAGGGGATATTGTTCATCTAAATATTCCTCTTCCTCTTCATCAGAATATTTGTCAGAACCATGATTGCTTTTTTCAGTTTTAACACTCTTACCATCTTCCTCCCATTCGTCATTTCCGTCCAATGGGATATCAAGATCCTGAGCTCGCTTGAAGACCTCTGAACTTTCTCCCCATGTTAAGAATGCCGATTGGTTTCTTTGTCTTATTCTTCTTCTTATTCTTCTCGTTGATGAGCTCATTCGGTTCTTCTTGATCCTTGGCTAAACTTAGGAACATGTCTTAGAACTGAGCATTATGAGCCTGGAGTTCTTTGACTGTCTGTTCGAGAGCCATTTTTGCTGAAATAAACAATAAAAAGTTAAGAAACCTACCTTTGGAAACATGTTATGCAATGATATGTATGGCATGTAGATACATATGCAATGTTTTCAAGGACCTCGTGGGATTAAATTTGTTAATCAAAAGGGAACAAAAATAAATACTCTTATTAGTAAGTTTAAATGAAACTGCCTCTTAGGCTTACAATGAAAACAAAAAGGGTTATAAGGAAAAAATTATGAACTCCTAAGACCTAGGAATCAAGTCTCCCATGGTCGCTTCCTCTTTGTGTTGACATATGCATTAAGGCTCTTCTCTTTGTGAAGTTGTTTTATCAGGTCCAACACTTTCTTTTCACTAGCATAGAACTGAGTCTTAAAGGTGTCCCTTTCTTCTTTCAATTGAATCCAAGACTTCTGTAGCTCTTCAAGGTCAGTAGGCATATCTGGATGATAAATGGTATGAGGGATATCTTCTTCAACAACAGGCTCCATAATTACTGGTAGGACAACAAGATATGACATTATAAGATTTTGAGAACGAGATCGCACCCATCTGAGGTAGGGCTCCAAAGGGATTGAGTTTTTATGTCCCAAAGTTTTGCTATCAATATTATTCACCATGCCCCAAGCACATATAAACTTTTGAAGGTAACCTTGAGGATCATTCTCGTAATAGAATACAATACCCTAGATAAGCATATCATGAGTACCATTTCTTAGAGCATAACCAAATACGTAGAGCTAGAGAAAGGTTGTAAGTAATACCTCCCCTTATGCCAAGGAGTGGAACATTAGGGAATTCCCCATAGCAGTCAATAATAGGGATTTCATCTTGAGATCAGGAACACCAATAGATATCTGAATGAGAGAGTGACATCATCCTTCGAGACCACGTCAAACCATGTTTATTCTTCATCACTGACCGGGAAGGTGCAAAATAAACCACCTGGATAGTAAAGGTATGTAACACATGAGAGTCCCTCTCTCTCTCTCATAGTACGAGTGTGAAGAGAGTGCAAAATATCTCCAAGCGAAGTAGGCACAAGATTATGAGTAAGAAATATTTTGATGGCGTTCACATCTATGAGTTAGTCTGGATTAGGGAATAATACCAAACCATAGATCAACAGATCCAAGATCTCCTAAAAAACATGAAAACTTATAGCATCTAGAAACAACTGATCCTTCTCTATCAAAAATTTAGCAATAACACCTTTAACTCCACTTCTTGTTTCCCAATTAGACACATTATCTGACCGCTTCAGATGTAATGTTGCTGCAATAACTTCAGGTTTTTGAACTTTCTCTAAACCGGTGAAGGGTGTCTGATTAAGAATAGGTACTCCAAGTATCTAAGAAAAATATTCCATTGTGGGTACCAACTTATAATCTGGGAAGGTAAAACAGTTATGCTTAGGATCAAAGAACTGGAACAGAACACTCATCATGTCTTCTTCAAAACCTGAGGTGACCAAACTGAGTAGATAACCATGCCTCTTGGTGAATTGAGAGTTATTAGGAACCTTTGAAACTAACTCCTTAAGCTTGGAAGGCATCCTCACAAAGTTGATCCAGAAAGTATTTCTGCGAGCGGAAGCCATAACCTGCAACAAGAAACAAAGATAAATCCCTAGGTCCTCGAAATGGTTAGTGAAAATGTTATGTTATGATGATATGATGATATGATGTTATGATGTTATGTTCATGTTAAATAAGTAGAAAACATAAACAAGTTATACAAGAGCCTTAGGTTTAAAGGCTTGCACGAAGTCCATAGGTAAATACCCTTCCCCACTGAAGTTAAGTTGGCTCAACCTGTCCTAAAATAGTAACCGGGTTCTAAGAGTCTCATATCACAGATCTTTCTCACAAGATTTATTTTAGAACGACAATCGTCTTACCATCAAAACATCCTGAAAGTCGAATCTCAATGAGCGTAGCTTCGAGTATCAACTAACTTTGGACTGCACCATGTCTAGCTATCTCACTACTTTATAATGGCCAAGATGGGTCAATTAAGGTTCTAAAATCAAGTTAGTGTTAACAACACCATGCGGAAGCCTAACGTTATCCTTGATTGACTCAAGGAACATCAGTAAAAATCAAAGTGTCACACTAACTGTAGCTATCATGTTTACCATATCGGTATATGCCGTATAGTCTTTATGATCTATTTCTAATTACCTAAGGAATCACTAGATCCGGGTGTAGGATCTTTCAGACAAGCAATAATGCCCAAGCATGAACCCTTAAAGTAAATCAAACAATTCAAACAATTTAAGCAAGTAATAATGATAAAAAATCTAAGGTAACCCCTCTTGTTTAAGTACCTCCCCGACAGAGTCGCATGTTCTGTAAGACAGTGGGAGAACTGACTTTTTTGGTTTTTCGCAAATGTTGTCGTTAGCAAGAGTCGCCACCATATTTTATTTTATCCAATATTTAGGAAAGGTGAAAAGAATAGGAAAGATATTTGATAGATTTTGAGCTCGGGGGGTAAGTTATGAAATGGAAGGTGTTAGCACCCTTTTAATCCGTAGTTATCTACATGTTCTTGATTGCTTGCTCACTTTTGAAAAACATTCTTTGTGTGTGTGTGATTTGTTTGAAAAATATTTTGAAATGCCAATGTAAGGCTAACTCTAATAATTCTTGTATCAGTCCTCAAGAATGTATACAAAGTGTTTTTAAAAATATTTGTTTTGAAAGTGATGTGTAAAAATGTATTTGTTTGTGAAAAAGGTTGTGAGTAAGCATTCAAGAGTTCTTACCCACTAAAGTCTTTCTTGTTATTTTCCTTCTCCTTTGGAGATAGTATTGTCCATACTATTAGTTGGAAGGTAATCACATCTATTGTATGTGAAGGGATAGGCGTAGGGTCATCGTATGGTCATCAAAGACAACATGTAAGGATACTTTAGCGATTGTATCGAAGGGACTATCATCATTTTGCTCGTAGGGTCATCGAAGGACTAGATCATTTTATAGGCAACTCGAATGGTCATCAAGGGATTATGATCTTTATTAGAAAGGGACTATGATGATATTGTATATCGCGGATCTTTTGCTAAAGTATCCCTACTTTCGAGGGATATGACCAAAGTTCGTAAGGCAATAAGAGAGGTTACCCTAGAGGTGCAACTGTGCAAAGTATCTGTTTTCAGTTATCTTATCATGAAAATTAGGATTATCTATATTGCTTTTAGCTTGCCATATAAACCCTAATTACTAACAGTTAAAAATATAATGTGCAGAATGTAAAGTGCGAAAAATTAAACTTAAGCTATTACATCCTGTGAGCAGTTACATAATTAGAAAAAAATGTGGGAATGTAAATCTAAGCTATTACATTTGAGAGTGAAACCAATATAGTTTTACTAGGAATTTAAGTAGCGAAAAGAAATAAGAAAAATGTTAAAAAATTATGTGTTAGAAAAGATATTTTTGGTGTTTTTGTAGAAAATGATTTAGGGTTAGGGATGATAATTAAAACCTAATAACTAATTAATTAAGTTAAAAAACTAAAAACCCTAATTAGAAATCCTAATGTCTAGTTAGTTTTAATTAAAAAAAGGTATAATTAATTATGGAAAATTATTTGGCCTAAAACCCTAAAACTAATTAGATGATGATTAATGGTTAATTGAAAAAAAGGAATTAAATAATGGAAATATAAGAAAGGAAAAGGGTTAGAAAAAAGTATTAAAATAAATTACATGGGGTGGGAGTTTAACCCACGCCCTTGAAGTCACAAGTGAACATTCTTTCCACCTGGCTAGCGCTACGCTGGTGTTTGAGAATAGGAACCAACCAATTTGGTGTTAACCTGTGTGTTATCCTGAAAACAAAAGAAATTGACAAAATCTGGTATCGAACCCACGCCCTTTACAATACCGATCATCACTCTTACCACTTGGCCAATTATGTTACGCGTTCATATAATGATCATCATTCAATATTATAAATTGAAATCAAGAAATCAAATTAAAATAAATTCATAAATCACGCGTTGTGGTCGTGTCAGATTGTTTTTTGAATCAGCCAATTACAAGGTGCCACGCCTAGGTTTCCTGAGTCAGGAGGGTCAAACCACCGTGGAGGGTGGTCAACTTCATCTTCTCCGGTGAGGAGATTTTAAGAACTTGCAAATCATGAAAAATCGAAACACAAGATGTACCCTTTCCCCATAATTTGACCCTTGCGAATCCAATGATGGCATTGGTTTGACCTAAAAGTGCCTCTAGAGTGAGTTTCAAAGAAAATGTTTCAAATTTCCCTAACAATGGCATATCTCCATTCCTGTGTCAAACCTCAAAAGTAATGGATCAAAGCAGTTCAAAACATCATCATGAACACATATGTATGCATCAAATCATTCAATAATGCGTATATTAAAAGTTTGAAATTAAAGAAAGTTACAAACCGATGCAGTTGAGGTAGAGAGTTATGACGTGCTTCAAGATTCTGCAATGATTGGGATGAACTCCTGGGAACTTCAAGAGGCTAGTGTGATGCTTGAAATCAACGGAGAGTGGCAGGAGATAAGGGTTTGAGTTTTCCATAGTTCTTGAAAAATTTGAGATTTGTAGGGTTTGTTCTTGAGGCAACATGCGTGTTTTTTAATGTCTGAAGATGTCATGTATTTATAGAGGAGAAGATTAGGTCAAGTGGTGGGCATGGACATCTCATGAAATTATATCTTTGATTTTGTTTGAAAATAAGTTTAAATCTTCCAAAACCAATGAAGATTTGTTTTAAGTATAGACCACAATATTTCTTCAGCTTCAAGGTAGATTTTTGGGCCTCCAACATGATTAAAATCAAAAGCCTTGGTCCAACATGTTGACAATTTATTTGATTTATTTAAAAAATATGTGAATACAATTAAAATAAAAAAAAATAAAAAAATCAAGGTCATGGATGGATAGAATTAGAGGTCCTCTAACATTTTATAAACATGTTTAAACTTCAAAAGTTAGGCCCATTAGTCCGAAAGTTCAAAATTGATCAATTTAGGTTTCATGCATTTCTCAAAAACCTCTCAACTTGCACAACTCATAACTCTCTCAATTTTGGTCATATGAAGATGATCTTTGACTTTTTGGAAACCTCAAGATGTATCATAAAACTTTAATGTTGGTCATTTTTTTATTTTAAGATTTTAACTTGATGTAAATTTCTTTGACAAAAGATGTCTTTTTGTTGACTTTTAAAATGACCTGTAATGTTTTGGCTCATATCTCTCAAATGAAGCATTTTTCGCCTTGTGCTTAGAGAGACAAAGTTGTAGAGAACTTAACTTCCTTCAAGCTAGGCCTTGGTTAAGGAGTTTCTGATGAAGTATGCAACAGTTATGCTTGGTCAAATTTCAAGTGACTTCTCTTTAAGAAAACCCTAATTTAGTAACTATTGACTTTTGATGAATCTTGAGTTTTCTTGATGAATCATGATCAACCCTTGATAAAATGATGAATGTGACTTCAAAATATTGATGTTGACCAAAAATATTGAAATTTGGCTGTCAAAATTGACATTTTGTCCAATACAGTTTATTTTCAATCATCTGACTAATTGATTGAGCAAACTTGTACTGCAAGGCTGTAAATTTGGCATGATGATTGTAACACCCCAATTCTACCCGTCAAAATTAATAATAAAAATCAAAGAAATAAAATTTCATAAACAAATTGAGGCATCACATATTCATGATTTTCACTTTTGAAATATAATGCATCATTAAAATAATCAAAAGTCGGATATACCGATCATGTTATCATACACCAAGTAAGCATAATAATATGCACACAACATCAGATACATCACCAACTATGCCATATAAAGCATATACATCAACAAAATAGTTATGTCATAAAATAACCATAATCCACATGAATATCAGGATATACAAGTATGCTATCCTAATCAAAATATCAATAGTGCCCATCCCGAGTGTTACGCTATCAGAGCAAGGCGACTCAAAAAGTAAAGACTCGAGCTAATCCACCACATCAACGCAGATCACCTGCACATTACCAACATAAGGTAACAGCGAAACAAATAAAGGGTGAGATAATTCAAATCATATAAATAAAGAGATGATAAATAATATATAGTTTCGAAATTATAAGAGACACCGATAATAAACAATATTCATCATATAATCCAATCTCACACACTATATATATATATATATATATATATATATATATATATATATATATATATATATATATATATATATATATATATATATATATATATATATATATATATATATCACATAAACATCACAATTTATCATTTCATCGTCACTTAACACTCGTCACCAAATACATCACAATCGTCATAAGCTATAAAAAACATCACATAACCAAAGAACTCAAACAAACATAACTGAAAACATGTGACTCGACTATGCATGTAGTACCAACACATTTTGTTCGTAATTAAAAACATTGGCTAAAGCCCTTGTCATTTTGGCAAAAGCCCTCGTCATTTATGCAATGTATGCGACTCGACACAAGACATCACATACACACAACAACATATCAACATCGTCATTAATCATCAAAATGGCATAAGCCCTCATCATTAAATTTACCAAACATCGGAGGTAAAACATCGTCATTAACATCATCAAAATCATACATTCACAAATGGAAGTATTAATCAATAAATATTCACAATTCAATTAATTCCGGTTACGGATTAATATTTACCAAAATATACTCGTCATAAAAATCATCCCAAAATAATCGGCATTAGTAATATTATTAAACACCACAACCGGGTCGTCGAAACACCACTTGAACCGTCTAAATCAGACTCATTTTCATCATTTACCGGTTACCCGAATTACCGATTAAACTGATTATATTAACTTAATAAAATAATATTTTAATTCATAAAAATATATATGTTTTCTGTTTTATATAAACAGGACCATTTCCTGTTATCTGTCATAAAATGAATTGGTAAAGGGAGGTTAACTTAACTGATATTGATACTGAGGGATACACTTGCCCTGATATAAGTTTTCTGCTAAACTCTAACAGCTAATGAACTAAGTATTTATTTCCTGAAATTGTACAAAATGGGAAAAGTGGGAAATTGCACAACATAAAAACTTAAGGGACGCCCGACAATGAAGTGGCCAAAGGCCAAGGGGATGACCGACACCCTTTGGGGGCGCCCGTCATGGGGGCGTGACGCTTGTCCGGGGCCCACGTGCCCCCACCCCCACTTCTTTATGCATTCTATCTTCATCTCTTAGGCACTTGCATATCAGTTCACAACAACTTTCAACAACATATAATTAGTATATATTCCAAAACCCAAAACATATTATTTCACATATATATTTTTCATAGTTACTTGTTCTATTCTTCCCAAATCTAACACAGGTAAATAACAAATAGAAACCCATATATTTTCGGTATCATAATCAAAACACCAACATAATAACCATATTTAATCAAACATTTTCCAGAAAAAAATACTTAAATCTTCATAACTCTAAACCTAATAAAATTTATCATAGTTTTATTTATAGGAAAGGAATCACCACACCCATTACCTCTAGTGTTGTTCTTGCTATTTATCCTTTGATTTTCCTCTCCGAATCACCAGCCCTAGCTTGCTCTTGCTTTGTTCTTCTTTTTCTTCCTCACCTACCAAACACTCTCTTTTCTCTCTATTTCTTTGTTTTGTTTTTTCCCGATAACTCTAACAACACATATGCCTTATGTTTCTATTTTCTACAAAGCTACACACTAACCTCCACCCACTTATGTACTTGCCACTTTTTTTCTTCTTATTTTATTACCTGATACTACTAAGTTTCAAGCACAAGCCTTGGTTTTGTTTATTTAATATAATAAAACCCAACTTAACCAAATAAGCCCGAATAAATAAATATCGGTCCGAATAAATAAATATTGGACCGAATAAAATAATTACCAGATTAAATAATTAGATACCAGACCAAATAAAATGATTACCGGTCCGAATACAATAATTACCGGACTAAATAATTAGATACCGGACCAAATAAAATGATTACAGGTCCGAATAAAATAATTACCGGAGTAAATAATTAGATATCATACCAAATAAAATGATTACCGGTCCGAATAAATTATCGCCGAATATATTAATAAACATATAGGTTAAAAATATAATATTTTCACTGAATAAATATTAACCGATAACATTGAAAATAATAATATAAATACGATATTTAATAAATCAGGGCGTTATAATGATACCTTGATACATATGAGAAACCATGAAATCCAATTAACGCATTAGAAGTCCAATTTCCTTTGAGAAAAGCAAAACTCTAGTTGTAGGTCAATTCCTTAGGAGGAGAGTCCATCTGATCAATCTTTTAGTAGTCTTGAGCAATTGAGACCTTCATGAGCATGAGGATGTGTCTTGAATTAATTTCTCTCAAAAATGGGAGGAAAATTTTTGGGGTACAACACAAGTACCCAAGAATTACAACATCCCTCAAACCAAAGATGGGGTATTAATACTTCAAGAGTGGAAATTGTATGAATTACCACACACCAAATATGGATACTCAAATGCTTGAGAAATAAGAAAGAATATACACCGACTCTTACTCGCACTCAGAAGGCAAGGAAAACACAGGTATAATAACTGAGGGCTTGCAAGGGCAAGGGAAAACCAGGACTCACTAGGGAAATTAAAAGCACCAAAGACCTGACTAGTGGTAAATCAAAACAGTCTCCGCTGGGGAAACTTGATAGGACCACCTTAGGCTTGTTGTGGAGATAATTCAAATCTAAGCGCATAACAATTTGGTTACTACATGTGAGCATAATTGGCTTATTCCTTAATGCATGTTTGAATTTTTTATAGCGTAATGCTCCATAGAATGGAAATGCTACACGTTTTGGTAGATGCAATGTAATGATGCATGTCTAGCAATGCACTGGGGAAACACGACAATAATCGAATTTTGAGAAGACAATGAACTTACAAACGATTATTTTTGCATATCTAATCTTCTATTGAGAAAAGGAAATCTAAACTTCAATGGGGAACCTAAATTCGAAACCACCAAACTCTAAAGATCGATATCACTGAGGAAGTAACTTCCTAGAGAGCAATACTGCAAAAATAAATTTTCGTTCATAGAAAATCTTGAATTCTGATCAAACTCCTAACTTCCTGGGGAACAAATTCTTTATCTTCTGTTAGAAATAGGAGAGCTTCGCTGGGGATGGAAACTTTTTCGCATAGAATTTATTGATGAAGATAACTTCTACTAGGGAGTATATAAATTCTTAAATGAAAAGAATTATACTCAGATCACACTAGGGATAACACCGTTGGGGGGTAAAAAATCTTCACTTGGGGAAGAAACAAACATCCTGGGACAGAAACTCCACGGGGGATATCTCAACAAAATCTTCTATCATCAGGGATGAAAGAATTATGACTGGCACACCCATGCATAACACAGTGGGGAGACATGACACTTTCTCCGCTAGGGAAAGCAAACTTGCTCCACTGGGGAATAATAGATAAGTTACTCCGGCAGGTCCTCGACATTCGACTTCGACTGGGGATAAAGACTACCTCTTGCACTGGGGAGCCAAAAAACTTTAGATGGTAACATCAATAATACCCATTTCACAGGGTGTAGCCATCTTTGCAAGAATCAAGCCAGAAAGGATTTTTGTACTAGGGAGCAGAAATCACTTCATTGAGGATGATGGTCATCCTCATGAGGATACAAAACCAGAATCTCCCATAGGTAAACAGGAATATCTTCAAGAAACTTTGATATAGGTAGGCTGGATTGGAGAAGGAGAGAGCACCCCTCACTGAGCAGGGGTGAACATTCACCGGGGAAGCCGTAGAAGGTCGACTTCAAGGGGAGTATATCAAGAATATCTAGTTGGTGAATAAAACGATTCTTCCGAGAAAACCTGGAAAGAAAATAGGCTACACTGAGAAGGAGGAATACTTGCGTGAGAGTACACCTTCACTAGGGATGAATGATTCTATCTTGAACAAAAGTGAGCATTCACTAGGTAAATTGTATCCCATTCTACAGAAATCCTCATGTTGGTCGCATACAAACCCTTCTTGATTCATTTGCTGGTATGCTTCTTGTCATAAAAGACCAAAAGTACTTGCAAAAAGAGAAATTGAAACAACATGCCCCATGTATAAAGATAGAAATCTCTATTGAGGAATAAATAGTTTGAACTACTGACCACTAGGTAAAAACTGTGATGCATGATTGCACCTCCAACATGTCAACTTCAAGGAGAAATGCTACTAAAAGGTGGATTTTGGATAAGATGTTGCAAAAATAAATTACAGTCCACTAAAAAGAAATCATCTTGACTTTAAACGACTTCTAAATGTCCAGGGAGAAGAACCATTCTCCTCCTGTAGAGAAATGAGGATGCTTTTTTAGGGAATAAAGATCTCTGAAGAGAAACCCCTTAGAAGACAAAAATTTGTCAAGTAGAAATAGATCCTTTACTGAGGAAAGGAGTCCTTTTAGGAAACAACATTTCCATATTAAACCTCGTATGAGTAACCACCTCACACACTTACTGCTCTCTTGCTCATACTCTGCTGAGGATAACAATCTAAACTTCAATTGGAGATAATGATCCTAACTTCTCGACATGCTCTTCAAATTCAAAAATTGTTTAGCCAGCGCCTGGACTTGATCTGATTAACCCTTGAAGAGGAGCAAATTCCCTTCATAATTTCTTGCCCCAGATTGTAGGGCCTTTGAAGAAAATTGCTTCGAGAGGATTTTCTGAGATCTTTACAAACAAGATAAACAGCCCCAGTGTTGTGAACTTTGGAACACGGCTCTTGGCTAACCAAAGTTAGATATGGATTCAACTATGCTTTAATGAATGCCCATACATCTTTAGATTCTGAAAAGATTCCCCTCTAATCAACGGATTTTCAGAGAAATTTGTCAAATCTCGACATAACTGCCCCAGTTTGACTGTACTTTGAGGGATCAAATCCCGATTTGAATGCCTCAGATTGCATGAACACTTACTCAATGGAGTATTCAACATATGCACCCCTTCTCAACATAGTCTTGACATACCTTTTCTTCATCTCATATTCACGGAGAAATGAGAAGCTCGTTGAGTTATTAAGACAACACAACCTTAGGATGGCTGGCTTGCGTCTTGAAAGTAGGCTACTTCACAACCGTACTTCTCAACTTGAACTGTCTCATGTTTAAGCAAATAATTGAAGAAATTTGTCCCTCGGGACCAACTGAACATAATGCACCACTGCTCGACAAAGACTCTAGGCAATCAACTTTTACAATTTGTTTCATATTATTTCTTAAACTGGTATTCTTTTACTCAACAGAGTTAATGGAAGGTCTGCTCAGATTAAGATCATTCTCAAAATAACCTACCTTTCAATGGTATCCTGAAGCAATTTATCCCTCGAAATCATCAAACTTTCATCTGATGCTCATTATGCAAGCTCACTTGATGTTTAAGCACTTGTTCATATGCAAAGAATGCTTATTATAAGAATGATAATTCTAATGCAAAGCTTATGTTTGTCTTGAAGTTAAAAAACTTTTATTGAAAAGATATCGAAACATTTAATTTTTCTTGTACAAAAGAAAGTAAAAAGATGGAGTCATACCAACTCGAAAGTTTTAGCAAGCCTCCTAGGATTCAGATTACCGTACTCTCATTACAATGCACTTTCGAATTAACCCATAATCCAGTTAAAACTTTTAAGGGTTGTAACGTGGCCTGGTTCACAGTTTAAAAAAAAGGGATTTAAGGCTCAAAATTATTTGGTGCCCACCCATTCTTCGTGATGTTCTCCAGTCCTACATTCAGTTAAACCAATGTGACACTCATAACTTGAGAGGAGTTTACAATGGTTGAGGAGTCAAATGAGGTTTGTTGGACATGATAGTCATTCACCTCTTTCATTTTTGTTTACCATCACACGACTTTGTTCTTGCTCGATAACTTTCATCATCCCTTTTTCATTACTTTTCTATTTCCCTGCCTAAGTCGTTATATATATATATATATATATATATATATATATATATATATATATATATATATATATATATATATATATATATATATATATATATATATATATATATATATATATATATATATATATATATATATATATATATATATATATATATATATATATATATATATATATATATATATATATATATATATATATATATATATATATATATATATATATATATATATATATATATATATATATATATATATATATATATATATATATATATATTTTGAGTTTGTGGGATTTCTTTCTTTTTGAACAAGTCGTTGATCTTCATGTCGTCTTTGATTTGTTGGAAGTGATTGTGATTGTCTGATTCCTTGGTAGATGAGGGATAACCATTGTTGTATCATCATCTTTGACCTGCTGGTGTGCAAGAGATACCCATTGGGATATCGTTAATTTCCGCACACTCCTGATAAGTGAAGGTTAGCCATTGCGATTTTGACTTTCCTCAGCCTTTTGATGGATAACCATTGTTGTATCCTTAGATGCGCACTCTTGATGAGTTCTGAACACTCGATCTGATTAACTGAAATCTACCCTGCCCCAGGTTAAATGTGAGGTTTTTTTCAGACAAGAAAAGAGAATCCTACTTCAAGGCTCAAAGAGTTTGACGAGGGTCTATTTCCCTTATATCTCCAGTGTTTGGGAATTTTAAACAATGTCCGTACATCATCAGCATGGTTTTACTCAAAAGCATACCGTTTGAGATTATAGGTATATTTCTCATCACCCTCCCTCCAAAGGTGTTTTTCTTTATTTAGCAAGAGTTAAGTATCAAAAAGCAAAGAAAAATATATAAGAGTGAATACAAATGGAATATTTCAAGTCAAACATATTCATTGCATTATGATTAGTATTAAAAAATAAGCAAGTTTTGCATACAAGAAAGTACTGAACCAAAACAAGTAAGATTACAAATGAGAATGCAAATGTAATTTGAAATTTCCATTTCGAGGAGACTAGTCTCTGTATGTACTTGTTGCTTCAGACGATGCTCTGAAAGTCTTGACATTCACTTAGTCAAAGGAGACTTCAAATCAGACTAGCTGGCCGGAAGTTGACGATCTTTGCACTAAGCAAGCCTTACGCTTTACCTTTGAATGGCCAGATGCCCCTGCATGGTAATCATATAAGATTCCCTCAACATATGTGATGAATGCTTTATAAGGCGAATTTTCATAAACTACATCACAAAGTATCTTCTACCACAGAGAAGTGCCAACCATCTTCTACTGCACATAAGAGAAAATCAGCCGCTGAATTCTAGAGCGTCTCCCACTACATAAAAAACCATCTTCTACTACATAGAGGATGTATAAGAACTCGATATCTTAAGATTTCATCATGTTTTCATTAAGAATGTTCTTAGGCCTCGGGTATGGGATTATGCTCCAATAGGAAACTCATATTGGTCGCACCCAGGCCTTTCTTTTCCCATTTACTGGTACCCTTCTTGTTGCAAAAGAACAACGATACCTGCAAAAGTGGAAATCACAACAACATGACCTGGGTGTGGGATGGTTACCTTATCCATCATCTCAAACACGCGACTCTTTAGGAAATTTCAGTTATTGACATCATGTGTTGTAAAAATTTAATGTTTTAAATGCGAAGTTTATAAAAAATGCTGGATGTCTTTTTGCAAGAAAAACGGTAAAAATGAAAAAAAATAGGCACAACTTGAAAAAGAAGAATTTTATTAATTGACCTGGCCTGTAAATAGGCATTTACATCTAGAAACAACTCCTAAAAGAGGTAATTGCGTATGGAGCATACATAAGAGAACAAAAAGGTTGCAATGTGAGTACAGACTTATCGAGTCCTGATTCTGCTACGACTTTTATGACCTTAAAGCTCTTTAGTATCTTTCTTTCTGAACAAACTGATTGGACCAATCCCTTATCCTTCCAAGCTAACCAATAGCAGTGTAGGATGATATCAAGGATACAACGCATACCATAATATTCTCTTTAATCCCTAACTTTTGCCCGAACCTCTTATTTCCTTCTTGTTCATCGGGATGCCCCCTTTTTGCCCGAGCCAGTCAACTTAGGACTTATGCGAAGTACTTTTTACTATATCTGCATTGACGGGATGAGGGAAATCCCCTCCATCCATAGTTGTGAGCATTGTAGATCCTCCTAAAAAAACTTTCTTTACAATATATGGTCCTTCGTAATTAGGAGCCCATTTACCCCTAGCATTTGTATTGTTAAGAGGTAAAATCCTCTTCAGCATGAGGTCACCAAATTGAAAATTCCGCGGACGTACCTTCTTTTCAAAAGTTTTCTTCATCCACCTCTGGTATAATTGCCCATGGCAAATAGTCGTCAATCTCTTCTCGTCAATGAGATTCAATTGATCAAATCTATTATGAACCCACTCAGCCTCATCTAATATGTACATCTGTCATTATCCTTAGAGAAAGAATTTCCATTTCTATTGGTCGGACTGCTTCCATGTCTATACCAGAGAAAATGGGGTTGCCCTAGTAGAATTTCGTACTGAAGTATGATAACCGTGTAAAGCAAATGGAAACATCTCATGCCAGTCCTTATAGGTGACAACCATTTTCTGCATAATCTTAATATTCTTGTTGGCTCTCTCAACTTCACCATTCATCTTAGGACGATAAGAAGAAGAGTTGTGATGTTTTATTTTGAAGCTTTCGCACAACTCTTTCATCATCTTATTATTGAGATTCTACCGATTGTCAGTAATGATATTTTCGGGAATCCCATATCGACAAATGATATTATGCTCGATGAAACGAGCAACCACTTGCTTAGTGACATTGACATAAGATGCTGCTTCGACCCACTTAGTGAAGTAGTCAATGACTACTAGAATGAAGCGGTTCCTGTTGGAAGAACTTGGTTAAATCCGGCTAATCATATCAATACCCCACATTGCAAAGGGCCAAGGAGAAGTCAAGACATTCAGAGGGTTGGGCGGCACATGCATTTGGTCGGCATAGATCTGACATTTGTAACAGATTCTAGAAAGATTATAGCAATCGTTTTCCATTGTAGACCAATAATAACATGCTCTCAAGATTTTCTTGGCCACTGTATGCCCACTAGAATGCGTCCTGAAGAAACCTTCATGAATTTCTTCTATGATCTTGTTTGCTTCATGTCTATCCACGCATTTGAGCATAACATAGTCATAGTTTCTCTTGTACAAAACATCCCCATTGAGGAAGAACTTGGCTGCATACTTCCGTAACGTCTTCTTATCAGTGACAGAGGAATATTTTGGATATTCTTTCATTTCAAGGTACCTCTTGATATCGTAAAACCACGGCTTCTCATTAGTAGCATCTTCTTCTATTTCATAACAGAACGTTGGCTCATCCAACCTCAAAATGGTGATAGAGGGGGCTTCATTTTCCCATCTGACTTTAGACATGGATAACAGGGTAGCCAAGGCGCCTGCCAAGTTGTTCTCTTCTCTTGGAATATAATTGAAAGTAATCTCATCAAAATACGGGTTCAACTTCAAAACGTGCTCACGATGTGAAACCAAATTTGGTGACGAGTCTCTTAATCTCTGTTGATCTGACTAATCATAAGAGAAGAATCTTCATATACTTCTAAGATATTGATTCACAAATCAATAGCAGCTTCTAACCCGAAGATGCAAACTTCATACTCGGCCATATTGTTGGTGTAGTCTATAGACGTAGAAATGTTGAGACTATGCCATTGATTGACTTAACTCGCACAGATCAAAATGAAAATCACCACCGCACTTTATTGTTTCTAAAGGAATGGGAAAAGAGAAAATAACCCAAAAAATAGGGGGAGAGAATCTTTGTTCAGGGGTTGGTTATGAAGGTGGAAGGTATTAGCAACCTAAACATCTACGGTACTCCACAGGAACCTCTTTGAAAATTTGTGTATTTCGGCTATAAATGTCGTAGAAAAAATAGATGGTGGAGGTGAGAAAAGAAATATTTTTTTATGATTTTTGCACCCTCCGCGGTTGTGAACCTTTAGTGCCTACGTACCACCTCCCGTGAAATAGGGGATCAGGATACTCGTAGTTCACCTTTTTCAAAATTTTAAAACACAAGCATGTTGGTTAATTTTAAGCGACGAGACATCATCGTCTTATCTGAGTGGAAGAACATACTTACTAACCACAATTATGAGAAATGAGAATTTGCATTATCTCAAAGTGGAGGATATGGCTTGGATTTTAAAATAAACAAAGCCTCACTCAACACTCAAGTGGAAAATATCTCACTTTACTACATATAGTAGAAGTATAGTAGCTCGCATCACTACAAGGATTGAAAAGAGTCTAATCTTTTGAGAAAATTTTAAGGTAAAATCTAAAATGGAAAAAAATGGTTTGAATGAGATTGATTGACTTTTACTCTTCTCACAAAAATGTCAAGGTATTATTAAGTTGATTAAAGTTTGATTAGGAAAATGTTTTGAAAATGCATGAACCTAAGTCCAAGTTTATTATGAAAGTAGTTCAAGTTTAGAAACAAGAAGAGTTTTCAAAAAGAGGGCGAAGATTTTTGAAATTAAAGAAGATGGGGGAAGATGAAGGGACTATCCTAAACAATAAGGTAAAATCTAGGGAAAAGAACCATCTAACCAACAAGAAGCCAACACTTGACACAATGAGTCAATGTAGAATTCCCATCCTTTTGAACCAAAAAAACAAAAGTAATGAACCTCTTAAGAAAACCAAGTTTCAATTGCATTAAGTCCTCACAAAAATTGGGCAGAGTAACAGCTGTATACAGATGAGTTCTAGATCACAGACAAAGCATGTAATCACAATAACCTGCATACAAAACAAATAAACATCCCAATATCTTTGGGTAAACCCCAAGAACTCCAAACAAAATAATAGTTGAGGTCACAAGGTCTCAAAGATAGGTCAAGGTTTCCAATCTTAAGTCCAAGAAGTCCACAATCTCCATAAATGCCAAGGATAGTAACCAAGTAGTCCAAGTAACATTAAAGTCTTTTTATGGTTCAAGTTGATTATTAGGTATCTTCAAAAAGAAATGAAAAACTCAAGTGAGCAAAATGAAAATGACATAAAAGTAAGTGCCCAAATGAGCAAAGATGAAAATAGCATGAAATGTAAAATGCTAAAGTAAATGGTGCATAAAGTAAAAGCATGAAGTAAAGGCACAAAATAAAGTCAATTGTTAGAAATTATAGGTTAGTTGAATGACCATCTTGAAACTTGCATTTGAAACTCATTAGAGGATTGATAAAACAAAAGCCTCTCATCAATAAGTTTCATTTGCTTTTTGTCAAGTATATCATCCATTTAAAATTCTCAAGGCAACATTAAATGATCAATGATATTTAAGTGATTCACTTTGACCAAAGTTTATGAAGATTCGTTAGAGGATTGATAAGACCAAAGCCTCCTAATAACAAATCTTGAAGTTATTGGATTAAAGGATTCAAATTAACATACTTGGGCTTACAAACATGGGTTTGGGTCACAGATGATTATTTCTCGAATTGGGACAAAATTTAGCCTATGTTAAGAAATCGTAAGTGGACTTATATAGAAGTCACACCTATTTTGAGGCCGGTCAATAGCAATCTATGTACCCTATGTCTTGAGAAATGATATGTAAATCACTCTCCAATAACACTTGGTACAATAAAGAAGGGGATAAGATAAAGAGGGATGGGGTAAGAATTAAACCACATTTGAACCAAAAATTTAATCAAACTATTAATTAAATCATTCATTCATTTTTTATGGAGTAAACTCAACACCAAGGATCTAATGATGTTAATGAAGCTCATGATCAAAATTTCATAGTCCAAGATCAGCCAGAATATATGCATGATAAAATTGTATTTAATAATAAAGAAAAGATTTTGAAAATGGTTTTAAAATAAAAACAATAGGATAAAATAGCAACTATATTCAAAATATCCAAGAAAAATCAAATAAGACCAGAAAAATCAGAAATGAGTTCAAATATTTATATAATTTTTTGGTAATTTTTTAAAGCCAGAAACAATTTTTAAACTAAATAAAATTGCTCAAATAAGTGAAAAAAAGATCAAAAATAGTAGAAATAAAAAAAAAATTCTAAATTTCTTTTCAGAAGGTAAAAAATAATGGAAATGATGTTGATGAATTTTTCCAGAGTTTAAAAATGCTCAAAAGTATTTTTTTAAATAATTAAAAACAAACCAAAATAAAGAAAAATTATAAAAAATACTAAATCTAAAAATAAAATTTTGAAAAAAATAAAATTCAGAAAGAGAATATTTGAAAATATTTTTGTGAATTTTTTCATAATTTTTTAATCTGAAATGAATTTTCTATGAATTTTGGAAGTTTAAAACAATTAAAATATAAATATCAAAAATAAAAAATAAAGTAAACAAAATGTGGACTAATGGATGAGAGTCAAAACATGTTAGTAAGATAATCAAATGGATCAGACGCGCTGTGCATACCATGGTCTTTAGTGAATAAAGCATAAAATCATTAATTAAATCAGATTTTTGAAAACAAGGCGTGACATGCTTTCATTGGTTGATAGATGACACATTGGTCATCTTCAACCTCCAGCCAACGAGATTTGTAGGTTAATGAAACTGTAAAATTAGAACATGAGACCGGTACCATTCGATTCGTCTCTTCAATACGATTCCAATGGTACCCTCGTGAAAAATTTATATAAACTATAGGTCAGTCATTTTGGAAGGGAAGTTTTAAAAATGGATTTGAAATTTCATGGCCAAAACGTACTTCCAGTTAAAAACAAGTGTTGCAACTAGAATCAGGATGATGAGAGCTTCATAACAGTATCAAAGTTTGAGAGAATTGGTGGAGGAATCTACCTATTGAAGTTAAGTTGCAGAGCTCTGAAACTTGACTTGGCTAGCATGATTTAGGGATACTTAGAGCTTAATTCTTCTTCTGTTAGCTTCAGTGAAGTTCAAGGGAGGTGAATTGACAAAGAAAATGGATTGAGAAAGGCTGTAAAAGCAAATTTGAAATTGCAGAAAATTGAGTTCAAGAGTGAGTTTGGCAGGATGATTCTGGCTCTCTAAGCTTGAGAAAATGAATGCTCAAGCGTGTGGAATGATGGGATTTGGAGGGAAATCATGTGAAGTTGCAAACAAGAAAAGTGTGACTTCTATTTTGATCAAAACGCATCCAAACCTTGTGTTTCAATGTGCTAATCACTTCTGGAAGTTCATTAAACATGGTTATAAGAAAAAACATGCAAAGAATTTGTGTTTAGAAGCCAAATCAAGGATTTCCAATTCTGACTTGAGTTGAAACTTCAGTTTCAAGGTGCCACTTTTGAACCAATGGCATTCTCAACCCAAGGAGTCTTAAGACATAATTCTTGAAGCTTTAGAAAGATGAGATCACAAGCTTTATAATGTTTAGATAATGGAATCAAATGGACTCCTGATCTGAAAGTTACAATGAGTCAAAGTTGAGAAAAATAGGTTGACTTTCTATACTTAGAAAATTTCTAAGTTTTTCTTCAAAATTGATATATAATGTCTTGCATCCAAACATGGTCTTCCGTTTGAAATTTGCTCTTGACCAAAAAAGATGGAATGAAGTATATCTCTTTAATGGTATTTTGAGACTTTAACCATTCAAAATATCCAAAAATTAATAAAATTATGACTTGGTGATGTTGGCAAAAATTCATAAGATGACCTATAATCTTTTGCATCCTTAGAGCATCTTCTATCCATTTTCACACTTTGCACTTAAAATAAGGGATGGAGTTCACATCCTTAAAATAAATGTGGAAAAAGAACAGGCTCAAGGAGATAAAAATTGACCAAGTTATGGTCCTTTGAATTCACATAAGGGAAATTGATGGTTCATCTAGAGGACTTGTAATCTTTCTTCATCATCAAGTACCTTTCACATAAAATTTCCTTGAAACTTTTGAAATGATTTGTTGATAACCCTTTGAAGAGAAGCATGTATTTGGAATCACTAAAAATATGAAAATATTAGAAATATATACCCCTTTGAAGTTCAAAACCCTAGCTCAGAGAGAAACAAAATGCCTTGAGAACCCTTTTCAATTTTGACCAACCTTCTTGCACAAATATTTTTGTCATGTAAATATAAGTTATTGAGGATGATAATAAGGAACCATAGCAACCATAACCACTTCCAAATATTGAGCATTGAGGAAAATATGCACTTGTGATCAAGAAATCAATGACTTATCCAATTACGCCAAACTTCTTCAATCACCCCTTGTATCTTCTGACTATATTTGACAACTTGAGGAATGATGACTCATAGTAGACTTTGAAATTATATTAATTCAAAACATCTTTAATGATGAAGCTTAAATCTCAATGAAGCTTTTGTTGAAGAAGGCATGGAAATAGACTCATGAACCTATAGATCAACTTGATGGAAAGTGTTATGCTTTCACCTATAACATCATCAATTAGGGAAAATATTCATTGTATTTATTAGCTAGAAGTTAGTCAAAACCAAACATAGATGATTACAAAAATACAAGTCAAGGTGCTTGGTGATTCCCCATGAGAAAAGCCAAAGATAAGGAGAGGAACCAAACCCTAGTGTGTGAACTTGTTGCATTGTGATGGTATGAAATAATAGAGGAATCTTAGGGGGGAAAATTGGGGTACAACACAGTCAAAGCAAATTCTAGCAGTGAGAGGAGTATGAAAACCTTTAGGATAAGTAATCACGACACCGACACTACTACCTAACACATTGGAAGCACCATCGAACACCATCGTCCATCACGATCCTGGTTCAGGTCCTTCCTCTGGGTCAGGAATATTACAATCCTTTATGTACATAATGTCTTCGTATGGAAATTCAAACTTCATCGGCTGTTAGTTATCTTCCATAGGATGGTGATCAAGATGATCGACCAATACACTACCTTTAATAGCTTTTTGGGTAGTATACTGGATATCATATTCCATCAAAATCATCTACCAACAGGCTACTCTTCCCGTGAGAGCTGGCATTTCAAAGATGTATTTGATTGAATACTTCTTGGATATCAAGAGAGTAGTATGAGTCAGCATATATTGTCTAAGACGCTTTGCTGCCCACGCGAGCGCACAACAAGTCTTTCATAGCAATGAATATCTTGACTCACAATCATTGAATTTCTTACTCAGGTAGTATATTGCATGCTCCTTTATACCTATCTCTTCATGTTGACCAAGTATGCAACCCATGGAATTTTCCAACACAGTCATATACATTATCAAGGGCCTGCCTCCACTGGAGGTGGGAGAATTGGAGGTTCCATAAATTCTCTTTTATTTTTTTAAATGGTGCTTGACAATTGTCGTTCCACCTGACCGTCTAATCTTTTTCAACAACTTGAATATATATTCACAAGTGGCTATAAGATGAGAGATGAACCTAGAAATATAGTTCAACCTCCCTAGAAAACCACAAACCTCCTTTTCCATTCTTGGCTCAGGCATTTCTTGTATAGCTTTTATTTTTCTTGGATCAACCTCAATTCCTTTTTCTCTTACAACGAAGCCCAATAATTTCCCTGATCTCACTCGAAGGTGCATTTGTTCGGATTCAGCCTTAGTCTAAACATCCTTAACCATTCAAACAGTTTGAACAAGTGGACAAGATGCTCCTCTTCTGTCTACGACTCAGAAATCATATCATTAACATATACTTCAATCTCATTATGCACCATATCATGAAAGAGAGTGACCATTTCACGCTGATATGTTGCCCCTGCGTTCTTTAAACCAAAGGGTATCACTTTGTAGCAAAATGTTCCCCAAGGTGTAATGAAAGTTGTCTTGTCCATGTCTGTCGGTGCCATCTTAATCTGATTGTAGCCAGAAAAATCATCCATGAATGAAATCACTTTAGCTTGAGCAGTATTGTCAACTAGAATATCAATGTGCGAGAGCAGAAAATCATATTTAGGGCTTGTTATGTTCAAGTTTCTATAGTCCACACACATTCTAACTTTACCCTCCTTCTTAGGCAGTGGCACAATATTCACGATCCACGGAGGGTAAGAAGTCACTTTCAAAAAACCCGCATCAAACTATTTCTGAACCTCCTCTTTGATCTTCTTAGTCATCTCAGGATGAGTTCTTAGAAGCTTTTGTTTAATAGGAGGATACTCTTCTCTAAGAAGCAGCTTGTGCACAACAATATTTGTATCCAACCCAGGCATGTCTTTATAAGACCAAGAAAAGATATCCACATACTCACGGAGCATTTTAGTCAGTCTTTACTTGACACCGTCTTCTAAAGCAACCCCAATTTTGAATTATCTTCGGACTTCTTCGGTACCCAAGTTAATCACTTCAACAATCTCTTGGTACGACCTAATGACCTTTTCTTCTTGCCTCAACAATTTGGACAGCTCTTCAGGAAGTTCACAATCTTCTTCAGCTTCTTCATCAGCTTGATATATTGGAATTTCAAAGTCATAATGAGCCATAACAAAATCATTTCCGACATAATCCAAAATTAAAGGGGGACAAGATCTGCATGATTGTTTTTATTTTTATTTTAGTTTCAGATTAAAAAAGAAAAAAAATCACATTGCCAAAAATTTAATAAAGAAAGACAGGGAGCGAAATATTCAAATACAAAAGATGTCATTTATTAATGATAAATTTGAAATGAAAAAAAACATTATGGCCCTACAGCATGTTCACTACATCTTTGGAAGAACGTAGGAGTTATTGCATGATGAAAAAGAAATGAAAATTGCTCTTCATAAAGGGTGATTTCAATGACGTCTTCGGTAAACCAATTAGCAAGCTATTTACCTGGAACAATAGGACAAACCCACTTACCAATTTCGCAATCATTATCCCACTCCCCGCTCACAGCATGAGCCTCTTCATGGATAACACCACCACTGACAAACTGAATCGGCAGATGCATACCTTGAACCTTCATAGGAGCAGCAGTCGCCATGCTTTGTCAAGCCACGAAGCTTGAGCCTTTCTTGTCTGTTTGTGTGAGGAGGTTCAACACTCTGCCCCAGCCTTTAGGATGACTAGATTGAACAACTGCTTGTGCTTGACGGTAAGATGACATGGAGGTTTCTGGCTTCTTAACCTCTTGGCGAGGAGTTCTGACAACCCGCACGATTTCAAATGCTTGGCATGGAGTCTATTGGATTTCTCTATCCACTTCAACATAGCGAAAGGTGCTCAAATGAATGACAATATAATCTTCCTCACCCCAAATAGTGACCACCTTTACATTCAACAAGAACTTCAACTTTTGATGCAGGGTGGAAGTGACAGCACCGGCCCCATAAATCCACGGATGGCAAAGTAGACAACAATAAGAAGGATTAATGTCCATAATAAAGAATGTTGCATGGAAAGTTTGGGGACCTATTTTAATAGGCAAATAAACCTCCCCGAATATAGTCCTTTTAGACCCATCAAACGCTTTGACAATCAGATCACTTGGCCTTAGCACAGCCCCTTTATAATCAAGCTTCATAAGATCAGACTTGGGTAACACATTGAGAGAGGTGCCCGTGTCAACCAACACACGAGATAAAGTGGTATTCGCAATCTCTATAGAGATGTGCAGCACTTTATTGTGTTTTCTCCCCTCAGGGGGTAGATCGAAATTTGTAAAGAAGAGCCTGTTACTTGCAGAAATACTATTCACAATCCCTTCAAATTGATTCACTGAGATCTCTTTAAGAACAAAAGAAGTCCCCAACAGCTTCATCAATTCATTTCTATGAGATTCAGAATCTATGAGCAAAGCTAGAATTGATATTTTTGAGGGTGTCTGGCTAAGTTGATCAATAATCTTGTAGTCGCTTTTCTTTATGTACCTCATCAATTCAATCACATCTTTAGCCATCTCGGCATCCAGAGTAGGAGCAGGAGGATTCTGCCCCGGTTTTATATCTTCAACCACAACCTGCTTACCCTTAGCCTTAGCCGCGACATCTACGCTACTTTTAGGTTTATCAGGCGATGTGAAGATTCGACCACTGCAGGTTATCCCACTCTCACTAACAATATCATGCACTCCATGCTTCTCTTCTTCAGACTTGTTTTCCTCAGGCTTTTGAGTGACAAGCTTCTCTCCTGATAATAAAGCTTACCCCCATAAATCTAAGGTACGACCTTATCATTGACATACGATACTGGAACAGGTACAGTGATAAGCGCCAGTGACTTTTTTGCATGAATTGGGATTGTAACCGGCACATGAGTTGTCTTTGACTTGACTGTAATAGTTATCACATCAACTTCATCATCATTTACCTTGGGCTTAACAAGCCTTGGTAAAACTGGAGAGTTCCTTTGGTAATCAAATTATGAATTGCATCCTTCAACAGTTGACAACCTTCTGGCTGATTCAAACAATCTGTGCAGTTCATGTCATAACCCAAGAACTCACCCTTTTGCAACAACTGTCCTTTCATAAATGAGAGGGGGGGGTGTAGTCATCTGATTATTATTCATAACCAAATTCAGATTTTCGTCTTTAATGATTGCGCTGACCATGGCGCCGCCATGAAGAGGCAAAGGATGATTAGTAATATTGGGTGCTAGGGAAATGTTAATGGCTTGGGAATCCAACAAATCCTGCACTTTATGCTTAAAAGCATAGAAATTTTCAATGGTATGGCCCTGTCCACCAGAATGGAAATCACATCTAGCATTTGGATCAAAACTAGCTGGTAAGTTTCAGGGTCAATCATCCACGTATGCAACTCAACAAGCTTCAGCTCAAGCAACTGAGGTAACAACTCATCATATGACATGGGAAGCGCATTAAACTTCCTAGGGGGCGGTCTCAACTTTTAGTGATTGCGCTGTCTAGGCACATATGCTTGCCGCTGAGGTGCAACAATTGGAATTGTAATAACATAAATTTGGGGATCGGATCACTGATAGGTCTTCCCTTTTGGCATTTCCAGCGTTAGTTCTGGAGACATATTGAATCTTTCCAAGCTTGATTCTAACCTCAATTCTTTCCCCATATGTCACCATTTTAGTGAATTAATCGGAAGTACTACAACTCGTGTAATAATGCCCTTGTAAAGTGCTAGTGAACATATCCACCATTTCATGCTCCATCATAGGAGGTTGAACCCTAGCTGCCATCTCACGCCATCTCTGAGCGTACTCTTTAAAGGATTAATTCTGTATTTGAGATAAATTTTTCGGTTAAGTCCTCGTGGGTACCATATCAGTATTATATCAGTAGTGTTGGACGAGTACCATGTGCAGATACGAGTACCATCCAATTGCATATAGCACTCAAGTGGTCCACCAGCTAAATGGTCCTGAAAAAAAATGAATAAGAAGCTTTTCATCATCAGAATACATGAACATCCTCCCGTAGTAGGACTTAACATGCATCTTAGGACAAGAGGTGCCCTTGTATTTGACAAAGTCCGACACTTTGAATTTTGGAGGAATCTTCACTTCTGGGCCCAAACTCAAATCAGACATGTCAAGGCGCATAACACCCTAATTCTCAAACGCCCACATACGTTCCTCAAGCATACGCAGATTTTTGTCAGCTTTGGTTAGCTCATCAGCATGAGATATCCAGTCATCGTAATTATCCTCTTCAAATTGATGAGCAGGAATATATACAAGCCTTGGTTAAATAAACTGTTGCTAATTATGCTGGCGAGTAGGAGTAGGTGAAGGCAGATCATTTCCCATATCTTGAACCACAAGCATGCCTCGATTACCAGCAGGATTACCAAGATTCACAGCTTGACCATTCTAAAGGCACATACCAACATTTGCATTCGGACCCACTTTCTGAACGTCGCCTGGATTTCCATTCACATTCTGACCACCATTCGAGTGTTGAGCACCTTGGTTGCCATTCAGATTCTGAGCACTATTGACATTCTGACCACCTGGGTTACCGGTTTGACTGTTAACAACAACCCCTTGAGGATTGACAATCAAAGTCTCATTCCCATTATTCATAGTCTCAGCAGGCCTCACTATCAAGGCTCTCATCTCTTCTTGTTGATGGACCATGTTCTGGATAATTTCCATCAGCTGGTCCATGCGAGTGTCCATCTTGACGCCCATATCAACACCATCTGCCTGAATTTGTTCCATTTGTCTTTTGGAAGTACTCCGAGTGTTGTAACAGTGCGAGTTTGTAGTAGAAATCTTCAGAAAAGGAAACCCATATCAAAAATGAGAAAACCTGCTGGAACCACCTGTCATGATATGATGTGCATGAATGTGTGATTATGCATAAAATGTTTCACCATTTCCAGGAAAATCCAAGATTTTTCATCAAAAATAAAAGGAAACAAGATGTAAACAAATTATCATTAAAGAAAGAGTTTGTTGATATCAAAAGAATAAACCATCCATACAAACATATCTCAATAATGAATTCATACAGACCAAGTTAAAAGGAACTCGTCCAACAAAACTGGCGGTGATCCTTACAAATACAGAGATATAAACAAAAACCGAGGACCACTTTCAAACTCCGAACCGAGCTTTGAGCCTTGTTAATTCTTCAATTACTTGAGTCAACTAAGCACTTATCCCCTTCCACTAGGATTCGGTGGATAGCGTTTGATCTTTTTTCTGAGTTAAACCTTATGTTCATTAGTTTGTACTTGCTGATCATGAACCTGTTGGTTCAACTTTTCTTGCTGCTTACAAGCTCTTTGAGATTTGGATTCTTCTTCTCGAAGCTGCTTCTTTAAGATTTTGATTTCTTCTTTTTGCTTGATTTGAATTTTGTCTTTGGATTTCTGAAGACTTTCAAGCTTCTGCTGACTTTTCACAATATCGGCTTGGACTTTCACCAAAGCTTCTGTCTAATTAGAAGTGCGTGAACTTTCAACTCTTAGTCTTTTCACACTATCCAGCAAACCGTGCTCTTTCATACATTCCTCTTCTCTTACTCAGCAAAAGAAAGTTCCATGTTCCGCTTTTGCCTTTCCAATTCCAACTTGAGACTATCCGCTTTAACCTGCCTATATAACTCCATGGGCACAAACTTGGGAAAATCCAGAATCGACACTTAAGGAAGTGATGGGTTGTCACCAACACTAGGTGTTGATTGACTACCAACTGTTGGATTAACAGTTAGCTATGAGTACATTGGCGCTTGCCTCCTGTAGGGAAACAATATTATCTTCACCCGGTCTTTGACCCATTTCACATATGGATCAAGGGCTAAAGATCCTCTTTGACCAAAGAAAGCAGTCCCTTGTTGATGAACAAGACTCCAAGATCTTCTCGTCCATGCTAACATAAAAGGGTCTTCACCTTTTCTGAAATAAACAGTTTCCTTTACTTTATGATCAGTAGGCCTATCAGTCATAATGTACCCACTGATGTCGTGCTAGGAATGTATTATAATTGATACAACCTTTAGTCCCCATGAGTGGCACGTTAGGAAAGGTTCCACAACTCGTAATGATTTCTCTCACGCCTCTTATGTTATTCCAGATGACATCATAAGAAACAGAGCCATAATCCTTCGCTACCAAAAGAGAGTATCTGCAGAATCAACAAAAGGTCCTCTTGTAGGCATATGCATCATAAACCATTTATAAAGAAGAGGAATGCAACAGAAAAAACACCCTTTCTTGCCATGTCAGGAATGGATGGCATAGTAGGTGTTAGCTAGAATTGTCGGCACGGGATTTCCATTCATGAAGACACTGAAAGTTGAGGAATCCAAGAAACCCTCCACATTGGGGAAGATGATAGTACCATAGATCATGGTGGCCAACAGTGCGTTGAACGCGACCCAATTTCTATTTTCAGCAAACTCTTTAGCCTTGGATATCAAGAACAACAGATGAAAACCTGGTGTATTACTCTATTCGGTCCAGTTATTCTTCACTTTGCTGAGGCTCAAATAAAGTTCCTTAGCGATAGCAGCATAATCAGGAACTTCTGGTACATAGGAGAAAGGAACGCAACTAGTAATCTCAATATCCAGAATGTAAGCATATTCTCCGAGCATCGACACTAGCTGATAATCCTATAATGTAAAACAACGTAATTGCGGATTGTAAAATTGCAACAATGAAACCATAGCCCACTTTTCATATCCATCATTCAACAATGGCAACAAGTTCCCGTATCGATCTCAGAAAATTTTCACATTAGGCCGATCACAAGAAAGCCCAACTCTCTCAGCGGAGCTAAACCAAATCCACAAAAACTATAGCAAGATGTCTTCCTAAGCAGCTCTTTGCCTACACCTATGATGTTATCCATTCCTGAAGAAAAGACGATCTCATATTAACTTGGAAATGGTATGCATATGCAAATTAGTTTTTTTTATATACCATTTTTTATACATTTCTTTTGTAAAAAATAGACATGCTATGATGCAGGTGCAAAACTCATGAAATCAATGCTTCCGCAAAACTGGCTGATGTGTTGTCTCTGAACACACCAAGAATATCAGAACCATGAATCTATGACGTAACCACAGTACCGAAGAACCATAGTCATCGACAGAACAAATACAAAATAGAAAACCATTTGAACACGATAGTCACCATCTGTACCTGTAAAGAAATGTTCTCTCCCCACTCACGGGTCAAGTCTAGGTCAAGGTCAGGTCAGTGGTAATCTAGAGTCACGAGTTCGCTTGAGAGTACTATCATCATACACCTAGGTGATAATGATAACACCTCATTAGAACCTCATCTGAGCATGGACGACACATGAGTTTAGGGTTATCTACATTCCCTATCCATCGTGTTTCACTCTGTTCCTAGTGTTCCTATTGTTTGTCACTTGGCATAGGTATTGGGCCTTTTACCTCGTAGTGACACCCACCCAACAGAAACTAGCACAACAGCAGTATATGGAAAATAATAAAGATGCAATGCAAACATATGCTCAGATAAACATGTACAAATGAATAAACTGAAAGCACAAAAATAAACACCGAAAGAAAATAATACAAGAGCTAGGAGAGATTCTGGGATGGACGGGCAATTGGTCAATCTTTCCCCAGTGAAGTCGTCATCTGAAAAAACCTTCTGAACAAATCATCGAGATAAAATCAATGAAGTCGCCATCGAACATTTTTTTATCCCACAAGAAGGGAAAGGTAAACATCGAGTAAACCCGAGAATAGTGAAATCAAGGTCAAACGACCGAGAGATCGGGTAAAGAAGTCTGTTACACGGGGATGGTATTAAGCACCCCACACACCCGTAGTGCTCTATGATATCCACTCATGTTGTTCTAATAAAAGGGCGTGTTCAAATCTAATTCTTAAGAGCTAAAAGAAAAATGCAAGGAGGGAATGCATGCAAAAGAAAACAGAAAATAATGTAGCAGAAATAAAGTTGTGGTCGCTTGGACCCTACCCCAATGACTGAGTAATTAGAGTTACCGTAGTTTGGCTCACATGTTTTGATTTGTTTTGTGTTTTTTAATGAACAATATTAATATCTCCTTCTGCCGCAACTCGACCTTTGATGACTCACGCGTCAGCACAGAACTGAACTAACATGTTCTTTTGAAAAATTTTAAAAGAAAGGGCCCCGAAGGCGCAAAAGAGTTTGCATTGGTTGATGTTTTTACCTTGAAAAAGGATTTGAAAGTTGTTAGATGTTTTATGTATTTTTTTCAAGGAAAGAGTTTTAGTCTTAATGCAAGGATGCAAAAGCAAAGAAAAACATCTAAGGGAGATTATCTAGAATCTAATCCCTAATGTTATCATATAATTATTAATCCTAAGGTTGAGTTTTGAAAGGGAAATCTCTACCCTATGTTAGCATGCATGGATACCAATCCTAATGGCTATCTCAAATCACTGCAAAAGGTTGAATCAAGAAGTCCTAATGGATCAAAGGTTCACAACCTAAACTTTAGTCTATCTCAAATCACCACCAAAGGATGGGTCAAGAACTCCTAAGGGGACATGCCAAAGGTTCACAACCTGAACATGTACAAAAAAATGGAAAGCAAGTAATCAACAAGCTCAAGAGATCATACAAATGGCGAGAGTAGTGCACACTAGCTCAAGCAAAATGGCCTAACCAACATATCGCGAATCGAGGTAGGTAAAATAAAAATCAAAAGAAATGCTTTAGCTAAGGGGAGAGAATCACCCAAAGCAAATAAGCGGGAGACTAAGATGAAATAAGAAACTAAGAGAAATATTTAGCTAAGGGGAGCGAATCACCCGAAGCAAACAAGCGGGTAGCAGAGTGTCAACATCGGCCATTACGAACTCCTGACAAAGTGTGGGGGTCAGGACAAAACCCTTTTCCACATGACCGACTCGATACATATGATCTGCACAAATCCAAAGCGTCGATGTACAACGTGAGCTAAGGATGACACATACTAGAATGTGCGGGGTTGGCTACTAACCCTTTCCGATCGCCTCCTTTTGAGGGCTTATCAATTTTAATATATCCGAGCACAAATGTAAACACCCCTGCAGAATACTTACTACACAAGTAGGGTTTTAAACAAACACAAGTAACACACAATGCACATAATGCAGAATTGCCCTAAATAAGTCTTTAAATAAACCAGAGGCGTTCCTGACATGATCAGCAACGGAGACACCCTTCATACATCTCTATCCCTACTTCTCATGGAATCATAAAATAATAAAGTTCCTACTTCTCATGATATCTAAAAAGCATTAAAATGTGGAAATAAAGATAAATCAGAAAGAAATACTACCAAAACAAACAGCGGTTCATAGCTAAGTAGATATAAGCAAGAAACCTGGAATACTTCGAGCAACCTGGCGCCAATAACAAAACAATCGGGTGAATATCTAATAATAAATCCATGTCATGGTGAAAATAAATCACAAGCAAGAGTAATGCGTCGCGATGAATCGCTTTCCAAAAACTTACACAATCTCACAAGAAACGTTAGCAAACAACAAGGAAGATCAAATACGATTAAACAATCCTTATCATAACTCACAATGACATAATATTATGCATTATATGACATTGAGCCAATAGTAGAGGCATAAGATCATAATCGGGGCAGCGAGTACACAATCTAAAACTCACATAAACATCTCCTAAAGATGGAGGAAGAATACATTTATAAACATCACAAAGTGATCAAAACTTGGGAGATAAGTAAGTTTCATGTTATATGAGGTATGGAACTTTACAAGTCAGTAACTAACCTATAACTATTGATCTCAAACAAAAATCACAAGAAATATCATGATTGAAGCAAACTATGTGCCAAAATTAGGTCAAAACATTCAATTGACAACCTAGAGGTCAAGCATCATGATAGACAAAGCACATGACTCAATCATGGTATTAACATCAAGGTAAAAGTTACCTAATCATGTTATCATGTTAATCAATAAGTCAATTGGACATTATTCAAGGCATTAAGAATCATACACGAAAGATCAACTCCTAACTAGGTAAACAAGTGGACAATTATTCATTTTTGTGTGACCACAAAAGAAAAATCAAGTAAAGGCCTAACAAGACCTTAAAAATTATGGGATTAACACACAAGGCAAGTAATTATGTATATTATCATGTCACAAAAAATACCTAAGCTATTGCATAAATGCAAGCTTCAAGATCAAACAATTATACAAACATGTGTTTTAACTAGGCATGCATCGAGGCTCCTAAAATTAATTGAGAAATGATTCAATTCTCAAATAAAAAAACAAAATTGGTATATAAACCATGGACACATAAACATCTGACCACCACAAAAGTACTGGTTCAAAATATTGATCAATCATCATCAAACATAAGCCTTGATCAAAACATATGTTAAATAGGATACCTTAACAAAAAGGACTTAAAAGAAATAAAAAATAAAATTTTAAATATAGGGGAAAATCATCTAAAAATCCCTAAGGCATGAAAGAATCAGAATCATATTTTTGTATATTTTATTTATCAAGAAATGATCAAAAATTGCATCAAAAACTTGCAAGATATCATGTGAACATCATTTATAAACATATTGACAAGAAATAGTTAAAGGAAAATGAGAATCAATTATAAAAAATTCACAAAAATCATGAAAAATTACTAAGATACTAAAGAGTCCATAATTTTATTTTCCAGATTTTTTTATATAGTCAAAAGATCAAATTTCAAGTCAAAATTGAACGTGTATCACAAATTATAAGCATACTAAAGTGGGGGTGTATTTCTAAATCTAAAAAATTAACTACAACAAGCTCAATGGCACTCATGCCCACTAAGAGCAAGGGTGGGAACATAAATTCTAAGCCTGGCCCAACTGTCCAAACAAAAATCAATTTTCCAGATTATTATTATTAATGTTTATTTAAGTTTAATTAGAGTGTGACACAATAAGTTATGTGAAGTTGAATAAGTTGGTCCGTGTGATACGATGGCAGAACCTACTGTTTTTACTGGTTTGCGTTTTGCGCTTTTTGTTCGCAAAATGTCACGTTAAGCAAGAGACGCCACTGACTTTTACTTCGTCCAATCACGAAAAAGGAAAAAGAACAGAAAAAACCTTTTTTCGAGATATTCTGAGTAGGGGGGTAGATTATAGAAAGGGAATATGTTAGCACCCTTTCTATCCATAGTTATCTACGGGCTCTTAGGTACTTGCTCATTTTTCAAATTTCTTGTGTGTGTTTGTCTTGAAAATGTTTTACTTCATGATAACCCTTGTATCAGTCCTCAAGGATGTGACGAAGTTGTTTTGAAAATTTGTTTTGAAAGGGCGTTTGTGTGAAAAGTTTTTATTGAGCAAGAACTTAAGATTCTACCTACTCGAAAAAAGGATTGTTCATTCTCATTTCCTTTAGACAGCGCTATCCTACTATTAAGGAGTAGGTAGCACCGTCGTTGGAGTTGTAAGGGACATTCGAAATGGACAAGTACAATCATTAAAGCAATAGTTCGAAAACTTTAGTAGTAACCCTAGAGTCTTAAGATCTTTCCAACATTCGAACGGGACATTTTGATCTCTTAGACAAGAGGGCAACCCATAAAATCTCCTATGCTTAATGATTGTTTACCGAAGGCAACCGAAGTGAGGTAAACTCTAGGAGTGAATATGTGCATATGATTTGTTTCAGTTATTTAATCTTTGCACATTAGGTGATCTACCGTTTTAATTTTAGATATTCTTGCCATACAATCCTATTATCATACATCTAGACAGTTAAATATTTACAGGAATTAAAAATGCGAAAAAATAAACCTAGCCATTACAAGGCTTCGGGGGATGGGGATTAATTACATAACCAAATAATCGGGGATTAAAGCAGTAAATAAAACCCTAATTTAACTATTACAAACTCCAAACAGTTACAATAATAATGAAACAAATAAAAGTGCGCGCGGTAAATTAAATATGAGGGAGATTGAGAACCCTAATATCTAATTACAAGAATGATTAAGTTTTTTTTGAGAAAAGAATTAGTTAAATAATGTACAACAAAACCCTAATTCTAATTATTTTTAATTATGAAAAAAAGAGTATTTAAGCTAACCTAATTAATTAAAATAAATATTTTAATGAAAAAAAAAGATTTTGGTGTATTTTTTAAAGAAAATTAATTAAATTATGTACAATTTAAATCCTAGGTCTAGTTTTTTTTAATTATAAAAAGAGATTAAATTGCCTTGAATTAAATAAACTAAATTAATTAAGAAATAAAATATTTTTTTTATTAAATAAAGATTTTATGTATTTTGTGATTTTTTTTATTTTTATAGAAAAATAATAATTTTCGGTTAATTAATTAAAACAAAATACAAGAAATTAATTAAAGAAATTAAAAAATAAAAATAGAAAAATGCAATCTGGGCATATGTTGAATAGCAAGTCTGGGGGTCTCAATCTGAAATTTTTGAGGCCCAAAACGCTCTCAGCCCAGTCAATATTGGATTATGTGTAGCGTTGACTTGAACGTGTACCATAGGCCCTCGCTGTTGGAGCGTTAGATCTGAGAGCATGCTTGATCAACCGGTTGGACGCAAGGGTGTATGGTGGTCACCAGGAAGGATGATGCGTTGGATCTGTTACAAGAAAGTGAAATAAAGAAAATTTTATTGGGACCTGGGATCGAACCCAGGTCCTTACACTCCCCACTAATGCGCTTCACCATCTGAGCTGTCTTGCTTTGTTGTAACTATAATGAAAACACAAGATAATATATGAAATAATGTGGTTAGTGGGAAAGAACAAAAACACGCGCGCACTAGTTCGAATGGGAGAATGGCTGGCTGACACCTAACCTTCTTCTTCCTCTCTCCGTCGTCTTAGGTTCTGATACTTTTACCTATGGACAAAGGTCTGTAGCCATAGCCCCTGCAAATTTCCAAAACGCACAAGACACGTGATAAATTATATCTAACTATATAGATCCATTCCTTTTGATCTCGTGAACCTCATGGTATCCTTCTTTTTGGATAATTTCACATGTGTAAGAAAGCCCTAAATTGCACACGCAAACCCTAACAATGGAAAAGGCATGTATAGGCTTCAAAAACGCAATTAAATTATCCAGTTAGGTTGCAAACATGATGAGGATTACAAATATATAACTTAAACATGTTAATGATGCAAGAAATACAATAATCAATTTTGTAAATATGAGCAAATCGTGAGAGTGATTGTGCGTGTTTTTGGGTGTTTCAAGTCTTGCAAATGATCCAATTGGCTTATGGGAAAGTCCAGGAAACGATTGGAAGCGTTGGAATGGCTTGAATTGGCCTGTGGAGTGAAAACTGATTCACACATTTCCTTGAATTTTTTGAATTTGCTCTGCCTCTTTCACGATTGCCAACCCTTGTTTTTTTGCTTTGTTCTTGTCCAATATATACCTAGGGATGAATTAGGGTTACAAACTTGGATTGAATCTTGAAGTTTGATGAGATTTGATTTGATTCTTTAGCCATATGCAAACTTTCTATGTTGAGCCAAATATTCCCTTTCTTGTACCAATTATACTTGATTCGTTTTGGCCTTGATAATTCAGCATATTTTGATTGCCAACTTGTCCTAAAACCAAATGAAATCATATCTTTGCTATTATTCACCAATTATTTGATTTAATTCACTTTTTAATTCATAAAAAATCAAAATAAATTGCAAAATGAAGCAAATAATGTATGGGTGAATATTTGAGTCGTGAACCACATTATAAGTGAGGTGCAAGCATAAAAAGTTAGGCCCATTTAGCAAAAAATGCATTTTTGAGCACTTTTGACTTTTGGCAATTTTGCAAAAATGGTCAACTTTGACAAGGCATATTTCTTCCAATTTTAACCCTAGAGAGGTGTTCTTGGACTTTTTAGAAAACTTAGGATACCCCCTAAGCAACCCTTTTGGTCTCATCTCAATTGAGTCTTCCATGTTCATGTAAGTAGCTTTGACCCAAAAGGTGTTTTTGTTGACTTTTCAAAAGGACCCATAATATAGAAATTCATATCTTTTTATGAGTGCACATTTTGAACTTGTGAGATGAATATGAATTGTAGGTAATTTCATACTCTTAAAAATTATCTTTGGATGGAAAATTTCTAATAAACCATGTGGAAGTTATGCTTGGTCAAAGTTTGGTTGACTTTTACTAAGAAACCCTAATTTAGCAACTTTTGGGTTTTGATGAATTTGGAGCATTCCTTGAGGAATCATGATCAACCCTTGATCAAATGATTAAAATCACTTCAAAATGTTGATGTTGACCAAAAATCTTGAAGTTTGACTGTGTGTGGGCCACAATTGACTTTTGACCTAATACAATCGATTCTTAAGCATCTGAGCAGTTGACTGAGCAAACTTCTTGTGCAAGGCATGAAACTTGACATGTAGGGTATTGAGAACATATTAAGACCATGGAGAGCATATGATGCCTTTTCGTTTCACCCATCTTGATGAAAATGGAAACCCTAATTTGAGGTACACTGCCTTAGGAGAGAGTTTGACTGGTCAACTCTTGGGAAAACTTGAGCAAATTAAGGACCTCAAGGACTATGTATTGAGTAAAATGAGAGGGAAAATTTTGGGGTACAACAGCTGCCCATGTTCAATCTTCTTAAACCCGAGGATGTAGATTGGCTAGCACGCCTTTCGTGATCTGAAGGTGGAAGATGATTGAACACTAGAGTGCCCAGAAATTTGTACTCGGATGAAGTGGCACTTGATTTGTGATATCGGGAATGGGCTTACATATGCCATTAGGAAGTTGATGATATAATATTGTCGGAGATGGGATTAAAGATGCCATCCTGGGTGTGACGGAGAATCGTCGGAGATGGGCTTGAAGATGCCATCTAGATGATGTCAATTTCCTGAGATATTCCTTCGATGAGAGCTCCTGTTACTATTGTTGATGAGGAATCTGCTACGGAACATTGGTATCTGTCTTGGGAGATATAGAATTTGAGGAGCTTCAGTTGTCTATTACTCTACTGGGGAAATAACTCCGACTTGAGGAAGCGGAAGTGAACTGTATATCTGGTCGGTGTAAAGGTTGTACCACGACTTACTGGGGAAATGTAAAACCAAACATGTTTGATCAGGTCCCAGTCTTACGGTGCTGTGGGCTGCTGTTTATAAACATGGATGTTAAGGTTATGAGAAGCAACCTGGATAGTAGGGTTACTTCGAATGAAATCCTGGATAGTAGGGTTGTGAGAAGGAACCTGGATAGTAGGGTTACTTCAATATGAAAGCATGGATAGTAGGGCTGTGAGAAGGAACCTAGATAGTAGGGTTACTTCGAAATGAAAGCGTGGATAGTAGGGCTGTGAGAAGGGACCTGGATAGTAGGGTTACTTCGATATGAAAGCCTGGATAGTAGGGCTGCGAGAAGGAACCTGGATAGTAGGGTTACTTCGATATGAAAGCCTGGATAGTAGGGATGTGAAAAGGAACCTGGATAAGAGGGTTACTTCGAAATGAAAGCCTGGATAGTAGGGTTGTGAGAAGGAACATGGATAGTAGGGGTACTTCGATATGAAAGCCTGGATAGTAGGGCTGTGAGAAGGAACCTGGATAGTAGGGTTACTTCAAAATGAAAGCCTTGATAGTAGGGCTGTGAGAAGGAACCTGGATAGTAGGGTTACTTAGATATGAAAGCCTGTATAGTAGGGCTGTGAAAAGGAACCTGGATAGTAGGGTTACTTTGATATGAAAGCCTAGATGGTAGGGATGTAAGAAGGAACCTGGATAGTAGGTTTACTTTGATATAAAAGCCTAGATAGATTGGTTATGAGAAGGAACCTGTATAGTAGGGTTACTTCGATATGAAAGCCTGGATAGTAGGGCTGTGAGAAGGAACCTGGATAGTAGGGTTACTTCGATATGAAAGCCTAGATAGTAGGGCTGTGAAAAGGAACCTGGATAGTAGGGTTACTTTTATATGAAATCCTGGATGGTAGGGCTATGAGAAGGAACCTGGATAGTAGGGTTACTTCGATATGAAATCCTGGATAGTAGGGCTGTGAGAAGGAACCTGGATAGTAGGGTTACTTCGATATGAAAGCCTAGATAGTAGGGTTGTGAGAAGGAACCTGGATAGTAGGGTTACTTCGATATGAAAGCCTGGATAGTAGGGCTGTGAAAAGGAACCTGGATAGTAGGGTTACTTCGATATGAAATCCTGGATAGTAGGGTTGTGAGAAGGAACCTGGGTAGTAGGGTTACTTCGATATGAAAGCCTGGATAGTAGGGCTGTGAGAAGGAACCTGGATAGTAGGGTTACTTAGATATGAAAGCCTGGATAGTAGGGCTATGAGAAGGAACCTGGGTAGTAGGGTTACTCCGAAGCGATAGTGTAGATTAGTTGACCCGTTTGATTTCGGGAACTGAGTTTCCATTAGTCGTCTGTAGATGTGATATGTTTAACTGCTGGATTTCTTGAAGCTAATGGTCTTTCCCTGCAAAAGATATCAGGGTTAGTTGTATATGATGTATGAAATGCAGGGTGAGATGATATTCTCAAAATAAACGAGATTATGTTGCATATGATATGTATGCGTATGTCATGATGTATGTTCATTAAATGCTGTCGGGGCATGCTCGCGTTTGGGAAAATAAATTCCAGATGGTTGCTGGAGATTTGTAAATATTCTGTCGGGAAGGGATGCTGGAGAATAACTCTGCGGGGACCAGACTTAGAGGGAAGAGATACTCTGTTGGTGGACCCGCTGATCGGGAGGAATAAACTTAGCTGGGGATGAAATTTCGTTACTGGAGATGATGAGCTCCGTTGGAGATTGAGCTTCTGTATCTGTAGAAATAAACTCAGTTTGGGGGATGAAATTTACCGACCCGCCCGCGATTATAAACTTCGGTTGGGGAGAGTATTGTCTTGTTTCGGGGAAGTTGACACCAATGCCTTAGGATACTTTTACTCGGTGGGGGAGTGTATGTTCCAATAACTATGTTCCCAAGCTAGCTCTATCTCGGTACCTGCTGGGCAGAGTAACCATAGGCTTTGGCACTTCTTGTTTTTCCCTGTTTCTGGAATTACGAGTAATTGTCTTTTGTTTCTTATGTAAATATTTATGAGCAGCAATCATTTTCAAATGCATATATCAAAAATAAATTATTGGATGTTCTTGTAAAACAAAACAGAAAAAGAAAAAACAAATTGAAGTTTCTTGTGAAAATGACTTGTATTGATTTTTGAAATTGGCCTGTAATAGGCATTTTTGTACAAAGAGGCTGACGTCCTAGTAAGAGAACGTCGCCGAAAGATAGAAATTATACAATTTGTGTAAAAGAAAGAAAAAACAGCTATGTGAAACAACCCCATTGGGTTCCAACTCTGCTATTGCCTTTATATCTTCAAGCTTCTCATCACTTTGCTACTTGGCCGAAGGTTGATCAGATTGGTTGGCGCCGTCTGAGCTTGATAGTCAATACCAAAGTCTGATCGCAAGATGATCCAATGAGACATAGTGATACGCTTCAATCCCTAACTTTTGCCTAGATTGCCCTTTCGGGTTTTCAATCCACCGGGATACCCTTTTTTGCCCAAGCCTCCCTTTCGGGTTTTCGACTTTCCGGGTGTACATATTTTTTCATTTTCATCCTTTACTTTTTCCCGAACCCTTTTGGTTCACTGGGAAGCCCTTATTTTTTCCTAGGCCAGTCAACCTAGCGGGTCTTTGATTAGGCGTAGTATCTTTTCACTATGTCTGCATTAACAGGGTGAGGAAGGTCGTCACCTTCCATGGTGGTTAGAATCATAGCTCCCCCCGAGAAAAATTTTTTAACCACAAATGGTCCTTCGTACATGGGGGTCCATTTTCCCCTGGGATCACCTTGCGGCAGTATGATGCGTTTGATCACTAGATCCCCAACTTGATATTCTTGTCGTCTGACTTTCTTGTTAAAATCTTTGATCATTCGCTTTTGATACGTCTGACCATGGAAGATAGCGGTAAGTCTCTTTTCATCGATTAGATTTAGCTGATCAAGTCGGGTTTGGATCCAGTCGTCTTCGTTCACGCCCGCATCCTTCATAATCCTGAGAGAAGGTATCTGGACTTCGATGGGTAGGACTGCCTCCATGCAATATACTAGAGAGTAGGGTGTTGCCCCTGTCGACGTCCGTGCTGAGTTACGGTACCCATGAAGAGAGAATGGTAACATATCATGCCAGTCTTTATACGTCACTGTCATCTTCTGTACAATCTTCTTGATGTTCTTGTTAGCTACTTTAACAGCCCCATTTATCTTCGGTCGGTAGGGAGAAGAATTATGGCGCTGTATCTTGAACTGTTTACAGAGCTCGATGATCATTGTGTTATTGAGATTCGTACCATTGTCAGTAATAATTCTCTCTGGTATACCATATCGACAGATCAGATTGTGCCGGATAAACCGCGCTAAGACGTTCTTGGTTACTGTAGCAAAGGAAGCTGCCTTAACCCACTTCATGAAGTAATCAATGGCTACCAGAATGAAACGATTCCTGTTAGACGCAGTAGGTCTGATCTCGCCTATCATGTCGATGCCCCACATCACAAAGGTCCAAGGAGCCGTCAAGACATTTAGAGGAACCGGAAGTATATGCACCTTATCAGCATAGACTTGGCACTTATGACAGGTTCGAGAGTGCTGATAACAGTCGGCTTCCATAGTGGACCAGTAATATCATGCCCGTAGGATCTTCTTAGCCATGGTATATCCACTAGAATGGGATCCGAAGGTTCCTTCGTGTAGATCTTTCATGATCCTCTCCGCTTTGCTCTTGTCTACACACTGTAGTAGTATGGAGTCATGGTTGCGCTTATAGAGGATTCCATTGCTGAGGAAGAACTTTGCAGCAAAACTTCTCAGAAATTTCTTATCATTGACAGATGCCCCCTCGGGATACTCCTGAACCTCGAGATACCTCTTTACTTCATGAAACCAGGGTTTATCTGCCACTTCTTTGGTATCGATTTCACAGCAGTGTGCTGGTTCATCCAACCTTCAATGGTAATCTGGGGAGCTTCATTGTCCCACCTAACCTTGAACATAGAAGACATGGTAGCTAGCGCATCCGCTAACTGGTTCTCCTCTCGTGGGAAATGTTTGAAGATTACCTCCTCAAAGTGTGGGAGCAATGTCAGTAAATACTCTTTATAAGGAATGAGATTCGGGTGCTTCGTATCTCACTCGCCTTTGATCTGACTTATCAACAGAGCGGAATCCCGGAATACATTCAAGAACTTGATCCTTACGTCGATAGCAGCTCGAAGACCCATAATGCATGCTTCATACTCCGCCATGTTATTGGTGCAGTTGAAACATAATCGGGCGGTGAACGAAGTATGACAGCCCTCGGGAGATATGATTACAGCGCCAATGTCGTTTCCCAGTGCGTTTGAGGCTCCATCAAAGTACATAGACCATCGGGATCCCTCCTCAGGTCCTTCATCCGGTCCAGGTTCTTCATAGTCGGTACCAGCATAATATTCTCATCCGGGAACTCAAAATTCATGGACTGGTAGTCATCCACGGCCTGATGAGCCAAATGATCGGCCAATACAATCCCCTTTATTGCTTTCTGGGTTGTATATTGTATGTCGAACTCAGTTAAAATCATATGCCACCTTGCTATCCTTCCGGAGAGAGCGGGCTTCTCGAAAATATACTTGATCGGATCCATCTTTGATATCAACAAGGTAGTGTGAGTCAGCATATACTGTCTCAGTCGGCGAGCATCCCATTCCAAAGCGCAGCAAGTTTTCTCGAGCAATGAGTATCGTGTCTCACAGTCGGTAAACTTTTTTCTAAGATAATAAATTGCGTGCTCTTTTCGACCTGACTCGCCATGCTTCCCCAGCACACACCCCATTGAATTGTCTAGCACTGTCAAGTATAATATCAAAGGTATTCCTTCAAGTGGAGGCATCAGAATTGGCGGTTCTTGAAGGTATTCCTTGATTCTTTCGAAAGCAGTCTGACATTCATCATTCCACTTTACCACTTGATCTTTCTTCAAAAGCTTGAAGATTGACTCACAAGTAGCAGTCATATGTGAAATGAACCTGGCGATGTAATTCAGACGTCCCAAGAAACCTCTAACTTCTTTATCTGTGCGGGGAACCAGAATTTCCTGTATGGCCTTTACTTTTGCAGGGTCTACCTGAATACCCTTGTCACTGACAATGAAACCCAGAAGCTTACCAGACCTTACTCCGAAGGTGAACTTGTTCGGATTCAACCTCAGCTTGTATGTCTTCAACCTGTCAAACAACTTTTGGAGATGATCAAGGTGCTCTTCCTCAGTCTGAGACCTAGCTATCATATCATCAACATAAACTTCGATCTCATGGTGGATCATATCGTGGAACAAAGCGACCATGGCGCGCTGATAAGTTTCCCCAGCATTATTCAACCTAAAAGGCATCACCTTGTAGCAGAAGTTGCCCCACTGTGTAACGAAGGTTGTCTTCTCCATGTCTTCAGGAGCCATCTTGATCTGGTTGTAGACAGAGAAACCATCCATGAAGGAGAAGATTTTATGCTGCACGGTGTTATCGACCAGAACATCAATGTGAGGAAGAAGGAAGTCATCCTTGGGGCTTGCCCTATTCAGATCTATGTAATCAACACACATCCGTACCTTAACTTCCTTCTTAGGTACCGGAACAACGTTGGTGACCCACTGTGGATAGGAAGTGACAGCTAAGAATCCTCAGTTGAACTATTTCATGACCTCTGCCTGGATCTTTGCTGACATTTCAGGGCGCATACGACGGACCTTCTGTTTAACTGGAGGGCAGTCTTCTTTAGTTGGCAGGAGATATACCACAATATCAGTGTCCGAACCAGGCATGTCTTCATAGGACCAGGCGAAGATCTCAACATAGTCGTGCAGCATCTATATCAACCTCTGTTTGACGCTAAACCCCAAGTTTGCACCTATTTTAACCTCTTTTCTGTCTTCCTCAGTACCCAAATTCACTGTCTCAACCAGCTTTTCATGAGGCTGTATGGCCCTTTCTTCCTGCTGTAGTAGTCTTGGAAGTTCTCCAGGAACCTCACAATCATCCTCACCTTCATCCTCGGATTGGTTAATCAGATTTTTGAAGTCATAACTGGCAATAGCAGAGCTATTATCAATGGGATCCAGAGTGGATATGGATCTGCATTATGATACGTGAGTGTGTGTAAGAGAATAGCTGTTTCGATAAAGTGAAAACAAAAAAGAAAAACAGAGATCGCAAAATTTGTATGCAAGAAACGTCCAATGCTTTATTAATGATATATGAAATGACAAATAATAGCCCTCACAAGCAAAAGCCAAGGTGCCTCGGGCAAGGCACCAGGCCATAAAGTTTCAAATTGTTTATTACAAATCTTAAAACAAATAAGTCAATTATTGCGGAATAGAAGAAACAGGTATGAAGTCCCTAGCCATCCAATTACTCGGTCCACCATTGGTTGTTGGGTAGATCCAGCTGTCGATGTCTGAGTCCTCTTCACTATCTTCAATGGCATTAATTCCCTGATTGCTGATGTGTAGGGGAGGTCTTCCAGCCCGAGCGTGTCTAATATCCCTTTGAGCCCCTGTAGTAAAGCCCAAACCGAATTTGTCAGTTTTCTGAGTGAAATCAGGGAGCTGACCCCAATTGGCACACCCACCTTCTTCAACCACGGCCCTGGCGTCCTCGAGAGAAGCCATCTTCAAAGGAGGTTTGTTGGTAATAGTTTCAGTTGATGCTAGGATCTGAGGGACCTCTTCAAAGTTCTGACAAGGAGTTTCTATGAATTCCCCTTTCATCTCTATGTAGCAGAAGGAATTGAGGTGACTCACCATATACTCTTCTTCACCCCGCATTGTGACAATCTTTCCTTTCACCAGATACTTCAGCATTTAGTGGAGTGTGGAAGTGTCTGCCCCTGCCTCGTGAATCCAAGGACGACCCATCAAGCAAGAATATGACAGCCTGATATCCATCACATAGAAAGTGGACCCGAAAATCTGAGAACCCACTTTGACAGGCATGTCCAACTCCCCGTGCACCATTCTCTTCGATCCGTCAAAAGCCCTTACCATAATGTTACTAGGCTTTAGAGTCAAACCCTCGCAATCTAAACGGTCCAACGCCTTCTTCGGCAGAACATTCAGTGAAGACCCAATATCTACCAGCACATGAACCATAGTGCTGCCCCTGCATTCAATCGAGAGATATAAAGCATCATTATGCTTCCTTCCTTTTTGTGTCAAATCCGCATCTGAAAAACCCCGCCCATTATCAGCAGTCAAGCTGGCCACACAATCTTTGAACTGATCAGCTGAAGTCTCTTGTGGCACATGCGCAGTTTTGAGGAATGCGATCAAAGCCTTCGCATGGGCCTCAGAGCACAACAACAAAGACAACATGGATATCTTCGACGGGGTCTGCCCCAGCTGCTCGACCACATTGTAGTCGCTCTTCTTAATGATTTTAAGTATTTCCTCCATTTCTTGCTTAGAGGCTTCCATAAAAACTTTCTTAGGTGCCTCCGTCCCGGCAGGCTCACCTATAATTTCTTTGCCGCGGGTATCAGACGATTCGCCGACAGGAGTAATAACCAGAGTAAAAACAGGAACAGTAGTGGATGTACTAGCAAAAATAGTAGATGGAATGACAATAGGCTTGTTAACAGTCTTAGGGGAAATCTCGGGAGAGAAGACCCTTCCACTTCGAGTAACTTTGTTGGTTCCGACAATGTTACCAACATCATGATCAACTTCTTCGTCTTTCAAATTTTGTTTGATGCCATGATAGTACACATCGGCACCATAATGCCAGGGGACAGTTTTGTCCGAGACATACTGGACGGGACCAGGAACAATGATTATCAGTGGAGTAATTCTTGGAGTAGGTGTAATCCTAACAGGTCTTCTCGAGGAAACCTTGGAAGGATTGGCGGAAATGGTTATAATGGAAACATCTTCAGATGGAACCATGGGAACCAAAGCTTTCTCAAACAAAATTTCTTTGCTATCTATCAGACGTTGAACACCTAACTTCAGCAAATGGAAACCAGAAGGTAGAAACGAACACATGTGGCAACCTTCCCCACAACCCAGAAATAAATCGGCCAACAGAAAATTCTTCTTGACAATCATGAGAGGAGTAGAAACTTCATCAACAGAAGTAACAAACAAATCAGTGTTAACAGCATTAACTCCACAACCATGTTTGGGCATAGGAGCCGTTATGACATTTGGCTTCTCTGGAGCAACAAAATCTATTTCCTTGGCTTCAATCAAGTCTTGTACTTTGTTCCTCAGAGCCCAACAATCATTTGTATCGTGGCGAGGACTCTCAGAATGATAAGCACACCGGGCATTTGGATTATATCTGGGAGATGTGGTATTTGGATTCTTGGGAGCCTCTTTCAAGGTTGCCAAGTTGGATCTCATCAGGTGAGGTAGCACTTCAGCTAATGTCATGTCGATGCGGGTAAACTGCCGTTGTGGTCTTTCCACCCTTTGTTGATTATTGCATTGTGGAGAAACTGCAGGTCTAGGTATCATCACGACACTTACTGTCTGACGATGTTCAACCCTGTTTTGTCCTCTCGGGCTATAGACGGCACTGGCTTCCTTCTTACCAGCAAAAGGCTTCTTTAATGAACTTGAAGAAGTATCCTTCTGTATTTTTCCGCTTCAAATCCCAACTTCTACTCTTTCTCCAGTTAGGATCAGCTCGGTGAAACCAGCTGCTGAGCTACCAATCAAATGATTGAAAAATTGACCAGATAGCGTCCCTAGAAACATATCAACCAGCTCCCTATTAGACAACGGGGGTTGAACCCTCCCAGCCAAGTCTCTCCATTTCTGTGCATAGTCCTTAAAGCCTTCACTTGCACCCATGGACATACTCTGGAGTTGAGTATGAGTAGGAGCAAGGTCGACATTGTACTGATACTGCTTGTAGAAAGCAGTAGCCAGATCTTCCCAGATTCGGATATTGGCTCCCTCCAGCTGGTAGAATCATTCAAGCTGAGTCCCTGAGAGACTATCATAAAAGAAATGAACCCACAGATTTCTATCAGCGGTGTGGGGCTGAATTTTTATGACATAAGAGCGGAGATGGAGCTTTGGACAGGACACCCCATCATACTTAGCAAAAACTGGAGCTTTGAACTTCTGTGGGATGAGCACTCCCGACACCAATCCCAATTCTTCGAAATCCAGTCCAGGTATCCTCTGAACATCCATGGCACTCAGACGATCTTCCAACTATTTGTATCTATCCTCAGCGGGAGGATATTGCTCATCATTATAATCGGCATCGTTGTCAGAAACTGCATGACTAGGGTCCTTCTCTTCTTCTTGATTCTCCCCTTCCTTGGATGAAGAGGTCAGATCGGCTTGTCATTTCAACCGCTCTCCAAACCTTCTACCCATATTCAGAGTACCGGCATCCTTCTTCTTTTTCTTCTTTTCTTTCAAGATGAGGGCTTTCAGATCTTCCTGCCCTTTTTCCAGACTTATGAACATTTGTTGGAACTAGGCGTTCTGTGCCTGAAGGTCCTTGATGGTTTGCTCGGAAGATATTTCGTGCTGAAATAAACAGCGAAGAAGATGAGAAAACCTGTAATGGTACCTATAATGATGTGTATGATAATGGGATGCGCATGCAATGATTTCAAAGACTTCGGGAAATTTAAATTTGCAAACCAAAATAAACAAAACTTTATTAGTTGAATTTGAAGTTCAAATTCCTTTTAGGCGTTACAATTAAAAACAAATCTAAAATTATAAAAGACATCAAAATTCCCATTGATGCTTCCTCTTTGTGCCGAGATAGTCATTCAGTCCTTTTTCCTCATGGAGTTGCTTTGTGAGCTATAAAACCTTCCTCTCCTGAGCATGGAACTAATCCCTGTAAGTATCCCTCTCCTTCATCATCTTAATCCAAGACCTCTGCAATTATCCAAGATCAGTGGGAATGTAAGGATAGAGAACCGTGTAAGGAATGCCTTCTTCAATAGTGGGTTCCACAATCACTGGTAAAATGGCCACATAGGGCATCATAAGCTTCTGGGCACGAGCCCGTACCCATTGGAGGTAAGGTTCCATAAGAATGGAAGTTTTTGGCCCTAAAGCCTTGGTGCAAGACCTGTTTACCATTCCCCGAGCTCGTATGAACCTCCGGCGATACTCTTTAACATCATCCTAATAGTTGAATACAATTCCCTCGATAAGTAACTCATAGGGACCATCCCTTCGAGCGTTACCAAATTGTCGTAGAGCTAAACAAGGATTGTAGGTTATACCTCCTCTGATACCAAGCAATGGGATATTAGGGTACTCCCTACAGCGGTCAATAATAGAAGTGTTTTCCATAGCTCAAGAACACCAAAGAATATCCGTATGAGCGAGTGACATTATCCTTTGTGACCAAATCAAACCTTCTTCATTCTTTAGTATGGACTTAGGGAGGTGAGAAATAAACCACCTTGACAACAACGACATGCAACACATAAGAATCCCTCTTCTCTTCATGGTACGAGTATGGAGAGTGTGCAAAATATCTCTGAGCAACGTTGGCACAGGGTTATGGGAGAGGAAGATCTTGATAGAATTCACATCTATGAATGAGTCCGGATTAGGGAATAGGACTAAACCATAGATTAGAAGAGCCAAAACCTCGTCAAAAGCCTGAAAATCCATGTCCGCAAAACAGTTGGGCCTTGTCTATCAGAAACTTAGCTAGAAAACCTTTGACTCCGCTTCTTGTTTCCCAATTGGATACCACGTCGGCCCGTCTCAGATGCAAAGCTGAGGCAATGACTTCTGGCTTAGGAACTTCTTCTAGACCTGTGAAGGGTAACTGTTCCAGAATGGGTATATCAAATAGCTGAGAGAATTCTTCCAAGGTAGGAACCAACTGATAGTCTGGAAAGGTGAAGCAGTGGTGCTTGGGATCAAAGAACTAAAAGAGTACACTCATCATATTTTCATCAAAGTTTGAAGTAACCAGGTTGAGAAGTTCACCATGTCTCTTAGTGAATGCAGCAGTTTCAGAAACCCTTGATGCTAACTCTTTGAGTTAGGAAGGTATCTTCACAAACCTGATTCAGATAGTGTTTCTACGAACGGAAGCCATGATCTGCAAAACAGAACAAAGATAAATTCCCTTGGTCTTTGAAATGGTTAGTGCAATAAGAATGGATGTTATGTTATGATGCATGATGTCATGAGAAACCACAGGTATAGCAAACACAGTCAAATCACACAAAGCCCTTAAGTTTAAGGCTTGCATGAGGTTAAAGGTAGTACCCTCTTGAAGTTTAGTTTGTTTTAAACCTGTCTTAAAAAGTAACCGGGTTCTAGAGGATCTAAATATCATTGACCATCCTTTATCAGGCATTGTCTCAGCTCAAGCAATCTTTTCTTGCAGCCAAAATATCCCGAAAGTCTGATCTCAATGAGTGTAGCATCGATTATCAACCAATCCTCAGCTCTACACCGAGGCCGGCTATCTTACTAATTTCTAATGGCCAAGTTTGTTCAACTAAGGTTCTAAGGCCCGTTAGTGCTTCACTACACCACGCGATAGCCCCGTATTCTCCTCGTTTCCACACGAAGGATACCGGTACCAACCAAAGTGCCACACCAAGAAAATCGTCTCTTAAACCATATCGGTCTACGCCGTATAGTCTCCACGATCTATTGTTGTTTACCTAATGAGTGCCCCCAGATCCAGGTGTAGGATCTTTAATAACCCCAAACAAACCCTCAAAAGTAAAGCAATCAAGACAATCAAGAGAAGCAATTTAATGACCTAGATCCTAAGGTATACCCCACTTATTTATAATCCCCAGCAGAGTCGCCAGTTCTGTGATACGGTGGTAGAACCGACTATTTTTACTGGTTTGCGTTTTACGCTTTTTGTTTGCAAAATGTCGCGGTAAGCAAGAGTCGCCACCGACATTTATTTCATCCAATCACGGAAAAGGAAAAAGAACAGAAAAAACCTTTTTTCGAGATATTCTGAGTACGGGGAGTAGATTATAGAAAGGGAAGGTGTTAGCACCCTTTCTATCCGTAGTTATCTATGGGCTCTTAGGTATTTGCTCATTTTTCAAATTGCTTGTGTGTGTTTGTCTTGAAAATGTTTTACTTCGTGATAACCCTTGTATCAGTCCTCAAGGATGTGACGAAGTTGTTTTGAAAATTTGTTTTGAAAGGGCGTTTGTGTGAAAAGTTTTTATTGAGCAAGGACTTAAGATTCTACCTACTCGAAAAAAGGATTGTTCATTCTAATTTCCTTTAGACAGGGCTATCCTACTATTAAAGAGTAGGTAGCACTATCGTTGGAGTTGTAAGGGACATTTTAAAGGGAAAAGTACAATCATTAAAGCAATAATTAGAAAACTTTAGTAGTAACCCTAGAGTCTTAAGATCTTTCTGAGGCAACATTTCTGAGGCAACATTCGAACATGACATTTTGATCTCTTATACAAGCGGGAAACCCCTAAAATATCCTATGCTTAATGATTGTTTACCGAAGGTAACCGAAGTGAGGTAAACCCTAGGAGTGAATATGTGCATATGATTTGTTTCAGTTATTTAATCTTTGCATATTAGGTGATCTACCGTTTTAATTTCAGATATTCTTGCCATACAATCCTATTAGCATACATCTAGACAGTTAAATATTTGCAGGAATTAAAAATGCGAAAAAATAAACCTAGCTATTACAAGGCTTCGGGGGATGGGGATTAATTACATAACCAAAGAATCGGGGATTAAAGCAGTAAATAAAACCCTAATTTAACTATTACAAACTCCAAACAGTTACAATAATAATGAAACAAATAAAAGTGCGCGTGATAAATTAAATACGAGGGAGATTGAGAACTCTAAAATCTAATTACAAGAATGATTAAGTTATTTTTGAGAAAATAATTAGTTAAATTATGTACAACAAAAACCTAATTCTAATTATTTTTAATTATGAAAAAAAGAGTATTTAAGTTAACTTAATTAACCTAATTAATTAAAATAAATATTTTAATGAAAAAAAAAAGATTTTGGTTTATTTTTTAAAGAAAATTAATTAAATTATGTATAATTTAAATCCTAGGTCTAGTTTTTTTTTTTAATTATAAAAAGAGATTAAATTGCCTTGAATTAAATAAACTAAATTAATTAAGAAATAAAATACTTTTTTATTAAAAAAATATTTTATGTATTTTGTGATTTTTTTTATTTTTATAGAAAAATAATAATTTTGGGTTAATTAATTAAAACAAAATACAAGAAATTAATTAAAGAAATTAAAAAAGAAAAATAGAAAAATGCAAATTGGGCCTATGTTGAATAACAAGTCTGGGGGTGTCAATCTGGAATTTTTGAGGCCCAAAATGCTCCCAGCCCAGTCAATATTGGATTCTGTGTAGCGTTGACTTGAACATGTACCATAGGCCCTCGCTGCTGGAGCGTTGGATCTGATAGCATGCTTGATCAACCGGTTGGACGTAAGGGTGTATGGTGGTCACCAGGAAGGATGATGCGTTGGATGTTTTACAAGAAAGTGAAATAAATAAAATTTTGTTGGGACCTGGGATCGAACCCAGAGCCTTACACTCCCCACTAATGCGCTTCACAGTCTGAGCTGTCTTGCTTTGTTGTAACTATAATGAAAACACAAGATAATATATGAAATAAAATGGTTAGTGGGAAAGATCAAAAAAACGTGTGTGCTGGTTCGAATGGGCGAATGGCTGGCTGACACCTAACCTTCTTCTTCTTCCTCTCTCCATCGTCTTAGGTTCTGATACTTTTACCTATGGATAAAGGTCTGTAGCCATAGCCCCTGCAAATTTTGAAAATGCACAAGACACATGATAAATGATTTCTAACTATATATATCCATTCCTTTTGATCTCGTGAACCTCATGGTATCCTTCTTTTTGGCTAATTTCACCTGTGTAAGAAAGCCCTAAATTGCACACGCAAACCCTAACAATGTCAAAGGCATGTATATGCTTCAAAAACGCAATTAAATTATTCAGTTAGCTTGCAAACATGATGAGGATCACAAATATATAACTTAAACATATTAATTATGCAAGAAATACAATAATCGATTTTGAAAATATGAGCAAACCGTGAGTGTGATTGTGCATGTTTCTGGGTGTTTCAAGTCTTGCAAATGATCCAATTGGCTTCTGGGAAGGTCCAGGAAACGATTGTAAGTGTTGGAATGGCTTGAATTGACTTGTGGAGTGAAAACCGATTCACACTTTTCCTTGAATTTTTTTGAATTTGCTCTGCTTCTTTCACGATTGCTAAACCTTGTTTTTTCCTTTGTTCTTGTCCAATATATACCTAGGGATGAATTAGGGTTACAAACTTGGATTGAATCTTGAAGTTTGATGAGATTTGATTTGATTCTTTAGCCATATGCAAACTTTTTGAGCCAAATCTTCCCTTTCTTGTACCAATTATGCTTGATTCGTTTTGGCCTTGATAATTCAGCATATTTTGATTGCCAACAATTCTAAAAACCAAATCAAATCATATCTTTGCTATTATTCACCAATTATTTGATTTAATTCACTTTTTAATTCATAAAAAATCAAAGTAAATTGCAAAATGAAGAAAATAATTTATGGGTTAATATTTGAGTCGTGGACCACATTATAAGTGACGTGCAAGCATAAAAAGTTAGGCCCATTTATCAAAAAATGCATTTTTGAGCACTTTTGACTTTTGGCAATTTTGCAAAAATGGTCAACTTTGACAAGGCATATATCTTCCAATTTTAACCCTAGAGAGGTGTTCTTGGAGTTTTTAGAAAGCTTAGGATGTCCCCTAAGCAAAACTTTTAGTCTCATCTCAATTGAGTCTTCCATGTTCATGTAAGAAGCTTTGACCCAAAAGGTGTTTTTGTTGACTTTTCAAAAGGACCCATAATGTAGAAATTCATATCTTTTCATGAGTGCACATTTTGAACTTGTGAGATGAAGATGAATTGTAGGTAATTTCATCCTCTTCAAAATGAGCTTTGGATGGAAAATTTCTGATAAAGAATGTGGAAGTTATGCTTGGTCAAAGTTTGGTTGACTTTTACTAAGAAACCCTAATTTAGCAACTTTTGGGTTTTAATGAATTTGGAGCATTCCTTGAGGAATCATGATCAACCCTTGATCCAATGATGAAAGTCACTTCAAAATTTTGATGTTGACCAAAAATATTGAAGTTTGACTGTATGTGGGCCACATTTGACTTTTGACCTAATACAATCGATTCTTAAGCATCTGAGTAGTTGACTGAGCAAACTTCTTGTGCAAGGAATGAAACTTGACATGTAGGGTCTTGAGAACATATTAAGACCATGGAGAGCATATAAGGCCTTTTTGGTTCACCCATCTTGATGAAAATGGAAACCCTAATTTGAGGTACACTGCCTTCGGAGAGAGTTTGTCTGGTCAACTATTGGGCAAACTTAAGCAAATTGAGGACCTCAAGGAGTATGTATTGAGTAAAATGAGAGGGAAAATTTTGGGGTACAACAGTCCGGTTTAACTTAAGTTACTACCATACAAAAGAATATAATCTCATTCAATCAGGGATCACTATCAGTATTATTAACTATCCAAAATAAATAAATAATCAAGGAAAATCAATGTAAGATGATTGGATAATCATAAAACGCATGACCAGTAAATGCTTAACACGCCTAGGGCAAAAGAAATGAGTTGGACGAGAGTGACGCTGGAGTTGTCCTCCGGTCGTCTTCTCTGGTGACTTCTCTACTGGATTTGGTCAAACCTTAATGGAAATCTACTAAAATTTCATAAATTGATTCAGCTCATCGCATACAAATCAAATCTGATACTCATTTTCATTGAATCATGCTAAAAGAATAAGAATAGTTAAAATAGAAGCAAGATCTAAAACGTATAACTTTGCGCATTCAAAATTGCTTACAAATTTTCTCTAGGGCCAACCTCTTCTTGTGAAGAGCTCATAGATGCAATTCCTGCTTTTATCATGGTGGAACTAACATGCTAAGAGAGTTCTTTAAGAGAGCCTACCTGAACACAGATTGAAACTCGTGTGCTTCCAAGATAACTCAACCGCTGCTCCTTAAATCTTTATGAAGATGAGGATGTGCGTGCAATGCTTCGAACTACTGAGAAATAAACTCAGTTAGTCACTTGGATCTTGAGGAGAATGAAAAATGGAAGATGATCTGAGCTAAGCTTCTTCTAAGGATCAATGGAGATTAAAGATCTTCTTCTCCTTGTGAAGAAGAAGGAGAAGAACTGAGAAAATAACGTGATCTTCTTAGAGACTTTAGAGAAAGAGTTTAGAAAATGATCAATGATAGAGAGAGAGAGTGCGTGAGAGAGAGAGAGAGTGAGAGGATCAGGAAGTTTGTTAGCATTTTGTTGCAACTTCTTTCTCACCGAATGGTGGTGATTGATTCATATATAAGAAGCTATGTGTGTGTCATTCAATCTCTTCACTTTTTGTTGAGTTTTTTTATCAGAATCGTGAAGAGAGTGAAGTCACCAATTCGATGTGTTGTTGTTGTTGTATTTACCTGAGATCACATATGATAGGGAGTATAGTAACATGTGTGCGCCCACTTAAGCAACAAGAATTTGAAAATCATCTTCTGTGTGGAGCAAAAAAAATCCATCTTGCATGTAAGTAGTATTTTCCTGTCTAAATGAAGTAACGTGATGGTGATGTGTGTACAGTAGGCTCATGATGTTCAAACATACCAAAAAGTTCCTTAACAATACAAATTCTGACCAAATAATGACATGGTCGTGCAACTTACTTCAAATACTAATATCTTAAGCTATGGTGCTCCTCATGCTACCAAACATGGATCAAAAGAGAGAGTACATGGAGGTGCACATCATTGATGTTAAACCTTTCTTGAAACAAAACCTACAACCTCGTGCAATAAGGCCTCAAGGATCAATACTCCAGTCTAAATTCTAACTCAGAAAACTTTCTAAGTTACTTATTATTTTAACAATTTCAGATTCATGACTTCTAGGGCCTCCAACTCAATAGTCAATGGTACAAAAGTTGATTTATGGGGATCATGATCAATATTGCATTTTATATAACCATATTGATGTTGGCCATTGGTTGAGAAATTTCTTACAAGCTCATAGAAATAGGTCTTGAAGTCGTGACACCAAAAGCTGGCTCAGGTACTTAGAAAAATTCCATTAACATGTCAACTTGTCTATGTTGACACATCCACTTTGACACTCCATAACTCTTGATCCATGGCTCTAATGCATTTGATTTCTTCTACAAAGATGTAGAATGTAGTAAAATGGATAACTTTGCAGTTGAACACATCTTGAAATAAGTCCTAAAATCACACATGAAACACATTCAAAGTTAACTACTTGACCATATCAAAAATAATTCAAAATTTCACTAAGTGTCACATTCAATTTCTTATGAACACTCCTCTTTCAAACCTCATAACTCAAAATCTAAGCACTTTTGGGAGATAAGTCCTCAAGGACAAAAATGGAGTACGAAATTTCCTCTTTCAAATGAGCGTGAATTTGCAAAATTCTGACCATGGATGAGTGAGATATAGAGTTGACAACATGGCTTGATGAACATAAAAATTCTCAAAAAACTTTAAAAAAAAATTCTAAGTCCAAGATTACTTAAAATGTCAGAAATTCCATTTTTGACTAATTCTTTCGAATCCTCTCAACAAATCATCAAATTTTTTCTCATTTTGACTTTTGACAATAATTTTGTTCAAAATTCTCGTTTGGTCAACCTTTGAATTTTGGGTTGACTTTTGCTTGTACACACTCAAATCTTCTCTTATTCAATCATTCGTGACCATCTAATTAAATGTTAAGATTAATAGACCACATGTGGATGCTTGAAGACCAATAGAAGACCGTGGAACCATTTTAAACTTAAAGATTCAGTCATAACATGCCAGTGATCAAAAACCCTAATTAGTAGCCACAATGTAGGAGAAATCGATTAGGGATCCAAATCCTAATTCAAATGAGGTATCTTGACAAATATCTTGAACCAATGAGTCTCATGCATAGGGAGCATACTTGTGATGATGAGAATTCAGTTATTCAACCCTTGTAGGTAAAATTTCTTCATTTGAGTAGTATATAATCACCCAACCAAAACCCTTGATCACATATCATTGAGTTAATGTAATGCAAATGTTGAATATGATGATGAAACATAAGCTATTTTGTTTGTAAGTGAAGCCATCGGCAGAAAACACAGAGCCGCCACCGAACTTTATTTATCCCGAAGGAAGGGGAAAGATCGATAAAACCACAAGGGAATGGATAAGATGGTCTAGCGACTAAGAGAAAGGGTAAGGGAGTCGGTTATGCGAGGGAAAGGTATTAGCTCCCCTACCATCCGTTGTACTCAATGGGATCCATTTTGTTTGTTTGTCTTAAAGGGTGTATTTATCTACAACTATGCTTGCTTAAGGGGAAATGAATGGTTTTTATTATTGCGTTCGTGAGGGTTTCGTGACCCTTTGCCTACGTATCCAATGAAGGAATCGGAACACCGTAGTTCCTCTAGAAAATGGTTTGTTTGTTTGTGTCTTTTAGTGGGCGACGTTAACGCACGCATTCTAGCAATAGGCACGACCGATATCGCGGTAGAACAGAGATAACATGCCCTTTGGGGAGTTTCGATTGGTTGAGTGTTTTGCGGGTTTTAAAATAAATTCAAGTAATGATTAAGAGTTTTTAGATTTTTTTGATTTGTGGATGATATGTTTTAATTACAGAAGAAGAAAGGGTTAAGAGGGAGACTAGAAACCTAATTGTTTATTATACAAGCGAGCTAAAAGTCTACTTTAACATAAGGCAATCAAAATGGGGTTTAATCGCTTCATGGAGCTACCTAAGAAACTATAGTATCGAAGTTTGACTGAATAAAGAAAACTTAAATTCTAAATGTTTTTATGGCTTTATATTCAATTTAACAAATAATGAATTCGAAAGTAAATTATAACCTAATTTTAAAATATTCTAACATCACTTTTTGTGATTTCTAAGTAAAGAAAGATAAATTAAAAGAAAAATTAAAATCTAATTCTAAATATTATTTTAGTTGTTTTTTATTATTTTTTTATTCATTGCAGTGTATATTTTTCCTGTTTTTATTTTTTATTTTGTTTTTTTAGGAGATAATTAGAACAAATTGTACCAATTTAAATAAGTTGTAAAGTTTAAACAAGAAAAATAAATGAAAAAAGAACAATAAAGTGGTCCGCGCGGGGTTGAACCTGGGACCCCCAGTTAACTTCTTGAAGTTGTTACCACTGTGCCTAGCTTATTCAACTGTTATTCTATCAACTCAAAACCTATAAAAATCAAAATTCGTAAAATGGGTTGGGCTAGGCCCAAACCCAGATCCATCTAAATGGGTAAAGATTTAGATTTTTGGGAACCATAAGTTTTTTTTGAAGGTGCGCCGCATATCTCTATCACAGGGAAGGGAAACAAACTTGCAACTTTCAATCTGACTTATCTTTCCATTCCACTCAAAACAATATGCTAATTATCTTTTTCCTTCTCATTAACCTTCCAAAATTCACGCCCTTCTTCTTGCTAGCAAAAAACGAGCCTTCCTCTTTGTCTCTTCTCACTCTAACCGATTCGATGTCTCATTCAACACCGTCACCTTCTCGTACTTTGATTGAAGGACAATAAGAACAAACGACCTCTTTAAATCCACATTCGATAACGGTTTTCCGGCACGGCAACCATGCGAGATAATCGCCCCCTTGTTAGGTTTTATTAATCATCTGTTCATCTTTTACGCGCATATGCTTGCGGAATCTTAGTCTTAATACTTCAAGATTTGAATCTCCATCATCTCCACTTAATCCCTGTTTGAAGACCTAGGTTTTCTGATTGTGTTAGACCTAGCGAACAAGTTAGAACTAGGAATCGAAGGATGGCCAAAGAATGAAGGAGATATGTGGTTTCAGAGTTTGAATCGGAGAGGAATGAGATAAGTGAGGTAGGGTTGTGGTAGTTGAAGGTGATCAGAGAAGAGGACGGGGGCGGAGAGCGAAGAAGGTGAGGAAAAAAAAGGTAAACTGATGGCGCGAGTTTTTTTGTTGTGAAAATTGTGGATTAATAAGTTTGTTTTTTTTACAGTGTTTCAACGGAAAAAAGCAGTTCATGAGTCCCTTTGGTCTGGCTGCAACAACAACGATTAATTATTCTGTTTTTGGGTTGGGCCATTATTTCAGTCCTGATTACATGATTATTTCATTGCAAGCTTAGAGAAAATAGATACTACATAAGTGGTAGAGATCTTACCTACAACTGCCTTGAAGATGCCAAATAGAAAACCAGAGATGAGATTCAAATCAGGTACGATAGTAATCCCGTGCTTGATGCTGATCTTCTTTCTTTGTATTTTATTTTGCTCTTCTTCTGCTTTCTGATTGTTGTTCCTCTAACTAATAAATGAAAACCTCATTTTTCTGTGTTGCCGCAGAATTTTTTTAGTGAATGGTTGGTCGAATTTTTTTCAAATTGTTAACAGTTGCCAGGTTATGGAATGAAATGAGTTTTGAGGGATGAATTATGTATGAAGGTTATGGTTAATGATAGGGATGGTGGTTTCTTGATGCTATATTTGCAGTGTGTTTTTATGGTGTAACCTCTCTTCTGGTTTTTTGGCTTTTGTGGTTGGTATCCTCCCTTTGCTGTGTGTTTTAGCCCTGTTATATAATGATTGAAGAGTGGGTTTTAGAGGGAAAAGGTTTGAGAAATTTGAACGGATTATAATGCTATTTTGAATGCTTTTTGATGCAGTCTGCTTTTGCCTATTTTTGTGCAATTCTAATGCAGGGCAGCACACTTTGTTGTGTTGTGGATTGGTGTAGTAAGGTTGCAGCATGGACTGATCTTGGACAATGCTGTTGGGCTACTTTTTGCTGGTTTGGGACTGTTATTGTTAGGTGACATCTTTTCAAGCCTATTATTTTCCTCTTTATCTTTCTATGATGTAAAGCTATTATGCCTTTTACATAATTCTGAAGGGTTTGCTTTTTTAGGAAAATGATGCATTTGAGGTTTTGTGAGCTATTGCTAGCTTGCTGCTTTTATGAACTGCTGTCTATTTTCATTTGCCGCAAACCTGCCCTTTGCTTATCTTATATTTGCTGTTGTTCTGCTTTGCTATTTTGGTGTGTTTAGTTGCTGCCTATTGCGGTTGCAACTGCTTGTTTTGCTTATTTTTATAGTTATGTTTGGCCCGTGTTTGCAGTTTGCAGCTTTGTTGATGTGCTGTTACTTTCTTTTTGTTGTGATGCGCTACTATTTTCTTTTTTGTTGTGATGCGGTTTTGCTTGTTTGCTTATTGGAAATTTTCCTTTTCTCCCTTTTTGTGAACCAAAGGTGACAACTTTTGTGATTTGCAATTGGGAGAAAAATAGCCCATGATTAAAAATAAATCCCTTCTTAACTGATTTCGAATGCAAACCCTTATGATGAGATACCAATTCCTTTTATCAATTAATTCTTGCTTGGAATTTTTCATATGTTAATTGCTGGCTAATTTTCTCTTTTCCTTGTTTCATGAGCCCGAGTATCGGATGGCAAGCGGGGTTGTAAGATGAAAAGGCCGAGGCTAGCAAAGAACATGGACGATTTTCTTGAAGAGGAAGCAACAAAAATTGAAGAAGAAACACTTAATTCCCTTTTTTTTTGTTTTGTAAATAGAAATTGTAACTTGTGATTTCATATTTGTGACATGCCTTGTAACTTGTTTCAAAAGTGTAATGAGCACAAACTCGAATGAATTTATTAATGATGAACTTTTTTATAGGAATCAAATGACTCTTGAATCTTGTTTGAATTTTGAAATTCTCTCTTGAATAATTCGAATCCACACTTTGACTTTGTAACTTAAACTTCAAGAAATCGAGAACAATTGTTGTAACTTGTATTTCAAACAATCATTCGCCTTATCTTCTAGACTCCAATCAAACTCTTGCACAAAATAAATGCTTAAGAATTTAATTCCCCTTGGTTAATTCGAACCCAAAACAACAATCACTTAAACCTTAATCTTCATATCACGCCTGAACCAAACTCGCACTCTTAAACAGAAATTGTAACTTAAACAACCAAAACATGTCTTGACGGTCATGAACCCCAAGCTTATTTCTTGTGCCCAAACTCCACAGTCATCAACTTAAACTTCAAACTCTCGATCAGTGACTTAGAGACTTTTAAAAAGAAAGCTTGAAATGAGAGGAGAGGAACTCCCTGAACTCTGAGCCATGTTTGAGGAAAGCGAAAGAAACATCTCTACAGAAAATAGGGATCCAAAAACCCTAGCATCTTGGCCAACAAATAGGGAAATAAACCCTAATCTAGGCTCTGATAAATTCGACCAAGAATCAACCTTGTAACATGATGACAAAATTCATTCCACGATTCACTAATCGAGAACCATATGCATTTCCCTTTTACCTGATAATAGAACTTCAAAACAAAATTAGACATAAAGAGGGCGCAACCCTAATACCTCAAACCAAAGCGCCTGATTTCATGAGATGCGGTATATGCAAATGACTGAGATAAAATGGTGCAAACGGGATGCAAAGTTCAAAGCCAGACAAAAGTAAAAAGGATAGGGAAAATTTGGGGTACGACAGTTGCCCCTATTTAATCGTCTTAAACTTGAATGTGAGATTGGCGTCAGCCTTTCGTAAGTTCAAGGTGGAAGATGATTAAATACCAGGACCCAAAATTTTCCTTGGAGAGATGGTGTGAGTGTCATTTATTGGTGTGAATGTCTGCTGGGGAAGGACAAACTGGTCTCCTGGTGGATCGGTCATGATGGATAAACATGGTTGAACAATGGTAGCTCTTACTGGGATAACGGTGCCAATACAAGGTTCTTGAGGGAGTGGATGGTAGGGTGACCGAAAGGATATGGTTGACAATGTCGCGGTGACTGGAGGTAGTATTCATGAGAAACTTAAAGATAACACTAGGGTAAAGTCCAAGGAGGACTTACGACCCTAAAAAGATAACATGAGGGTAAGACCTACGAACGAACCACAACCCTAAAAGAGATATAGCGAAGGTAGGATCTACGGATGATCTTCAACTTTAAAAACAAGACGAGGAGAGGGTAAAGCGAAGGTAAGACCTACAGAAGATATATGACCCCGAAAATATAACGCGATGGTAAGATCTACAGACGATCTACGACCCTAAAAATATAACGCGATGGTAAGATCTACGGAAGATATACGACCCTAAAAACAAGATGAGGAGAGGGTAAAGTCTACGGAAGACCTACGACCCTAAAAATATAACACGATGGTAAGATCTACGGACGATCTACGACCCTAAAAGCAAGATGAGGAGAGGGTAAAGTCTAAGAAGACCTACGACCCTAAAAATATAACATGATGGTAAGATCTACGGACGATCTACGACCCTAAAAGCAAGATGAGTAGAGGGTAAAGTCTACGGACGACCTACGACCCTAAAAATATAACGCGATGGTAAGATCTACGGACGATCTACGATCCTAAAAATATAATGCGATGGTAAGATCTACGGACGATCTACGACCCTAAAAATATAGCGCGATGGTAAGATCTACAGACGATCTACGACCCAAAAATATAACGTGATGGTAAGATCTACGGATGATTTACGACCCTAAAAATATAACGTGATGTTAAGATCTACAGACGATCTACAACCCTAAAATGCGAAGGTAAGATCTACGGACGATCTACGACCTTAAGAGAGATAAAAAGGAAGGTAAGATCTACGGACGACCTACAACCTTAGGAAATGTAAAGTGAGGGTAAGATCTACGGACGATCTACAACCTTAGGAAAGGATAACGTGAGTGTTGAAAGTTGGGGAGCATGACGTACTAACACCCTGGTTTATTTTAGTTTGTAGTGTAATAATAGATGTTAACGGGGAATTATGAGGATGATATTCTTTGTGAGGGTGTTTTATTGATTTGGGATTGATTTGGGACTGATCTGGCTCATGCTTCATATGCATTCAAAGTGTGACACAATGATCCATGGAGATGCTATGAGTTTGAGGATGCAATGTAATATGTCGTGATGATTATTGTATGTAAAGTTCCAAAAACTCATTGGGATCTGTTGCTTGTCAACTTGAGGTACCCATATGGATTGGTGCTTGAAATTTGAGAGAAAAGGGTTAGACTTGTCGAGTTCACCGGGGGGATTAAATCTTGATGAGGAGAAATGACTTGATCTGACTTCCTTCATGTGTTGGACTTTTTGTGAATAACTGAAATGGCATGGATCTCAACCAATGCCCCAAATATTTCCGTGTGGGAGAATCGGGCGCTCGGTCGACTGTAGGGGGGAGACGAGGATGAGGGCGTGGTCGAGGCGACCGATGTGACTTGCTACCTGCACAGAAGAGAAAACACTTGAACGCCACGGCATTCCCTTGGGATGCCTTCCTATCCACGTAATGTAGTGTTTCACATCTTAGCTTGTGAGTATTATTGACTTATTGTTTTCAATGCAATGCTTAACAAAGAATTTAAATCACGATTCGCATACGAAAAATAAAGTAAAAGAACATAACAAAGATTTTTTAATGGAAGGGAAAATTTTTATTAATGAGTTTGGCCCGTGAATGGGCATTCATACATAGAAACAACTCCTAAATGAGGAAGTTGCGGAGAAGAAAAGAAATACAACGAGTAAAATGGCAATAATAAAATCTCAAACTTCCATTAAAACTGATATTGCTATAGTTCCCATATCCTGGGTCGTCATAGTGCCGTGTTTCCAAAGGATAATAGCTAGATTGATCCATCCCGCATTAAGAGGGTGTACGTGAAGAGTCTTCAGATTGCAGTCTCTCGCTTTTTTGTCCCTAATTTTTGCCTGGATCTCCCTTTCGGGTTTTCAATCCACCGGGACACCCATTTTTGCCTAAGCCGCCCTTTTGGGTTTTCAACTTAGCGGGTTATTCCTTTTTTTCCTTCATTTTTAGCCCTAACTTTTGCCTAAGCCGCCCTTTAGGGTTTTCGACTTACCGAGTCCTTTTATGCATAGTATTTTTTGACTGAGTCTGAATTTACTAGAAGCGGAACGTCTTCCCCATCCATGTTTGTCAGGATTAGAGCACCTCCTGAGAAAGCTTTCTTCACGATGTACGGTCCCTCATAGTTGGGAGTCCACTTGCCTCTTGGATCAGTGTGGATTGGGAGAATCTTCCTTAAGACCAGGTCACCTGCACGAAACTCTTGAGGCCGAATCTTCTTGTCAAACGCTCTCTTGAGACGCTGTTGGTATAACTGACCGTAACAAATGACTTCCAGGCTCTTTTCTTTTCTTCGATGAGATTGAGTTGGTCGAGTCTCGTTTGAATCCATTCAGCTTCATCAAGCTTAGTATCCATCAGAACCCTTAAGGAAGGAATCTCCACTTTGACTGGGAGTACCGCATCCATACCATAGACTAGTGAAAACGGAGTTGCCCAACTGGAAGTACGCACTGATGTTAGATAGCCATGCAGGGCAAAAGGAAACATCTCATGACAATCTTTGTATGTTCTCACCATTTTCTGGACGATCTTCTTTATGTTCTTGCTAGCGGCTTCAACTGCCCCATTCATCTTCGGCCGATAAGGTGATGAATTATGGTGCTCGATCTTGAACTCTTCACACATTTCCTTCATCATCTTGTTGTTGAGATTTGACCCGTTATCAGTGATGATCTTGTTAGGCGTTCCATACCAGCATATGATTTCTCTTTTAATGAAGCGGGTAACAACTTTCTTAGTCACATTCTTGTACGAAGCCGCTTCCACCCATTTGGTGAAGTAATCAATAGCAACAAGGATAAACCTATGTCCATTTGAAGCGCTCGACTAGATGCGTCCAATCATATTGATGGCCCACATTGCAAAGGGCCATGGTGAAGTCATCACATTCAAAGGAGTGGGAGGAACACGTATCCTGTCTGTGTAAACCTGACATTTGTGGCACATTTTGGCATATACACAACAATCACTTTCCATCGTCATCCAGAAATAACCTGCTCGTGGGATTTTCTTGGCCGTGGAGTGCCCACTGGCATGAGTCCCAAAAGAGCCCTCGTGTATTTCTCGTGTAATGGATTCTGTCTCGTGTCTATCCACGCATCTGAGCAGAACCGAATCATAGTTTCTCTTATAAAGAGTGTCTCCTGACAGTAAAAACTTAGATGCCAACCTTCTAAGAGTCCGCTTATCACAAATCGTAGCACCTTCGGGGTACTCTTGCCTCTCAAGATATCTTTTGATGTCGAAGTACCACGGCCTTTCGTCCGATACATCTTCAATTGTGAGACAATGAGCAGGGAAAATGTGTGCTGGCTCCTTGTAATGACAGATCCTTATACTGGGTGCATGATTCGGGTAATTGACTTTGAATGTTGCTGCTAAAGTGGCCAGAGCGTCTCCCAATTGATTTTCTTCTCTAGGAATGTGCTCAAAGGTGACCTCATTGAAAGCGGGCAACAACTCTAATATGTAATCCCAATATGGAACTAAATTAGGGTGCCTGGTATCCCAATCACCACGTACTTGATGTATCACTAAGGCAGAGTCCCCATAAACTTCAAGAATCTTAATCTTCAAATCAATGGCTGCTTCAAGGCCCATCACACATGCTTCGTATTCAGCGACATTATTCGTGCAATTAAAACATAATCTGGCAGTGAACAGTATATGAGTGTTGCACGGAGAGGTCAGAACTGCCCCAATGCCGTGACCCATAGCATTTGACGCACCATCGAACGTGAGAGTCCATCGCTCCCCTGGTTCAGGTCCTTCATTATCATTAAGTTTCATAATATCCTCGTCTAGAAAATCGAACTTCATGGGATGATATTCTTCCAATGGTTGGTAAGCGAGATGATCAGTAAGAATGCTACCTTTGATAGCCTTTTGTGTGACGTACTGGATGTTATACTCATACAAAATTATTTGCCACCGAGCCAATCTTCCTGTAAGTGCTGGTTTCTCGAAGATGTACTTTATCGGATCCATCTTAGATATCAGAAGTGTAGAATGTGTCAACATATACTGCCTCAAACGTCGAGCTGCCCACGTAAGAGCACAACAAGTCTTCTCAAGTAAGGAATACCTTGATTCACAATCAGTAAACTTCTTGCTCAGGTAATAAATGGCGTGTTCTTTTCGTCCAGTATCATCATGTTGTCTGAGCACAGTCAAATACATAATGAGAGGTCTCCTGGGAACTGGTGGTATGAGTATTGGTGGTTCTTGAAGATACTGCTTAATCTTCTCGAAAGCTTCTTTACAACTCTCATCCCAACGGACATCCTGATTCTTGCGTAACAATTTAAAGATGGGTTCACAGGTAGCAGTAAGATGGGAAATGAACCTGGCTATGTAATTCAACCTTCCAAGGAAACCTCGTACTTCCTTTTCATTTTTCAGCGCCGTCATATCCTGTATTGCTTTTACTTTGTCTGGATCTACTTCAATTCCTCGTTGGCTCACGATAAAACCAAGTAACTTGCCTGATCGAACCCCAAAGGTGCATTTGTTGGGATTGAGCCTTAACCTGAACTTTCTTAAACGATCAAATAACTTCTGCAAATGGACCAAATGTTCTTCCTCGGTCTGTGACTTTGCAATCATGTCATCCACATATACCTCAACCTCTTTATGAATGATGTCATGAAAGAGAGTCACCATAGCTTTCTGATATGTCACACTAGCGTTTTTAAGACCAAAAGGCATGACTCTATAGAAAAAGGTACCCCAAGGAGTTGTGAAAGCTGTTTTATCCATGTCTTTCGGAGCCATCTTTATCTGATTGTAGCCAGAGAATCCATCCATAAAGGAGAACACTGAAGACTGAGCAGTGTTATCAACCAATACATCAATATGAGGCAACGGGAAATCATCCTTCGGGATTGCTCTATTCAAGTATCGGTAGTCGACGCACATGCGTACCTTACCATCCTTCTTAGGTATGGGCACAATGTTAGAAATCCAAGGCGGTCCTTCTTTGATCTTCAAAGCCATGTTGGGTCTGGTCCTTCTTGGCTTTTGCTTTACAGGAGGACATTCTAGTTTGAGTGGCAATCTATGCATTACTATATCAGTGTCTAAGTCGGGCATGTCTTCATACGACCAGGAGAAGATGTCAGCATAGTCTCAAAGTAACTCAATCAACCCCTTCTTTTCTTAGCTTTGCAAGGCGGCCCCTATTTTGACTTCTCTCTTTACCTCTTCGGTACCAAGATTGACGACTTCTGTTTCTTCTTGATACGGCTGGATGACCTTCTCTTCCTGTCTCAAGAGTCTGGCTAGTTCTTCAGGGACTTCACAATCTTTCTCACTATCTTCGTTAGCACAATCAACTGAATTCTCAAGGATATAAGGAGCCATAGAATTATCATTTCCAATGGAGTCCGAGACGGATCTGCATGATCGATGATTTTATGTTTTATTTTTAGAAAGTGCAAAAGAATATGAAAGAAAAGTATTGCCATTTTTATTTTGAAAAAGTAAAAGTAAGAGAAAAGACAGGGAACAAAATTATATGCGAAAGTGAGATTTTTCATTCAATGTTAAACGGAGTTTGAAACATAAGGGGCCCCTTCTACAAGCTGTCAGTATGCCTTGGGCAGGACATACGACTTAAATGGAAACAAAAAATTACACATCAAGGAAAACAACTTAAGGGATGTCCACGGCAGTCCAATTGCTGAGCTCTTGGTCCGGCGCAACTTGATAGATAAATCTTGAAACATCTTCATCGTCACCTTCGACATCTGTGGAGAGCACTTGTCCTTATTTGCCTACACCAGCACTGACGAACACTTCAGAAATTGGGGGAACCTACTGTCCTTTGAGAGGAATCCAACCAGCTTGCATGGAGGATGATGGCTGATACCCAAGACCGAAACAATCTTTCTTCTCTGGTACTTCAATCAATTTTCCCCAACTGTCATGGGGAGGTCTACCTTCTATGAGGGCTTTGGCATCCTTCAAAGAGGCCAGGGGTTTCTCGGATTTCTTACATTCCACGACGGGGAATTTGTCAACAGTAACAATATCTAGAGCTTGAAAGGGAAACTCTTGCACCTCGCCTTCCACTTCCACATAACGGTAGGTAGTAAGATTATTAATCACTATGTCTTATTCCCCGAAAACGACGACAACTTGGTCATTCACAATGAACTTCATGCGTTGATGAAGAGTAGATGTCACAGCTCCTGCTACATGAATCCATGGACGACCCAAAAGGCAAGTATAGGATGGACGGATGTCCATAACATAAAATGACAAATAGAAAGTGTGGGGACCAATCTTGACAGGAAAATCCACTTCTCCATCCACAAATCTTCTTGAACCATCAAACGCTCGAACATTTAGAGTGGAGGGCCTCATCATTACTCCATCCATATTCAGCTTAAACAAGGTAGCCTTAGGCATCACATTGAGTGAAGAACCTGTGTCCACCAAAAATCGAGATAAAACAGTGTCCAAACACTTCATAGAAACATGCAGCGCTTTATTGTGGGCTCTGCCTTCAACTGGGAGTTCATCATCACAGAAACCCAAACAATTTCCCACAACAATATTGGTGATGATTCCTTCAAACTGGGCCACATAGATGTCTTGGGTAACATGAGCGGAACATAAGGTCTTCAATAAGGCCTTGCGGTGGGCCTATAAACACAAAAGGATAGACAAGATGGAAATCTTGGATGGTGTCTGGTTGAGTTGATCCACTACTTTGTAATCACTCCTCTTGAGAATTCTCAAAAGCTACTCTGCTTCTTGTCCTACAGAAAGTTCGGGTTGATTATCCATCACTTGCTTTCCCCTGGCCTTAGCTAGAGCTTCACTGTTAGTTTCCTTGGGAGGCGGTGGTGGAGGAGAAAATATCCGACCACTGCGAGTCATGTTACTGGTTCCTTCAATGTTGGTAACATTCTTGTCAACAACCGGAAGACACTCATACTTCTTCCCATGAATATAGACCATATTATACTCCCATGGAACTGCCTTCGAGTCCTTGTCTTGTAGGAGGAATATGAGCTTCAATCACTATGGGGGTAGTAGGAACCTGAATTGTTAACGGAATACTAGGGGTTGCTGAAAAGCTTCTCGGATAGTAGGGGATTTCCAGGACATCAATCTCTTCCTCTCGGAATATTTTCTCTATCTGTAGGACACCTTCATTAATCAATTGTTGGATGGCCGTCTTCAAATCAACACACTCTTCAGGTTTGGAGGAACATGTTAAGCAGAAGTCATGGAGATCTTGTAGAACCTCATGCTTCAACAAATGTTCTTTGATAGTTTCTAAAGATATCTTAATTTCGTCAACCTTTGATACCAAAACCCGTTCATTAACTTCCTCAATAGCATTGACCGTTCCCCCTTGATGAGGAGGCATGGGATTATTTTGAATATTTGGACCAACAGGGTTGAAGTTGATGGATTTTGCATCGATGAGATCTTGAACTTTGCATTTTAATGCTCTACAATTTTCAATTGCATGGCCTGGGGCGCCAGAATGAAATTCGCAATGAGCATTAATATCATACCCCCTAGGGAGAGGATTTGGTGGTGGACCGAGTTCGCGCAATTGAACCAATTGACTAGCAAGTAACCGTGGGAGAAGTTGAGCGTAGGACATAGGAATGAGATCAAATCTTCTTTCAGGGGCTCTATGTCTTTGAGGAGCTCTCGGGCCTTGAGGTTGTTGATTCGGTTGTTGATAAGTTGTAGGAGGTGCAAATTGTTATTGTGGAACATAATGTGGTTGCGGAGCGAAAGGCCATTGTTGGGCCATCCAGGGTGCTGGAGTTGTAGAAGCATATACTTGAGGAACAAATTGGTTGGGAACAGCAGCAGGTGTAGGAAAATAAGGGAATCAGACTTAAGGAAATGCGGGAGCTCTTCCTTGGTTGATGGTGAGGGCACTAGTCTCGCCCTCTTTCTTCTTGACAAAACCATAAAACGGTTTTCTACTAATGCCCGCATTGTTGTTAGCATTGTTAGGAACTCCTTGAATCGTTCCAGCCTTAATGCACGTCACAATGCGTTCACCAATAATGACCATATCAGAGAAAGAAGTAGAAGTGTTACTGAGCATATGTTGGAGATAAGGGCATCGTAGAGTACCCATAAACAGATCAATCAATTCACGATCCAAGAGAGGAGGTTGGACCCTTGCAGCCAGTTCACGCCACCTCTGAGCGTACTCTTTGAATGACTCTTCAGATTTTTGTACCATCCCTTGGAGCTGAGTACGGCTAGGAGCCATGGCAGTATTGTAATGGTAATGTTTCAAAAAAGCGTCAACAAGTTCTCCCCAAGTACTGACATGAGATCTTTCCAATTGCATATACCAATCCAACGGTGCCCCGGACAAGCTATCTTGAAAGAAGTGCATGAGTAATGGTTTGTTTTCAGTATAGGCATCCATTTTGCAACAATAGGAACGGAGATGAGTCTCTGGGCAAGAAGTGTCGTTGTATTTGTCAAAATTTGGAACTTTGAACTTGGGAGGAATAACTACCCCAGGCACGAGGCACATTGCAGAAGTATTGAATCCAGAAATCTTGATACCCTCCATGGCTCTAAGTCTCTCCTTGAGAGCATGATAAATTTTCGCAGTTTCGGCAACTCCGGCAGCAAGGTTCACTTGGGGTTCATCAAGATCAATAACATCATGATGATCGTCAACATCATTCCTAAGAGCGCCGATAGGAGTTTCAACATTTGCATTGTCATTCCTCCCATTAGCAGAAGTGGAGGATGCAACAATAGTAAGCTTGGCAACACTTTGATGTAGTTCTTCTTGACCCTTGATCACGGAATGAAGGGTTTCCATAAGTTGATCCATGCGAGTACCCATGGTGTCCATATCTCGTCACAGTGCGTTCTGGTTCTCTTCGAAAAGATCCATTAGCCTTTGCTGGTTGCCTCTGGTACGGTAAGGATATGGAGAAGTCGTCTTTGCTGTTTACTGTAGTCTGTTAAAAGGGACCCCAATGAGTTTTTGTTGTGAAAAATGAATGCATGGTAGTATGGATGAATGCTTTATCTTTATTTCTGAGGAGACCCAAAGACTCGTCTATCTTTTAAAATTTCCCTTTTTTGAAAAGCTATATCAATGAGACTGGTCTTTGGATTTCCCTAGATATGAGATATATATACATGATGATATGATGTCATGGTATTCTATGGCATGAAGTCTCAGCTTCACATATTCTGGATAACCATTGCGTAGTCCGTTGCACAGGCTGAAAGTAAAAGGGTCAAAAGTCTGACGTCACAGGCATAGAGCCAAAGTAACCACCCATGAGGTATGTACTAGGGGTTTATCACATGCCGGACAAGGTTCTAAAGAGTTCTCGAAGTCTACGCTCTTCCTTTAGATATTATCGACGTCCGAATTACTTGGTAATCAGTAATATTCGCAGGAAAAACTAGTCTGAGTGCAATATCGCAGATAGGAAACTAGTCCGAGTAATATTCGCAGGAAATAACTCTTGAATCTTGTTTGAATTTTGAAATTCTCTCTTGAATAATTCGAATCCACACTTTGACTTTGTAACTTAAACTTTAAGAAATCGAGAACAATTGTTGTAACTTGTATTTCAAACAATCATTCGCCTTATCTTCCACACTCCAATCAAACTCTTTCACAAAATAAATGCTTAAGAATTTAATTCCCCTTGGTTAATTCGAACCCAAAACAACGATCACTTAAAACTTAATCTTCATATCACGCCTGAACCAAACTCACACTCTTAAACAGAACTTGTAACTTAAACAACCAAAACATGTCTTGACGGTCATGAACCCCAAGCTTATTTCTTATGCCCAAACTCCACAGTCATCAACTTAAACTTCAAACTCTCGAATCAGTGACTTAGAGACTTTTAAAACGAAAGCTTGAAATGAGAGGAGAGGAACTCCCTGAACTCTGAGCCATCTTTGAGGAAAGCGAAAGAAACATCTCTACAGAAAATAGGGATCCAAAAACCCTAGCATCTTGGCCAACAAATAGGGAAATAAACCCTAATCTAGGCTCTGATAAATTCGAGCAAGAATGAACCTTTTAACATGATGAAAAAATTCATTCCATGATCCACTAATCGAGAACCAGATGCATTTCCCTTTTACCTGATAATAGAACTTCAAAACAAAATTAGACATAAAGAGGGCGCAACCCTAATACCTCAAACCAAAGCTCCTGATTTCATGAGATGCGGGATATGCAAATGTCTGAGTGAAAATGGTGCAAACGGGATGCAAAGTTCAAATCCAGACAAAAGTAAAAAGGATAGGGCAAATTTGGGGTACGACAATAAGTAAGAGGGAAAATTTTGGGGTGAATCATTATGTATGAATTTAAGATTATATAATTACTTTAGTCACTAAAATTATAGTAATTGTTGTTGTTTTGGGAACACATGTGTTGATCATTCGAGTTGGTGTTATGGATATCTTTTTGTACGCTTTTTTTGGTGCTACTATTACAGGATAATATATGCAAAGATATTTATATTTTATTTTGTTCAAAACTATAAATGATGTGAGTCAATGAAAGAATAAAGAGTAATGTAGAAGTGATAATTAATTTTAATTATATTTTTTTTCCCCGTGGGATACGTTATATGTCAGAATTGGTTGAGGTCTCTAGAACCTAGATAGAATGTGAGGTTTTCTTTTATTGTGACTTTAGCATACTCAGTATTTGTTCCTAAGGCTACTTGTGACGTAACAATGACAAACAGGTTTTCATCATGAGCTACTGTATATGTTTGAATCACCATTTTCTGAGTTTTTCTGTTTCAACAAGGATGAACAACCACCTGACTTCATGTTTTCCTAAACCCTAATTCCTAATTCCAAAGATGAATCACTAATTCCAATTTTCCCTAGATTGAATTTGGGAATCATGGAACACAAACAATTCGTGTAAATAGAGAAGATGAGGTTACCTTGCCAACTCAGTAGCCACATCTTCACACATAAACATACGTTTGAGGGTAATTGACGGATATGACTCATGAGGTGCCATTTTGAAAGTTAAAGAACCAACATGACACTTTTTAAAGTTAAGGGATCAAACTGAATCTCGAGGTAAAGTTAAGGGACGAAAAAGAGTATTTTTCTAAAATGAATTAAGTAAAGTATCAGTTGGATGACTATATTGTTGAGGTTTTTAAAAAAAATACATAAAAAGTCCTATATCTTCTAGTTTTGTAAAGAAAGAAGGAGTTCAAGGCTATATAAATGATTCAATTTCTTTATTACAAAATGCATTAGTTAAAAGCACTGTAAATTTGTATTTGACTTTTTTATATGTTTTCCCATACACTTGTGTTAGAGTGTTGTGAGGAGTAATTAAATTTTATTTGGAGAGTGTGAGTGTATTGAGGTCTCGAGGTAGTTTAGGGTAGTCTATGAGTTTTAACAATTTTCACATTTTTTTCTTCTGGTTGTCATTTGACAACAATCGTGATTTTTCCTCGATTTTAAAACTTCTACGTTAAATTCTTATGTTATTATTGTGTTCCTATTTTTCTATATGCATTTGTTTTTCCTAACAATTGGTATCAAGAGCCTTCATCTGTTAGGTATAAATTTTTTAGTATGTTATATGGTTACAGTTTTGTTTGATTTTCCACATCATAAAAAGCAATTTTATACTTTGTATTGGTTGAGAATTTTTTTTGTTGCAAGAAAGGTTTTGGATGCAATGTCAAGTTTTTCAAGTACAATGCTGAGTGACTTACAGAAGCTTGATGGAAAAATTAATTTTTATTTTTGGAAAACTCAAGTCAAAGATGTTTTAATACTATTAGAATTACACAAGGCGTTGAAAGGAAACATTTCCATCATAGACAACGAGAAGTAGGAGGAACTATGTTTGAGAGCTTCGAGTATAATCTATATGTCTTTGGCTACGAATATTCTTGCGAACGTTCTTGGTACGTCGTCAACCAAAGAGCTTTGGAAGAAACTTGAAGGGCTATATAAAAAAATGGTATATCAAATCAGTTGTTGTTGAAGGAGCAGTTTCATAGTTTATGTATGTATGAACATACGAAAGTTTATGATCATCTAAGTGTTTTTCATGGTATTGTTTGAGTTAGAAACTATTAGAGTCAATATTGATGATGAAGATATAACTTTTAGACTCATATGATCTCTTCCATATTCCTATGATCATATTAAAACTGTTTAGATATATATGGGAAGGTGTCTTTGAGTTTTGAAGAAGTAGCTAGTAAAATTATTTCTGTGGAAAGAAGATTGAATGGTGAAGATAATACCTCATCAAACTCAATGTTAGTTGCTAGAGGAAGATCTTATATGAAGAAAAAAATGAAACAAGAGTGAAATGTTGGAGTTATGGAAATATTGGGCATGCAAGTATAACTGCCATGATATGGAAACGTTAGAGAAGGACTATTAGTCGAATGCTAACAATTCCTCCTTCACTGTGAGAGATGGTGATCTTCTTTGAAAATTGAGAAGTGTGCCCTCAATAAATTCCCGCTATCATGGAAAAGGATGGGATATTTCTAGCAGATTAACATATGAGCATTAATGCAAAGTGTGTTGTGAGATTATGTCGATGGTTTAAGAGGTTCCTACCAACATGGAAGTCACACCATAAATTTTCAACCTGATTTTTGAAATGAGAAATATTTTGAAGTGGTTTACCTTTAAGTGAATTATACTCTAATTTAGGTGGAGTATGATAGTTTTTTTAAACTATAACTGTCGGTGAATTCAATGTGAAAATTCTTGGATGGTGTAACTTCAAGTGATTATGATATTTATGGTGGAGTATGTTTTTTGGTGAAGACAATTAAAATTGTGTGTTATTTTTAATCAAGGTGGAGATTCTTGGGGTTTATTAAAAATATACATGTTGAAGAAGACATGTATCGCTTAGTTTTTTTAAAGGAAGAGAGAGTCCAAGGCTATATAAAGATTCAAGTTCTTCATTACAAAATGTACTAGTAAAAAACACTTTAAGATTCTATTTGACTTTTTATATTTTCTCTCATAGTCTTGTGTTAGAGTGTCCTGAGAAATAGTTATGTATTAGCTCTGGAAAGTGTGAGTGTATTATTGTTTTGGGGTGAGTGAGGGTATTCTATATGTTCTAAAAATTTTCAAATGATTTTATTCTCTTGTTGACATTTTACTCGTGGTCTTTTCTGCGTTTTTGGAGTTTCCACGTTAAATTCTTGTGTTGTTATTGTGTTCCTCTTTTTCTCCATGCATTTTTTCCTAACATGTATACTAGAAGGTTTAGTCCTCTATTAATAATTTTGGGATAATATGATTGAATGATTTTATGGTTTTAAAATGTAATAGTAGATTTTGTGGTCATTGTGATTATCACTTTATAAATTATAGTCGTTTTGATATGAAATAATTTTATATTAGGACCAAATATAAAAAAATTATAATTATTATAATTTTTTATTTATTTTTAATAAAAAAATTTTGTTCATACGTTTTTCAAACTCTAGTTCATATTAAAGACTATCCAATCTCAACACCGACCCTTGTGAATAGTTGGATCGAGGAATTGCAAGAAAAGGCAAACTAGGAGATAAAGGTGTAAGATCTCAAAAATATCTTAAACTTATTTAGGGATACACCTAATCAAAGTTAATGATTGAATGAAGGAAGTTATATGATATAGTTATTAGAAAAGGAAAATATTTTCTTACATGATATCATAAATTTTAGGTTTCAAACCATATCCGTAACACCATTCTAACCCCATGTAATTAACAAATAAATTAACTATAATTACACAACACCAGGGTTTCACCTTTATAACCCCATTCATGATGTTTACACAACATCAATACTCATTTAAAAATACTGCAGCGGAAATCATCACCAAAAAATATAAACGTGAAAACAACAACATACTTTTGTTATAACCGGTTTTAAAATAGAGTCACCACCTTTAATTTTTATCCTAGGAAAAGGAATATAACAGATAACCATTTTTTGGTCAGAGATTCTAAGTTGTTGACTCTTTTTTAGACGACGGGAAGGTGTTAGGCACCCCTCGTCTACCTTGTTCACAAGGATATTAGGGTTTAGATTTACAATTTAGTAAATAGGGTTTTAATTTTAATTAAGGGAACTCACCACGATTTTAGTCAAATGCCTACGTATCCTTTTATGAGGAATTAGAGTTACAATTTGTAGTTCGCAGTTGTTCGTTGGTGTTTTTTATGGATGACAAAAATATCTCGTATTAATCCTTGAACCAAATCTGGGTTGAAAATAGCATAGTGTTTAGACAAAGTTTGCAGTTAATGAGAAATATCTCCATAATCCTTTTTGAAAATAATATCTTGGATTTAATAAGTTAGTGAAAATTCTTAGTAATTTGATTGGTTAAATATTTTTATTAAATATATTAAAAATTTAAGAAAAATAGTTTTTTATGCATGAGGAAAAAATAATTTTAATGCAATTAAAAATATTTGAATGTGAAATTCTGGTATCAGATATGAGATGTCGAAGGAGATGTCACGACACAAATATCCGAGGACAGTAAAAACACAAGGGATTGTTAACTCAGTTCGGTGTTTAACAACATCTACTCTGGGGACTACCAAGCCAGGGACAAGTCCACTAAATAGTATCAATTCGTAGACCCTCAGTAAATAACCAGTTTACGATCAAATCACTTAATCACTACTCGTGCTATACTTCTACCTAAGACACACCTAGGTATGATGCCCTCCTTAAATCCCTTCAATCACTAACAGTGAAGAACAACATAAATATTAAGTTTTAAGGACTTCAATCATTCAGTACTTAAAAGCTTATGAATGATCCAATATTAACAACTCAAATTACAACTCAAGTATTAAACCAATACTTAGAGTGTATTACCATTAAAAAGACTTAGACTTCTAAAACAGAAAGAATATGTTCTTATTTTAAAAGTTGCAGCTTGATGAATAAGGATACAAGTCCTTATAAAGGTGTGTTATACCCCAAAATTTGCTCTCCCATTTTACTCAATACATACTCCTAGAGATCCTCAATTTGCTCAAGCTTGCCCAAGAGTTGACCAGACAAACCCTCTCCTAAGGCAATGTACCTCAAATTAGGGTTTCCATTTTCGTCAATATGGGTGAACTAAAAAGGCCTCATATGATCTTCATGGTCTTAATATGTTCTCAAGACCCTACATGTCAAGTTTCATGCCTTGCACAAGAGGTTTGCTCAGTCAACTGCTCAGATGCTTAAGAATCGACTGTATTAGGTCAAAAGTCTATTGTGACCCACATACAGTTAAACTTCAAGATTTTTGGTCAACATTAACATTTTGAAGTTAATTTAATCATTTGATCAAGGGTTGATCATGATTCCTCAATGAATGATCCAAATTCATTAAAGCCCAAAAGTTGCTAAATTAGGGTTTCTTAGTAAAAGTTAACCCAACTTTGACCAAGCATAACTTCCACATGCTTTATCAGAAATTTTACATCCAAAGCTAATTTTGAAGAGGATGCAATTCCTTACAATTCATATTCATCTCACAAGTTCAAAATATGCACTCACCAAAAGATATGAATTTCTATATTGTGGGTCCTTTTGAAAAGTCAACAAAAACACCTTTTGGGTCAAACCTTCTTACATGAACATGGAAGACTCAATTGAGATGATACCAAAAGGGTTGCTTAAGGGAAATCCTAAGATTTCTAAAATGTCCAAGGACACCTATCTAGGGTTAAAATTGGAAGAGATATGCCTTGTCAAAGTTGACCATTTTTGCAAAGTTGCCAAAAGTCGAAAGTGCTCAAAAATGCATTTTTTGCTAAATGGGCCTAACTTTTTATGCTTGCACCTCACTTATAATGTGGTCCACGACTCAAATATTCACCCACACATTATTTACTTCATTTTTCAATTTATTTTGATTTTTTATTAATTAAAAATTGAATTAAATCAAATAATTGATGAATAATAGCAAATATATGATTTGATTTGGTTTTTGGACAGGTTGGCAATAAAAATATGCTGAATTATCAAGGCCAAAACGAATCAAGCATAATTGGTACAAGAAAGGGAAGATTTGGCTCAAAATAGAAAGTTTGCAAATGGGTAAAGAATCAAATCAAATCTCATCAAACTTCAAGATTCAATCCAAGTTTGTAACCCTAATTCATCCCTAGGTATATATTGGATAAGAACAAAGCAAAAAACAAGGTTTGGCAGTCGTGAAAACATTAAACAAAATTCAAAAAAAGTGTTAAAAAATGCTGGATCATTTTTGAAATTGGAGGCCAATTCAAGCCATTCCAACGATTCCAATCGTTTCTTGGACCTTCCCAGAGGCTAATACGATCAGTGGCACGCATTCTCACGCCCATAATCTTCCCACAACATTCATACGATTTGCCCATATTTTCAAAATCGATTACTGTATTTCTTGCATCATTAGCATGTTTAAGTTATATATTTGTGATCATCATCGTGTTTGCAAGCTAACTGGATAATTTAATTGCATTTTTGAAGCCTATATGTGCCTTTGCCGTTGTTAGGGTTTGTATGTGCAGTTTAAGGGTTTGTTCTACAGGTGAAATTGGGAAAAAAGAAGGGCATCATGATGTTCACAAGAGCAAGACGAGTTGATTTATATAGTTAGATTTCATTTATCTTGCGTTTTGTGGATTTATGAGTTTCATAGGTTTGTAGCTACAGACCTTTGTCCGTAGGTAAAAGTACCAGAACCTAAGACGACGGAGAGAGGAAGAAGAAGGTTAGGTGTCAGCCAACCATTCGCCCATTCGAACCAGCGCGCGCATTTTTTTCCAGGGTTCGATCCCCAGGTCCCAACAATTTTCTTTGTTCTATTTTTCCTTTACAAATCAGGTACTCAATTCCCTCAAACGTCCACCATGCGCTAGCAATGTCCAACCAGTGGATCCAGGATCAATCAGATCAAATGCCTCAAACAATGAGAGACCATGATCCACCCTCAGGTCAACGCTGCAAGGAATCCATATTGACTGGTATTTGAGTGTTTTGGGCCTTAAAAAATTCAGAATGACACCCCCTCCTTTGCTAGCATACAGGCCCATGTTTGCATCTCTTTCTATTTCAATTTTTTTAATTTCTTTAATTATTTTCATTATTTCTTTTAATTAATTAACACCAAAATTATTTTTTTTCTTCATAAAATCAACAAATCATAAAAAAAAAAGAGTTTTTTAATATTTATTTAACATAATTAGTAAATTAGGTAAATTTAATTTCTTTTTTTCATAATTAAAGTCAAATAAAAACTAGGTTTTAATTTTACAATTAAATTTCTTTCCTCAAATAAAAAACCACCAAAAATACACCAAAAATCATTTTTTTCATTAAAATATTTATTTTAATTAATTAGGAACTTAAATAATTTTCATTTTTTCATAATTGAAATAATTATAATTAGGGTTAGCCGTACATAACTTAATTAGTTCTTTTTTAAATAAAAAAACTTAAATATTTTTCTAGTCAGTTTTTAGGGTTTTCAATTTCTCCTCGCATTTAATTTGCCGCGCGCGTCTTAATTTGTTTTATTATTATTGTACCTGTTTCTTGGATGTAATAGTAATTAGGGTTTTAAAATTCTGCAATTTTATTTCTTGTCAGGACTATTATGTAACTGTCAAAGCCTTGTAATAGTTAAGTTTATTTTTCGCATTTTTAATTCCTGCAAATATTTAACTGTCTAGATGTATGCTAATAGGATTGTATGGCAAGATTATTTGAAATTAAAATGGTAGATCACCTAATGTGCAAAGATTAAATAACTGAAGCAAATCATATGCACATATTCACTCCTAGGGTTTACCTCACTTTAGTTGCCTTCGGTAAATAATCATTAAGCATAAGAGATTTTAGTGGTTGCCCTCCAGTCCAAAAAGATCAAATTATCCCATTCGAATGTTGCCTCAGAAATGTTGCCTCGGAGATGTTGCCTTTGAAAAATCTTAAGACTCTAGGGTTACTACTAAAGTTTTCTAACTATTGTTTTAGTGATTGTACTTGTCCCTTCGAATGTCCCTTACAACTCCAATGACGGTGCTACCTATTCCTTAATAGTAGGATAGCGCTGTCAAAAGGTTTTTTCTGTTCTGTTTACTTTTCCATGATTGGATGAAATAAAAGTCGGTGGCTACTCTTGCTTACCGCGATATTTTGCGAACAAAGAACGCAAAACACAAACCAGTATTAACATTCGGTTCTGCCACCGTATCACAGAACTGGAGACTCTGCTGGGGAGGAATAAGTGGGGTATACCTTAGGATCTAGGTGATTAAAATTGCTTCTCTTGATTGTATTGATATCTTTACTTTTGAGGGTTTGTTTGGGGTTACTATAGATCCTACACCCGGATCTGGGGGCACTCATTAGGTAAACAGCAATAGATCGTGGAGACTGTACGGTGTAGACCAATATGGTTTAAGCGATGGATGTGTTGGTGTGGCACTTTGGTTGGTATCGATATCCTTGGTGGGGAAACGAGGAGAATACAGGGCCGCCGCATGGTGTCGTGAAGCACCAACGGACCTTAGAACCTTAGTTAAACCAACTTGGACATTATAAAGTAGTGAGATAGCTGACCTTGGTGTAGAGATGAGGATTGGTTGATACTCGATGCTACACTCATTGAGATCATACTTTTGGGATATTTCGGCCGCAAGAAAAGATTGATTGAGCTGAAACAATGCCCGATAAAGGATGGTCAATGATATTGAGATCCTCTAGAACTCGGTTACTTTTTAAGACAGGTTTAAAACCAACTAAACTTTAAGAGGGTATTACCTTAAACCTTATGCAAGCCTTAAACCTAAGGACTTGGTGTGACTTGACTGTGTTTTCCATACCTGTGTTTGCTATACATGTGGTTTATCATAACATCATGCATCATAACATGGCATCCATTCTTATTGCACTAACCATTTCAAAGACCAAGGGCATTTATCTTTGTTCTGTTTTGTAGATCATGGCTTCCGTTTGTAGAAACACTATCCGAATCAGCTTTGTAAAGATACCTTCCCAACTCAAAGAGCTAGCATCAAGGGTTTCTGAAACTTCAGCGTTCACTAAGAGACATGGTCAACTTCTCAACCTGGTTACTTCAAACTTTAATGAAAAGATGATGAGTGTACTTTTTCAGTTCTTCGATCCCAAGCACCACTGCTTCACCTTTCCAGACTATCAGTTTGTGCCTACCTTGGAAGAATTCTCTCAGCTATTGGATATACCCATTCTTGAACAGTTACCCTTTACAGGTCTAGAAGAAGTTCCTAAGCCAGAAGTCATTGCCTCAGCTTTGCATCTGAAACGGGCCGACGTGGTATCAAATTAGGAAACCATAAGTGGAGTCAAGGGTTTTCTAGTCAAGTTTCTAATAGACAAGGCCCAGCTGTTTTGGGATGATGTGGATTTTCAAGCTTTTGAGGAGGTTTTGGCTCTTCTAATCTATGGGTTATTTCTATTCCCTAATTCGGACTCATTCATAGATGTGAATGCTATCAAGATCTTCCTCTCTTGAACCCTGTGCCTACTTTGCTCGGAGATATTTTGCACACTCTCCCTAATCGTACCATGAAGAGAAGAGGGATTCTTATGTGCTGCATGCCATTGTTGTCGAGGTGGTTTATTTATCACCTCCCTAAGTCCGTGCTGAAGAATGAAGAAGGTTTGGGTTGGTCGCAAAGGATAATGTCACTCGCTCATATGGATATTCTTTGGTGTTCTTGAGCTATGGAAAACACTGCTATTATTGGCCATTGCGGGGAGTACCCTAATGTCCTGTTACTTGGTATCAAAGGAGGTATAACCTACAACCCCTGTTTAGCTCTATGAAAATTTGGTCACGCTCGAAGGGATGGCCCCCATGAGTTACTTATCGAGGGCATTGTATTCAACTATGACGATGATGTTAAAGAGTATCACCGGAGGTTCATACGAGCTTGGGGCATGGTAAACAGATCTGGCGCCAGGGCTTTGGGGCCAAAGACTTCCATTCCTATGGAACCTTACCTGCATTGGGTACAAACTCGTGCCCAGAAGCTTATGATGCCCTATGTGGCTGTTTTACCAGTGATTGTGGAACCCACTACTGAAGAAGGCATTCCTTACACGGTTCTCTATCCTTACATGCCCACTGATCTTGGGGAATTACAGAGGTCTTGGATTCAGTTGAAGAAGGAGCAGGATACTTACAGGGATCAGTTCCATGCTAAGGAGAGGAAGGTTTTAGAGCTCACAAAGCAACTCCATGAGGAAAAAGGACTCAATGAATATCTCGGCACAAAGAGGAAGCATCCATGGGAATTTTGATGTCTTTTATAGTTTCAGATTTTTTTTAATTGTAACGCCTAAAAGGCATTTGAACTTCAGATTCAGCTGATAAAGTTTTTGTTTATTTTAGTTTGCAAATTTAAATTTCTTGAAGTCTTTGAAAACATTGCATACGCATCCCATTATCATACACATTATTACAGGTACCATTACAGGTTTTCTCATCTTCTTCGTTGTTTATTTTAGCACAAAATTTCTTCCGAGCAAACCATAAAAGACCTTCAGGCACATAACACCCAGTTCCAACAAATGTTCATAAGTCTGGCAAAAGGGCGGGAGGATCTGAAAGCCCTCATCCTGAAAGAAAAGGAGAAAAAGAAGAAGGCTGCCGGTATTCTGAATATGGGTAGAAGATTTGGAGAGCGGTTGAAGCGACAAGTCGATCTGACCTCTTCATCTAGGGAAGGGGAGAATCAGGAAGAAGAGAAGGACCCCATTCCTGCAGTGTCTGACAATGATACCGATTATAATGATGAACAATATCCTCCTGCTGAGGATAGATACAAACAGTTGGAAGAACGTCTGAGTGCTATGGAAGTTTAGAGGATACCTGGACTGGATTTCGAAGAATTTGGATTAGTGTCGGGAGTGGTCATCCCGAAGAAGTTCAAAACTCTAGTTTTTGCTAAGTATGATGGGGTGTCTTGCCCGAAGCTCCATCTCAGTTCCTACGTCAGGAAAATTCAGCCCCACACCGCTGATAGAAATCTGTGGGTTCATTTCTTTCAAGATAGTCTGTAAGGGATTCAACTTGAATGGTTCTACCAGCTGGAGGGAGCCAATATCCGAAACTGGGAAGATTTGGCTGCAGCTTTTTACAAGCAATATCAGTACAATGTCGACCTTGCTCCTACGCGTACTCAACTCCAGAGTATGTCCATGGGTGAAAATGAAGGCTTTAAGGAGTATGCACAGAAATGGAGAGACTTGGCTGGGAGAGTTCAACCCCCATTGTCTGACAGAGAGTTGGTTGATATGTTTCTGGGGATGCTATCTGGTTCATTTTTCAATCATTTAATCGGCAGCTCGTCAGCTGGTTTCACCGAGCTGATTCTGATAGGAGAGAGAGTAGAAGCTGGGATTCGGAGCGGCAGGATACAAAAGGATGCCTCTTCGAGTTCGGTAAAGAAGCCTTTCGCTGGTAAGAAGGAAGCCAGTGTCGTCTATAGCCCGAGGGGCCAAAACAGGGCTGAACCTCGTCAGATAGTAAGTTCTGTAATGATACCGAGGCCTGCAGTTGCTCCACAATGCAACAATCAATAAAGGGTGGAAAGACCACAACGACAATTTACTCGCATCAACATGACATTGGCTGAAGTGCTACCTCACCTGCTGAGATCCAACTTGGCAACCTTCAAATAGGCTCCCAAGAATCCAAATACCACATCTCCCAGATATAATCTGAATGCCCGGTGTGCTTATCATTCTGAGAATCCTGGCCACGATACAAATGATTGTTGGGCTTTGAGGAATAAAATACAAGACTTGATTGAAGCCAAGGAAATTGATTTTGATGCTCCGGAGAAGCCCAACGTCATAACTGCTCCCATGCCTAAACACGGTCGTGGAGTTAATGCTGTTGACACTGATTTGTTTGTTACCTCTGTTTATGAAGTTTCTACTCCTCTCATGATTGTCAAGAAGAATTTGTTGTTGGCCGGTTTATTTCCGGGTTGTGGTGAAGGTTGCCACATGTGTTCGTTTCTACCTTTTGGTTGCCGTTTGCTGAAATTAGGTGTTCAACGCCTGATAGATACCAAATAAATTTTATTTGAGAAAGCTTTGGTTCCCGCAATTCCATCTGAAGATGTTTCTATTATAACCATTTCCTACAATCCTTCAAAGGTTTCCTCGAGAAGACCTGTTAGGATTACATCTACTCCAAGAATTGCTCCACTGATAATCATTGTTCCCGGTCTTGTCCCGTATGTCTCGGACAAAGCTGTCCCATGGAATTATGGTGTCGATGTGTACTATCATGGCACAAACAAGATCTGAAAGATGAAGAGGCTGATCCTGACATTGATAACATTGTCGGAACCAGCAAAATTACCCAAACTGGAAGGGTCTTCTCGCCTGAGATTTCCCCTAAGACTGTCAACAAGCCTATTGTCATTCCATCTGCTGTTCGTGCCGGTACATCAACTACAGTTCCTGTTATTACTCCATTTATTACCCTTGTCGGAGAATCGTCTGATACCCGCGACAAAGAGGTTGTAGGTGAGCCTCCCCAGACGGAGGCGCCTAAGAAAATTGTTGTGGAAGCCTCTAAGAAAGAAATAGAGGAAATACTGAAAATCATTAAGAAGAGCGACTACAATGTGGTCGAGCAACTGGGACAGACCCCATCAAAGATACCTATGTTGTCTCTGATATTGTGTTTTGAAGCCCATGCGAAGGCTTTGATTGCATTTCTCAAGATTGCGCATGTGCTGCAGGAGACTTCAGCTGATCAGTTCAAAGATTGTGTGGCCAGCCTGACTGCTGATAATGGGTTGGGTTTTTGAGATGCAGATTTGACACCAAAGGGAAGGAAGCATAATGATGCTCTGCATGTCTCGATTGAATGCAGGGGCACCACTATTGCTCACGTGCTGGTAGATACCGGGTCTTCACTAAATGTTCTGCCGAAGAAGGCGTTGGACTGGTTGGATTGCGAGGGTTTGACTCTAAAGCCTAGTAAGATTGTGGTAAGGGCTTTTGACGGATAGACGAGAATGGTGCACGGGGAGGTGGATATCCCTGTCAAAGTGGGTTCTCATACTTTTGGGTCCACCTTCTATGTGATGGATATTAGGTCGTCATATTCTTGTTTGTTGGGTCGTCCTTGGATCCACGAGGCTGGGGCAGTTACTTCCACACTCCACCAAATGCTGAAGTATCCGGTGAAAGGAAAGATTGTCACAGTGTGGGGTGAAGAAGAGTATATGGTGAGTCACCTCAATTCCTTCCACTACGTAAAGATGGACGGGGAATTCATAGAAACTCCTTGTCAGAACTTTGAAGAGGTCCCTCAGATCCTAGCATCAACTGAAACTATTACCAACAAACCTCCTTTGAAGATGGCTTCTCTCAAGGACGCCAAACCCGTGGTTGAAGAAGGTGGGTATGTGAATTGGGGTCAGCTCCCTGATTTCACTCAGAAAACTAACAAATTTGGTTTGGGCTTTACTACAGGGGCTCAAAGGGCTGTTAGACACACTCGGGCTGGAAAACCTCCCCTACACATCAGCAATCGGGGAATTAATGCCATTGAAGACAATGAAGCGGACTCAGACATCGACAACTGGATCTACCTAACAACCAACGCTGGACCGAGTAACTGGACGGATAGGGACTTCATACCTGTTTCTTTTATTCCGTGGTAATTGACTTATTTGTTTTAAGATTTGTAATAAACAATTCAAAACTTTACGGCCCGGTGCCTTGCCCGAGGCACCTTGGCTTTTGCTTATGAGGGCTATTATTTTTCATTTCATATATCATTAATAAAGCATTGGACGTTTCTTGCATACAAATTTTTCGCTCCTTGTTTTTCTTTTCTGTTTTCAATTTATCGAAAATTCTATTCTCTCTCACACACACACACACACGTATCATAATGCAGATCCATATCCACTTTGGATCCCATTGATAACAGCTCTGCTATTTCCAGTTATAACTTCAAAAATCTGATCAACCAAGTCGAGGACGAAGGTGAGGATGATTGTTAGGTGCCTTGAGAACTTGCTAGACTATTACAGCAGGAAGAAAGGGCCATACAGCCTCATGAAGAGCTGGTTGAGACAATGAATTTGGGTACAGAGGAAGACAAAAAAGAGGTTAAAATAGGTGCAAATCTGGAGCTTAGCGTCAAACAAAGGTTGATACAGATGTTGCTCGACTATGTCGAGATCTTCTCCTGGTCCTATGAAGGCGTTCCTGGTTTGGACACTGATATTGTGGTACATCGGCTACCGACTAAAAAAGACTCTCCTCCGATTAAGCAGAAGGTCCGCCATATGCGTCCCGAAATGTCAGAGAAGATCAAGGCAGAAGTCATGAAACAGTTTGATGCAGGATTCTTGGCTGTCACTTCTTATTCGTAGTGGGTCGCCAACATTGTTCTGGTACCTAAGAAGAACGGTAAGGTACGGATGTGTGTTGACTACAGAGATCTGAATCGGGCAAGCCCCAAGGATGACTTCCCACTTCCTCACATCGATGTTCTGGTCGACAATACCGCACAACACAAAATATTCTCCTTCATGGATGGTTTCTCTGGCTACAACCAGATCAAGATGGCTCCTGAAGACATGGAGAAGACAACCTTCATTACACAATGAGGCACCTTATGCTACAAAGTAATGCCTTTCGGGTTGAAGAACGTTGGGGCAACTTATCAGTGCGACATGGTCGCTCTGTTCCACGATATGATTCACCACGAGATCGAGGTCTATGTTGATGACATGATAGCCATGTCTCAGACTGAGGAGGAGCACCTTGATCATCTCCGAATAAGTGTTCCTTTGGGGTAAGATCTGGTAAGCTTCTAGGTTTCGTCGTCAGTGACAAGGGTATTCAGGTAGACCTTGCGAAGGTAAAGGCCATAAAAGAGATGTCGGTTCCTCGCACAGAAGAGGAAGTTAGAGGTTTCATGGGACGCATGAATTACATCGCCAGGTTCATTTCACATCTGACTGCTACTTGTGAGCCAATCTTCAAGCTTTTGAAGAAAGATCAAGTGGTAAAGTGGAATGATGAATGTCAGACCGCTTTCGAAAGAATTAAGGAATACCTTCAAGAATCGCCAATTCTGATGCCTCCAGTTGAAGGAAGACCTTTGATATTATAATTGAAAGTGCTAGACAATTTAATGGGGTGTGTGATGGGGCAGCATGACGAGTCTGGTCGAAAAGAGCATGCAATTTATTACCTTAGCAAAAAGTTTATCGACTGTGAGACACGATACTCATTGCTCGAGAAAACTTGCTGCACTTTGACATGGAATACTCGCCGACTGAGACAGTATATGATGACTCACACTACCTTATTGATATCAAAGATGGATCCGATCAAGTATATTTTTGAGAAGCCCGCTCTCTCCAGAAGGATAGAAAGGTGAAAAATGATCTTAGCTGAGTACGACATACAATATACGACCCAAAAAGCAATAAAGGGGAGTGTATTGGCTGATCATTTGGCTAATCAGGTTATGGATGGTTACCAATCCATGAATTTTGAGTTCCCGGATGAGAATATTATGTTGGTGACTGATTACGAAGAACCTGGACCGGATGAAGGACCCGAGGAGGGATCCCGGTGGTCCATGTATTTTGATGGAGCCTCGAACGCACTGGGTAACGGCATTGGCGCTGTAATCATATCTCCCGAGGGCTGTTATACTTTGTTCACTACCCGATTATGTTTCAGCTGCACCAATAACATGGCGGAGTATGAAGCATGTATTATGCGTCTTCGAGCTGCTATTGACCTAAGGATCAAGTTCTTGAGTGTATTCGGGGATTCCTCTTTGGTGATAAGTCAGATCAAAGGCGAGTGGGATACTAAGCACCTGAATCTCATTCCTTACAAAGAGCATGTATTGACATTGCTCCCACACTTTGAGGAGGTAACTTTTGAACATTTCCCACGAGAGAAGAACCATTTGGCGGACGCGCTGGCTACCATGTCTTTTATGTTCAAGGTTAGGTGGGACAATGAAGCTCCCCAAATTACCATTTAGAGGTTGGATGAACCAGCACACTGCTGTGAGAAGGACACCAAAGAAGTGGTAGACAAACCCTGGTTTCACGAAGTCAAAAGGTATCTTGAGGCTCAAGAGTATCCCAAAGGGGCATCTGTACACGATAAGAAGTTTCTGAGAAGGTTCGCTGTAAAGTTTTTCCTCAGTAATGGAATCCTTTATAAACGCAAACATGACTCCAGACTACTACGGTGTGTAGACAAGAGTGAAGCATAGAGGATCATGATAGATCTACATGAAGGCACCTTCGGAACCCATTCTAGTGGACATACCATGGCTAAGAAGATCCTACGGGAAGGATACTACTGGTCCACTATGGAAGCCGATTGTTATCAGGACTCTCGAACTTATCATAAATGAAGAAGTGAAAAACACAAGAAGGGGGGTTGAATTGTAAAAACTTGAAATCAAATGCAGTCAACACGGTATTTTTATCCTGGTTCGTTTGATCTCAAACTACTCCAGTCCACCCTGTCAAGGTGATTTCGCCTCTCTCCAACGAGGTCTTAATCCACTATATTCAACTGAATATTACAACTGCTTTAACAACTGCTAAAGCCTTCTTGAGTCAAACCACAAACCGGTTTCTCAAGGAAATACTTTCTTACAGATAAATGAAATCTAAGTGTGTTGAATGTTTTCTACAAAAACTGTTTATCACAATTGTGATACTACACACGTTAAGCTTATGAGAACTAGAGTGCTAAAATAATTGAGTAAAGAATTTGAGAGCTTTAGCAAACTGAGAGTGAGGAAGATGATGAATAGATTTAGGCGTGTAGAGAGTTGTAGAGCATTAGTCAATTCAATCTTCACTGACTTGTTTATATAGCATTAGAAAATGGTACGTTGGAGTCAGTTAATTTAGTTTCAATGCCAATAACATTATTTCCAAATTGAGAAGATCTTTGTCTGGAATAATGCCGTTGATAATAAAGTATCTTGAATGCACAGTACCGTTGCCACTTAAGCGTGTTCTGGCTTTGGATTATTCTGACGCTGCTAGGTGCTGATGAGTTGTTGTTTTCTTGATCAGAGTTCAGATTGTTACGCACAGATCTGTTCATCAAGCTTTAGCGTAAGCACATGTTGATCTTCTGATTTTGGAATCTGATATAACATCCTCTGATGCTGATGTTGATATTTCATCTTCTGATGCTGATGATGATATTCTCTTGCTGATACCCATCAGAGTTTCTGTAAAACAGAATGTAATTTTTTAGATAGCATATATGTCTTACATGAATCATACAATTAATATATCTTTGCATTTTGTTATCATCAAAACTTAAACTTAGGGTAGTAGATTCAAACTTTGTTCTAACAATCTCCCCCTTTTTGATGATGACAAAAACTAGATTCTTTTCAATTGAAAATCATCATAAAAAGTATCAGAGATAACCAAATAGTAAATAGTATCAGAATTAAATAGGAAGTTATCAAAGATAAGAGGATAAGGGATAAAGAGATATCAGAGTTTAGATCGGAGATACTCCCCCTGAATTTATTACTTCCCTTTTTAATTCCATGAGTCCTTCAGGATCAGATCTTTATTGACTTTCTTTGAACATCAGAACATCAGAGCTTCAGTGTATCAGAGATGATTAACTTCTTGTACCTGTAGGCTTATGCAACACAAAAACATTCAAGTATATCAGAGTGTTAGAATGTTTGAGACTTTTTGTCTCAGTAGTCCGTTATTGAAAAATATCATTCTTTTTCTCCCCCTTTTTGTCAGCAATCAAAAAGTGCAAGTAATATAAGCTAAAACGATCAGAGCAGAAAAACTGTTATATTTAATTCAAAGCGTAGAAGAGAGTACAGAAAACATGGAAAGAAAACAATGAAAACATCATGAATGAAAAACTAAGGTTGGGGTGGAAAGCGTGTGAACAGAGCTTCTAGCATGTTCTTAATCTGATCAGCAGTTTCCTTCTGCTGATGCACCATGCTGACAACTGTATCAATCTTGCCATCTTGCACATCCATCCTTTCCTTCATCCTTTGATCATTCTCATCCATTCTTTGCTGCAGACGAATATCATTCTGCTTCAGCTCTTCAAGAGTCTGCCTGTCCAAGGCAGCTTGAGAAACGTCAGAAACAGGATGCTTCTGAGAGCTTTCTGCAACATCTTCTGCTTGACTAACATCTTCAGCTGGTTGAACGGTTGATGCTGGACGCTTTTCAGACCATGGCTAACTATCCAGATGAAGCACTTTCTACTTCAGCAGCTGACTCAAGACTTATCCTTCAGCTTCTTTCAGCAGATTGCTGAAGTTCTATTGAGCCTGTTCATAATTGATGTCTTGCAGCTTGAGGGCTTCAGCGCGTACCCACATTCTGAAATGTGTCCAGAGTTGGTCTGAAGCAGCAGGATCAATCATTCCAGGACAAACTTGCTTTAGAGAAGCAATCCAATTCTGCAAGCCTGTTTCAAAATTCAAAATGCCAGAACCAACATCTAGTTGTTTGGGTTTGGGAATGGCTATTTTGTTTTTAAGATCAGCAAGGCGGTCAAGGACTGTGAGGTCAATGAAGGTCTTGCTGTGGTCATCTTTATTTTGTTTAGGAGATGGAGTGGGAGAATCAAAAATGATTATTGGACTGTTTGGAGTATTTGGAGGGGTAGTTTCTGGTGAGGATGGCAGTTGGGGTATGTTTACAGTTGTACCACATGGCAGTTGAATTTCTAAGGGTTGAGGTTCAGAGGATTGAGGAGAATGAGGTTCAGGGGTTTGAGGTTCAGGTGATGGAGTTTCAGAGTGTTGAAACTCAGGTTGTGGAGATGATGGTTGAGGTGAAAGTGGATGAAGTTCTTGTTATGGAGAGGGAGGTGGAATTTCTGGTTCCTCTGGTATTGGAGATAGTGTAGTTGCTGGTTGTGGTGAATGGGGAGTTTCTGATTGAGTGTTTGGATTTTCTGAGAGGGGAGCGGAAGAACATTGATCAATTTCAGAAAGAACTTTGTCAAGTTCTGATTCTGTTGATGTTGTGGGTTTTGGATTTTGGGTTTTGGTGCGGGATCTCCTGAGAGTTAGTGACTCAGAAGGGTCAGCCTCTGAATCGGTGTCATCAATGGTTGGTATGGGGATTGGGAGTTCATATGAAGCTGGGGTTGGAATAGATGTTGGAATAACAGAAGAATTTAAAACATTAATAGCAGATAGATTACTTCTCTTCTCCGGGGTCTGCTGGGATGGTCCTTCTGAAGTAGCCTTTCTCTTCTCCGTCTTCTTCACAGTAACTTCTGGAGTTTACTGGTGCAGATCTTTAATGTTCAGAGTGGGATCTGTGCCATCAGCCTTGCAAGCATCCAAGTATTTGAGAACAATGACTGGTTTAGAGTCAATCTTAGAGAATATTGGAAAGTCGTCCAGAGGGACTCTTCTGCTGGTGATGTCAGCAAGAGGAGTGATGCTGGGCTCCTTTCTGATATTCTCTATCAGTTTCATTTTCTTCAGATTCTTGGCATTCAGAGGCTTGCCAATAGTAGGTTCAATAGAGATTAATTCCTGTGCTTCTGTAAGGTGTTCAATCAGCCTATTCTCTGTTAGAATATCTGATATTAACCTGCCAAAGGGTATCCAATCCCTTTTTGTCCTTTCTTCTTCTCTTGTCTCCTTGACGCTGGTCCTGAGGTGATTAAACAGAAGATGAGCCAAGTTAATCTTTACCTTCTGATTAATAAAATATATCAGAAACTGCTGATCTATATTTATATAATCAGGAGAGCTTGTGGGCTTCCTGTGATTGAAGCACCCCAGAATAATCTTCGCCCATATTCTATGCTGATCCTTCAAATCTCTGATTTTGCTGCTGGGAACCCCATGGGTGAAAATCTCTCTTGCAATGACAGCAACATCTGAGCATCTTTCTGCCATGTCGATACAGCGGATACCACCACCAGTGTATCCAATCAGTCTTGCAATGTGATCTTCAATGATCACAATCTTCTTTCCCATGATATAGGAAGTAACTTGATGTATTGATGAAGACGCATGAATCCAGAATTATTTGACCAATACTGGGAACGTTGGACCCACCAACCTATCAAAGTATCTCTCCCATCCTTGTGCCCTAACTTCTTCTGTCAAATCGAATCCATTTTCTTTCAGACTGATGAAATCAACGATTAGTTCAGACAGAACTTCCAAGTTCTTCACTGGTGTAAGTAGAGTTCTGAAGGGAATTTGGTATTGTTCAGATGAAGACTCCTTCTGAGAACTTGCAGAAACAGTGCTAGAAGTTGCCATGTTCACACTAGGGTTTTCTGAGAAAAAGTTTTGAGAAAAGGGTTTCTTTTGAGAGAGATGAACACACAAGTGAGAATGCAGAAAATATTTGTATGAATGTAAGAGACAATAAAAATTTAATGAATGATGTTAATGTGCTTAAATAGATTTCAAAAAGTGTTTTGAAAACGTAAACGGTTTTAAGAGAGAGAATTAATTCATGATTACAGTTTAACTCATGATTACACGCATTTAATGCTTGCTGATTTTGGGGGATTTGAGAAAGATACTTGGAACGGTTACCAGACATGTGTCTCAATGCATCCAATCAGCGTTTTGCCTTCTCAGAAGCGTGCACGCGTGTTCTGCTTCAGAGATTTGCTGATGATTGGATGACACTTGTTTGATTTGGTGAGCAGCACGTCTATCCTTGAGCTGAAACGCTCAGATCTTTAAGAATAGAATCTGATACAATCTGCATGTCTATCTTTCTGAAAGAAGATTGATCAGAAGTTCACAGTAAAATAAAACACATTCTGAAGGTTAATATATAAAATTAAAACATTTTCACTCTGCGCAGAGCTTCATGCTGAGATGTTTCAGAATGAAGTTGAACCTATCTTCAAAAAGTGGTTTAGTGAAGATATCAGCCCATTGATGGTCTGTATCAATAAATTTTAAGTTCAAAATTCCTTTATGAATATAGTCCCTAATGAAGTGATGTTTTATTTCTATATGCTTAGCCCTAGAATGCAAAATAGGATTTTTACTTAAGCAAATGGCAGAAGTATTGTCACAGAGTATAGGGATGTTACTCTCAAAAATCTGGAAGTCTTCAAGCTGACTTTTCATCCAGAGCATTTGTGTGCTGCATCCAGCTGCTGCTATGTACTCAGCTTCTGCTGTTAATAGCGCAATTGTGGATTGCCTTTTGCTGGACCAAGAGATCAGATTTTCTCCCAGAAACTGGCAGCTTCGAGAAGTACTTTTATGCTCTACTCTGTCTGTAGCAAAGTCAGCATCACAATAACCTAATAAGCTGTAATCACTAGATTTTCTATAAAATAGACCCGGATTAGTAGTACCTTTCAGATACTTGAAAATTCGCTTAACAACTGTTAAGTGAGATTCTCTAGGATCTGATTGGAATCTAGCACAAATACATACGCTGAATAAGATATCAGGCCTTGAAGCCGTCAGATAAAGGAGAAAACCAATCATACCTCTGTAGACCTTCTGTTCTACCTTTTTGCTTACCTCTTCTCTTTCCAGAATGCACGTGGGATGCATTAGAATCTTGGATGAATTACATTATGAGAGGTCAAATTTCTTCAGAAGTTCTCTAACATATTTGCTCTGATGAATGTAAGTTCCCTCTGGATTTTGATTGATCTGAATTCCCAGAAAGAATTTCAGTTCTCCCATGAGGCTCATCTCAAATTCTGCCTGCATACACTTAGCAAATTTTCTTCCAAGAGAAGGATTAGTAGATCCAAAAATAATATCATCAACGTAAATTTGACAAACTAAGATGTCATTCTTAACTGACTTACAGAATAAGGTAGTGTCCACCTTCCCTCTGGTGAATTCTTTTTCTAACAGAAAGTTACTTAGTCTTTCATACCAAGCTCTGGGAGCTTGTTTCAGACCATATAGTGGCTTCTTTAGTTTGAAAACATATTCTGGATTTTTTGTACTTTCAAAACCAGGGGGTTGGTGCACATAAACCTCTTCTTCTATATAACCATTTTAGAATGCACTCTTGACATCCATCTGATACAGAGTGATGCCTTTATTAACAGCAAACGAAATTAAAAGTCTGATAGATTCTAACCTGGCGACTGGGGCAAAGGTTTCTGTATAGTCTATCCTCTCTTGCTGACTATAACCTTGTGCTACCAGTTGTGCCTTGTTTCTGATGACTTCACCTTGTTCGTTCAGTTTGTTTCTGAACACCCATTTTGTTCCAATGACGTTGAATCCTTTTGGTCTGGGAACTAGATCCCACACGTCATTTCTGGTGAATTCATTCAGCTCTTCTTGCATTGCTAGAATCCATTCGATGTCCAGAAGTGCTTCATCAATAGACGATGGTTCAATCAGAGACACAAGTCCCATGAGGGATTCTTCAGAGTTTCTGAAGCTGGCTCTTGTTCTGATTGGATCTTCTTTTCTTCCTAAGGTGGTTTCTTCTGGGTGATCCAAGCTGCTTCTGGGTAGTCTTTTCTGAGGTTGATCAACAGGTGTTGCTGGATTGCTCGTAGTGCCTCTTTCTGATGTTGAAGGAGTGTCGTTGTTGAGAGCTTCTGATGACTTGTCTTTAGAACCTATGAATTCAACTTCCATACCTGCAAAGACTTCATTCTGCTTTGACTTTTCAGAGTCAAGCTTATCATCAAAACGAACACTGATTGATTCTTCCACAATCTGTGTTTCTGTATTGTATACTCTGTACCCTCTTGAGCGTTCAGAGTATCCTAACATAATACACTTATGTGCTTTAGAGTCAAACTTGTTCAAATAATTTTTTGTATTTAACATAAAACAAGTACATCCAAATGGATGAAAATATGAAATGTTGGGCTTTATGTTCTTCCACAATTCATATGGAGTCTTTTCCAGAATAGGTCTTATTGAGATTCTATTCTGAATGTAGCACGCTGTGTTTATTGCCTCTGCCCAGAAGATCTTAGCAACATTTGTCTCATTGATCATGGTTCTGGCCATTTCTTGCAATGTTCTGTTCTTTCGTTCTACAACTCCATTTTGTTGGGGAGTTCTAGAACAAGAGAAATCATGCAGAATACCTCTGTCATTAAAGAATGACTCAAAAGCTTTGTTTTCAAACTCTCCACCATGATCACTTCTGACTTTAACGATTCTAAGATCCTTTTCATTCTGAACTTGGTTACAGAAGGTAACAAACACAGAGTGTGACTTGTCCTTGTGTCTTAAGAACTTTACCCATGTCCATCTGCTATAGTCATCTACGATTATTAACCCATACTTCTTGCCACTGACTGAAGAAATTTTAACTGGTCCAAATAAGTCAATGTGCAGAAGTTCTAATGGCTTAGAGGTAGAAACAACATTTTTAGATTTGAAAGAAGGTTTTGCAAACTTGCCTTTCTGACATGCTTCACACAGAGCATCTGAATTGAACTTCAGATTAGGAAGTCCTCTGACCAAATTGAGTTTGTTAATCTGAGATATTCTTCTCATACTAACATGCCCCAATCTTTTGTGCCAGATCCATTGCTCGTTGTTAACAGACAGAAGACACTTTACATTCTGACTTTTCAGTTCAGAAAGTTTGATTTTATAAATATTGTTTTTCCTCTTTCCATTAAATAGGATAGTCCCATCTTTCTGACTAACAGCTTTACATGATTTTTGATTAAATATTATATCATAACCGTTATCACTTAATTGACTTATGGATAACAGATTATGCATTAATCCATCTACTAACAGAACATTATTTATAGAGGGAAGATTTCCATTACCTACAGTTCCAGAGCCAATGATCTTTCCCCTCTGATTGCCTCCAAAGCCAACATGGCCTCCAGGCTTAAGTTCCAGGCTTTGGAACATATGCCTTCTTCCCGTCATGTGTCGCGAGCAGCCAGAGTCAAGGTACCATGACTAGTGTTTCTGATTTGCTGCTAAAGATATCTGCAACATGTATTATTTTATCCTTAGGTACCCAGATTTTCTTGGGTCCTGATTTGTTAGATTTACCAAAACTCTGGTTGAATTTTGGTTTCACAGAATACTTACTACTAGTATATTTAATATCATGTGTGTGACCATACACAAAATGTGAGTTCAGAGGAGTGTGTTTAATAGTTAAATCCATGGCATTCTTTGGTGTAGGAACCTTACCTTGGTATCCTATTCCCTTTCTGCCGTTTCTGCTAACTCCATAGATCATTGAAGCCATTTTGCTTTTATCTATGCTTTTAGCAAGGAACTTCTGAAAGCTATGATCATACTCCTTGATGATCTCATCAGCGCTGCTGGGAGTTTCAGAAATTGTTTCCTTCTGAGAGTTTTGTAAAACATTTTCTAACTTTGAAATTTTATTTTTCAGCTCAGAATTTTCCAATTTAAGACTCTCAGTCTTATCAGAGTCAGATTCAATGTTCCTTTTCAGGTTTCTGAATTTAACTCTAATCTGCTGGTACCTTTCCAGAATTTCGTTAAGGCTTTCAGCAAGTTCAACCTTAGTAAAATTAATTGCAAAGTCAGGAAATACCTCTTTAGTGTCTGATTCTGAGTCTGATTCAGAAGCTTCACTGTCTTCTAAAATGTTAGCCATGAGAGCTATGTTTGCTCTCTCATCATCTGATTCTGAGTCAGCTTCAGACGAGTCAGAGTCATCCCATATAGCCATGAGACTTTTCTTCTTTTCTCTTCCAAACTTGTTTTTGGGCTTTTCCCTCTGAAGCTTTGGGCAGTCACTCTTGTAGTGTCCTTGCTCATTGCATTCATAGCAGATGATGTCCTTGGTGTTTGGCTTTCTGCTTCCGAAGGAGCCTTCAGATCTTCTGTATCCAGAGGAAGAATCTGACCTTCTGTATCTGGAAGAGGACTCATTCTGATAAGATCTTCTAGGATTCCTGAACTTCCTTTGCCTCTGCTTCCATAGTTGGTTCACTCTTCTGGAGAGGAGGGAAAGTTCGTCTTCTTCTGATGAGGATCCATCAGATGTTTCTTCAACTGCATGCAAAACTTTAGACTCAGATTTTTTGTTAGATTTTAATGCTAAAGGCTTACCTTGCTTCTGAGGTTCATCAGCTTCCAGCTCTATCTCGTGATTTCTGAGGGAGCTGATAAGTTCCTCCAGAGAAATTTTGTTGAGATCTTTAGCTAGCTTCAGCGCTGTAACCATTGGCCTCCACTGTTTTGGCAAGCTTCTGATGATCTTCTTGACATGATCAGCAGTAGAGTATCCTTTGTCCAGAACCTTGAGACCAGCCACCAGAATTTGGAATCTTGAGAACATTGTTTCAATGGATTCACTTTCTTCTATTTTGAATGCCTCATACTTCTGAATGAGCGCAAGAGCTTTAGTTTCTTTGACCTGAATGTTGCCTTCATGCGTCATTCTGAGTGAGTCAAACATGTTCTTTGCTGTGTCTCTGTTAGAGATCTTTTCATATTCAGCGTAAGAGATGGTGCTGAGAAGAATGGTTCTGGCCTTGTGGTGATTTTTGAAGTCACGCTTTTGTTGATCAGACATTGCTTTCCTGTCAATCTTCTGACCGCTTGCATTCACTGGGTGCGTGTATCCATCTGTCACCATGTCCCACATATCAGCATCATGTGCCAGAAAGAAGCTTTCAATTCTGTCTTTCCAGTAATCAAAATTTTCTCCATCAAAGACTGGAGGTTTGCCGCTGAATTTGTCTCTGTCTTCATTGTTGTCAATGCTGGTGTGTTGATATGTTCCTGCCATTGTGTTTTTCTGACGTTGGATCTTGTACTGACACAGTTAAGTGTTTTAGCTCAGAACCAGGCGCTCTGATGCCAATTGAAGAAGTGAAAAACACAAGAAGGGGGGTTGAATTGTAAAAATTTGAAATCAAATGCAGTCAACACGGTATTTTTATCCTGGTTCGTTTGATCTCAAACTACTCCAGTCCACCCGTTAAGGTGATTTCGCCTCTCTCCAACGAGGTCTTAATCCACTATATTCAACTGAATATTACAACTGCTTTAACAAGTGCTAAAGCCTTATTGAGTCAAACCACAAACCGGTTTCTCAAGGAAATACTTTCTTACAGATAAATGAAATCTAAGTGTGTTGAATGTTTGCTACAAAAACTGTTTATCACAACTGTGATACTACACATGTTAAGCTTATGAGAACTAGAGTGCTAAAATAATTGAGTAAATAATTTGAGAGCTTTAGCAAACTGAGAGTGAGGAAGATGATGAATAGCTTTAGGCGTGTAGAGAGTTGTAGAGCATTAGCCAATTCAATCTTCACTGACTTGTTTATATAGCATTGGAAAATGGTACGTTGGAGTCAGTTAATTCCGTTTCAATGCCAATAACATTCTTTCCAAATTGAGAAGACCTTTGTCTCGAATAATGCCGTTGATAATAAAGTATCTTGAATGCACAGTACCGTTGCCACTTAAGCGTGTTCTGGCTTTGGCTTATTCTGACGCTGCTAGGTGCTGATGAGTTGTTGTTTTCTTGATCAGAGTTCAGATTGTTACGCACAGATCTGTTCATCAAGCTTCAGCGTAAGCACATGTTGATCTTCTGATTCTGGCATCTGATATAACACCCTCTGATGCTGATGTTGATATTTCATCTTCTGATGCTGATGATGATATTCTCTTGCTGATACCCATCAGAGTTTCTGTAAAACAGAATGTAATTTTTTAGGTAGCATATATGTCTTACATGAATCATACAATTAATATATCTTTGCATTTTGTTATCATCAAAACTTAAACTTAGGGTAGTAGATTCAAACTTTGTTCTAACAATAAATTCCAAATCTACATTGATAAGGTGCATGTGCCTCCGGTCCCCTTAAACGTCTTGACAGCTCCGTGGCCCTTTGCAATGTGGGGCATCGACATGATCGGTCAGATCAGACCCACCGCTTCCAATGGACATCGCTTCATCTTAGTGGCTATTGATTACTTCACGAAGTGGGTTGAGGCAGCTTCTTTTGCTACAGTAACCAAGAATGTCGTGGCGCGGTTTATTCAACATAATCTAATCTGTCGATATGGTGTACCAGAGAGAATCATCACTGACAATGGTACGAATTTCAATAACACAATGATCACTGAGATCTGTAAACAGTTCAAGACACAACACCATAATTCTTCTCCCTACGGACCGAAGATGAATGGGTCTGTTGAAGCAGCTAACAAGAACATCAAGAAGATTGTGCAAAAGATGACGGTGACATATAAAGACTGGCATGAGATGTTACCATTTGCTCTACATGGGTACCGTACCTCAGCACAGACGTTGACAGGGGTAACACCCTACTCTTTGGTATATGGCATGGAGGAATTTCTACCCATCGAAGTCCAGATACCTTCTCTCAGAATTATGAAGGATGCAGGTTTGAACAAAGACGACTGGATCCAAACCCGACTTGATCAGCTAAATCTAATCGATGAAAAGAGACTTACTGCTATCTGCCATGGTCAGATATATCAAAAGCGAATGATCAAGGATTTTAACAAGAAAGTCAGGCGTCAATAATATCAAGTCGGGGATCTAGTGATCAAATGCATCATACTTCCGCAAGGTGATCCCAGGGGAAAATGGACCCCCACGTACGAAGGGCCATTTGTGGTTAAAAACATTTTCTCGGGAGGAGCTGTGATTTTAACCACCATGGATGGTGATGACCTTCCTCACCCCGTCAATGCAGACATAGTGAAAAGATACTACGCATAATTGAAGACCCGCTAGGTCGACTGGCCTAGGCAAAAATAAGGGCTTCCCGGCGAACCAAAAGGGTTCGAGCAAAAGTAAGGGATGAAAACGAAAAAATTTATACACCCGGCAAGTAGAAAACCCGAAAGGGAGGCTTGGGCAAAAAAGGGTATCCCGGTGGATTGAAAACCCGAAAGGGCAATTTTTGTACCCCAAAATTTGCCCTCTCATTTTATTAAGATTCTCCTTACAAGACTTCTTGGACTCAAGACCAGATTAGGGCTTGCTCAGCTCAAGACCTCTCCTTGCACTGTTGACCTGAAATTAGGGTTTGAGTTTGCACAGGGATTTTTGGACTTCCAATGCCTCATGTGACTTTCATGCTTCATGTTGGACTTCTAAGATTGCTCATACCAAGTTTCAAGCCTTGAATCACATTTTTGCCCAGTCAATTGGACAGTTGACCTAAAAATCAGTTGTATTGGGGAAAAAGTCAACTATGGCCAATTAACAGTCAAACTTCATAATTTTTTATACACGTAAACATTATAGACTCATATGAACCATTTGATCAAGTTTGGACCACAACTCCTCAATAAATTTGATCAGATCTTCAAAAGGGCAAAATTGTCAAAATTAGGGTTTTAACTGAGAAAGGGCAATTTCTGATTTTTGACCTAGCCAATGGCAAATTTGGTTCAATCATGGTTTCAAGGACTCAATGGCATCATCTTAACCTAATCACAAGGTTCAAAAGATCTCAAATGCATTAGATTGACAGATAAATTTTCCAGTCAACTGATCAAAAATCAACTGTACACTGAAAAGTTAAACTTTGACTTTTTGGTCAAAATCAAGTGTCAAGAGTCATTTTTTATCAATATGTGTCAAAACATGAAACTTGTTCACCAAGAAACTTAAATTTGGAAATTAGGGGTTTAAGTTTGAAAAATTTCATAACTTAGAATTTTTCTAAGTTATGAAAATTTCTTATTTTTTCCCAACTTTTTCACCATGATGCAATTGGATTCAAAGAAAACTTCCAACATGAAAGTTGTATTCCTCCATAAAATATACAACTTTGGTTCACAAAGTTTTCCCAAAAGATGCTTGGATCTCAAGTTATGATTTTCTGAATAAGGGTCCATAAACTTTTTAACTTAGTGAAATCTTGCCCTAGTTTAGACAGATTTTTGACCTAACTTCATGGCAACTTTTCAACTAGTTCCAAGAGGAATCTAAAAATGAATTTCAAAGATGGATTGTAGAGCATGTTACAAGATTTCCAAAATGTCAAATAACTCTCCAAGATCATTTATGGTTAGGGAGAATCGAAGAAATGAAAATGGCAAATTATCACTTTTGTCCAAGGCATTTTTCACAATGGTGCAAGTTGCAAATCTGTCCTAAGCATGCTTGTACTTGGTTTACAGCTTCTAATCCCTTCTACACTCCAAAATTTAATGCAAACACATTGGATAATGGCTTTGTTTTTAGCTATGGAGCATTGTACATTGATTTATTCCACTTATGGCAAAAAGTTAACAATGCTACTTTGATAAAGCATACTTTTAGCAACTTTGTTTATCTTGAGACATGGACCTAATCTCTTGCTGCAAACAAAGTCAACAATATCAGAAAAAGATCACCAACTATGTGCAGCTAAGGAACAGGCCTGTACAGGCTTTGGGCATTGTCATCTCACCTTTTCTTCAAAAACAAGCCAACTTGCAAAAGTCCATATAACTTGTGTATCTGATAAGAGCAAGCCTAAGTATCATTTTAACAAACCTCACAACTTTGTTGCAATCCTAAACACAATTTCCCAACCTCTCAAACACTCTTAAACACAGAAATCACCATTTTCTGCCCAAACAGGGCATCACCTGCATAACCATTTCCAAAACAATTTTGCCTCGTGCGTTTTTCTTAGAACCACTTCAAATACATTCCATAAAACACACCTGAACCATCCATCCCCTTGTCCAACAACTGTGAGTTCATTTTCACACTTCACCATTTTCATTTTCTGAGTTTGCAGGTTGAGTTTTACAAGGAGTTTCAGGCAACTTCAAGGTAAGCTGAGCATTGGGAGAGGTTGAGGGAACTTCAAGCAAGCTCATACAACCTTCAGGCCTCACTCAAAGTCCCTACATTGCAATATTCAAACTCAACTGAACCAGGTATTTGTCAAGTTTCTATCTCTCTATTTAGGCATCATTAAGCTTAGGTTTGCAAAGAAAAAATGTAGTCCTTAAGTTGCTTGAGATGTACATATGCATAGCTTCCATTTATATTAACTGAGCTAAGAGTATTTGATTGTTGAAGTTGCTGAAAAAAGCAGGTCAAAATTTAGGGTCATTAAAATTATCTCTGTCCTTTAAGAGTTAGGTCATAAAATGGATATGGTTGGAATCGTGATTAAAAGTGCTATAAGTTTCATGTTGTAAGTTTTTGATTTCATGCAAGCAATAGAGAGAACAGGATTTGCCTTGCAGAAGCGCGCGCGTGGTTGTCTCAAGGTCAGGGATGAATTTTGTATGTGCCAGGCGCCTTGGGCATGTTTCTATTCACACCCCCTGTTTACTTTATGCACCCCCTTGGCCCATTTTCTTTATTTTGCATTTTTTTCATTTCTTTTATACTTTTGACTTTATTATTTTTTTCTAAACATTGAAAAATCACAAAAAATATTTTCTTAATTTTTAATATTTTTTTTGGAATAAAAATAGTTTATTAGGTTAATATAATTTATTTTCTTAAATAAAACTTGTAAATAATATAGAAATGTTATACATTTTTATTTTTATTATTTATACACTTAAAATAATATTTTCATACAATATTCAATTTTTTAACATTTTCTATATATTATTATTATTTTTTCTTGACCAAAAAATGAATAAAATAAATAATATAGCATATATTTCTTTTAAACAAAAATTAGGGTTTTCACCTTTCCAAAAATAATCATTTTATTTTCTTATTTTTAAGACATAAATAAATTTATTTATTTTCATACATAAATTAATACAAAAACATTTTTGCATACATACAATTTATTCCATATTTGATATTTGTTTATTTATTTATTGTTGTATAAATTCAATTGGGTTGTAATAGTAAATTAGAGTTTTATTTTGTGCAAATACCCCCTATTCAAAACTTGTATCCCCCACCCCATAATATTGTGTAATATTCTAGATTTACTTTAGGCATTTTATTGCTTTTATATACCATGATAGTAAACTAGGGTTTTGTATGCAAAGACAAAAAATCAAAATAAATAGCATGACTGAATACAAGACAAAAATGCATGAAAATGACAACACATTGCACACAAGTACCCCTAGGGTTTCTTCCACTTTGTTGCCTTAAAATGACCATGGTATGCATGCTAGGTATCTTGGCAAAATAAAAACGAAACAAAAAGATCATAGTCCCTCGATGACGCTAGACAAGTTTCCTAAAACAAATGATCTAAGTCCCTCAAAACATGCTAAGATACTTGGCAATATTGTTATCATGGTCATACGATGACCCACGCCCGTCCCGTTTAACATCCAAAGATAAGGTTGTTTACCAAATGCAATGGTAAAACAACAATATCAAAGGAATAACAATGTGTAGGAAAGACTGTTGAGTAGGATAGACAACTCCTAGTTATTTGATCTCTTTCAAACAATCGTTGCTATTTTCAAACAAACACACACAATTTCTAAACATTTCCAAACAAACTTTCAAACATTGAAACATTTTTCAAAAGACAAACATCTTTGTATACATTCTTACAAACAAGAATCATTACAAAGATTGCCAAAATGATGGCCTCTTTTCAAAATACTTTCAAAACCACACAAAGCACCATTTCAAACAATTGAAAAGCAAAAGAAAGTGATCTAAAACAAGTAACTAAGAGCCCATGGAAAACCATGGATGAAAAGGGTGCTAGCACCTTCCATTTTCATAATCTATTCCTCGAACCCAAAAATAATCTCAAAGGTCTTTCCTGTGCTTTTTTACCTTTCCTTTTGGATAAAATACAAGTCGGTGGCGACTCTTGCTAAACCGCAACATTTGCGAACACAAACGCAAAACCTAAAGTCAGTTCTCCCACCACATCACAGAACTGGCGACTCAGCTGGGGATAATTCTAAAAGTGGGGTTACCTTAGGGTTTAGATCACCTTTACATGCTTATCTTGCTTGACTTGTATGCTTTACACTTTGGTTCTATTGTTTGGGTTTGAATCCTCTACCCGGATTTGGGAAACATTCATAGGTAAATAGCAATACGTTGTGGAAACTGTGTGGGGTATACCGACATGGTTGAAGCAATAGCTATATTAGTGCGACATATTTGTGGGTACCGGTAGCCTTTGAGTCAATCAAAGAGAATACCCGCTGAGTGATGTCATGAAGCACTAATTGACTTTTAGAACCATTACTTGACCAACTTGGCCTTTTAGGATGTAGTGAGATGACCGGCTTTGGCGCAGTCCGAAGTTGGTAGATACTCGATACACTCATTGAGGGTTGTTTTTCTTGGAATATTTCGGTCGCCAGTAAAGTGGCTAAACTGAAACAATGAACACAAAAAATAATCCAGTGATATTGAGCTCCTTAGAACCCAGTTACTATTTCTAGGACAGGTTGAGCCAACTAAACTTCAAGAGGGTACTTACCTATGAAACCCCATGCAAGCCTAAACTAGGAACTTGTGTGATTTTTTTGTACATATATACTTGTGCATAACATCATGAACATCATGAAGCATCATATGCATCCACTAACCATTTCAAGGATCTTGGATTTTCATCTTTGTTCCTGTTTTGTAGGTTATGGATTCACTTCGGCAGGAAAACTGTCCAAATCAGCCTTGTAAGAATTCCTCCTCAACTAAAGGAGCTTGCTTCAAGGATTCCTGAGAATTCTCTATTCACCGAGAGGCATGGTCGTCTTCTCAACTTAGTCACTGCCAACACTGAGGAGGATATTCTGAAAGTTCTCTTCCAGTTGTTTGACCCTTTGCATCATTGCTTCACATTTCCTGATTACCAACTTGTGCCTACTTTGGAGGAATTTTCTCAACTCTTGAGGATTCCTATTCTCAATTAACTACCCTTCAACGGTACGGAAAGAGATCCAAATCCTGAAGTTGTTGCTCAAGCCCTACACTTGCAACCATCTGATATCATAGGCCATTGGGAAACTAGAAGTGGTGTCAAAGGCTTCTTGTCAAAGGCTTCTTGTCAAAGTTTCTGTTTGAGAAGGCCCAAAGTTGTTGGAATTCATTGGACTTACAAGCTTTTGAGGAGATTGTGGCTCTTCTCATCTATGGGATGGTCTTGTTCCCTAACCTTGACCAACTTATAGATGTAAGTGCTTTCAAAATCTTCATGGCTCGCAACCCGATGCTTACATTGCTTGGGGATATCCTCCACTCTTTTCACACTCGTACAATGAGGAAAAGAGGTGTTCTCATGTGTTGTACTCCTCTAATGGCAAGATGGTTTATTTCTCATCTTCCCCAATCCGTTTTGAAGAATGAGCAAGGTTTGAGGTGGTCACAACGATTGATGACCCTTACACATTCAGATATTCATTGGTGTTCTCGATCAAAAGAGAATGTCATCATCATTGACCGTTGTGGGGAATTCCCTAATGTCCCTCTACTTGGCATTAGGGGAGGCATCACCTATAACCCCTGCTTGGCTCTGAGACAGTTTGGGTATGCCCGAAGGGATGGCCCACATGACATACTAGTTCAAGGTTTGGTTTTCGACTTCGACAACAACGATCAAAGACTCCGACAAAGGTTCATCCGAGCTTGGAGGATGCCCAACAAGGTGGACAGTAAGACCTTGGGACATAAGAATTCCATCCCTCTTGAGCCTTACCTCAAGTGGCTACAAACCCGCGCCCAAAGTCTGATGATGCCTTACCCCTCCATTCTCCCTGTGATTATAAAGCCTGTTATGGAAGGAGAAGTTCCATACACCCTCCTACGTCCTAACATGCCAACATCACTCAAAGATCTGCAAAGGAGTTGGATACAACTCAAGGGAGAACGCGATACTTTCGAAGCACAATTCTACGCCAGCGAGAAGAAGGTTTTGGAACTTACTCGTCAACTTCATGAAGAGCAGACTCACAACACCTACATTGCACCAAAGAGGATGCGCAATGTCTTTTTACCTTAGAATTTTGTATTATTTTTCCCATGGGGCATTGATGTACTAACAAATTCTATCTTATTAATATGACGTGTGTTATTTTTTGTTTAAAACAAATTTGAATTTCTGAATCCTTGAATGCATTACATGAATACATATCATTCATCATATGCATAAGCAGGTCTTCACACCAAGTTTACTCATCTCTCTACTGTTTATTTCCGCAAGATGGATATTGAACAAACTGTCAAAGACTTACAAGCTCAGAATTCACAGTTTCAACAGCTACTTCTGACCTTGGCCAAGGGGCAGGAGGAGCTCAAGACTCTACTAGAGAAGGAAAAAGAGAAAAAGAAGAAGAAGAGGGATGGTGTGGCTACCATGGGTAGAAGGTTTGAAGGTTAAGCCAGAAGGGTCCTAGATTTTCCATCAACCTCTAAGGAAGGAGAGAGAAAGGGTAAAGAGACTGCAGTGCCATCTGATTCTGTGGTAGAGGAAGAAGAGGATGAGGACTATTATGAGAAGCGGTATCCTCTGGCGGATGACAAATACAAGAACTTGGAAGAACGCCTGGCAGCTATGGAGATACAGAGAGTGCCTGGGCTGGACTTTGAAGAATTAGGGTTGGTATCTGGAATTGTAATCCCTCCTAAGTTTAAGGTGCCTCTTTTTGCTAAGTACGATGGTTTGTCTTGTCCCAAGATGCACCTACGATCTTATGTCAGGAAAATTCAACCACATTCTTCTGATAAAGACTTGTGGGTCCATTTTTTCCAGGATAGTTTGTCGGGGACGCAGCTGGATTGGTTCTACCAATTAGAGAGGTCTGATGTGCATAATTAGGAGGATCTGGCGGACGCCTTCTACAAAAAGTATCAATACAATACAGACTTAGCACGAACCCGTACTCAATTACAGAGTATGGGCATGGTCTCAAATGAAGGTTTCAAAGAGTATGCCCAGAAATGGAGAGACTTGGCAGGACGAGTACAACCACCTCTATCTGAGAGGGAGCTAGTAGACATGTTCTTGGGAACTCTGTCAGGGCCTTTCTTTAATCATCTAATTGGAAGTTCCTCTGCGGGGTTCACCGAGTTGATTCTAACTGGTGAGAGAGTTGAAGCTGGCATAAAAAGCGGGAAAATTCAAAAGGATGCATCTGCTTCCGCTGCCATCAAAAAGACTTTTCCAGCAAAGAAGGAAGTATCAGTTGTCTACTCCCAAAGAGGTCAAGGAAGAGTTGAGCGTCGGCCAGCGGTGGGGGCCGTAATGATTCAGAAGTCTGTAGCTGATCAGCCCATAAACAATCAACCAAGAACCAACCAAGCAAGGGTGGAAAGGTCTGTACGGAAATTCACCCGGATCAACATGACTCCTGCTCAGGTTCTACCCCATCTCTTGAAGTTAAACCTTGCCAGTCTGAAAGAGGCCCCGAAGAATCCGAATACCGCTTCTCCGTACTACCATTCGAATGCCAAGTGTTCTTATCATTCAGATAGCCTGGGGAACGACACCAACAATTGTTGGGTCCTCAAGAATAAGATTCAGTATTTGATAGACGCTAAATAAGTTGAATTCGACGCCCCTGAAAAGCCGAAAGTAATATCTGCTCCAATGCCAAAGCATGGCCACAATGCCCATGCTGTTGAAGAAGATATTTTTATTGCTACTGTTGATGATTTGATAACTCCGCTACCAATAATCAAGTTGAATTTGCTGAAGGCTGGGATTTTCCCATGTTGTGAAGAAGATTGCTGCCTTTGTTCATCCCTACCAACCGACTGTCCATTGTTGAAGTTAGGCATCCAGCGCCTAATGGATAACCAAGAAATCCTTTTTGAAAAGAGTCCTGTTACACCGACTCCTGTCAATGATGTTTCAATAATAACCATATCCGCCAATCTTTCCAAGGCCTCCAAAAGACCTGTTAAGATTACATCCGCTCCGAAGACTGCACCTTTGAAGATAACCATGCCCGGGCCCGTCCCGTACAAGTCTGACAGATCAGTACCGTGGAACTATGGTGGAGAAATCTACTACCACGGTATTAAGAAAATTGAATCAACTGAAGAGAGTTCTGATGAAGAGACTTCCGACATTGGAAACATTGCTGGAACGAGAAAAATCACCCGCAGTGGAAGAATTTTCTCTCCAGAGATTGCCCCTCCAAAGGCAATCTTTGGACCCTCAGCTGCTCCTAAGGTTACCCCTGTACCGGTAAACATATCTGCGAGGACTCCAATTATTGAAGAAGTTGTAACTCCTGTGGTTGTCCCCTCTGTTTCTGCTGATGATAAAGGGAAAGGGATCCAAGAAGAGCCTGTCAGGACGAGGGCTCAGCCATTGGTCATCCCTGAAACCTCTCAAAAAGAAATGGAAGAGATTTTGAAAATAATCAAGAAAATCGATTATGATGTTATGGAACAACTGGGGCAAACCCCCTCAAAGATCTCTATGTTGGCCCTGCTGCTTTGTTCAGAGGCTCATGCTAAAGCTCTGATCAGATTTTTGAAGACGGCCCATGTGCCACAGGAAACCTCCGCGGATTAGTTCCAGGAATGTGTAGCTAGCTTAACAGCTGACAATGGTCTCGGATTCTCCGATGCAGACTTGACCTCCAAAGGGAGAAAACATAATGATGCGCTACATGTCTCGGTGGAGTGTAGGGGAACCACCCTAGCTCATGTTCTGGTTGATATTGGTTCATCGCTGAACGTCTTGCCAAAGAAAGCCTTGGATAGACTGGATTGTGAAGGTTTAACCTTGAAGCCCAACAACATAATTGTCAGAGCCTTTGATGGTTCTAAAAGGATGGTCCACGGGGAGGTGGACATCCCGATTAAAGTGGGAACTGAAACTTTCAACTCCATATTCTATGTGATGGACATCCATCTTTCCTATTCTTGCTTGTTGGGAAGACCCTGGATTCACAATGCTGGAGCCGTTACTTATACTCTGCATCAAATGCTCAAGTACCCTATCCAGGGGAAAATTATAACTGTTCACGGCGAAGAGGAATACATGATAAGCCATCTAAATTCTTTCTGCTATGTAGAATTGGATGACGAATTCATCGAAACCCCTTTTAAGCATTTTGAAGAGGTAGCTCAGGAGATTGCGGCAACCAAAACAGTGTCTTCTGTACCCATGATAACCAGACCTCCGCCTAGGATGTCGTCTCTCAAAGATGCAAAAGCTGTGATTGAAGAAGGAGGAAGCACAATCTGGGGGCAGCTTCCCGTCTTTCCTTTCAAATCAAATAAATTCAGCTTGGGGTTCACTTCTTCTGCTCAAAAGGTTGTACGCCCCTCACATGCTGGAGAGCCACCGGTGAAGATCACCCATCATGGAGTCAATGCTTTGGAGGATAGTGAAGAGGAGAGCAACTTGGAAGACTGGATTTTCCCTACTATGGGCGGAGGACTGTGCAACTGGGAAGCAAAAGACTTTGTTCCGATTACTTTCATACCGCAGTAATTTATCTTTCAAAAATTTCTGTTAGTTTGTAATAATTCTCAACAATTCGTACACTTTTAACCTTGTGCCTTACCCGAGGCACACAGGTCCATTTGTAAGGGTTTGATTTTTCATCTTCATATGCCATTTTAATGAATCATGGACGTTTTCACATATAAACTTTTGTGTTCATTGTCTTTCTTTTTACATTTTTATTTGTTTAAAGATGGCTATCCCTTACACACACTCACACTCACAAATGCAGGTACCCTTCCATTCCAGATTCCATGGGTAACAATTCTGCTATGGCCTTCAGTGACTCTGAATATCTGGTCTACCATGCCGAATACGAAGGTGAGGAAGACTATGAGGTGCTGGGAGAATTGGCTAGACTGGTACAACAGGAAGAAAGGGCTATTCTACCTCATGAGGAGCTGTTAGAGACAATCAACTTGGGTACTGACGAAGACAGAAAAGAAGTCAGAGTGGGTGCCAACCTAGAGCCAAGTATCAAGGAGCACTTAGTTCAGCTGTTGCATGAATATGTTGAGATCTTCGCCTGGTCATACGAAGACATGTCAGGACTTGATACAGATATTGTGGTACACCGTCTCCCCACAAGAGAAGACTGTCCACCAGTCAAACAGAAAGTCCGCCGCATGAGGCCTGACATGTCTAAAATGATCAAAGCAGAAGTTATGAAGCAGTTCAATGCTGGTTTTCTTGTTGTTACTGCATATCCACAATGGGTCGCTAACATTGTGCCCGTGCCTAAGAAGGACGACAAAGTGAGAATGTGCGTGGATTATATACACTTAAACAGGGCCAGTCCTAAAGATGACTTTCCACTTCCGCATATTGACATCTTGGTCGACAACACAGCTCAGCGCAAAGTTTTTTCTTTCATGGACGAATTCTCAGGCTATAACCAGATCAAAATGGCCCCTGAGGACATGGAGAAAACTACTTTTGTTACACACTGGGGTACGTTCTGCTACAAAGTGATGCCTTTCGGACTGAAGAATGTCGGGGAAACCTATCAACGTGCCATGGTAGCTTTGTTTCATGATATGATACATCATGAGATAGAGGTCTACGTAGATGACATGATAGCCCATTCACAAACTGAAGAAGAACACCTAGACCACTTGAAAAAGTTGTTTGTCAGGTTGAAGGAGTACAAGCTCAGATTAAACCCTAACAAGTGTACATTCAGAGTCAGGTCCTGTAAACTTCTAGGTTTCATTGTCAGCAACAAAGGCATCGAGGTTGATCCAGCCAAAGTCAAAGCTATACAAGAAATGCCTGCTCCTCGCACCGAGAAGGAGGTCAGAGGTTTCTTGGGACGCCTAAACTACATTGCAAGGTTCATTTCTCACCTAACATCTACATGTGAACCAATCTTCAAGCTGTTGAAGAAAGATCATGTAGTTAAATGGAATGACGACTGTCAAGTTTCTTTCAATAAAATCAAGGAGTATTTGCTAGAACCTCCTATCTTGATGCCACCCTTCGAAGGAAGACCGCTAATCAAGTATCTGACTGTCCTAGAGAATTCAATGGGGTGTGTACTGGGCCAACATGACGAGTCTGGCCGAAAAGAGCATGCCATTTATTACCTTAGCAAAAAGTTTACCGACTGTGAGACCCGATACTCATTGCTCGAGAAAACTTGCTGCGCTTTGGTATGGGCTGCTCGCCGGCTAAGGCAGTATATGTTGACTCATACCACTTTGTTGATATCTAAGATGGATCCGATCAAGTACATCTTTGATAAGCCTGCTTTATCTGGAAGAATAACTAGATGGCAGATGATCCTAACGGAATACGATATACAGTACACGACCCAAAAAGCAATAAAGGGGAGTGTGCTAGCTGACCATCTGGCTCATCAAGCTGTTGAAGATTACCAATCCATGAGGTTCGATTTCCCCGACGAGGATATCATGACATTGGACAACATTGAAGAGAACAGACCATATGACGGACCTGAACAAGGATCCCGATGGACCATGTACTTTGATGGGGCTTCCAATGTACTTGGAAACGGTATCGGCGCGGTGCTCATCTCTCCAGAAGGTTTCCATACACCTTTCACCGCCAGACTTTGCTTTAACTGTACCAACAACATGGCCGAGTATGAAGCTTGTATCTTTGGACTCAAGGCTGCCATTGACTTGGGAATCAAATCTTTGGTTGTGTTTGGAGACTCAGCTTTGGTCATCAGTCAGATCAAAGGAGAGCAGGACACTAAACATCCCAACCTCATCCCTTACAAAGAACATGTCTTGACATTGCTACCACATTTCGAGCAGATTACCTTCGAGCACTTCCCGCGAGAGGAAAATCAGCTAGCAGATGCTCTAGCTACAATGTCATCCATGTTTAAACTTAATTGGGATAATGAGGCTCCCCAAATCACCATTGAACGGATGGCCGAACCTTCACATTGTCACGAGATTAATACCAAAGAAGTAGTGGACTGACCTTGGTTTCATGAAGTCAAAAGGTATCTCGAGGCGCAAGAATACCCTGAAGGAGCTTCAGTCAACGACAAAAAGTTCTTAAGGAGATTCTCAGCTAAGTTCTTCCTGAGCAATGGTATCTTGTACAAGCGCAATCATGATTGCATTCTGCTCCGTTGTATGGACAAGATTGAAGCTGAACAGATCATGGTTGAGCTGCACAATGGTACCTTTGGCACTCATTCTAGCGGGCATACGATGGCTAAGAAGATTCTACGGGCAGGCTATTACTGGTCTACCATGGAAGCTGACTGCTATCAACATTCCAGGACTTGTCACAAATGTCAAATCTATGCAGACAAGGTACATATACCTCCAGTTCCTCTCAATGTCTTAACAGCTCCTTGGCCATTCGATATGTGGGGAATCGACATGATTGGAGAGATCAAGCCTACATCATCCAATGGACACCGTTTCATCCTGGTGGCCATTGATTACTTCACCAAGTGGGTCGAAGCAGCTTCCTTCACATCCGTCACTAAGAATGTCGTTGCCCGCTTCATCAAGCAAAACCTTATATGTCGGTATGGTATCCCCGAAAGGATCATCACTGACAACGGTACAAACCTTAACAATACTATGATCACTGCCTTGTGCGAGCAATTCCAGATTCAACATCACAATTCATCTCCCTATCGGCCAAAGATGAACGGTGTTGTCGAAGCTGCGAACAAAAATATCAAGAAGATCATACAAAAGATGACAGTCACCTACAAGGACTGGCATGAGATATTACCGTTTTCTCTTCACGGGTACCATACCACGGCACATACATTAACTGGGGAAATACCTTATTCCTTGGTATACGGCATGGAAGCTGTTTTACCTATCGAGGTTCAGATTCCCTCCTTAAGAATCATGAAAGATGCTGGTTTGAGGGAAGACGATTGGATTCAGACCCGGCTTGATCACCTAAATTTGATTGATGAAAAGCGACTTCCTGCTGTTTGCCATGGTCAGGCGTATCAAAAATGGGTGATCAAGGCATTCAACAAGAAAGTCAGACGCTAGACATATCAAGTCGGGGATCTGGTAATCAAGCGCATCATCTTGCCACAAAATGATCCCAGGGGCAAATGGACTCCTACCTACGAAGGACCATTTATGATCAAAAACATCTTTTTTGGTGGGGCAATGATCTTAACCACCATAGACGGCGACGACCTGCTGCACCCTGCGAACGCATACATAGTCAAAAGATACTACGCATAAATGACCCGCTAGGTTGACACACCTAGGCAAAAAAGGGAATCCCGGTGAATCGAAAACCCGAAAGAGCGGTTCAGGCAAAAATTAGGGATAAACAAAAAAAATCTGTACACTCGGCAAGTTGAAAACCCGAAAGGGCGACTTGGGCAAAAAAGGGTTTCCCGGTGGATCGAAAACCTGAAAGGGAGGTCTAGGCAAAAGTTAGGAAATTAAAGCGTATGACTATGTCTCGTCGGATCACTTTAAGGATAATCTCTTCACAGACAAGCTCTGGGCTTCTGATCAACTCAATCATCTTCGGACGAGGCAATGAACGGACAAGATATTCAGAGTTACGAAGGATATAGCAGAATGGGATCCCCATGGAATTTTTACACATAGCCATCTTTCTTTGTATAAATTTTTCTCATTTTTTATGACAACATTCTCTTACTAGAATGTATGTCTCCTTTGTAAGAAATACTTATACAAAGTCAATACAAAGATACTTCAAAGTGCAGAAAACTATTTGTCTTTTCTTCTTCTTTTTTTTACACTTGTGTTTTATTTGAAAACGTCCAATGATTTATTAATGAACATATGCATTTGAATATAATCACATGTTTACAAATAAACGAAATGGTAAAGAATAATTACTGACAGGTTGAAAGTATAGGAAAATGTCTTCAGGCTATTCCAAGAGAAATCCCCTGCAGTACATCATCTAAATCCCCAGCGGAGCTAAAACCTTGAAATACATATCCCCAGCGGAGCTAAAATCTTGAAATACATATCCCCAGTGGATTTATAATTTCAAATCCTTAATTCCCATCAGAGTTAAAATTTCAAACTCCCGATCCCCAGCGGAGTAAAAAATTTGAACTACAGACCCTCAGCGGAGATGAAACCTTCTTCCCCAGTCGAGTCAAAATTCCCATCTATCAATCCTCGGCGGGAACCATTCAGTTTTCCCCAAATTCCCCAGCAAGTTGTCTTAAAGTCTGAGAATCAACCAGATAATAGTTAACTTTTATCCCCAACCTAGGATAACTCCCCAGTAGAATGGCATACAACCCAAACTCCTGAACTTTTTCCTAACAGGAATAAGCTTTTCCCCCAGAGTCCTGAACTTACTCTCCAGCAGTAAGCCTTCATCCCCACAAAGTTTTCACTCCCCAATAGAATGAAGATTCTCATTCTTGACTCCCTAAGTGAAGTTTCCAGAGTCTTCATTACTCCCCAGCATGATACTGTCAGAATTTTTATTCCCCTGTAAATCGAAGATTCTCATCCTTAGTTCCCTGCAGAAATCATCAAGAGTTTTCCCTATTCCCTAGCCGAGTAAGGATTTCCTTTGTGTAACCCCCAATAGAGGTCATCAGAGTTCTCTGGATTCTCCAAGCAGATTTCTCAAGAAGTTTGACATTACTCTTACAACATATTTTGTCAATACTCCAACTTCAAGACATGAAGGATTCTCACATCCCCACAGAGGTTGTCAAGAATTTTCCATCCCCAACAGTCACCAAGGATTTCTCATCTTCAGCAATCAAAGATTTTGAATATCCAACAACGGTCAAGGATTTATTTTCCCCGACAGCAGTTGAAGATTTTATTATCCCTAGCCGTCAAGGATTTATTTTCCTCAACAATACAGCAAATCAGCTTACATGCACATACATTACACTCATATATCATTAACATTGATAAAACACATTTTATTGCATCATACATTTCATGCAACATAAATTTGTGTTTCAGCTAACATTTTACCCTTTTCAGGATAAGATTAATAGCTATCTTTAACAAATATTCAAAGATTTCAGATACAGTACGGATACACTCCAGACACGGAAGTCATTTTGTTACTCATTTAGATCTCTTATTCAGATATAGTACGGATACACTCCAGACATGGAAGTCATTCTGTTACTCATTCAGATTTCAAGGTCAAGATACAATATGGATACACTCAAAACACAGAAGTCATTCTATTACTCATTCAGATCTCTTATTCAGATACAGTATGGGTACGCTCCAGACACGGAAGTCATTCTGTTACTCATTCAGAATTCAAGGTCAAGATACAGTCTAGATACGCTCCAGACTCGGAAGCCATTGTGTCACTTATTCAGATCCCTTATTCAGATTCCAACTATCAGATACAGATTAGATACGCTCCAGACATGGAAGCCATTCTATTTCTCATTCATATTCAACTATCAATTTCAAGTTCAGATACACTCCATACACGGAAGTCATTCTACTACTTATTTAGATTCAGTCCAGATACACCCCAGACGCGGTTTCCATTCTATCACTTATTATGACTTTTTCCCAAGCCCAGAGACGCTCCAGACACGGATGCCATTCTGTCGCTTACTCAGATTTCGAAGATTAAGATACAATACAGATACACTCCAGACACGGAAGTCATTCTGTTATTCATTCAGATTCAAATACAGTTACAGCTTGGATACGCTCCAGAAACGGACGCCATTCCATTGCTCATACAGATTCAGTCTTTAGATACAGTTCAGATATGTTCCAAATACGGACACCATTCTGATACTCATTCTTTTGACTTACAACTTGCAGATCAACAAACATTCTTGGATGGCATCTTTTAAGACCATCTCCAACAAGATTCTATCATCTCTCCAAATGGCATATTTAAGCCCATTTCCTCAGTTACATTTTGACGAGTGCAAATTTACGGCCACTCTAGTGTCCAATCATCTTTTACATTCGAGTCACGAACGACAAACTCGCCAATCTAACTCTTCAGGTTCAAGAAGATTGAACAGGGGCAGCTGTTGTACCCCAAAATTTTCCCTCTCATTTTATTAAGATTCTCCTCACAAGACTTCTTGGACTCAAGACCAGATTAGGGCTTGCTCAGCTCAAGACCTCTCCTTGCACTATTGACCTGAAATTAGGGTTTGAGTTTTCATAGGGATTTTTGGACTTCCAATGCATCATGTGACTTTAATGCTTCATGTTGGACCTCTAAGATTGCTCATATCAAGTTTCAAGTCTTGAATCACATTTTTGCCCAGTCAATTGGACAGTTGACCTAAAAATCAGCTGTATTGGGGAAAAAGTCAACTATGGCCAATTTACAGTCAAACTTCATAATTTTTTATCCAAATCAACATTATAGACTCATATGAACCATTTGATCAAGTTTGGACCACAACTCCTCAAGAAATTTGATCAGATCTTCAAAAGGGCAAAATGGTCAAAATTAGGGTTTTGATTGAGAAATGGCAATTTCTGATTTTTGACCTAGCCAATGGAAAATTGGGTTCAAGCATGGTTTCAAGGACTCAATGGAATACTCTTGACCTAATCACAAGGTTCAAAAGATCTCAAATGCATTAGATTGACAGATGAATTTTCCAGTCAACTGATCAAAAATCAACTGTACACTGAAAAGTCAAACTTTGACTTTTTGGTCAAATTCAAGTGCCAAGAGTCGTTTTTCATCAATATGTGTCAAAACTTGAAACTTTTTCACCAAGAAACTTAAATTTGGAAATTATGGTTTAAGTTTGAAAAATTTCACAACTTAGAATTTTTCTAATTTTTCAAAATTCTTATTTTTTCCCAACTTTTCCCAACTTTTTCACCATGATGCTATTGGATTCAAAGAAAACTTCCAACATGAAATTTGTAGTCCTCCACAAAATCTAAAACTTTTATTCAAAAAGTTTTCCAAAAATATTCTTGGATCTCAAGTTATGAAATTGTGAATAAGGGTCTAAAAACTTTTTAACTTAGTGAAATTTTGCCCTAGTTTAGCCAAATTTTTGACCTAACTTCATGGAAACTTTTCACCTAGTTACAAGAGGAATCTCAAAATTCATTTCAAATATGGATTGTAGAGCATGTTACAAGATTTTAAAAATGTCCAAGAACTCTCAAAGATCATTTATGGTTAGGGAGAATCGAAGAAATGAAAATGGCAAATTATCACTTTTGTCCAAGGCATTTTTCACAATGGTGCAAGTTGCAAATTTGTCCTAAGCATGCTTGTACTTGGTTTACAGGTTCTAATCCCCTCTACACTCCAAAATTGAATGCAAACACATTGGACAATAGCTTTGTTCTGAGCTATGGAGCATTGTACATTGATTTATTCCATTTATGGCAAAAAGTTAACAATGCTACTTTGATAAAGAATACTTTTAGCAAATTTGTTTATCTTGAGCCATGGAACTAATCTCTTGCTGCAAACAAAGTCCACAATATCAGGAAAAGTTCACCAACTATGTGCAGCTAAGGAACAGGCCTGTACAGGCTTTGGGCATTGTCATCTCACCTTTTCTTCAAAAACAAGCCAACTTGCAAAAGTCAATATAACTTTTGTATCTTATAAGAGAAAGCCTAAGCATCATTTGAACAAACCTCAAAACTTTGTTGCAAGCCTAAACACGATTGCCCAACCTCTCAAACACCCTTAAACACAGAAATCACCATTTTCTGCCCAAACATGGCATCACCTGCAGAACCATTTCTAAAACAATTTTGCCTCGTGCGTTTTGCTTAGAACCACTTAAAATACATTCCATACAACACACATGAACCATCCAGCCCCCTGTCCAGCAACTATGAGCTCATTTTCACACTTCACGATTTTCATTTTTTGAGTTTGCAGGTTGAGTTCTACAAGGAGTTTCAGGCAACTTCAAGGAAAGCTGGGCATTGGGAGAGGTTGAGGGAACTTCAAGAAAGCTCATACGACCTTCAGGCCTCACTCAAAGTCCCTACATTGCAATATTCAAACTCAACCGAACAAGGTATTTGTCAAGTTTCTATCTCTCTATTTAGGCATCATTAAGCTTAGGTTTGTGAAGAAAAAATGTAGTCCTTAAGTTGCTTGAGTTGTACATATGCATAGCTTCCATTTATATTAACTGAGCTAGGAGTATTTGATTGTTGAAGTTGCTGAAAAAACTAGGTCAAAATTTAGGGTCATTAAAATTCTCTCTGTCATTTGAGAGTTAGGTCACAAAATGGATATGGTTGGAATCGTGATTAAAGATGTTATAAGTTTCATGTTGTAAGTTTTTGATTTCATGCAAGCAATAGAGAGAACATGATTTGCATAACAGAAGCACGCGCGTGGTTGTCTCAAGGTCAGGGATGAAGTTTGTATGGGCCAGGCGCCTTGGGCTTGTTTCTATTCACACCCCCTGTTTACTTTCTGCACCCCCTTGGCCCATTTTCTTTATTTTGCATATTTTTTTTCATTTCTTTTATATTTTTGACTTTATTATTTTTTTCTAAACATTGAAAAATCCCAAAAAATATTTTCTTAATTTTTATTATTTTTTTTGGCATAAAAATAGTTTATTAGGTTAATAAAATTTATTTTCTTAAATAAAACTTATAAATAATATAGAAATATTATAAATTTTTATTTTTATTATTTATACACTTAAAATAATATTTTCATACAATATTCAATTTTTTAACATTTTGTATATATTATTATTATTTTTTCTTGAACAAAAAATGAATAAAATAAATAATATAGCATATATTTCTTTTAAACAAAAATTAGGGTTTTCACCCTTCCAAAAATAATCATTTTATTTTCTTATTTTTAAGACATAAATAAAATTTTTTTTCATACATAAATTAATACAAAAACATTTTTGCATACATACAATTTATTCCATATTTAAATATTTGTTTATTTATTTATTGTTGTATAAATTCAATTGGGTTGTAATAGTAAATTAGGGTTTTATTTTGTGCAAATACCCCCTATTCAAAACTTGTATCCCCCTCCCCATAATATTGTGTAATAGTCTAGATTTATTTTACGCATTTTATTGCTTTTATATACCATGATAGTAAACTAGGATTTTGTATGCAAAGACCAAAAATCAAAATAAATAGCATGACTTAATACAAGATAAAAATGCATGAAAATAACAACACATTGCACACAAGCACCCCTAGGGTTTCATCCACTTTGTTGCCTTAAAATGACCATGGTATGCATGCTAGGTATCTTGGCAAAATCAAAACGAAACAAAAAGATCATAGTCCCTCGATGACGCTAGACAAGTTGCCTAAAATAAATGATCTAAGTCCCTCAAACCTTGCTAAGATACTTGTAAATATTATTATCATGGTCATACGATGACCCACGCCCGTCCCGTTTAACATCCAAAGATAAGGTTGTTTACCAAATGCAATGGTAAAACAACAATATCAAAGGAATAAAAATGTGTAGGAAAGACTATTGAGTAGGGTAGATAACTACTAGTTATTTGATCTCTTTCAAACAACCCTTGCTATTTTCAAACAAACACACACAATTTCAAAACATTTCCAAACAAACTTTCAAACATTGAAACATTTTTCAAAAGACAAACATCTTTGCGTACATTCTTACAAATAAGAATCATTACAAAGATTGCCAAAACGATGGCCTCTTTTCAAAATACTTTAAAAACCACACAAATCACCATTTCAAACAATTGAAAAGCAAAAGCAAGTGATCTAAAACAAGTAACTAAGAGCCCATGGAAAACCATGGATGAAAAGGGTGCTAGCACCTTCCCTTTTCATAATCTACCCCCCGAACCCAAAAACAATCTCAAAGGTCTTTCATGTGCTTTTTTACCTTTCCTTTTGGATAAAATAAAAGTCGGTGGCGACTCTTGCTAAACCGCAACATTTGCGAACACAAATGCAAAACCTCAAGTCAGTTCTCCCACCGTATCACAGTAATCCAGGCAAAAGTTAGGGATTGAAGCGTATCACTATGTCTCATTGGATCATCTTGCGACCAGACTACGGTATCGACTATCAAGCTCGGACGGTGCCAACCAATCTGATCAACCTTCGGCCAAGTAGCAAAGTGATGAGACGCTTGAAGATATAATGGCAATAGCAGAGTTGGAACCCAATGGGGTTGTTTCACATAGCTGTTTTTTCTTTATTTTACACAAATTGTAATTTCTTTCAGTGGAGTTCTCTTACTAGCGCGTCAGCCTCTTTGTACAAAAACGCATATTACAGGCCAACTTCAAAAGTCAATACAAATCATTTTTCACAAGAAACTTCAATTTGTTTTTTTTTCCTTTTTCTGTTTTGTTGCAAGAACGTCCAATAATTTATTTTTGATATATGCATTTGAAAATGATAGCCGCTCATAAATATTTACATAAGAAACAAAAGACAATTACTCGTAATTCCAGAAACAAGGAAAAATCAAGAAGTGTCAAACCCGACAGTTACTCTGCCCGGCAGGTATCACGATAGAGTCAGCTTTGGAACATGATTATTGGTACATACAATCCCCACAGAGTAAAAGTATCCAAAGGCATTGATGTCAGCATCCCCGAAACAGGACATAACTCTCCCCAGTCGAGGTTCATAATCGCGGGCGAGTCAGTAAATTTCATCCCCCAAGCAGAGTTTACTTCTCCAACAGAGCTCGTCATCTCCAGCAATGGAATTTCATCCCCAGCTGATTTTATTCCTCCAGATCAGCAGGTCTACCAACATAGTATCTCTTCCCCCTAAGTTTGGTCCCCGTAGAGTTATTCTCTAGCATCCTTTCCCGATAGAATAGCTACAAATCTCCAACAACCGTCAGGGATTTATTTTCCCAAGACGCGAGCATACTCCGATAGAATTTCATGAACATACATCATGAAATACACATGCATATCATATACAACATAATATCGTTCATTTTGAGAACATCATCTCACCCTGCATTTCATGCATCACATATAACTAACCCTGATATCTTTTCAGGAAAAAGAGGATTAGCTTCAACAAATTCAATAGTTATACAGATCACATCTATAGACGACCAATGGAAACTCGGCTCCCGAAGTCAAATGGGTCAACTAATCCAGGATTTCATATCGAAGTAACCCTACTATCCAGGTTCCTTCTCACAGTCCTACCATCCAGGCTTTCATATCAAAGTAACCCTACTATGTAGGTTCCTTCTCACAGCCCTACTATCCAGGCTTTGATATCGAAGTAACCCTACTATCCAGGTTCCTTCTCACAGCCCTACTATCTAGGCTTTCATATCGAAGTAACCCTACTATCCAAGTTCCTTCTCACATCCGTACTATCCAGGCTTTCATATCGAAGTAACCCTACTATCCAGGTTCCTTCTCATAGCCCTACTATCCAGGCTTTCATATCGAAGTAACCCTACTACCCAGGTTCCTTCTCACAACCCTACTATCCAGGCTTTCATATTGAAGTAACCCTACTGTTGTACCCCAAAATTTACCCTCTCATGTTTCCTAAAGTCTTCCCCCTGCATGGTTGATCACAAACTCTTGCCTAAGGAAAAGGAAAATTGTTTAGTGGTGCTTTACGTACATTTCGATTGGCATTCTGAAAGATCCTTCGATTGGTGTTCTGAAGGAGTCTTTCGATTGTCATTCTGTCAAGCTCTTCGATTGGAATTGTGGACAAGTACTTCGATTGGCATTCTGAAAGACCTTTCAATTGTCATTCTGTAAGACCCTTCGATTGGCATTCTGAAGGAGCACTTCGATTGGCATTCTGAAAGACCTTTCGATTGTCATTCTGAAAGACCCTTCGATTGTCATTCTGACGGAACATTTCGATTGGCATTATGGACGAGCACTTCGATTGGCATGCCAAGGGAACCTTCGATCCAGCATTGTGTCCAGGCAGCTTCGACAGGCATGTGAACCATGTCCTTCGATTAGTATGAACAACACCTTTCGATTGGCTTGTTAGCAAAGCCATCAAGAGGGCACTCAAACATGTCCAGGTACATTGAACATGAGAAAATGGCATGTTTACCTTGCAAATATAGAAATAATTAAATGCTGTTTGTGGATTTAATTCCTAAGTTAAAGGCCAGATTCTTGTCTTTTCTGTTCCTGAAGAGCTGATTCGACTAGAGTGACTCTTTTCAAATCAAGCAGTCGAAGCAGAGGAAGTCCATTCGAAGGAGGCAACTTAGGACCAATCGAAAGACAAGACCTGAAGGCATTCGAAAGTAAGAAGCGTCCAGGTTCATTCAAGGGACACGAATGTTTCAAAAAAGGAAATTATTTAATGTGTTTGATTCTTGTCTCATGGCTTTAATGGCCTGTTTAATGGCTGTCTCTTGCCATTACTGCACCCTTACACCCCTATAAATACAGAGGCCAACATACATATCCAGGACACACGAAAATATACAGAAAAAATAGAGAAAAGAAGAAAGGAGAGCTTGGAGATGCGCTGCCAAAAGTCATCAGCACTTCCAGGAAGCCATACCCAATCCTTGCACCAGCTAGAGCTGCCACCCAGCGATAACCTCCACCCTCAGAACTACAGATCGAAGCACCTCTTTTTGGTAAAAAAGGATCTAATTCAAAACTCATTTTTAAATTCATTTTGATTGCATATTCATATTATTACTCCTGTTTGTGAATGATTTAATGTGCTACATATAAGCTACAGCGCAGAGATGAGATTGTGCCATTTCTTGGGCACAATCTGAGTTTCTCCTTCGAATCCCAGGATAAAACAAACCCAGACCCAGATTCAGCAGGTGCGAATAAGAGAGAGATTCGAACCAGGGGGTAAAATCCCCCCCTGGACCTTTAACATGTGTTTCATTTCTTGCAGGAAATACATTCTCAGATTCCTGTTCAGAGTTTCGAAGCTCAGCAGTCTAAATTCGAACTGGACCCAGGATTTCCAGATGGAAGGATTGCATGTCCAGATCGAATACCCTCAGAGTGCAGCCCCCCATGCTCCTTCGATCAAGACTCTTCACTGGGTCGAAAGATAGCCTGCACCTCTTTCGACCCAGACCTCCAGAATTATATTTTTTGTTGTTTTGCTGCCTGACCCATTTGTACTTTGTTTACTTTGTTTTTGTTTATTTCTTTTAGTTTTTTTTCTTCTAATCAACATAAAAATCATAAAAATAAATAACTTAGAATTAGGATTTAATTTAGTTAATTATTTTAACTTATTTTCTTCAATTTTAAAATCAGTAGACTTAGGATTTATTTGAATTCAATCCTTTTCATAAACAAAAAATGCAAAAAATATTAGGAATGTTTTAGAATTAATTTTAATAAGTTTTTTTAATTAATTGAATTTGACTTAATTGAACATTTAGCATTTTCCCAAAAAATAAAATAAAACAACAAAAGTTCGTATTCTTAGGATTTTTTTAGATTCACGCGCGTTCATTTTATTGTAACTGCTTACTGGGATGTAATAGCTTAAACTAAGACCTTTTTCTTTACTGCTTTTATTTCCCCAATTTTTGGACATGTAAATAATCCCCCTCCCCGAAGATTTGTAATAGCGTAGGATTTACAATTCCCGCACTTTAAATTCTTGTACATATACTGTTTAGATGTATGCTAATTAGGATTGCATGACAAGATTAACTCTTAAACTAAAATCAACTGTAGCTCACCATGACATGTAAAGATAATACAACTGAAAATTGACACACTTGCAGATGCCACTCCTAGGGTACACCTCACTTGGTTTCCTCGAGCGTGGTCATTAAGTATAGGATGTTTTAGAGGTCGTCCTTTCGTCCCAAGATCATAAGTTGCCTCGAAATGGTTGCCTCGATAAAAAATGATCTAAGACATTAGGATTACCACTAAAGCGTCCTAACGTTGCTTTAGTGACCACACGTCCCTAAAATCGAATTGACCTGAAAAACTCCAACGACGGTGCTACCTACTCCTCAATAGTGGGATAGCACTGTCTAAAGGACAGTTGCACAATTAAAATTCCTTTTTTGAGTAGGTAGAGGTTCTTAAGTACTTGCTCCTTTTAAAAACAAAACAAACTTTTCGCACTTACACTTTCTTCAAAACAACAAACTGTTTTCAAAACCCACAATCACAAAGAAAAGTAAACTTTTGAAAACATAGTGAGCAAGTACCTAAGAGCCCGTGGATAACCACAAATAGAAAGGGTGCTAACACCTTCCCTTTCTTTAATCTACCTCCCGAACCCGAGAAACAATCTCGCAAAGGAATTTTTTTTGTGCTTTTGTCCTTTCCTTGTTGGATAAAATAAAAGACGGTGGCAACTCTTGCTTACCACGACACTTTGCGAAAACAAACGCAAACGCGAACCAGCATTAAGAAACAGTCAGTTCTCGTTCCCACCGATCACAGAACTGGCGACTCTGGTGGGGAAGAATTATAGGTGAGGTGTACCTTAGGATTAGATCACTTGTGTTTTCAATTGTATGCTTTGTATGCTTTAAATTTTGTGGGTTTGTATCGGAGTTCTATAGATCCTAACCCGGATCTGGGGATACCCTTTAGGTAAGTAGCAACAAACTGTGAGGGAACTGTGCGTAGTATACCGACATCGTTGAAATAGTAGCTACATTGATGTGGCACTTTGGTGAGTACCGGTAACCCTTGAGTTAAGTCAGGGAGAGTACAAGGCCGCCGCGTGGTGTCGTGAAGCATCAATTGACCTTAGAACCTTACTTGACCATCTTGGCCTTTTTAGGGGTAGTGAGATGACCGACTTTGGTGCAGTCCGAAGTTGGTAGATACTCGATACTACACTCATTGAGGGTTGTTTTCTTGGAATATTTTGGTCGCCAGTTAAGTGGCTAAACCAAAAAAATGAATATTGAAAACAATCCAATGATATTGAGCTCCTTAGAACCCGGTTACTATTTTAGGACAGGTTGAGCCAACTAAACTTCAAGAGGGTACTTACCTACGAACCCCATGCAAGCCTAAACCTAAGGACTTGTTTGCTTTGTATGAATATGATTGTCTGTATATACACTTGATTACTTTTTGCATACATGACATCATAAAGCATCATATGCATCTGCTAACCATTTCAAGGGTTTAGATCTTCGTCTTTGTTCCTGTTTTACAGGACATGGAGTCTCTCCGCAGGAAAATAATTCAAGTCAACCTTGTAAGGATCCCTCCTCAACTCAAGGAGCTTACATCCAGGATCCCCGAGAGTTCTCTCTTCAGTGAAAGACATGGTAGACTCCTCAGCTTGGTCAACACCAACATTGAAGAAGACATGATGAAAGTTCTCTTCCAGTTCTTTGACCTCCTACACCAGTGTTTCACATTCCCTGATTATCAATTGGTGCCTACTTTGGAGGAATTTTCTCAACTCCTGAGAATTCCTATTCTTAGTCAACTACCCTACAACGGTACGAAAAAGGAACCAAAACTTGAAGATGTTGCTCAAGCGTTACGTTTGCAACCATCTGATATCAAGGGGCATTGGGAAACCAGAAGTGGTATTAAGGGATTCTTGGCAAAGTTTCTGTTTGAGAAGGAACAAGAATGCTGGAATTCTCTTAATCTATAAGCCTTTGAAGAGATCGTGGCACAACTTATCCATGGGTTGGTGTTGTTCCCAAATCCTGATCAACTTTTAGATATGAATGCTGTCAAGATTTTCATATCCTGGAATCCCATACCTACATTGCTTGGGGACATCCTCCACTCATTTTACACACGAACAATGAGGAAAAGAGGTGTTCTCATGTGTTGTACTCCTCTCCTAGCAAGGTGGTTTATTTCTTACCTTCCACAATCAGTTTTGAAGAATGAGCAGGGTTTAAGGTGGTCACAACGATTGATGACCCTCACACATTCTGATATACATTGGTGTTCTCGGTCCAGAGAAAATGTCACCATCATTGATCATTGTGGAGAATTTCCTAATGTTCCTTTACTTGGAATTAGGGGAGGCATTACCTACAACCCCTGTCTAGCTTTGAGATAATTTGGATATGCTCAGAGGAATGGCCCTCATGACATGCTGATTCCTGACATAGTTTTTGACTTCGACAACGATGCGCAAGGACTTCGACAAAGGTTCATCAGAGCTTGGAGGATGCCTAACAAGGTGGATAGTAAGACACTGGGGCACAAGAATTCCATCCCCCTTGAGCCTTACCTCAAGTGGGTACGAACTCACTCCCAGAATCTTATGATGCAATATCCTCACATTCTCCCCTTGATCAAAGAGCCTGTTATGGAAGGTGAGGTTCCATGCGCCATCCTACATCCTGACATGGCAACATCATGGGAAGAAATGCAAAAGAGTTGGATCCAACTCAGGGAAGAACAGAATGCTTTTGAAGCCAGCTTATATGCCAGTGAGAAGAAGGTTTTGGAGCTTACCCGCCGACTTCACGAGGAAGAGACACTCAACACTTACATCGCTCCAAAAAGGATGCACAATGTCTTTTTACATTAAGAATTTTGTAATATTTCGCCCATGGGGCACTTACGTACTAAACAAATTTCTTCTTAATATGACGTGTGTTCTTTTTTGTCTGCAACAAATTTGAATTTTTGAACCCTTGAATGCATTACATAAATAGCATACCATTCATCATATACATAACAGGTACCCTTGTACAGGTCTCTTATCTTCTTCGCTGTTTATTTCAGCAATCATCATGTCTGCTGAAACTTCCACTGAGCAAGCTATCAAGGCCCTTCAGGCCCAGAATGCCCAATTTCAAGAGTTGGTCATGAGCCTAGCAAAGGGTCAGCAGGACCTGAAGACCCTGATTCTGAAAGAGAGGAAGAAGAAGAAAAAGAGGACCATCCTGTTCAATACTGGACGCAAGTTTGGAAACGGGCTGCAGGACGAAGTTGATCTGACCACCCCATCTGAAGGGAAAGATAGTCCACAAGAAAGGAGGGCTCCTAGCCCTATAGTCTCCGACAACGAGACGAACTATGATGAAGAACAGTATCCTCCTGCTGAGGATAAGTACAAACAACTGGAAGATCGTTTGAACACCATGGAAATACAAAAGGTACCCGGTCTGGACTTTGGAGATTTGGGTTTATCATCTGGGGTGGTGATTCCCCATAAGTTCAAGGCGCCTACCTTTTCCAAGCACGATGGAGCTTCCTGTCCAAAACTGCACCTCCGGTCATATGTGAGGAAGATCAAACCTTACACTGCTGATAAGAACTTGTGGATCCATTTCTTTCAAGACAGTCTTTCAAGGACTCAGCTTGAGTGGTTCTATCAGTTGGACGGAGCCAGTATCCGCAACTGGGAGGATTTGGCTGCTGCATTCTATAGGCAGTATCAATATAACTCCGACCTCGCTCCTACGCATACCCAACTCCAGGGTATGTCAATAGGGGCGGGTGAAGGATTTAAAAAGTATGCTCAAAAATGGAGAGACCTGGCCGGAAGGGTGCAACTACCTTTGGCTGATCGTGAACTGGTTGATATGTTTCTGGGGACCCTGTCTGGTCCGTTCTTTAATCATCTGATTGGAAGCTCCTCAGCCGGATTTACAGACCTCGTCTTAACTGGTGAGAGGGTTGAAGCGGGTATTAAAGCTGGGAAGATACATAAGGGTGCCTCATCGAGCACCGAGAAGAAACCATTCAAGAAAGAGTCCAGTGTTTTCTACAGTTCAAGAAGACAGATTAGACCTGAACACCGCCAAGCTATCAATGCGGTTGTTATTTTAAAACCTACTAGTGCTCCTCAACATCACAACCAACAAAGGGAAGAGAGACCTCGAAGGCAATTCACTCGTCTCAACCTGACTTTGTCTCAGATATTGCCACAGTTGCTGAGTACCAATCTGGTGACTCTAAGGGAAGCCCCAAAGAATCCAAACACAACGTCATCAAAGTATAACCCCAACGCCCGTTGCGCTTATCACTATGAGAGCCCGGGGCATAACACAGATGATTTTTGGAGTCTGAAAAACAAGGTTCAAGACCTAATTGATGCAAAGGAGATTGAGTTTGAGGCGCCCGAGAGGCCTAATGTTGTGATTGCTCCCATGCCCAAGCATGGAGTGAATGCTGTAGAGGAAGACTTGTTCGTAGTTTCTGTGGATGATGTTGTTACCCCTCTGATGACTATCAAGAAGAACCTGTTGCTAGCCGGTTTATTTCCGGGCTGTGGTGAAGGTTGCCCTATGTGTTCTGCTTTACCTACTGGTTGCCCATCTCTGAAGTCAAGCGTCCAAAACCTGATGGATAGTAAAGAGATTCTTTTTGAGAAGACTGTTGTTCCACCCGTTCATTCTGAAGAAGTTTCCATTATTACCATTTTCGACAATTCTTCCAAGGCTCCCTCGAGGACGCCTGTTAGAATTACATCTGTTCCGAAGACCGCACCTATAATCATCACTGTTCCGGGGCCCATCCCCTATACATCTGACAAAGCTGTCCCTTGGCACTATGGGGCAGATGTTTATGTTCTTGGAGTTAAGCAAGAGTTCGATGCTGATACCGGTGTCAGCAACGTTACAAGACTTGCTAAAGTCACCCGCAGCGGTAGACTTTTCTCACCTGATATTGCTCCACCAGCCGTCCGAAGACCTGTTGTCATTAAGCCTGCAAGTGTACCTGCTGCCATTCCTGATCAAGTCCCTGTTCCTACCCCTGTCGCCGAGTCATCTAACGCTCGGGGCAAAGGGATCACCACTGATATGCCTGCCCAGACGGAGGCGCCAAAGACAATCAATGTTGAAGCTTCCAAACAGGAGATGGAAGAGATTCTGAAGATTATTAAGAAGAGTGATTATAATGTAGTTAAGCAACTGGGGAAAACCCCATCCAAGATTTCTATGTTATCACTGTTGTTGTGTTCAGAGGCCCATGCCAAGGCTCTGATTACCTTCCTAAAGACGGCCCACGTGCCACAAGAGACATCAGCTGATCAATTTACCGATTGTGTGGCTAATTTAACTGCTGATAATGGTTTGGGTTTCTCCGACGCTGATCTAACTGCTAAAGGGAAGAACCATAATGATGCCTTGCATGTCTCCATTGAATGCAAGGGCACTACTCTTGCACATGTGTTAGTTGACATTGGTTCCTCATTAAACGTCTTGCCAAAGAAAGCTCTAGACAGGCTGGATTGCGAAGGTTTGGAGCTAAAGCCGAGTAACATTGTTGTCCGGGCCTTTGATGGGTCTAAGAGGATGGTGCATGGTGAGGTTGATATTCCAATCAAGGTTGGTTCTCAGGTCTTCAATTCTACATTCTACGTGATGGACATTTGGCCATCCAATTCTTGTTTGTTGGGTCGTCCATGGATCCACAAAGCTGGAGCTGTAACCTCAACGCTCCACCATAAGTTGAAGTACCCGGTCAGAGGAAAGATTGTGACAGTTCAAGGGGAGGAGGAATACATGGTCAGCCACCTCAACTCGTTCCGATACGTAGAGATGGATGGGGAGTTCATTGAGACCCCATTTCAACACTTTGAAGAGGTTCCTCAGACATTGGCATCAGCTGAGACTGTGATGGAAGATTCTCCTATGAAGATGGCTTCCTTAAAGGATGCCCAAGCTGTTATTGAGAAGGGTGAGTATGCAAACTGGGGCCGATTTCCTGATTTCACTCAGAAGACTAACAAGTTTGGGTTGGGTTTCACTGCAGAAGCTCAAAGGGCTGTTCGAAGTGCAAGGATTGGAAGACCTCCTGTGTTCATCAGCAACTCGGGAGTAAATGCCATCGAAGATGACGTGGAGGAGTCTGAATTCTACATCTAGATCTATCCTACGACCAACGGTCTACCAAACAACTGGACAGAAAAGGATTTCATCCTTATTACTTTTATTACTCAATAATGAACTCTTTGTTTTGAATTTGTAATAGACAATATTGTAAAACTTTATGGCCCGGTGTCTTACCCGGGGCACCGTGGCTTCATTTGTGAGGGCTTTTGTGTGACACTTTCATATATCATTAATAAAAGCATTGGAAGTTTTTCATTTCAAATTTTGCGCTCCTTGTCTTTCCTTATTATATATTGCAAAACAGCTATTTTACACACACTCACATATACAGGTCCCAATCCACTCTGGATCTCACTGGTAACGATTCTGCTACTACTAGTTATGACTTCGAAAATACGATCAACTTAGCCGAAGACGAAGGTGAAGATGATTGCGAAGTGCCTGGTGAACTTACAAGACTGCTATTCTAGGAAGAGAGGGCCATTCAGCCACATGAAGAGCTAGTAGAAACAGTGAATCTGGGTACTGAGACAGACAAAAAGGAAGTCAAGATCGGTGCAAATCTGGAGCTTAGTGTGAAACAACGGTTGATTCAGATGCTGCATGACTATGTGGAAATCTTTGCCTGGTCTTATGAAGATATGCCTGGGTTGGATACCGACATTGTGGTTCATCGCCTTCCTACCAAGGAAGATTGTCCTCCGGTAAAACAGAAAGTTCGCCGTATACGTCCAGAAATGTCTGAGAAAATCAAGGCCGAAGTTATGAAACAGTTTGATGCGGGTTTTCTAGCAGTAACTTCTTACCCTCAGTGGGTCGCCAATGTGGTTCTAGTGCCGAAGAAAGATGGTAAGGTCAGAATGTGTGTTGATTACATAGATTTGAACAGGGCAAGCCCTAAGGATGACTTCCCTCTGCCTCACATCGACGTTCTGGCTGACAATACTGCTCAGCACAAGGTATTCTCCTTTATGGACGGTTTCTCCGGTTATAATCAGATAAAAATGGCTCCCGAAGACATGGAGAAGACCACCTTTGTTACTCAGTGAGGCACCTTTTGTTACAAGGTCATGCCTTTTGGGTTGAAAAATGCTGGGGCAACATATCAGTGTGCCATGGTTGCTTTGTTTCATGACATGATCCATCATGAGATTGAAGTATACGTCGACGATATGATTGCGAGGTCCCAAACTGAGGAGGAACACCTTGACCATCTACAGAAGTTGTTTGACCGGTTGAGGTTGTACAAGTTAAGATTGAACCCAAACAAATGCACCTTCGGGGTGCGGTCCGGTAAGCTGCTGGGTTTCGTTGTAAGCGACAAAGGTATTCAAGTGGACCCTGCCAAGGTAAAAGCCATACAAGAGATGCCAGCTCCCAAGACAGAGAAAGAGGTCAGAGGCTTTCTAGGACGATTGAACTACATTGCCTGATTCATCTCACATCTAACTGCTACTTGTGAGCCAATCTTCAAGCTGTTGAAGAAAGATCAAGTGGTACGTTGGAACGATGAATGCCAGGCCGCTTTCGAAAGAATCAAAGAGTATCTCCAGGAACCACCCATTCTTATGCTACCAGTAGAAGGGAGACCTCTAATCTTATACTTGACAGTACTTGACAACTCAATGGGGTGTGTGCTGGGGCAGCATGACGAGTCTGGCCGAAAAGAGCATGCTATTTATTACCTTAGCAAAAAGTTTACCGACTGTGAGACCCGATACTCACTGCTCGAGAAAACTTGCTGCGCTTTGGCATGGGATGCTCGCTGGCTGAGACAATACATGCTGACTCACACTACTCTATTGATTTCAAAGATGGATCCAATCAAATATATATTCAAAAAGCCCGCCTTGTCCGGAAGAATAGCAAGATAGCAGATGATCTTGACTGAGTATGACATATAGTACACGACTCAAAAAGCAATCAAGGGAAGTGTATTGGCAGACCATTTGGCACATCAGGCAGTGGATGATTACCAGTCTATGAACTTTGAATTCCCGGACGGGAATATCATGTTGATAACTGATTGTGAAACACCTTGACCGGATGAAGGACCTGAGGAAGGATCCCGATGGTCTATGTACTTTGATGGAGCTTCAAACGCTTTGGATAATGGCATTGGCACTGTAATCATATCTCCTAAAGGCACTCATACTCCATTTACCGCCCGACTGTGTTTCAACTACACCAACAACATGGCGGAGTATGAAGCATGCATTATGGGTCTGCGAGCTGCAATTGACCTAAGGATTAAGTTTCTGAGTGTCTTCGGAGATTCCTCTCTCGTGATCAGTCAGATCAAAGAAGAGTGGGATACGAAACACCCGAATCTTATTCCTTACAAAGAGTATGTGTTGACGTTGCTTCCCCACTTCAAGGAGATAAATTTTGAACACTTCCTAAGGGAGGAGAATCAGTTGGCGGACGCGTTGGCTACGATGTCTTCTATGTTCAAAGTTAAGTGGGACAACGAGCCCCCCCGGGTCATTATTTGGAAATTGGATGAACCTGCACATTGCTATGATCTTGAGACCGAAGAGGTAACAGAAAAGCCTTGGTATCATGAAGTGAAGAGGTACCTTGAAACTCAAGAATACCCCGAGGGTGCATCTGTTAATGACAAGAAGTTTTTGAGAAGGTTTGCGGTAAAGTTCTTCATCAGCAATGGCGTTCTTTACAAACGTAACCATGATTCAACCTTACAGCGTTGCATGGATAAAATTGAAGCAGAAAGGATCATGGCAGAGCTGCATGAAGGTACTTTCGGAACTCATTCCAGTGGACATACCATGGCAAAGAAAATCCTTCGGGCAGGATATTACTGGTCCATAATGGAAGCTAACTGTTATCAGCATTCTCGGACATGTCACAAGTGCCAGGTCTATGCTGATAAGGTGCACATTCCTCCAGTTCCTCTGAATATCTTGACAGCACCTTGGCCTTTTGCAATGCGGGGCATTGATATGATCGGAGAAATCATACCTACGGCATCCAACGGGCATCGTTTCATCCTGGTATAGATTGATTACTTTACGAAGTGGGTTGAAGCAGCTTCCTTTGCTACGGTCACCAAGAACGTCGTGGCATGGTTCATTCGGCACAACCTGATCTGTCGATACGGTGTACTAGAGAGGATTATTACGGATAATGGTACCAATCTTAACAACAAGATGATCACTGAGCTCTGCGAGCAATTCAAGATACAACACCACAACTCTTCTCCCTACCGGCCGAAGATGAATGGGGTTGTCGAAGCAGCAAATAAGAACATTAAGAAGATTGTGCAGAAGATGACAGTGACATACAAAGACTGACACGAGATGTTACCATTTGCTCTTCATGGGTACCGTACCTCAGCACAAACGTCAACAGGGGCAACGCCCTATTCCTTGGTTTATGGCATGGAAGCAGTTTTGCCTATTGAAGTTCAGATACCCTCTCTTCGGATCATGAAAGATGCAGGTTTGAGCGAAGATGACTGTATTCAGACCCGACTTGATCAATTGAATCTAATCGACAAAAAGAGACTTACTGCTATTTGTCATGGTCAGACGTACCAAAAACGAATGATCAAGGCATTTAACAAGAAAGTCAGACGACAAGAGTATCAAGTTGGGAACTTGGTAATCAAGCGCATCATTCTACCTCAAGGTGATCCCAGGGGAAAATGGACCCCTACTTACGAAGGGCCATTTATGGTTAAGAACATCTTCTCAGAAGGAGCGATGATTTTAACCACCATGGATGGTGACGACCTTCCTCACCCCGTCAATGCAGACATAGTAAAAAGATACAATGCATAATCAAAGACCCGCTAGGTTGACTGGCCTAGGAAAAAATAAGGGCTTCCCGGCGAACCAAAAGGGTTCGGGCAAAAATAAGGGATGAAAATAAAAAAAATTTGTACACCCGGTAAGTCGAAAACCTGAAAAGGCGGCTTGGGCAAAAATGGGTATCCCGGTGGACTGAAAACCCGAAAGGGCGGTCCAGGCAAAAGTTAGGGATAAGCGTAACACTATGTTTCATTGGATCACCCTGCATCCAGACTTCGGTATCAACTATCAGGCTCGGACGACACCAATCAATCAGATTCATCTCCAACTAAGCAGCAAAGTGATGAGACGCTTGAAGATATAAAGGCAATAGCAGAGTTGGAACCCAGTGGGACTATTCACATAGCTGTTTTATTTTCACAAATTGTATAAATCCTATTTGTTCAGCGGCGTTCTCTTACTAGGACGTCAGCCTCTTGTACAAAACGCCTATTTACAGGCCAAACTTCAAAAATCAATACAAATTCATTTTCATACAAATTTCGAACTGTTTTCCCTTTATCTGTTTTGTTTTGCAAAGAACGTCCAATGTTCATTTTTGATATATGCATTTGACATTAATTGCTGCTCATAAATATTCACATACGAAACAAAGGACTAATTACGGGTGATATCAGAAACAGGGGCAATAAGATTTGTCTGAGCTGTCTAGTTGCTCTGTCCACCAAGGTACCGAGGTACATTCCGCTGAAGAATATGGCTAAGATACCTTCACTCCCCGCAGAATAAAAACAGTAATGGTAGTACTCCCCACTGAGACTTGCAACCATGAACAAATCAGCAAGACTCTTCCCAAGCAGAGTCGATCTACCATCAGCCCGAAAAGGCTTGGTATCCCTATAAGGTCTTAATATTCCTCAATGGAGTATAAGAATGTTCCCCAGCGGAATACAAGATACCCCCATTGGAGTCGTTTCCCCAACGCAGTCTAAAAAAGGTTCCCCGCCAGGATTAAGTCATCTTACCCAGTAGATTCTGGAAACTCATCCCCTGCAGAGTACAAGATAAATCTTCCCAGCCAAACTCAGAAGGTTATCCTCACAAGAGTCTAACTGGGTTATCCTCAGCAAGTTGCAACAGAAAGATGATCCCTAGCGAAGTTCTTTCTTTCCCCAAGCAGGACTTCTATCCTCAACAGATTCAATATCGCCAGCAACGGTAATCCATCCCCAGCGGAGTTCATCATTGAAACCCCCAACATAGCTTATCAATGGAATCCCCAGCGGAGTTATCGTTAAAATCATCAACAGAACATCTCTCCCCCACAGAGTAATTCCCCAACGGAGTCATCCTCTCCAGCAGGTTTATTCTTGCAATCATCTTCGTTCGTCATCCCCAGCGGAACCGAAGAATTCAACTCTATTCTCCAGCAAGTTATCCGGGTTTTTTTTCCCCAGCTAAAACATTACATTTCCATACATCATGATACATGCATAAACGCATCATACCACACAATCTCATTTATGTTGAGAACATCATTTCTTAATCCATATCATGCATTGCATATGACTGACCTTCACCTTTTAGGAAGGACACAGTTAAATTCTCAGTCATATCAAAAGCCTTCTCTGGTCCAGTTAAATCGATTCCTAAAGATTTTTCTGATGCCGATCCAGTTGAAGATATTCCAAGACCTTCTCTGGTCCAATTAAATCGATTCCTAAAGATTTTTCTGATGCCGATCCAGTTAAAGATATTCCAAGACCTTCTCTGGTCCAGTTAAATCAATTCCTAAAGATTTTTCTGATGCCGATCTAGTTGAAGATATTCCAAGACCTTTTCTAAATCAGTTAAATCGATTCCTAAAGATTTTTCTGAGGCGAAGCCAGTCAATGGAGACAAAATCAGTTAAATCGATTCCTAAAGATTTTTCTGAGGTGAAGCCAGTCAATGGAGATAAAATTAGTTAAATCGATTCCTAAAGATTTTTCTGAGGCGAAGCCAGTCAATGGAGACAAAATCAGTTAAATCGATTCCTAAAGATTTTTCTGAGGTGAAGCCAGTCAATGGAGATAAAATTAGTTAAATCGATTCCTAAAGATTTTTCTGATGCCGATCTAGTTGAAGATATTCCAAGACCTTGTCTAAATCAGTTAATCGATTCCTAAAGATTTTTCTGAGGCGAAGCCAGTCAATGGAGACAAAATCAGTTAAATCGATTCCTAAAGATTTTTCTGAGGTGAAGCCAGTCAATGGAGATAAAATTAGTTAAATCGATTCCTAAAGATTTTTCTGAGGCGAAGCCAGTCAATGGAGACAAAATCAGTTAAATCGATTCCTAAAGATTTTTCTGAGGTGAAGCCAGTCAATGGAGACAAAATCAGTTAAATCGATTCTTAAAGATTTTTCTGAGACGAAGCCAGTCAATGGAGACAAAATCAGTTAAATCGATTCCTAAAGATTTTTCTGAGGTGAAGCCAGTCAATGGAGATAAAATTAGTTAAATCGATTCCTAAAGATTTTTCTGAGACGAAGTCAGTCAATGGAGACAAAATTAGTTAAATCGATTCCTAAAGATTTTTTTGAGGCGAAGCCAGTCAATGGAGACAAAATCAGTTAAATCGATTCCTAAAGATTTTTCTGAGACGAAGCCAGTCAATGGAGACAAAATCAGTTAAATCGATTCCTAAAGATTTTTCTATGGCCGAACCCATCAACCTTTTCATGTCCCAGTTTAATACCTGTAGCAAGCCAGGAAAATATCTGTGGACGACTGATTGTAGATTAATACCTGTAACAAGCCAGGAAAATCATCTACATGAAGAGATTGAAGATTAATACCTGTAACAAGCCAGGAAGCCGTTCTTTCTCAGGTCATAGATCAATGCCTAAAACCGGCCAGGACAGATATCTCCTCGACCAACCTTTTCAAGTTCCAGATCAATACCTGTAGCGAGCCAGGAAAATATCTGTGGATGACTGATTGTAGATTGATACCTGTAACAAGCCAGGAAAATTATCTACATGAAGAGATTGAAGATTAACACCTGTAACAAGCCAGGAAGACTTTCTTTCTCAAGTCAGAGATCAATACCTGAAACCAGCCAGGACAACTATCTCCTCGACCAACCTTTTCAAGTCCCAGTTCAATACCTGTAGCAAGCCAGGAAAACTATCTACACAAAGAGATTGAAGATTAACACCTGCAACAAGCCAGGAAGACCATCTTTCTTTCAATAGGTATGCAAGTTCTCGCTAAGGAATCTCTTATGCGATCGACACTCCTGCAGATGGCATCTATAAGCCCATCCTCCTACCAACAATCTCCAGATGGCATCTATAAGCCCATCCTCCTACCAACAATTTCCAGATGGCATCTATATGCCCATCCTCCTACCAACAATCTCCAAATGGCATCTATAAGCCCATCCTCCTACCAACAATCTCCAGATGGCATCTATAAGCCCATCCTCCTACCAACAATCTCCAAATGGAATCTATAAGCCCATCCTCCTACCAACAATCTCCAAATGGCATCTGTAAGCACATTCCCGACATCACAATGCTAATACTACACCATGCGAGTGCAAATTTCTGGGCACTCTAGTGTTCAATCATCTTCCACCTTCGGATCACGAAAGGCACGCAAGCCAATCTACATCCTCAGGTTTAAGAAGATTGAACAGGGGCAACTGTTGTACCCCAAAATTTACCCTCTCATGTTTCCCAAAGTCTTCCCCCTGCATGGTTGATCACAAACTCTTTCCTAAGGAAAAGGAAAATTTTTGAGTGGTGCTTTACGTACATTTCGATTGGCATTCTGAAAGACCCTTCGATTGGTGATCTGAAGGAGCCTTTCGATTGGCATTCTGTCAAGCTCTTCGATTGGCATTGTGGACAAGTACTTCGATTGGCATTCTGAAAAACCTTTCGATTGTCATTCTGTAAGACCCTTCGATTGGCATTCTGAAGGAGCACTTCGATTGGCATTCTGAAAGACCTTTCGATTGTCATTCTGAAAGACCCTTCGATTGGAATTCTGAAGGAACATTTCGATTGGCATTATGGACGAGCACTTTGATTGGCATGCCAAAGGAACCTTCGATCCAGCATTGTGTCCAGGAAGCTTCGACAGGCATGTGAACCATGTCCTTCGATTAGTATGAACACCACCTTTCGATTGGCTTATTAACAAAGACATCAAGAGGGCACTCAAACATGTTCAGGTACACTGAACATGAGAAAATGGCATGTTTCCCTTACAAATATAGAAATAATTAAATGTTGTTTGTGGATTTAATTCCTGAGTTAAAGGCCAGATTCTTGCCTTTTCTGCTCCTGAAGAGCTGATTCGACCAAAGTGACTCTTTTCAAATCAAGCAGTCGAAGTAGAGGAAGTCCATTCGAAGGAGGCAACTTAGGACCAATCGAAAGACAAGGCCTGAAGGCATTCGAAAGTCAGAAGCGTCCAGGTTCATTCAAGGGACACGAATGTTTCAAAAAAGGAAATTATTTAATGTGTCTGATTCTTGTCTCATGGCTTTAATGGCCTGTTTAATTGCTGTCTCTTACCATTACTGCACCCTCACACCCCTATAAATACAGAGGCTAGCATACATATCCAGGACACATGAAAATATACAGAAAAAATAGAGAAAAGAAGCAAGGAGAGCTTGGAGATACGCTGCCAAAAGTCATCAGCACTTCCAGGAAGCCATACCCAATCCTTGCACCAGCCAGAGCTGCCACCCAGCGAACACCTCCACCCTTAGAACTACAGATCGAAGCAACTCTATTTGGTAAAAAAGGATCTAATCTCAAAACTCATTTTTAAATTCATTTTGATTGCATATTCATATTATTACTGCTGTTTGTGAATGATTTAATGTGCTACATATAAGCTACAGCGCAGAGATGAGATTGTGCCATTGCTTGGGCACAATCTGAGTTTCTCCTTCGAATCCCAGGATAAAACAAACCCATACCCAAATTCAGCAGGTGCGAATAAGAGATAGATTCAAACCAGGGGGTAAAATCCCCCCCTGGACCTTTAACATGTGTTTCGTTTCTTGCAGGAAATACATTCTCAGATTCATGTTCAGAGTTTCGAAGCTCAGCAGTCTAACTTCGAACTGGACCCAGGATTTCCAGATCGAAGGATGGCATGTCCAGATCGAATACCCTCAGAGTGCAGCCCCCCATTCACCTTCGATCAAGACTCTTCACTGGGTCGAAAGACAGCCTGCACCTCTTTCGACCCAGACCTCCAGAATTATATTTTTTCTTGTTTTGCTGCCTGGCCCATTTGTACTTTGTTTACTTTGTTTTTGTTTATTTCTTTTAGTTTGTTTTTTTTCTAATCAACATAAAAATCATAAAAATAAATAACTTAGAATTAGGATTTAATTTAGTTAATTATTTTAACTTATTTTCTTCAATTTTAAAATCAGTAGACTTAGGATTTATTTGAATTCAATCCTTTTCATAAACAAAAAATGCAAAAAATATTAGGAATGTTTTAGAATTAATTTTAATCAGTTTTTTTAATTAATTGAATTTGACTTAATTGAACATTTAGCATTTTCCCAAAAAATAAAATAAAACAACAAAAGTTCGTATTCTTAGGATTTTTTTAGATTCACGCGCGTTCATTTTATTTTAACTGCTTACTGGGATGTAATAGCTTAAACTAAGACCTTTTTCTTTACTGCTTTTATTTCCCCAATTTTTGGATATGTAAATAATCCCCCTTCCCGAAGCTTTGTAAAGCGTAGGATTTACAATTCCCACACTTTAAATTCCTGTACATATACTGTTTAGATGTATGCTAACTAGGATTGCATGACAAGATTAACTCTTAAATTAAAATCAACCGTAGCTCACCATGACATGTAAAGATAATACAACTAAAAATTGACACACTTGCACATGCCACTCCTAGGGTACACCTCACTTGGTTGCCTCGAGCGTGGTCATTAAGTATAGGATGTTTTAGAGGGCGTCCTTTCGTCCCAAGATCATAAGTTGCCTCGAAATGGTTGCCTCGATAAAAAATGATCTAAGACATTAGGATTACCACTAAAGCGTCCTAACGTTGCTTTAGTGACCACACGTCCCTAAAATCGAATTGACCCGAAAAACTCCAACGACGGTGCTACCTACTCCTCAATAGTGGGATATCATTGTCTAAAGGATAGTTGCACAATTAAAATTCCTTTTTTGAGTAGGTAGAGGTTCTTAAGTACTTGCTCCTTTTAAAAACAAAACAAACTTTTCGCACTTACACTTTCTTCAAAACAATAAACTGTTTTCAAAACCCACAATCATAAAAAAAAGCAAACTTTTGAAAACATAGTGAGCAAGTACCTAAGAGCCCGTGGATAACCACGGATAGAAAGGGTGCTAACACCTTCCCTTTCTATAATCTACCTCCCGAACCCGAGAAACAATCTCGCAAAGGAATTTTTTCAGTGCTTTTGTCCTTTCCTTGTTGGATAAAATAAAAGACGGTGGCGACTCTTGCTTACTGCGACACTTTGCGAAAACAAACGCAAACGCGAACCAGCATTAAGAAACAGTCAGTTCTCATTCCCACCGATCACACCTACTATCCAGGTTCCTTCTCATAACCCTATTATCTAGGCTTTCATATCAAAGTAACCCTACTATCCAGGTTCCTTCTCACAACCCTATTATCCAGGCTTTCATATCGAAGTAACCCTACTATCCAGGTTCCCTCTTATAGCCCTACTATCCAGGCTTTCATATCGAAGTAACCCTACTATCCAAGTTCCTTCTCACATCCCTACTATCCAGGCTTTCATATCAAAGTAACCCTACTATCCAGGTTACTTCTCACAACCCTACTATTCAGGCTTTCATATCGAAGTAACCCTACTATCCAGGTTCCTTCTCACAACCCTACTATCCAGGATTTATCGAAGTAACTCTAATATCCAGGTTCCTTCTCATAGCCCTACTATCCAGGCTTTCATTTCGAAGTAACCCTACTATCCAGGTTCCTTCTCACAACCTTACCATCCCGGTTTCTAGACAGTAGTCCACAGCACTGTAAGACCGTGACCTAATCAAACATGATTGGTTTCGCATTTCCCCAGTAAGTCGTGGTACAGCCCGTACATCGACCAGACATACAGTTCACTTTCGCCTCCTCAAGTCGGAGTTATTTCCCCAATAGAGTAATGGACAACTGAAGCTCCAAAAATTCTATTTCTCCCAAGACAGATACCAACGTTCCTCAGCAGATTCCTCATCAACAACAGTAATAGAAAATCTCATCGAAGGAATGTCTCAGGAAATCAACATCCTCTAGATGGCATCTATAAGCCCATCTCTGACGGTATTCGGCCACATCTTGGATGGCATCCTTAAGCCCATCTCTGACAATTCTCTAGTAGCTTCCGAATGGCATCTATAAGCGCATTCTCGATATCACCAATCAAGTATCACTTCGTGCGACTACAAATTTCTAGGCACTCTAATGTTCAATCATCTTCCACCTTCAGATCACGAAAGGCGGACAAGCCAATCTACATCCTCGGGTTTAAGAAGATTGAACAGGGGCAGCTGTTTGACCCCAAAATTTACCCTCTCATTTTACTCAATACATACTCCTAGAGATCCTCAATTTGCTCAAGCTTACCCAAGAGTTGACCAGACAAACTCTCTCCTAAGGCAGTGTACCTCAAATTAGGGTTTCCATTTTTATCAAGATGGGTGAACTACAAAGGCCTCATATGCTCTCCATGGTCTTAATAAGTTCTTAAGACCCTACGTGTCAAGTTTCATGCCTTGCACAAGAGGTTTGCTCAGTCAACTGCTCAGATGCTTAAGGATCGACTGTATTAGGTCAAAAGTCAAATGTGACCCACACACAGTTAAACTTCATGATTTTTGGTCAACATTAACATTTTGAAGTGACTTTCATCATTTTATCAAGGGTTGATCATGATTCCTCAAGGAATGCTCCAAATTCATCAAAACTCAAACGTTGCTAAATTAGGGTTTCTCAAAAAAAGTCAACCCAACTTTGACCAAGCATAACTTCCACATGCTTTATCAGAAAATTTCCATCCAAATCTAATTTTGAAGAGGATGCAATTCCCTACAATTCATCTTCAGCTCACAAGTTCAAAATATGCACTCACCAAAGATATAAATTTCTACATTATGGGTCCTTTTGAAAAGTCAATAAAAACACCTTTTGGGTCAAAGCTTCTTAAATGAACATGGAAGACTAAATTGAGATGATACAAAAAAGGGTTTCTTAGGGGACATCATAAGATTTCTAAAAAGTCCAAGAACGCCTCTCTAGGGTTAAAATTAGAAGAGATATGGCTTGTCAAAGTTGACCTTTTTTGCAAAGTTGCCAAAAGTCAAAAGTGCTCAAAAATGCATTTTTTGCTAAATGGGCCTAACTTTTTATGCTTGTACCTCACTTATAATGCGGTCCACGACTCAAATATTCACCCACACATTATTTTCTTAATTTTTTAATTTATTTTGATTTTTTATTAATTAAAAATTGAATTAAATCAAATAATTGATGAATAATAGCAAAGATATGATTTGATTTGGTTTTTGGACAGGTTGGCAATCAAAATATGCTAAATTATCAAGGCCAAAATGAATCAAGCATAATTAGTAGAAGAAATGGAAGATTTGGCTCAAAATAGCAAGTTTGAATATGGCTAAAGAATCAAATCAAATCTCATCAAACTTCAAGATTCAATCCAAGTTTGTAACCCTAAATCATCCCTAGGTATATATTGGACAAGAACAAAGCAAAAAACAAGGTTTGGCAGTCGTGAACACACCAAACAAAATTTTAAAAAAAGTGATAAAAAGTGTTGGATCGTTTTTGAACTTGGATACGAATTCAAGCCATTCCAACGATTCCAATCTTTTCTTGGACCTTCCCAGAGGCTAATACGATCAGTGGCACGCGTTCTCACACCCAGAATCTTCCCCTAGCATTCATACGGTTTGCCCATATTTTCAAAATCGATTATTGTATTTCTTGCATTATTAGCATGTTTAAGTTATATATTTGGGATCCTCATCGTGTTTTCAAGCTAACTGGGTAATTTAATTTCATTTTTGAAGCATATACGTGCCTTTACCATTGTTAGGGTTTGTATGTGCAGTTTAGGGGTTTGTTCTACAGGTGAAATTGGGCAAAAAGAAGGGTATCATGATGTTCACAAGATCAATACGAGTTGATCTATATAGTTAGATTTCATTTATCTTGCGTTTTGTGGATTTTTGAGTTTCACATGTTTGTAGCTACAGACCTTTGTCCGTAGGTAAAAGTACCAAAACCTAAGACGACGGAGAGGGGAAGAAGAAGGTTAGGTGTCAGCCAACCATTCGCCCATATGAACCAGCGTGCACGATTTTTTCCCCACTAACCACTCTGTTTCATATAATATATTGTGTTTTCATTATAATTACAACTAAACATGATAGCCTAGTGGTTGGGCGCGTTAGTGGTGAGAGTGAGGACCTGGGTTCAATCCCCAGGTCCCAACAATTTTCTTTGTTCTATTTTTCCTTTACAAATCAGGTACACCATTCCCTCAAAAGTCCATCATGCGCTAGCAATGTCCAACCAGTGGATCCAGGATCAATCAGATCCAATGCCTCAAGCAATGAGAGACCATGATGCACCCTCAGGTTAACGCTGCAAGGAATCCATATTGACTGGGCTTGGAGTGTTTTGGGCCTTAAAAAATTCAGAATGGCACCCCCTCCTTTGCTAGCATACAGGCCCATGTTTGCATCTCTTTCTTTTTCTATTTTTTAATTTCTTTAATTATTTCCTTTATTTGTTTTAATTAATTAACACAAAAATTATTATTTTTTCATTAAATCGACAAATCATAAAAAAAAAGAGTTTTTTAATATTTATTTAATATAATTAGTAAATTTGGTAAATTTAATTTCTTTTTTTCATAATTAAAATCAAATAGAAACTAGGTTTTAATTTTACAATTAAATTTCTTTCCTCAAATAAAAAACCACCAAAAATACACCAAAAATCATTTTTTTTCATTAAAATATTTATTTTAATTAATTAGGAACTTAAATACTTTTCTTTTTTTCATAATTGAAATAATTATAATTAGGGTTAGCCGTGCATAACTTAATTAGTTCTTTTCTATAAAAAAATAACTTAAATATTTTTCTAGTCAATTTTTAGGGTTTTCAATTTCTCCTCGCATTTAATTTACCGTGCGCGTTTTAATTTGTTTTATTATTATTGAACCTATTTCGAGGATGTAATAGTAATTAGGGTTTTAAAATTCTGCACTTTTATTTCCCGTCAAGACAATTATGTAACTGTCAAAGCCTTGTAATAGTTAGGTTTATTCTTCGCATTTTTAATTCCTGCAAATATTTAACTGTCTAGATGTATGCTAATAGGATTGTATGGCAAGGTTATTTGAAATTAAAACGGTAGATCACCTAATGTGCAAAGATTAAATAACTGAAGCAAATCATATGCACATATTCACTCCTAGGGTTTACCTCACTTCGGTTGCCTTCGGTAAATAATCATTAAGCATAGGAGATTTTAGTGGCTTCCCTCTAGTCCAAAAAGATCAAATTGTCCCATTCGAATGTTGCCTCAGAAATGTTGCCTCGGAGATGTTGCCTCGGGAAGATCTTAAGACTCTAGGGTTACTACTAAAGTTTTCTAACTACTGCTGTAGTGATTGTACTTGTCCCTTCGAATGTCCCTTACAACTCCAACAATGGTGCTACCTATTCCTTAATAGTAGGATAGCACTGTCAAAAGGAAAAGAGAACAAACAATCTTTTTTCGAGTAGGTAGAATCTTAAGTACTTGCTCAATAAAAACTTTTCACACAAACACCTTTCAAAATAATTTTCAAAAATAACTTCGTCACATCCTTGAGGTCTGATACAAGGTTTATCATGAAGTAAAACATTTTCAAGACAAACACACACAAGCAATTTGAAAAATGAGCAAGTACCTAAGAGCCCGTAGATAACTACGGATAGAAAGGGTGCTAACACCTTCCATTTCTATAATCTACCCCCCGTACTCAGAATATATTAAAAAGGTTTTTTCTGTTCTTTTTCCTTTTCCATGATTGGATGAAATAAAAGTCGGTGGCGGCTCTTGATTACCGCGACATTTTGCAAACAAAAAACGCAAAACGCAAACCAGTATTAAAAGTCGGTTCTGCCACCGTATCACAAGGTGCAACAGTGGGCTTGGGCTGGAAAAAATTCCAATCCCTTGATTATTTCCGTGAAATAAGTCCAAGATATAATCCATAAGGATAATGCAAATAGAAAAATATTCTTCCATATTTTCCGCAAACTATGAGTCATAAATCCTGAATAATGGCGCGCATAAAAACAGGAAACAATTATGAAGTCATGTTCAGATCAGGAGGCATATGTCAAGACATATGCTTTGACATCATTCAAAACCAGTTTGCTTCAAATGTCAAGACATTTAGCAAAACATTATCAAGTCAGTGTTTTACCAAAATTGTTGCAATCAAACACTTACAAACTCCCCCTTTGGCAAATTTTGGCTAAAATATTATTTTAGCACATTATCAGAGCAGCAACACAAGCAAAAACAAAACTCAGTTAGCAGTTAGAGAAAGTAACTAAGTTAGCTATTAGAAGAGGAAGATATCAGAGCATCTTTAGGGACATGAGGCTCCCTCTCAAACATTAAGCTCCCGCTCAGTTAGTGGTTAGTCAGTCAGAGGTTAGTCAATTTCTCTCCCCTTTTTTAGACATCATATGCCAAATAAAACACGCATTCAAGAAAATAGCAGTAATAGAATATGACAAATAAGTACAAACTATAGAATTTAAGAGTCAATCACATACAAGTGCCAAAAAGCAACAAAGGTGTCAAAACAAATAAGTAGCAAATGGTCTAGCTGTCTTTAGGACCAGTAGACTTGGCAGAGTCAGAACTTCCTTCATCATCAGAGTCTCCTCCTCCAGTGCTTACTCTATCATAAAAAATGTTGTCCCTCTACAGCTCCTTGATCATCTTTTCAAAAATTAGCTTTTTTGCTGAGCTAACTCTGATCACATAATCAAGTTCTTTGCAAGATTCCCTTAATTCAGTAATCATGTCATCCTTGGTTATGGTCTTGTTTTCAGAAGATGCAGATGTCAAAATAATGTTTGGGACATGTTTTCCTGAAAACAACTTGAAGTGAAGGGTCAGAGCAGACTCTCTCTTGCAAACTACATCATTACTTCTCATAATTCCAGGATGTTGATTAAGAATAATTCCACAAATAAGAGATTGAAAGGAAATAGGCATTTTGATAGCACATGTTCCTGCATGCTTAATAGTCTGATAAAAAATGTAAGCACCATAATCAAACCGTTTCTTATTTCCAACAGCATAGATAAACTTTCCTAAGCCAATTGTAATGGTTGGGGTATAATTGGTAGGAACCCAGTTAGGATCTACAACTCTATGCAAGATAGCATATTTCACACTTAGCTTTCTAACAGGAAGCTTATTCTTCATGGGCTACTCACTCACTTGGTTTGCAGTGATGGCTTTGCACACTTGATCATCAGTTACTTCTAGCTCACAATAATCATCTTCAGACCTATCTAGAAATCTATTGATTACAACAGGGGAAAATTCTACACACATACCTCTAACAAACACCTTCCTATACTCCTTACTTTTATGATTATCACAATCAATAAGAATATTAACAATAAATTCCTTAACAAGAGTCTCATAACATTTTTCAAACCTGGTGACAGTCTTCATCAATCCAGCAGAAGAAATCAGCTCCATAATCTCTTTGCACTCCAGCGCACCAGCTCCTAACTCTCTTTCAAGGGAAATTCTTCTTTGAAATACATATTTCGACTTTTCAGCATTTCCAATAGAATGGAAGAAAATGTTGTCAAGAGGAGCATCATGCACCCTAACAGAAAGCTTCTTTCTTGTAGATTTCTTCACAAGAGAGATATCCTGGACATCTTCCTCGACATCAAAATCAGAGTCAGCTTCCTCTACTAATGCATCTTTCTTCTTACTTCTGGATCTCTTCACCGGTGAGATGTTCTGAACAACATCATCATCATAATCATTTGTGGAGCTATTAGGTCTAGCTTTTCTTTTGTCCGAGGGAGGAACAACTTTACTCCAGGGCTTTGGGGGACCATACATAGTCTTCTTCTTAACGCTCTTGGTAAGGGGTGTGACATCCAAATTTTTTATTTTTCTATTCTTGAGCCTTTTAGCAATTCCAGGCACCATATTAGAAATGAGCTCATTGTCAGACAACTCATCAATATTAACCACATTCACAGTATTTTGATTCTCTGTAGCTTTGGAACCAACAACATTCTCCTTAATAGGGGAGTCCTTCTCAACATCTTGTTCAACATCAACTTCCACTTCTTCTAGAGAAGAAGTGGCAAGCTTGCCAAGTTTTCTTTCAACAACATCTTTCTTGAAGGTGGATGATTCATCAGCCTTTTTAGGATCATTTCCTTTGTCAGCCGGAGCAGGCATTCAGGTAAGAGGAGTTGAAATTCCAGGCAAAACAAAACCTTCATTTAACACCCTATCTACCAGTCTTCTAATACTTCTATCAACATTAACAATGTCTTCTTCTATCCTATCATCATTAGAAGTAGAAGCATTACCTTTAGAAGTGTCAAACTCGTCTTTGGATTTCTTTGTAGATGACGATCTGGGTTTCTTGACCTTCTTCTCAAGAGGTGGAATTGTTGTTAGAGGAGTAACGTCAAGTACTCTGTCAAGGGAGAGCTCCCCAGGATGGTTGAAATATTTTGAGGGAGACGACGCATGATGTTGATCATCTCTGAAGATTTTTAAGCAACGAGATGAAGAATGACAAGGGTTATTTTTATGTAAAGGAAAAAGAAGAGTTTGTGAAAATAGAAGGAAGTTATTTCGTAGCGTGTGGGAAAAACATTGAGACAGTACTGAAATGATTGCTTTCGAAATTTTATTTGTTGGAAACATAAATAATATAATATCACTTTAATGATATTCACACACGCCCTTAATTGCTACAAACCCTCATTATATACATATCCCTAGTTTTTCTCTTAAGTTCTCAAACTGGTTTACATCCAAAGCCTTAGTGAAAATGTCAGCCAGTTGTAATTCAGTAGCTACATGTTCTAAGGCAACAATCTTTTCTTCAACATGCTCTCTTATGAAGTGATGACGGATATCAATGTGTTTGGTCCTGTTGTGTTGAATAGGATTTTTTGATATATATATATATATATATATATATATATATATATATATATATATATATATATATATATATATATATATATATATATATATATATATATATATATATATATATATATATATATATATATATATATATATATATATATATATATATATATATATATATATATATATATATATATATATATATATATATATATATATATATATATATATATGGCACTTAGATTGTCACAGAATAATGTCATGATATCTTGTTTGACATTATATTCTATTAACATTTGTTTCATCCAAACCAACTGAGAACAACCGCTTCCTGCAGCAATATACTCAGCCTTAGCAGTGGACAGAGACACACAATTTTTCTTGTTACTGAACCAAGATATGAGATTATTTCCCAGAAAGAAACATCTTCATGATGTACTTTTTCTATCATCAGCAATTCCTGCCAAATCAGCATCACAATAACCAGTTAAAGCAGAACTAGATCCATGAGAAGATAGTATACCATAATCACTTGTCCCATTCACATATTTAAGAATTCTCTTCACATGGTTGGCATGGCTAACTTTAGGACCAACTTGATATCTAGCACATACCCCTACAGCAAAGGCAATGTTAGGTCTGCTAGCTGTGAGGTATAGAAGAATGTATATCATACTTCGGTAAAGACTTTGATCCATACTTATTCCTTTTTCATCTTTAGACAACTTCAGATATGTGGGAGCAGGAGTTCTTTTGCGACTGGCATTTTCCATCCTAATTTTTTTTACTATATTCTTAGCATACTTGCTGTGAGATGAAAATATGGAATCTTCCATTTGTTTAACTTGCAGACTAATAAAGTAGGTTAACTCACCAACAAGGCTCATCTCAAATTCAGACTGAATTTGCTTGACAAAATGTTGAACCATCTCATTTGACATTCCACCAAACACAATATCGTCAACATAAATCTGTGCAATCATGACCATTCCTTCTTCTTCCTTACAAAAAGAGTTTTTTCTATGCCACCTTTCCTATATTCGTTCTCACCAAGAAATTCTATCAATCTCTCATACCAAGCTCTTGGAGCCTACTTTAATCCATACAGAGCTTTCTTCAGTTTGTAAACATGTTTTGGAAAACTTGGATCAACAAATCCCTTAGGTTGTTCCATATAAACTTCCTCATTCAGATAAACATTTAAGAAGGCACTCTTTACATCCATTTGAAACAATTTAAATTTCAGAATGCATGCAACTCCCAAGAGTAGTCTGATTGATTCAAGTCTGGCCACAAGGGAAAAGTTTTCATCAAAGTCATCTCCTTCAATTTGAGTGTATCCTTGTGCAACTAATCTTGCCTTATTTCTAGTGACCATCCCGTTTTCATCAGATTTATTCTTGTACACCCATTTAGTGCCAATTACATTTGTCCCTTCAGGCCTTGGAACTAGATCCCAAACTTCATTTCTACTAAAGTGTTCTAGCTCTTCTTGCATAGCATTAATCCAGAACTCCTTAGTTAAAGCCTCTTTGACATTCGTAGGCTCAATTTTTTAAACAAAGCCAGAGTTTGATATCCCTTCTCTTGATCTAGTAGTAACTCCTTTATTTAAATCTCCTATGATAAGCTCCTTAGGATGATATCTTTGAGTCCTAATTGAAGTCCCTTTATTGAGATGACTAGGCTTAGGCTCTTCTTGAGGTGGATTAGAATCAGAACTTCTGTCATTTGATTATGTTGGAATATCAGACAAAGATGTTCCAACATCTTCTAAGACATCTTCTTCATTATTCCGTCCTCTATCATCAATAATAACATTTATGGATTCCATCATAACCTTGGTTCTGGAGTTAAAGACTCTGTAAGCCCTACTATTTGTAGAGTAACCCAGGAATATTCCTTCATCACTCTCGAGATCCATCTTCCTCCCTTGTTCACGATCAGCTAAGATGTAACATTTACTTCCAAAAACATGAAAGTATTTGATAGTAGGTTTTCTTCCCTTCCATATTTCATACAATGTGGTTGAGGTGTCTTTCCTTAGAGTGACTCTGTTACGGATATAACACGCAATATTCATAGCTTCATCCCAAAAGTGGTAGGGTAACTTCTTAGCATGAATCATAGCTCTGGCAGATTCTTGAAGGGTTCTGTTTCTGTGTTCCACAATCCCATTTTGTTGAGGAGTAATAGGAGAGGAAAATTCATGACTGATTCCTTCATAAGAGAAAAAATTAGAAAATTTATTATTCTCAAATTCCTTTCCATGATCACTTCTGATTCGGATGACATGACTATCTTTTTCCCTTTGAAGTTTTTGATAGTGATATTTAAATACTTCAAAAGTTTCTGATTTTTCTCTGATAAAACATCCATCTGTATCTAGAGAAGTCATCTACAACAACACAGGCATACTTCTTTCCATCAAGACTTTCAACCTACATATGTCCCATCAAGTCCATGTGAAGAAGTTCCAAAACTTTTGATGTAGTAAGATGTTGGATCTTCTGATGTGACATCTTAGTTTGCTTTCCAATCTGAAATTCACCACAAACTCTCCCTTCTTTTATTTTGAGCTTAAGAATCCCTCTCACGGCTTCAATAAATGTGATTATTTTCATTCATTTCAGATGCAAGTGTCCCAGTTTATGAGGCCACAATTTAACTTCATTTTATTTGGCTAAAGCACATGTTGAGGAGAAGCTCAACTCTTGGGGAACCCATAAATAACAGTTGTCTTTAGATCTGATTCCTTTCATAATAACTTCATTCTTCTCATTGCAAATGAGACATTCTGCCTTGGTGAAGTTAACTTTGAATCCTTGATCACAAGTTGGCTTATACTTATTAGGTTAGCTGTTAACCCTTTAACAAGTAAAACATTGTCATGTTTTGGGACTCCTTAAAATTCTAGCTTTCCAACTCCTTTAATTTCACCTCTGGCTCCATCACAAAAAGTCACATAACTGGTAGAATGAGATTTGATATCTACCAATAGATTCTTGACACTTTTCATGTGTCTAGAACATCCACTATCAAAGTGTCAATCTTCTTTGGTTGATACTATGATAGATGTATGAGCTATGAAACTAGCAACATTAGACTTGGGAACCCACTATTTCTTCTTTTTTCTATTTTGAGAGATCTGAACAGTCTTGGGAAGAGGAGTAGTTTTAGGATACCCATACAACTTGAAACAGAAAGGGCTTATATGACCAAACCTTCCACAATGATGACACCTCCAGGGATGGGATTTCTCTCTGATGTGAGTAAAATGTTTCTTACCCTGATGTTTGCCTTGATGTCTTTTCTTTCCATGATGTTCAGACATTTGATTCGACATCTTTGGTTTAGACTTGGCATGAGTGGAATTTGATGAAGGTTCTTCTGAAACAGGTTCCTTTTTCTCATTAAACCCTAGACCACTCTTGTCTCATGTCACTCTTCCCACTTGAAGAATTTCACCTAATGTGTCAGACCCATTATTCAGCATCTTGAGAGATTTGACCATTCTTTCAAAATTTAAATTCAGAGAAGTCACTTCACTTTCCATATTGAAAATAGTTTTCAGATGCTCTTTCCTTTCTTCCTTCACCTGGGTTATGAGTGCTTTCTGTTTCTCCCCTTCTAGGAAAACTTCTGCACTTCTGAGACACAGTTCTTTCTACGAGGCAACTAGTTCATCAAAGGTTAGTTCTCCATAACTAGAATCTTCATCAGACACATATTTGTCTGTCAATGCTTTAACATACTTGGCAGATTCCTCTTCAAGATCACTCTCAGAATCCTCTTTAAACCAAGTAACAAATAGATTCTTCTTCTGTTTTTTAAGATATGTTGGACATTCATCTCTAATGTGACCAAAACCTTCACATCCATGACACTATATTCCTTTCCCTTGAGTGGATTTTTCTTCAGACCTTTTCCTTCCAAACTCATTTGACTTAAGGATATCAGATGAGATGTTCTTGACATTTGAGCCTATGTTCCTATCCATCCTTTTTATCACTTTGTTAAACTTTCTTCCAAGCATAACTAAGGCATTTGATATTCCTTCATATGTATCTAGATCACATTCCTCTTCTTCATCTTCAGTATTGGTAACAAAAGTTATGCTTTTGTTCTTCTTTTCAGATATTTCATTGATTCTTAATTCAAATGTCTGAAGTGATCCAACAAGTTCATCCACTTTCATCTTGTCAATGTCTTATGCTTCTACTATGGCATTCACTTTCATATTAAATCTCTTGGGAAGAGACCTAAGCATCTTTCTCACCAATTTTTCTTCTGGAATTTTTTCTCCTAAAGCACTGGCAGCATTAGAAATCTCAAGAATGTTCATATGGAAGTCATGAATACTTTCATTATCCTTCATTCTCAGATTTTCAAATCTGGTGGTGAGAAACTGAAGTCTTGACATCTTCACTTTGGATGTGCCTTCATGGGTAGATTGAAGAATCCCCCAGGAGTCCTTAGCTACTTCACATGTGTTTAATAATCTAAAAATATTCTTGTCAATTCCATTGAATATAAAATTCAAGGATTTAGAATTTCCAAGAGCAATCTCATCCTATTCTTTAGACCAATCTTCTTTTGGCTTTAACTCAGAAGTAGGTTCTCCATTTTCTCCCAATTTGACAGGGCGTTTCCATCCTTTTAAGACAGCTTCCCAAGCCTTGTTGTCCAAAGACTTTAGAAAGGCCACCATATATGGTTTCCAATAGTCATAATTGCTTCCATCCATAATGGGTGGTCTGGTCACAAATCCTCCTTCCTCGTCCATCGTACCAGAAAGTATCTTCCCCAGATCTCACCCAGATATAGAGCAGGATTCCTTCTCTGATACCAATTGAAATTATGGTATCAGATATGAGACGTCGAAGAAGATGTCACGACACAAATATCTGAGGACAATATAAAATTCAAAAATATTAAAAGCAGTAAAAACACAAGGGATTCTTAACCCAGTTCAGTGTATAACAACACCTACTCTGGGGGCTACCAAGCCAGGGAAAATTCCACTAAATAGTATCAATTCATACACCCTCAGTAAACAACCAGTTTACAATCTAATCACTTAATCACTACCCGTGAAGAACAACACCTAGGTATGAGGCCCTCCTCAAATCCTTTCAATCACTAACACTGAAGAACAATAGAAATATTAAGTTTTGAGGACTTCAATCATTCAATACTTAAAAGCTTATGAATGATCCACAATTAACAACTCAAATTACAACTCAAGTATTAAACCAATACTTAGAGTGTATTACAATTAAAAAGACTTAGACTTCTAAAACAGAAAGAACATGTTCTTCTTTTAAAAGTTGTAGCTTGACGAATAAGGATGCAAGTCCTTATAAAGGCGCATCAGTAGGCTTGGGATGAAAAACAAATATTCCAATCCCTTGAATATTTCCATGAAAACATGCCAAGATATAATCCATAAGGATAATGAAAATAGAAAAATATTCCTCGATATTTTTCGCAAACTATGAGTCATAAATCCTGAATAATGGTGCGCATAAAAACAGGAAAGAGATATGAAGTCGCGTTTAGATCTGGAGTCAGAGACATCTACTTTGACATCATTCAAAACCAGTTTACTTCAAATGTCGAGACATTTAGAAAAACATTATCAAGTCAGTGTTTTACATAAATTGCTACCATTAAACACTTACAGTATGGGTTAGTAAAAAATATTTAAATTAATAAAATAAATAAAATAAATAAATTTAGAATTTATTATAAATATATTAATAAAATAAAAATAGAGAAAAAATAAACAAATGGATAAATAAATAAAATAAATTAATCAATTTTAAATATTAAACGCGGGGGGGTGCATTTTCAATTTATTAGTCATATGTTGGGGGTGTGAAGAGTAAGGCCCTGAATTCAGATATTGAATTTGGGCTCAAAACACAAGTTTTGTTAATTTGTACATAGTAGCAAAATTAGGGGGTTGGTTCAGCAAGGGCCCAAGTTCAAATATTGAACTAGGCCCAATAACACAGGGGGTTATGGTTTTTTTGTTAGTAAATTAATTTGAGGGTGCGTTCAGTAATGGGCTGGGCCCAAAACAAATGTCTGATCCACTAGACATAATGTGGGAGGGATCGGGGAGCTATGGTAGATGCGTTCTTCAAGGGAGTCTGATGATGATCCAACACACAAGGAGTGAGGTGCACGGTAAGAGGGACATATGGAATCAAAGGGAATTATAAAAGCAAATATCTGGGCTAAAAGCCCATTTTCTCTCTTCTCTCCCTCTCCCTATAATAAACGAAACCCTTTGTTCTTTTTTAGAGAAAGAGGCTCTTCCCTCTCTCTAAAAACCCGACGATCGAAAATCTTCTCCACCTTGGGCGCCACCAGCCAGAAGTCGCTTCCACTGGCGCCTGCTTCAAGGTACCACCACCTTCAAACAAAACATTTTTTGGGTTCATATGAACCCTAAGAACCCTAAGGGTTCGCGATGAACCCTAACCCCAAAACCCAAAAACCTTCAACAATGATGAAACCTAACCCAAATTAGTATGAACCCTAAGAACCCTAACCCTAAAACCTAAGAACCCTAACCCCAAACATGAACCCTAACCCCTTAGAAACCCAGAAATCCAAACCAAATACATAATCATGGATTCAAACAGATACAAACCTAAGCTAAGAGTTATTAGTCTTACCGTACGATGCAATGAATCTTGTCGTATAAATTCCTCTTATGACTTTTTGGTTTTCTTTTTTAATCTCCTTCTTCTTCTCTCTGTTTGCAGGTATGAAGAATGATGGCGAGGCGAAGATGATTGAGGTGCGGCTTGAAGCACTAATCTGGGGTTTCAGAAATTGAAACCCATACCTCAGAAAGACAACTGACTCGCAGATTGCTTCTTCTCTGTTATGATTATTTTCCTCCAATTTCTTGTCGTTATAGATTCTGGCCTCTCCCCTCAAATAATTTTAGGGTTTTTATTTATTGTTTTTAGAATTTGACTGATTAGGAAAGTATGTGATTTGGTGTTACAATTTCTTGATTAGGGATTTAGAGGTTTGATTCTATTAAAAGATTAGAGATTGGTTTTAATTCGTTTGTAATTGATCTTGATTTGTAGTTTGTATCATGAATAAAACGCTTGTGCAATTTTGTTTTGTAGATGTTTGATTTGATTTGTTTTATGAAATATTTGATTCAATTGCGTTTCTGGGATTTGCTTAACGAAGAAGATGAGTACGGATGCTACACTGTTGGGTGAAGGAGGGTGAAAACCCTAGTCTTAATTTTCACTTGGTCAACATAAAAATAGTAACGATATAATATTAATAATATTAGTAATGCAATAATTAATATAATAGATTGATCCAAACCTCACCAACGTTGCCCCTAGATTGATCTCTTTTAGATCTTCCTTTGTGCCATGGCTAATGGTCTTAATAGGTTCTTGATATGCTTGTATATTATCATCTTTTTGCTCTATCTCCCTTGCCAATTCTTCGGAGAGTTCAAGATCTTCATCATCTTCTCTTCTGCTTGGTAAATGGGTGTATCAAAATTATATCAGATAGCAACAATAATGTTATTGGTGGTTTTAGGCATGGATATGCATATTTATCATGTTTTGGTGTAGTTTTAGTATGCGAATTTGGAAAATGCATACGAAGAAAAGTATTTCCATTTTAAAATATAAGAGATAAATGAAAGAGAAAGACATGGATCTTAATTGAATGCGAAATATAACTTTTATTAATTGTGAATACTTGAAGCAAATCGGGGGACCTTTACAAGCTGCCCATATGCCTCAGGCTTGACATAGGTTCTTTAAAAACAAGAAAAATTACTTTGGAAAGAAAAAGATTTCTGGAATCTCCACGGCTATCCAATTCTTGAGCTCTTCGCCTGGAGCACATTCATGGATGAAGTCACATGTCCTCTTGGTGTTGCTCTTGTTAGATATCATCTCCACTTTTCCACCATGCTTTGTCCCTTTGTTGACTAAGGTCTCCTAGATAGGAGGAAACCATGCCTTGCCTTTTAGAGTAGAATTTGATGCTTCATAGACCAAACCAAAATGATTCTTTTTCTTGGGTATCTCCACAATTTTACCTCAACCTTTTGAGGTACCATCTTCCACGGCGGTTTGAAAGTCTTTCCACGAAGTTATGGTAGGTTTCTTAATTTTCTCAACTTGAAGAGTTACCATTAAGGAAACCTCTAAGACTTGAAAGGGTGCTTCTATACAGTCTTCATCAGTGCTGATATATCTATAGGACTCTATGTGGTTCGAAAAGATATCCTCTTCACCGTCAATTATAACCAATCTTCCCTTGACTAAAAACTTCAATTTTTGATGTAGGTTTGAAGTAACAGCCCCTACTGGATGGACCTGTAGCGGTAGAAATGTTTAAGACTAAGCCATAAGATTGACTAGACTTGTACAAATCAAAATAAAATTGCCACCGCGCTTTATTGTTTCCAAAGGAATGGGAAAAGAGAAAATAACCCAAAAAGAGGGGGAAAGATTCAAGATTAAGGGGGTTGGTTATGTAAAGGGAAGGTATTAGCACCCTAAACATCTACGGTACTCCACAGGAAATTCTTTGTAAAATCTGTATATTTTGGCTATGAAATGTACTGTAAAAAATGGATGGTGGAGGTGAGAAAAGAAATATATTTTTATGGTTTTTGCACCTTCCACGGCTGCGAACCTTTAGTGCCTATGTACCACCTTTTCGTGCAATAGGGGATCAGGGTACACATAGTTCCACTTTAAAAATTTTAAAATGTAAGTGTGTTGGTTAATTTTTATGAGATAAAATGTCATCGTCATTGTCCGTGTGGAAAACATACCTACTACCCACAATCATGAGAAAGGAGAATTTCCATCATCTCAAAGTGGAGGATATGGCTTGGATTTTAAAATCAACAATGCCTCTCTCAGCACCCAAGAGGAAAATATCTCTCTTCACTACATATTATAGAAGTATAGTTGTTTGCATCACTACAAGGATTGACAAGAGTATAATCTTTTGAGAAAGGTTTTAAAATAAAAAAGCTAAAGTGGCAAAAATGATTTGAAATGAGATTGGTTGACTTTTAGTCTTCTCATAAAAAAATGATGTCAAAATATTATTAAGTTGATTGAAGTTTATTCATGAAAATGTTTTTTGAAAATGCATGGACCTAAGTCTAAGTTTATTATGAAAGTGGTTCAATTTCAAAACAAGAGGAGTTTTCAAAAGGAGGAAGAAGATTTTTTTTTGAAATTAAAGAAGATGGGAGGAGAAGAAGAAACTATCCTAAAGTATAAGGTAAAAGCTAGGGATAGGAACCATCTAACCAACAAAAAGCCTATACTTGACATTATGAGCCAAGATAGAATTCCGATTCTTTGGATTGAAACCAAGCAAGCAAAGATACTAGACCTCTTGAAAGAACCAAACTTGAAATGTATTAAGTCTTCACAAAAATTGGGCAGAGTAACGGCTGTATACGGGTGAATTCCAGATTATAAACAAAGAATGTAATCACAATAACCTGCACACAAAACAAACAAACAACCCAATGTCTTAAGGTAAACCTCAAGAACTCCAGACAAAATATCAATTAAGGTTACAAAGTCTCCAACATAGGCCAAGGTTTCTAATCCTAAGTCCAAGAAGTCTCGTACTCTATAATGCCAAGGATAGTAACCAAATAGTCCAAGTATCATTAAAGTTTTTATGGTTTATGTTGATTATTAGGTGTCTTAGAAGAAAAAGAAAAGGCTCAACTGAGCAAAGATGAAGATAGGATGTAATGTAATACTTAAAGTAAATGGTGCATAAAGCATTAAAAATAATAAAGGGGCATAAAGTAACAACAAATGGTAAAATCAATTATTAGTGATTAGTGGTTAGTTGGATGATCATCTTGAAACTTGCATTTGGAACTCATTAGAGGATTGGTAGAACCAAATCCTCCACACAACAAGTTGCATCTGCTTTTTGTCAAGTATATCATCCATTTGGGATCCTCAAAAGTATCATTTAATGATCAACGATATTTAAGTGATCCGCGTTGACCAATTGTTGAAGGAGATACTACTTCACTTGGTCATCATCCTGACATGCCAACCGATCATGAAGAGTTACAGAAGTCCTGGGTTCAAATCAAAGAGGAGCGGGACACGTCTGAAGCTCAGTTCTATGCCAACGAGAAGAAGGTCCTGGAGCTCACTAGGCTACTTCATGAATAAAGGAACATAAACGCCTACATTGCACCAAAGAGGATGCGCTTCTGGGAGACCTAGTTTTCTTTTTTTTTTTTCTTTAAGTTTTGTTTTGTTTTATTGTAAGCCTAAAAGCCATTCTTCGTAACAATTCAAACTTATTAATGCAATTAACGTGTGTTTCTGTTGGTTAAACAAATCTAAGCCTTTAAGAATCCTTGAATTCATTGCATACGCATCCCATTCATAGCATCACAAAAACAGGTACCATTACAAGTTTCTCATCTTCTTCGCTGTTTATTTCAGCGGAAATGTATTCCGAACAAAGCATTAAGGATCTTCAGGGACAAAATGCCCAATTCCAACAGATGTTCATAAATTTGGCGAAGGGGCAGGAGGATCTGAAGGCCCTCATCCTGAAGGAGAAAAAGAAAAAGAAGAAGGTCGTTGGTATTCTGAATATGGGCAGAAGGTTCAGGGGGCTGTTAAAGTAACAAGTCGATCTGACCTCTTCATCTAAGGAAGGGGAGAATCAAGAAGGAGAGACATGGGAAAGGACCCCAGTCCTGAAGTTTCTGACAATGATACAAACTTAAATGATGAGTAGTATCCTCCTACTGAGGATAGATAAAAGCAGTTGGAAGATCATCTGAGTGCTATGGAAATCCAGAGGATACCTAGGTTGGATTTCGAAGAATTGGGATTGGTGACGGGAGTGGTCATCCTGCAGAAGTTTAATGCTCCAATTTTTGCAAAGTACGATAGGGTGTCTTGCCCAAAACTCCATCTCCGTTCCTATGTCAGAAAGATCTAGCCCCACACCGCTGACAGAAATTTATGGGTTCACTTCTTTCAAGACAGTCTGTCAGGGACTCAGCTTGAATGGGTCTACCAACTAGAGAGAGCCAATGTCCGAAATTGGGAAGATATGGCTTCTGCTTTTTATAATCAGTATCAATACAATGTTGACCTTGCTCCTACTCGTGCTCAACTCCAGAATATGTCCATGGGTGCAAATGAAGGCTTTAAGGATTATGCACAGAAGTTGAGAGACTTGGATGGAAGAGTCCAACCCCCATTGTCTGATAGGGAGTTGGTCGATATGTTTTTGGGGACGCTATCTGGTCCATTCTTTAATCATTTGATTGGAAGCTCGTCAGCTGGTTTCTCTGAGCTGATTTTCACTGGAGAGAGAGTAGAAGCTGGGATTAGGAGCGGTAAGATACAGAAGGATGCCTCTTCGAGTTAGGTAAAGAAGCCTTTTACTGGTAAGAAGGAAGCCAGTGCCATCTATAGTCTGAGAGGCCAAAGTAGAGCTGAACACCGTCAGACAGTAAGTGCTGTAATGATACGTAGGCCTGCAGTTGCTCCATAACGCAACAATCAACAAAGGGCAGAAATACCACAACGGAAGTTTACCCGGATCAACATGACGTTGGCTGAAGTTCTACCCCATCTTGTGAGATCCAACTTGGTAACCTTGAAAGATACTCCCAAGAATCCTAACACCACATCTCCCCGATATAATCCAAACGCTTGGTGTGCCTATCATTCTGAGAGTCCTGGCCACGTTACCAATGACTGCCGAGCTTTGAGAAATAAGGTACAGGATCTGATCGAAGCCAAGGAGATTGAGTTCAATGCTCCGGAACAAACCAATGTCATAACTTCTCCCATGCCTAAGCACAATCGTGGAGTTAGTGTTGTTGATACTGATTTGTTTGTAACCTTAGTGGATGAAGTTTCTACTCCTCTTATGACGGTTAAGAAGAATTTGTTGTCGGCCGACTTATTTCCGGGTTATGGTGAAGGTTGCCACATGTGTTCATATCTTTCCTCTGGTTGCCATTTGCTGAAGCCAAGTGTTCAGCGTCTGATGGACAGCAAATAAATTTTGTTCGAGAAAACTTTGATTCTCGTTGTTCCATTTGAAGACGTTGCTATTATAACCATTTCCGTCAATCCTTCCAAGGTCTCATTGAGAAGACCTGTTCGGATTACATCTGTACCAAGAGTCTCTCCGCTAATAATCACCTTTCCTGGTCCTGTCCCGTATGCCTCAGACAAAGTTGTCCCCTGGCATTATGGTGCCGATGTGTACTATCATGGCATCAAACAAGATCTGAAAAATGAAGAGGTCGATCCTGATGTTAGTAACATTGTTGGGACCAACAAGGTTACCAGAAGTGGAAGAGTTTTCTCTCCTGAGATTTCCCCAAACATTATCAATAGGCCTATTGTTAATCCGTCTTCTATTGTTGTTGGTACATCAACTACTGCTCCTGTGCTTACTCCAATTATTACTCCCGCTATCGAGTCATCTGGGACCCGAGGCAAAGAATTTATAGGTGAGCCTGCCCAGACGGAGGCACCTAGAAAACTTGTCGTGGAATCCTCTAAGCAGGAGATAGAGGAAATACTGAAAATAATCAAAAAGAGCGATTACAATATGGTCGAGCAGCTGGGGCAGACCCCTTAAAGATATCCATGTTGTACCTACTTTTGTGCTCTGAGGCCCATGCTAAGGATTTGATTGCATTCCTCAAGACTGCGCATGTGCCGCAAGAAACTTCTGTCGATCAATTCAAAGACTGTGTGGCCAGCCTGACTGCTGACAATGGGCTGGGTTTTTCAGATACAGACTTGACACTAAAAGGGAGGAAGCATAATGATGCTCTGCATGTCTCGATTGAATGCAGGGGAACCACTATGGCTCATGTGCTGGTAGATACTGGGTCTTCGCTGAATGTTCTGCCTAAGAAGGTGATGGATCGGTTAGATTGCGAGGGATTGACCTTAAAGCCTAGTAACATTGTGGTAAGGGCTTTTGATGGGTCGAAGATAACGGTGCATGGGGAAGTGGACATCCCCTTCAAAGTAGGTTCCCAGACTTTTGAGTCCACTTTCTATGTAATGGACATCCAGCCGTCATACTTTTGTTTGTTGGGTCGTCCTTGGATCCATGAAGCTGGGGAAGTTACTTCTACATTGCACCCAATGCTGAAGTATCCAGTAAAAGGGAAAATCGTCACTGTGCATGGTGAGGAGGAGTATATGGTGAGCCACCTCAATTCCTTCAGGTACATAGAGATGGACGGGGAATTCATAGAGACTCCTTTCCAGAATTTTGAAGAGGTTCCCCGGATCTTGGAATCGGCTGAAACTGCTATCAACAAAACTCCTCTGAAGATGGATTCCCTCAAAGACACCAGAGCAGTGGTTGAAGAAGGTGGGTATACCAATTTGGGACAAATCCTTGATTTTACTCACAAAACTGGCAAGTTTGGTTTGGGCTTTACTTCAGGAGCTCAAAGGGTTGTTCGAAGCGCTCGGGATGGAGGACATCCCTTACGCATCAGCAATCGGGGAATTAATTCCATTGAAGACAACGAGGAAGACTCTGACATTGACATCTGGATCTACCCAACTACCAACGGTGGACCGAGTAACTGGATGGCTAGGGACTTTATACCAGTTTCTTTTATTTCGCAGTAATTGTCTTACTTCTTTTGAGATTTGTAATAAACAATTTAAACTCTACAACCTTGTGTCTTTCCCAAGGCACATTGGCTTTGTTTGTGAGGGCCATTATTTGTAATTTCATATATCATCAATAAAACATTGGACGTTCCTTGCATACAAATTTTGTGCTCTCTGTTTTTATTTTTTGTTTTCACTTTATCAAAACAGCTATGCTCTTACACACACTCACGTATCATACTGCATATCCATATCCACTCTGGATCCCATTGATAATTTCTCTGCTACTGTCCGTTATGACTTCGAAAATCTGATCAACCAAGCCAAAGACGAAGGTGAGGATGATTGTGAGGTGCCTGGAGAACTTCTTAGACTATTACAGTAGGAAGAAAGGGCTATACAGCCTCATGAAGAGCCAGTTGAGACGATAAACCTGGACACGGAGATAAACATAAAAGTGGTCAAGATCGATGCAAATTTGGAAGTTAAGATCAAATAGCGGTTAATAAAAATGTTGCACGACTACGTTGAGATCTTCGCCTGGTCATATGAAGACATGCCTGGTTTAGACACTGATATTGTGGTTCATCGTCTGCCGACCAAAGAAGACTGTCCTCCGGTTAAACTGAAGGTCCGCCGTATGCACCCTGAAATGTCAGAGAAGATCAAGGCAGAGGTGATGAAGCAGTTCGACGCAGGGTTCTTAGCTGTCACTTCCTATCCACAGTGGGTTGATAACGTTGTTCCAGTACCTAAGAAGGACGGTAAGGTACGAATGTGTGTGGATTACAGAGATCTGAACAGAGCAAGCCCCAAGGATGACTTCTCACTTCCTCACATTGATGTTCTGGTTGACAAGATCGTGCAACACAAAATCTTCTCCTTCATGGATGGTTTCTCTGGCTACAAACAGATCAAGATGTCTCCTGAAGACATGGAGAAGATAACCTTTGTCACACAGTGGGGAACCTTCTCTTACAAGGTGATCCCTTTTGGGTTGAAGAATGTTGGAGAAACTTATCAGCGTGCCATGGTTTCTTTGTTCCATGACATGATTCACCACGAGATCGAAGTTTATGTTGATGACATGATAGCCAGGTCTCAAATTGAGTAAGAGCACCTTGATCATCTACAAAAGCTGTTTGACAGGTTGAGGATATACAAGCTAAGGTTGAATCTGAATAAGTGCACCTTCGGGGTAAGGTCTGGTAAACTTCTTGGTTTCATTATCAGCGAAAAAGGTATCCAAGTAGACCCTGCGAAGGTAAAGGCCATAGAAGAAATGTTAGCTCCCCGTACAGAGAAAGAAGTTAGAGGTTTTTTGGGACGTTTGAATTATATCACCAGGTTCATTTCACATCTAACTTCTACTTGTGAGTCCATTTTCAAACTTCTGAAGAAAGATCAAGTGGTAAAGTGGAATGATGAGTTCCAGATAGCTTTCGAAAGAATCAAGGAATACCTTTAAGAACCACCAATTCTGATGCCTCCGGTTGAAGGAAGACCTTTGATTTTGTACTTAACAGTGCTAGACAATTCAATGGGGTGTGTGCTGGGCCAGCATGATGAGTCCGGTCGAAAAGAGCATGCAATATACTATCTTAGCAAAAAATTTACCGACTGTGAGACACGATATTCAATGCTCGAGAAAACTTGTTGTGCTTTGGCATGGGCTGCTCGCTGACTAAGACAATATATGCCGACCCACACTACTTTGTTGATATCCAAGATGGATCCAATCAAATACATCTTCGAGAAGCCCACTCTCTCCGGAAGAATAGCAAGATGGCAGATGATCTTAACTGAGTACGACATACAATATACAACCCAGAAAGCAATCAAGGGGAGTGTGTTGGCTGATCATTTGGCTCATCTGGCGATGGATGACTACCACTCCATGAATTTTGAGTTCCCAAATGAGAATATTATACTGGTGACTGACTACGAAGAACCTGGACCGGATGAAGGACACAAGGACCCAAAGAGGGATCCCGATGCACTATGGTGTTTGACGGAGCTTCGAACGCATTGGGTAATGGCATCGATGCTCTAATCATATCTCCTGAGTGTTGTCATACTCCTTTCACCGCCCGATTATGTTTCAACTGCACTAACAACATGGCGGAGTATGAAGCTTGTATTATGGGTCTTAAGGCTGCTATTAACCTCAGGATCAAGTTCTTGGACGTTTTCGAGGGTTCGCCCTTGGTAATAAGTCAAATCAAAGGAGAATGGGATACAAAGCATCTGAATCTCATCCCATACAAAGAGCACATGCTGACATTGCTCCCACACTTTGAGGAGGTAACTTTTGAACATTTCCCGCAAGAGGAGAATCAGCTAGCGAACGCGCTAGCTACCATGTCTTATATGTTCAAGGTCAGGTGGGACAACAAAGCTCCCCAAATCACCATTACAAGGTTGGATGAACCAGCACACTACTGTGAAATTGATACTGAAGAGGTGGCAGACAAACCTTGGTTTCACGAAGTCAAAAGGTATCTCGAGGCTCAAGAGTATCCCGAAGGGGAATCTTTCAATGATAAGAAGTTTCTGAGAAGGTTCACTGCGAAGTTCTTCCTCAGTAATGGAATAATCTACAAGCGCAATCATGACTCTACATTACTACGATGTGTAGACAAGAGCGAAGCAGAGAGGATCATGACAAATCTACATGAGGGTACCTTCGGAACCCATTCCAGTGGACATACTATGGCTAAGAAGATCCTACGGGAAGGTTATTACTGGTCCAATATGGAAGCTGATTGTTATCAGTACTCCCGAACTTGTCATAAGTGCCAAATCTACATTGATAAGGTGCATGTGCCTCCGGTTCCCTTAAACGTCTTGACAACTTTGTGGCCCTTTGCAATGTGGGGCATCGACATGATCGGAGAAATCAGGCCCATTGCTTCCAATGGACATTGCTTCATTCTAGTGGCCATTGATTACTTCACGAAGTGGGTTGAGGCGGCCTTTTTTGCTACTGTAACCAAGAACGTGGTGGCGCGGTTTATCTGACATAATCTAATATGTCGGTATGGTGTGCTAGAGAGAATTATTATTGACAATCGTACGAATCTCAACAACATAATGATCACCGAGCTCTGTAAACAATTCAAGATACAACATCATAACTCTTCTCCTTACCAGCCGAAGATGAATGGCGCTATTGAAGCGGTTAACAAGAACATCAAGAAAATTATACAGAAGATGACGGTGACTAACAAAGACTGGCATGAGATGTTACCATTTGCTCTTCATGGATACCGTACCTCAACACGGACGTCAATAGGGGAAACACCTTACTCTCTGGTATATAGCATGGAGGCAGTCCTACCCATCAAAGTCCAGATACCTTCTCTCAGGATTATGAAGGATGCGGGTTTGAACGAAGACGAATGGATCCAAACTCAACTTGATAAGATAAATTTAATCGATGATAAGAGACTTACTTCTATCTTCCATGGTCAGACGTATCAAAAGCGAATGATAAAGGCTTTTAACAAGAAAGTTAGATGTCAAGAATATCAAGTCGGGGATCTAGTGATCAAGCGCATCATACTGCCGCAAGGTGATCCAAGGGGAAAATGGACCCCCACATACGAAGGGCCATTTGTGGTTAAGAACATATTCTCGGGTGGAGCTACGATTCTAACCACCATGGATGATGACGACCTTTCTCACCTTGTCAATGCATACATAGTGAAAAGATACTACGCCTAATTAAAAGACCCGCTAGGTTGACTGGCCTAGGCAAAAATAAGGGCTTTTCGGCGAACCAAAAGGATTCCGGCAAAAATAAGGGATGAAAATGAAAAGATATGTACACCCGGCAAGCCGAAAACCCAAAAGGGCGGGTTGGGAAAAAAAGGGTATCCTGGTGGACTGAAAACCCGAAAGGGCTGTCTAGGAAAAATTTAGGGATGTAAAGTGTATCACTATGTCCCATTGGATCATCTTGCGACCAGACTTCGGTATCGACTATCAAGCTTGGACGACACCAATCAATCTAATCAATGTTCGGCCAAGTAGAAAAGTGATGAGACACATAGTGCATACATTCCCCATAGAGTAAAAAACATTGATGTCGGCTTTCCTGAAACAGGAATTAATCTCCCCATCCAGGGTCATTCAGAAACCTGACAGCTATATCCCCCAGCCGAATTTCATAATCGCAAGCAGGTCAGTAATTTCATCTCTCAAGTAGAGTTTATTTCTATGGATACAGAAGCTCAATCTCTGACAGAGTTTATCCCTTTGGCTATGGAAATTCATCCTCCAACAGAGATATTTCCCCGCAGAACTATTCTCAAACAGAGTCTCTTCCTGACAGAATATTCATGAATAATAAAGAGTCAATCTCCAGCATAGTCATTTTCGTTCACCATCCCCGGCGGAAGTAGAATAACCATAATTCTCTACAATAGTCAGGAATTCTGTATTCTCCAGCAGCAGTCAGGGATTTATTTTCCCAGACTCAGACATACCCCAATAGCATTTCATGTACATACATCATGACATGCGCATACATATAACAAACAACATAATATCATTTATTTTGAGGACATCATACCACCATGCATTCATGCATCGCATATAATTAACCCTGTTATCTTTTCAAGAAAGACGATTATCTTCAATAATCCTAGCAGTTATACAGGTCATGTCTGCAGACGACTAATGGAAACTCAGTTCCCGAAACCAAACGGGTCAACTAATCTACACTATCACTTCGAAGTAACCCTAAGGCCCAGGTTCCTTCCCATAAGCTCTACTATCCAGGCTTTCATCTTGAAGTAACCGTACGACCCAAGTTCCTTCCCATAAGCCCTACTATCCAGGCTTTCATCTGGAAGTAACCCTACGACCTAGGTTCCTTCCCATAAGCCCTACTATCCAAGATTTCATCTTGAAGTAACCCTACGACCCAAGTTTCTTCCCATAAGCCCTACTATCCAGGCTTTCATTCAAAGTAACCCTACTACCCAGGTTCCTTCTCATAGCCATACTATCCAGGCTTTCATTTCGAAGTAACCCTACTATCCAGGTTCCTTCTCATAACCCTACTATCCAGGCTTTCATCCCGAAGTAACCCTACTATCCAGGTTCCTTCTCATAGCCCTACTATCCAGGCTTTTGTCCCGAAGTAACCCTACTATCCAGGTTCCTTCTCATATCCCTACTATCCAGGCTCTCATTCCGAAGTAACTCTACTATCCAGGTTCTTTCTCATAGCCCTACTATCCAAGCTTTCATTTCGAATTAACTCTACGACCCGTGTTGCTTCCCATAAGCCCTACTATCCAGGCTCTCATTCTGAAGTAACCCTACGACCCAGGTTCCTTCTCATAACCCTACTACCCATGCTTTCACCTCGAAGAAACCTTACTATCTAGGTTCCTTCTCTCCTATCTCCAGATAATAGTTTACAACACTGTAAGACCAAGACCCGACCAGTTACGGTCGAGTTCACCCTTCCCCAGTAAGTCATTAGGCAGCACTGGACCCTGACCAAATATGCGGTTCACTTCTACCTCATCAATCAAGAATTAATTCCCCAGTAGAATAATGGGCAACCGAAACCCATATACTCTATTTTCCAAGACATAAATCAACTTTCCTCGGTGAAGTCCTCCTCAGCGGCAGGTACAAGAATTATCGCAAAGGAATCTCTTATGCAACCAATATCTTCTCTATATGGCATCTTTAATCCCATCCTTGACGGTTCTCCGTCACCCCCCAAATGGCATCTGTAAGCCCATTCCCTATATTATCGATCGACATTCAATTCAAGCGAGTGCAAATTTATGGGCACTCTATTGTTCAATCATCTCCCACCTTCAGATCATGAAAGGAAGACAAGCCAATCTACATCCTCAGGTCTAAAAAGATTGAATAGGGGAAGCTGTTGTACCCCAAAATATTCCCTCCTATTTTACTCGACACATATTCATTAAGACCCACAACTTGCTCAAGGATGCCCAAGAGTTGATCAGACAAACCCTCTCCTAAAGCAATGAATCTCCAACTAGGGTTTCCATTTTCATCAAGATGGGTGAACTCTAAAGGCCTTAAATCCTTTCCATGGTCATAATATGTTCTCAAGATCATACATGTCAAGTTTCATACCTTGCACAAGAAGTTTGCTCAGTCAACTGCTCAGATGCTTGAGAATCATCTGTATTAGGTCAAAAGTCAACTGTGGCCCACATACAGTCAAACTTCAAGATTTATGGTCAACATCAATATTTTGAAGTATTATCCATCATTTGATCAAGGTTTGATCATGATTCCTCAAGGTATGCTCCTAACTCATCAAAACTCAAAAGTTGCTAAATTAGGGTTTCTCAGGAAAAGTCAACCAAACTTTGACCAAGCATAACTTTCTCATACTTTATCAGAAATTTCTCATACAAGGCTTATTTTGAAGGGAATTCAGTTTTACTACAACTCATCTTCAGCCCTCAAGTTTAAAAAATGTACTCGTAAAAAGATATGAATTTCTACATTATAGGTCCTTTTGAAAAGTCAACAAAAACACCTTTTGGGTCAAAGCTTCTTACATGAACATGGAAGACCCAATTAAGATGAAACCAAAACTGTTGTTTAGGGGACACCCTAAGATTTCTAAAAAGTCCAAAAACACCTTCCTAGGCTTAAAATTGGAAGAGATATGCATTGTCAAAGTTGACCATTTTTGGAAAATTGCCAAAAGTCAAATGTGCTCAAAAAAGCATTTTTGTCAAAAGGGCCTAGCATATCAGGATTGTATCTTGTTAGGGACATGGTCCATGACCCAAACCAGCAGCCATATATTATTTTCTTTATTTATTGATTTTATTTTGGATTTTTATTTATTTAAAGTCACATTAAATCAAATAAATGACAAAAAATATCAAAGATTGGTTTTTTGATCTGATTTTTATGAGAATTAAATCTAATTAAGCTGGCCTAATCAGATCAAATAGAATCAATGAAAATTGAGGAAAAAATAACATGATTTGGATGGTTTTGGAAGGAGATCATATAGCAAGAAAATCACATTCAATCTCCATAATTCCAAAAGATTCAGGTCGTTTTTGTTGCCCTAATTCATCACACTACATATAATGAACAAAAACAATGCAGAAGGACAAGGGTTGCAGCCGTGAGAACAGAGAAAGAAAACTCAAATTTTGCAAAAAAGTGGTGGATCATTTTCTCACATAGAGGGTAATTCAAGACATTCCAAAGTTTTCAATCGCTTCCTGGACATCTCCTGAAGCTAGCATGATCCATTGCAAGCATTCCCAAGCCCAGAATCGTCCTATAGTCTTCACACAATTTGCCTCTTTTTTCAAAATTGATTACGACAATTCTTGCATCCTAAGCATGTTTTAATGATATATTTGTGATTTTTAAAATGTTTGCAACATGTTTGAATGGTTTAATTGACGTTTTGATGGATATACTGATGATTACCATGGTTAGGGTTTAAGAAGCCATTTTGGGGCTTCTCTGTACAGGTGAGATTGGACCAAGAAAATAATGCTATGATACTCGTGAGATCAAGACGAGTTGATTGGTATAGTTAGAATTAATTTATCATGCATTATATGAATTTTTTATGCATGCGGGTTTATAGCTATGGAGTTTTTTCCGTAGGTATAAGTTTCGTACCTAAGACGACAGACAGGGAAGAAGATGATGACTTGTCACCATCCCACGGGGCCATTTGAATTACGCGTGTTTTTTCAGTTACTCACCTTGTCTTGCATATTATGATTTAATCTTATTATTATTACAACTAAGCAATGTAGCACAGATGGCCAGGGCAAGCGTTGAATGAGTGGGAGGACCTGGGTTCGATCCCAGGTCCCAACATGTTTTCTTTATTTTATTAACACGTGATTGCAGATCCCATGCGTTACAAGGCCAGGTGTCCATCATGCGCCCCACTGATCGAGCCATTGGATCGTTGCCAACGCAGATCCAACATTCAAACCAAGGAGGGACCATGGTGTACTCTCCAGGCGCAACAACATTGAATCAAGCATGAGGGAATGGGCTCAGCCAATATTGTGCCTGGATAAATTCAGAAACACCCCCCCTATTTGCTCATCATACATGCCTAAATTCTATTCTTTTTTTATTTCAATTCATTTTTATTACTTATTAACTATTTCTTTGTCAAATAACTCCAAAAATTATGTCTTTTTTTTTATTTAATCAAAAAATCATAAAAATATCAAAAATCATTTTTTTCATAAAAAATATTTTTATTAATTAATTAGTTCAATTAAATTTAGGCAATTTAATTCTCTTTTTATTATAATTCAAAATAATTAGAATTAGGGTTTAATTTAGGTTGTCCAATTATTTCTCGCATTTAATTCGCTGTGCGCTTTTAATTTTCCTTTTTATTATTATTGTAACTGCTTCGAGTTTGTAATAGATTTAAGTAGGGTTTTAATTCCGCATCTTATTTTCAGTCAAAAATAATTATGTATCTTCCCAAAGCCTTGTAATAATTAGGACTCTAACTTCTCGCATTTTTATTTCCGCGGACTATAAACTGCTTAGATGTATGTATAGGATTGTATGGAAAGACAAGTTGAAATTAAAACAGTAGAAAACCCTAATTGTGCAAAGATAATTAATTGAAAACATACACTTGCACATGCTCACTCCTAGGGTTTACTCCACTCCGGTTGCCTTCGGTAAACGGTCATGAAGTATAGGGGATGTTATTGGTTGTCCTCTAGTCCCAAAAGATCTAAAATGTCCCAATTGGATGTTGCCTCGAAAAAAGATCTTTAAGGCTTAAGGATGATTACTAAAATTTCCTAACATTGCTTTTGTGATCGTATTTGTCCCTCCAAACGTCCCTTAAAACTCCAACGACAGTGTTACCTATTCCTTAATAATAGGATAGCGTTGTCTAAAGGAAAACGAACAGATTTTTTTCGAGTAGGTAGATTAGCTCCTAGGTACTTGCTCAAACAAAACTTTTCACACAAACACTTTTCAAAACAATTTTCAAAACAACTTCGTCACACTCTTGAGGACTGATACAAGGGTTATCACGAAGTAAAACTTTTTCAAAACAAGCAAACACGAGCAATTTTAAAAATGAGAAAAGTACCTAAGAGCCCATGGAAAACCATGGATAGAAAGGGTGCTAACACCTTCCCTTTCTATAATCTAACCCCCGTACTCAGAAACATTCTCGAAAAAGTTTTTTTATGTTCTTTTTCCTTTTCCTTTGTTGGATGAAATAAAAGTCCGTGGCGACTCTTGCTTACCGCGAGATTTGCGAATACAAAATGCAAACCAGTATTAACAGTCGGTTCTGCCAACGTATCACAATGAACTACCAACGTTCACTGAAGGTACCAAAAAGATAAGAATCACCAACTTTCACTGAAGGCGACCTACCAACTTTCACTGAAGGTAGAGAGAAAATATACCATAGCACCGCCGTTCACTGACGGTGAACTACCAACGTTCACTAAAGGTAGAAAAAAGATAACAATAATAAACTTTCACTGAAGGTGACCTACCAACTTTCACTAAAGGTAGAGAGAAAATATATCATAGCACCACCGTTCACTGATGATGAACTACCAAAATTCACAGAAGGTAGCAAAAAGGTAACAATCACCAACTTTCACTGAAGGTGACCTACCAACTTTCACTGAAGGTAGAGAGAAAACATATTATAGCACCTTCGTTCACTGACGATGAACTACCAACATTCTTTGAAGGTAGCAAAAAGATAACAAACACAAACTTTTACTGAAGGTGACCTACCAACTTTCACTGAAGGTAGAGAGAAAATATATCATAGCACCGCCATTCATTGACGATGAACTACCAACGTTCACTGAAGGTAGCAAAAAGATAACAAGTTTCCCCAAAATTTTGGCATTTCACCTAGAAAGGGTCTCAACTTTTTCTTTAACCGAGGCGCTCTGCCTGGAAAGGGTAATATATAAACTGTCTTAAATAAAGAGACTATCACCTGGAAAGATTTCACAATGATCTATCTCTGCGAATTTGAAAGGCTTGCCATCCACTGGCGTAAATTGACAAAAGACTGCAAACTATCCACTCATAGAGGAGATAACAAAAAAAGTTACGTCGAATTTTACAGGGAAGCACAAGTTACTCAAATAAAGAGACTTGGACTTGATGTCATGGAGGATTGTAAAAAGAAATGACTTTCTGGGGAGAGAAATATGGCTTCCTGGGGAAAGAAATATGACTTCCTAGGGAAAGAAATATGACTTCCTGGGGAAATGCCACTATATTCCTACTGAGGAGATAATGTTTTTTCGTGCAAAATAAGTGCACAAACCAAAACTCAAAGCTTTTAGAAATCCAAAGTAAATAATATTGTTGTGGAACCAAAGATTCAAACCAGAAATAAACTGGAATGAAACAGTCAACCAAAATACATCCTTTGAGAAATAAACTCAAGAGGGAAAACCAAATCCATCCTTTGAGGAAGGCTAAAGCAAAAATCTTCCACGAGGGATAACTCAGTGGGGAAATTGAAAGAATATATGCTTTCTGCTTAAGGCTAGCACTCTATTGAAGAGAGGACAACGTAACTCTGCAAAATAGGGTGATAGGTCAACAAAAATATTAACAAATGTTAATGATGATTTGCCAATTTTAGCTATGCATGATGTATGTATGAATGTATCAGTGTTATCGTGCGTATGCTGACAAAACAGATATATAACACTGGGAGTAACCAGGCAAAGCCACCTCGGGCACAATCAACACTGGGAGAAATTACATTCAAGATGAATAATATAAGAAAAAGTAAGCGCCAGCTGAGGAAACATAACCTATTGCCTGGTTTAACTTTACTGGAGAGAAGCTGTAGCGATAAAAAATGTAGCGGGGTCAATCGGAGATCGAGCTATTAATTAACTCGTCTCACAAAAGCAAGAGTCACCACCGCACTTTATTATTTCCAAGGGAAAAGGGAAAAGAGCGAAATAAAACCCTAAAATATGAAATGTAAAATAATACTTGAAAGTAATGAAAATACAAGGCGTTTTAAAAAGAGATCAAGAGTTCGGGGGTTGGTTATACAATGGGAATGTATTAGCACCCAATGTATCTATAGTATCCTATAGGAACCTTTTGAAATATCTGTTTATTAAAAAAATTTGTTTGATTAAAAATAGCTTGTTTGGCCAAAAATGGGTATGGACGAGATTTTGAAGATACGACGACCTAATGTTGATGTTTTGACCTAAAAGGGTGAGTTTGAAAATTGAATCTTTGGGGAAAATTATCTTAAGTTTTTTAGCAAAGTAATAAACGAAAGATGAATGAGGGTATTCACACGATTAGATGAGACGTGTTTGATGACATGAAGTCGACAAAATTAAAATGATTCCCTTGGATTTGAGACAGACGAAAGATACAAAGATTAACGATTGTGGACAAAATTAATTAAAATGACAATTGAACACTTAAATAATATAAATTTAATTATACTAGCATGCATTTTAACGATTAAATAAATAACCAAAAGTACATAAAGATTAAATTACAAAATCATGAATTTTTAATAATTAAACAAATAACAAGAATTAAATCATGAAACATGTATTTTTTGAATAATTAAATAAACAACAACAAAAATTAAATAAAAATTAATAGCATGTTGACAAAAATTAAATAAAAGATGAATTTATAATAACATGTTTATTTTTATGTTTTGTAATTAAATAACTAATATATAATCAAATTAAAGGAATTAAAGAGAAAAAGTTTAAAACAGCAGAAAAATGCCCCAGCAAGAGTTGAACTCGGGTCTTAAGGGTAATGGGTAGCCTACTTTGCCAGCTGAGCTAGATTTCTATTCGTTTATTAACATGATTTTATTAAAATATAAAGGAAAGTTGATAATGGAGCTGGACCAAACAGGCCCAATGGGCCAACCGGGTTTGAAAAGGACAAGAAGGACAAATGAAAACCCTAAAATGAGTGGGAGGGCGGCGCGGCAACCTTGGGAAGACAAAGGATTAATTAACATTATTGCTGTAAAATTTATTAGAAGAAAAACTTAGAATAAACAATACTCTCTCTTTCATCACAGATTCTCTCTTCTCAGTAAACAAGAACAACAAAAAATTCATGCCAATTAAATCTCTCTCTCATCACGGATTCTCTCTTCTCAACTTCCTCTCTTTGCTCCAATTTTCGCTAAATATCCTCTTTATCTCACACTGAGTATTCATCCTTTCTTACTCGGTTCCAAAAAAAACAACAACCGAACTTGTTCTACTTTCATCCCTGTTCCTTCTGATCTCAAAAATTATAAGAGGCGAGTTCGTAAACGGCGGATCTGGGAAGGCGAGTTGAGTTCCGAAACGGAGGATCTGGGAAGGCGAGTGGAAATTGTGAGTTGATGTGTCGGCCGTGTGAAGGAGTTTGAAGGTGGGGTTACAGAAATTGATTAAGATGGTGATGGTTAGGAGAAGCTCGCGAAAGGTTGCAAATGGGATTTAATAGTGGCTTGGTTGCTGGAGAATGAAACGCAGTGTTGGAAGTTAGGAAGAAACAAAGGAGTGAGGTGATGGGTGTTGAGTTGTAATGGATGTTTGAAATTATTTGTTTGTGTTGTGTGTTTTTGATTTATGAGGTTGATGCGTAGAAAGGGAAACTAGGTCATGGAAATACTATTCAGCGTGAAAGGCCAACTGTGGTGTCTGGACTTTCAAAGTGAGTTTGTGTTTTCTGTTTTTTTATAAACAAAACTTTGTGGTTGTTCATTTCTTGTGATGTGTTGATTGTGTTGTTTGTATGGTGGTTTGACAGGTAGAGGGGGAATTGGTTCTATGGTTTAAAGATTATATGCCGGTTTTTAGGATTTTGGTAACAGCAGGCTCAGGTTTTTGATACAGCAGGTTCGGGTTTTTGATACAGCAGGTTCCAAAATTGGTATTGGTTAAGTGTTCTGGAGATGGATAAGCTGGATAACAGATTATGTTCTAAACTGGTAACAGGTTGAGTTTTTTTTTAATGAGTTCAACTTTTTGTAACAGTTTCTAAGGTGATTTTTAATAGATCCTAAGCGGGTTTCTAGATTTAGCAGATTGATGTGTTTTGTAACAGGTTAAGTGTTTTTTGTAACAGCAAATTCTACGGGTCTTTTTAAAGGTTAAGGTTTTGACAGGTTGTTACTTTTAACAGGTTCTATGCTGGTTTTGGACCGATTCTATGTTGGCTTTTGAACAGACTCTAGGCTGGTTTTTTTTAATAGACTCTATGCTGATTTTAACATGTTAAGGTTTGCTAACAGGTTAAGGCTTGCTAACAGGTTAAGGCTTGCTAACAGGTTAAGACTTGCTAACAGGTTAAGACTGGTTTTAACAAGTTAAGGCTGGTTTTATTGTTATGGTTTGTTTTAACAGGTTAAGGATGGTTTTATTGTTATGGAACAAGTTCTATTATTTAACAACAAGTTCTAAGATTTTGCAGTTTCTATGGTTAACAAGTCAAGGTTTTAGCAGGTTAAGTTAGTTCTGGTTTCTTAACAGGTTTTTGTTAACAGGTGCTAATGCCGATTCTATGGTTTTGACAGGTTAAGCTTTGGAGATGAGTTTAGGGTGAGTTGAATCACATAAACCATAGTTTCTAAAATTTTATTTTCTGATATTTTTAAAAAAACTGTTTTTCTTGGTGTTTATTATTACTAACATTTCTAAATGTTTGACAAATTGCAGCAACTCTAAAAAATACAGCAATGTAACAAGTCAAATAATTATATGACATGGAAGTGAAGCAAATAAGATTAAAGTATATGAATGAGCAAGTTATGCATACATAAATAAGGAGGAAGAAGAAATACCTATCGGAGTCTCTCTGATGGAGCTTCAAGACTGTAAGTTTTTCCTCTTTTCCTGTTTTTCTTCTTGCTGAATTTTGGAACAAAACTAATCTTTTTTTCTGTTTTTTCTCACTCTTTTTGGATTGTTGAACAAAACTCTATTTTATGATTTCACTCCCTTGCTGAACTTTTTGACTTCTCTCCTTTTCTGCTGAATTTTTGATTTCTCTCCTCCTTTTTGTGTTGACAAAAGCCTCTATTTATAGTGAAATGTGTGGGGTTTTGGGGGGGGGGGGGGGAGCAGTAGGAATTTTGAACAAATTCAGGCCCTGTTTTGATGTTTTATGGGATGGCTTTTTGAAGTATCCATTTTAGTGCAATATTTGGAGCTTTGCATACTGTTTTTGTAACAGCAAAATGTGCAGATTTTTGTCTTATGGGCTTCATTATGGGCTGTTTTGCAGGGAAAATTCGGACAGCAGCTTGGCATGGTCTTTGTTGACACAAGGTTGAAGAAAATGGACAGCACTACACTCAAAAATAATGGACTGTTATGGATTAATGTAGTGCTGGAAAAATGGGCAGCATTGGGATTGTTTTGTAGCAAGAATAATAGTTGATTTTCATGTACAAAACTTGTATTTTATTTTGTAACTTTGTAATAATAAATCCCAATAAATTGTAACATGAATTAACATGTATTCTTCAATATATTCTCATTTCCTTTTGTAATTATAAATAATCTTGAATCTTCATATAATCATGAATCTTGATATGTCTTGATAAAAATTCAAGGTCTTCCATTTGAATTGGGAAAGAATTGAATAATACTTGAATAAATTGTTGAATGATGAATAAATAATAATGCAAGTCTTAGACTTTAATCTTGCATTTTTGTAATAGAGATCCAAATAAATCACATGGATTAATTTTGTAATCAAATAGAATTCCTCATGTAATTAAATAGAATTCCCCACTAACTTCTTGAATAAATGTTTCATGTAAGTCCACCAAAAATTCCGGAAGTAAACCAAACATAGCGACCAAATAGTACAGATACAGAGATACAACATCCTTCTCCAGGCTTTACCAGGTGTAGCACTCAGACTTTAGCGAGAAATCAAATATTTTCAAAAGTAATGCTTCTACTGGGAATTTTGAAAAATCAATTTCAAGTAGAGCTGACGGTCATCAAATCATCAAAACATTCACTGGGGAATTCATGACCATTCTAAAAGAGGAAGCACACAAACTTTGTTAAGGCGTACAATGTCCTATCATCAAGCCATTAACTAGGGATTTCGCGTTGATTTCAATGGGGAGGTTAACACCACATCCTCAAAGAGAAAACCAATATACATTCTTCACTAGAGAAACCAGAGACCTACGTTCTTTAAGAGTAGTTATTGTACCAACTTCTCTGGGTAGAAATAACCTCTATTAAACAAACAAAAAACTTTACTGGAGGAAACTGGGATTGAATCTTCATATCGTGCAAACTTGGAAAAGAGGAGAAATGAACCACAACTTGACTGGGGACACTGGAATCACAAACCCAATACAGCGAGAACATCCTGAGAAAAACTTCCCCGGGAAACAAAACTTCTCAAAACAACTAGAGTCCGTCCATTCCTGGGATCACCACTTTTGTTTTCCTATTGTGTCACAAATTTTAAAGTAACAGTAAATTGTAAATTCTTTTTGAAAATCAATTTTGTTATTTAAACTTTTTTCTTTGAAAGTTATTATCAATAACAAATGGAGCCTTTGCAAGCTGAATAAAATAAGAACTACCAAGAATTGGGTAAAATCTCAAATTTCATTAATAGAATGGTAGTCTGCGAATGGCGAGACTCCATGGATAATTACAAAGTTCGGAAAATGGTAATATATAACGGAAAAGATACAGTGAGATACAATGACCACTATCCCCTTTAAAAACTTCTGAAATCCTGAGCAGCAGCTTCTGTTGAAGTATGATGAGGATCCAAGAAGATTGTTTCTCCAGCAATCAAGTCTTGTCTGATGTAGTTACTTGCCAAGAAAGCCCCTAACTTTTGCCAAGCTGCCCTTGCGGGTTTTCAACTTAGCGGGAAATTTATTCTGTATAGGTCTCTAAATTTTGCCTATACCGCCCTTTCGGGTTTTTGGCCTACCGAGACGCTCTTTTTTGCCTAAGCCGCCCTTTTGGGTTTTCAACTTAGCGAGTTGTTCTTTTATTTCTTTAGGCAAATTATTTCTTGACTGCATCAGCATTCATGGGACGTGGGAACTCCTCGCCATCCATAGTTTCAAGAATTAATGCACCGCCATAGAAGGCTTTCTTGACAACATATGGGCCTTCAAAATTGGGAGTCCATTTTCCCCTAGAATCAGTGTTGAAAGACATGATCTTCCTGAGCACGAGGTCACCTTCTCTGAATTCACGAGGCTTGACCTTCTTATCAAAAGCTTTCTTCATTCTCTTCTGATATAACTGTCCATGACACAAAGCTGTCATTCTCTTTTCTTCGATCAAATTCAATTGGTCAAACCTGTTCTAGACCAATTCAGCATCTGTAAACTTGTTTTCCATTATCACACGCAAAGAGGGGATCTCAACCTCGACTGGGAGTACAACTTTCATTCCATACACAAGGGTAAACGGGGTTGCTCCTGTTTAGGTGCGGACAGATGTTCGATATCCATGTAAATCAAAAGGGAGCATTTCATGCCAATCCTTATAAGTAACAACCATCTTCTGGATGATCTTCTTGATATTCTTATTAGCATCTTCAAAATCCCCATTCATCTTTGGCTTGTACGAAGAGGAATTATGATGGACAATCTTGAATTCTTCACGTAGTTCTGTCATCATTTTATTGTTTAGATTCGAGCCATTGTCGATGATAATTCTCCTCGGCACACCATACTGACATATAAGATTATTCTTGATGAAGCGCATAACCACCTGCTTAGTGACATTAGCATATGAATCATCCTCCACCCACTTGGTTAAGTAATAAATTGCTACCAAGATGAAACGGAATCCATTCGAAGCTTTGGGTTCTATCATCCTAATCATGTCAATACCCCACATGGAGAAAGGCCACGGGGAGGAAATCACATTGAGAAGTGTCGGAGGCACATGGACCTTATCTGCATAAATCTGGCATTTATGACACTTCTTTGCAAATTTGTAACAATCAGATTCCATTGTCAGCCAATAGTAACCTGCCCTTAGCATCCTTTTAGCAATGGAATGTCCATTGGCATGAGTGCTAAATAAACCTTCATGAATCTCATGCATCAGCATGTCTACTTCGTGTCTATCCACGCATATGAGCAAGACCATGTCATAATTTCTATTATATAACACATTTTCAATGTGGAAGAAACTGCCTGCCAATCTTCTCAATGTCTTTCTATCTTTAATCGATGCACCAATCGGGTATTCCTGAGTCTGGATAAAATGCTTGATATCATAATACCAAGTCTTCTCATCTTCTACCTCCTCTGTTGTAAACACATGAGCGGGCCTATCCAGTCGCCGAACCATAATTTGAAGTATATCATTCCAAGTATTTACTTGATACATAGAAGCCAGAGTTTCCAGAGCATCCGCCATTTGATTTTCATCTCTTGGAATATGATGGAATTCAACTTTATTAAAGAAGGGTAATAACCTTCTAGCATAATATTTGTAAGGGATCAAGCCATGGTGACGAGTGTCCCATTCTCCTTTAATCTGATTTATTACCAAAGTTGAATCATCATACACATCTAGAATTTTAATTCTGAGATCAATAGCTTCTTTGAGACCCATGATAGAAGCCTCATATTCTTCCATATTATTAGTACAATCAAATTTCAACCTTGCAGTAAAAGGAATGTGCGATCCATGTGGAGTGACAATCACAACACCAATTCCTTTACCATAAGAATTCACAGCTCCATCAAATATCATACTCCAACGAGATTCAGGGTCAGGACCTTCCTCGGGCAATGGTTCATCACAATCTTTCACTTTCAGGAACATCACATCCTCATCGGGGAATTCATACTCTACAGACTGATGATCCTCCACTGGTTGATGAGGAAGATAATCTGCCAACACACTACTTTTAATAGCTTTTTGAGTGCGATATTTGATATCATATTCAGATAGCAACTCTGCCAGCGGACAATTGTCCCAGTAAGAGTAGGCTTTTCAAAAATGTACTTGATTGGATCCATTTTAGAGATCAACCAAGTAGTGTGATTCAACATATACTGTCGCAAATGTTTCTCCGCCCAGGCTAGAGCACAACATGTCTTTTCCAGCATGGAATACCGTGACTCATAATCAGTAAACTTTTTACTGAGATAATAAATGGCATACTCTTTCTTCCCTGTTTCATCTTGTTGTCCCAGAATACAACCCATGGATTTATCTAACACTGTCAGATACATAATCAACGGTCTTCCTTTGACAGGAGGGAGCAAGATAGGAGGTTCAAGCATATATTCTTTAATACTTTCAAATTCCCTTTGGCAGTCATCCGTCCACACACAACTTTGATCTTTCTTCATCATCAAGTTTCTTCCACATGAAAACTCCTTGGAACTTTAGAAGTGATTTATTGATAACCCTTTTAAGAGAAGGATGTATTTTTAATCACTCCAAAATACCAAAAGATGAGCAAGATATGCTTCTTTGAAGTTCAAAATCCTAGCTCCTAGATCAAGAAAAATGCCTTGAGGAACTTTGGCAGTTTTGAACAAACTTCTTGTACCAACACAAATGCTTTGTAAATATAAGTTGTTTAGGATGATAATGAGAACTCATAGCAACCACAACCACTTCCATATCTTGAGAATTGAGATAAATATGCATTTGTGACCAATGGGAACAAAGCCTTGTCCAAGCATGACAACTTCTCCAATCAATCCCTTGTACTTTTGAACCAAATTTGATAATCTTGAAATGTGGTGAACCCAAAATAACCTTGCCATGCCATTTCTTCCAAAACAAATCCAATTGTGAGGTTTTAACTTCTCAAGCTTTATTGACTAGGGCATGGAAATAAACTCATGAACCCATGGAGCAACTTGCTGAATCTTATTGCCTTTACCTACATGAGTAACAAGCAAGACAAACCAACATTGCATTTTTTTAATTAAGAGAAGAAATAAAGACAAAAAATATTCATGATCACAAAAGAACACAAGTCAAGGTGCTTGGTGATTCCTCAAAGAGCAAAGCTAAATATAGGGAGGGGAACCAAGAATCCTAATGTGATCTTGTTGTGATGGAATCAACATGGTATGATGAAGGGATCTTAGGGGGAAAATAGGGGTACAACAGAATCCAAGGTCGTTCGAGTAAACATGTATACGCTGGTTCTATATCCATGACTTGAAAAGTGATATAAAACATATATGGGCCTATCTTGATAAGAATACCCACTTCTCCAAAGACAGTACTTTGAGAATGCCAAAAGCTTTGACTATCGTAGAACTTAGCCTTATTATAACACCATCCAATGTTAACTTCATCAAGCTGGAATTTGTAATACATTGGGATCAGAACCAGTATCGGTGAGTATCTTGGACAGGATTGTAGGGCATATTTCAATAGAAATGTGCAACTCCTTATTGTGAGCTCTTCCTTGTGGAGGAAACTCATTGTCATTAAAATCTAGATATGATCCCGGTGTCAGATTTGCTACATTATTGTCAAACTGATTTACTGTAATCTCTTCTATGACATGAGAAAAACATAGAACCTTCATTAAAGAGTGTCGTATGCTTATGAATTGAGGAGCAACGAGAGTATTGAAATCTTGGTCGGGGTTTGGTGAAGCTGATCCACCACCTTGTAATCACTCTTTTTGATTATTTTCAAGAATTCTTCCACCTCTTGGTAAGTAAAGTTTTTGCTTGAAGGTTCTTGTGCTTGACTTGCCTCCATCACAACTTTCCCCTTATCCTTAATTGTAGCATCATCTTTCTTCGGTGGTTCTGAACTATAGATTAAATCACTATGGGCCATGCCCCTGTTCCAGCTATATTTGTGATCACAGGTCCTTGACTTGTTGACGGTTCACATTCTTGTTTTAAACCATTGACATAAACCGTAGAATTATAACTCCATAATACCACTTTGTTACTTTCATAAGGGGTAGGAGATGTCCCCCTAATCACCATTGTAGTCTTTGGAACTAATGGAATTCTCAGAGTCTGGCGTGGTATCATCACTAGTGCTTCTATTTACTCTCCTCATGGAATCACAAGAGTCTTCTTATTAGGACTTGGCCCTTGGCAAGTGATAACCGCAAATTATAGTTATTTTTGTATATACGTTTTGTTGCACTTATCAAATTTTTGTTGTTAATATCGTTGAATAAACCCGACTTTTATGTAAATATGTTTAGTTTGTGTTTATTTGTGTTTTTGTGTACATAGTGTAACATTTGATGTTTTCCCAGTCATTTTGTAGGTATTTGTTGCATTTTGGAGCATTGAGTAATAAAGTGTCGAACGCATGGCTCCGAATGCGTGTTTTTGGAATAAAAGATTCATTTTAGGACTTGTTATCCAGGATAGCCCCTTTAGCGCGCAGAAGCCGCTAAGCGCATGGGGCGCTCAACGGATTTTATAGCGCACTGTTTGCGTTTGATGATTTGTATGAACTAATATTTTGAAGCTCTCTTAGCATGGATAGTGCGATTTAGGTTGGTTTGATTTGTTAAATAATGAAGTCACTCTTAACGTGTCAGACCCGCTTTGCATGGTCTGCTGAATTTTATTTTATAAAAACAGACTTCATTCATTTTTAGGGATGGGATTTGGGGAAGTTTTTGCTCCCAACTCCTTCAACCTGTAAATTTTGTTAGGATTAGCTTAGATAACAACTATGGAGTTTGCATACGGATGATCTGGGGTAGATTGCTCTTCGATCGGCACTGACAAATCGGTAGATCTGCGATTCATTTCTCTTCCTCTTTGTGTACTCTATATTGGTTGGGTTTGTATGTATATTTTATTTGAACTAATGTATATTTGTCGCCTTTGGCATTATATTAAACTTTCTTTAAGAATCTTTGTGGATTGTTGTCATGGATTTTTACCGAGTTAGGGATTTGAGTTGTTATAGAGATATACTGCTTAGATTTTTTCTAGGATGATTATCTGTTAGTTTCTGAACTCTAGAGATAGATTTAGAGCTGACATCTACTTGGGTATCAGAGCTTAATGCCTCTGTGCTTTTGTGTGGCTCTGAGAGATCGCTGATGCAGGTAAGCACGGTTGACTTCTGTGTTGTTAAGGTGGTTAAGAGATCGCTACCGAGGTGACGCAGTCGGCCACTCAATTTGGTTTAGAAATGACTTAGGTTGTGAGTGATACGTAGTCACATTGATGAATATTGTAGGTTGAGTTTAACAGGTCGATAGGTTTAAGTCTGTGAGTAGTAGTATATACGCATGCTTGATAAGTTATTCTTTTTTCCTTTTTATACATTTATTTTCTGTTAATACTTTTTCTTTCAACCCATTCATCCCCAAACTCATTAACAAGAAATTTGTCGAACAGAGAATTCAATAACCAATCTTTGTGGACACGATACAATATAACCTAAATATCACCCGATAAGTAATAACTTACTTTTTGCTTGACACTCTACATTAACAACAAATTGGCGCCGCTGTCGGGGATTGGTTCTATTGTTTTCGCATTGCGATAATTCTTTAGTTTTTGAGTTTTGTAATTAATGTATATGTTGTATAGAAATTGTATATTAACTTGTATATGATACTTGTGCATATATGTGTTTTTCTTTGTTTCCAAGTATTGTTGTGAATTGTCTCATTTTCATAATGTTTGTTGTATGGATATTAGGACACTTTCTTTAGGTTTGTGCGGTGTGACAATACAATGGAATGAACATAGGAGGTTACTAGCTCGCATAATAAAGGAATCGAGCTTACGACGTAAAAGAAGCATGTTTTGTTTGTATTCGTTTTGGTTATGTCTTGACATGTGTTTTAAACAAGTTGAAATAAGACTTGTTTTAAATTTTCAAAATTTCCCTTTTCAACTTGTTTAATTCACTTTCTCTCGTTTGTTTCGTTATGTAAATTTGTGTTTTTCCGCAAGCTTTTCGTGTTTAGCTTGTGGAAGTTTGTATGTTGTAAATATTTTCTGCATTGAGTGTGTAGGGTGATTGTGGAGTTTGCATAGCAATTGCATCAGTTATTGTCCTGTTTTTCTTCAACTGGTGTAGCGCACTAAGCGCGCTCTAATGTGCAGACCCAGTAAATTCTTTTTAAATTTTTGCTCTGCTTTCCTTTTTCCCACTTCCACCTAGGCCTTTTAGTTGTAAATAACATTAATATTTTTAATTCTTTCGTTTGTTGTTGTTTGGACTCAATTTTGGTTCGATAGCTTGAAGTCGCTTTTGGTGATTTTCCAAATTTGAGTGTTTCAACTTGTAAATGCGTGGTAATTATTTTGTTAATGTTTTTTACACGTTAGAGGTATGTGTTTATCGCTTTCTATACTTTATCATATTCATGATACTTAGACTTTTTGCAATTCTTATGCCATTCATTCTTTTGTATACTTGTTCATTTGTGAATCACTTTAGTTCCTATCCTTTTTTTAGGTAGCTTTCCATTGTTCACATATGTTGGAGACCACAATTCTTGTTTTAACTAGATTTTATTATGTTTAATCTTTTGTTTGTGTTGATGCTATGAAAGCTTAAACATGATTAAGGCATTGTTGTTCCATTTTGAGCACAACTACCTTGCCCAAATAGTCAATTCACCTTGTGAGTGTGTGATCATTAGTAACTCCTTTGAGCTTTTTGTGGATATCCATGTTGTTTTTTCTAAATGATTGTCTATGAGTGTTTAGTTTCCCTTTTTGCTTGGATGTTGATTTGTTTTTTTCTTGAACCCTCAACTATGATTTTTAGTTGAATTTTTATATTGCCTTAGAAAGTAGGGAGTATTCACTTTAATGTATGGTTGAATTCAAGTTGGGGAGAAAAATGATTGTGTATTTATTGGTTGATTGCTATGAGGTTGGAATGAAAAGAAAATTAAAAAAAAAGTGAAAAAAAAGTGATAGAGAAAGAAAGAAAAATTGAAAAAAGCTTTGAATAAGAAAAATAAAAAGAGTTTGAAATAATGTTGTGTTAATAATTAATGTGTGTTTGGTGTAACACTTGGGATGAAAATGAACTTTGATTAAAATTCTATTGTTTTAAACTTTGGTGAAACGATCACTCCCTTAGGTTTAGGCAAGTGTTTGTTTCGATTAGCTTTAGGACTTATCACTTGATTGTTAACCAAGCCACGCTACAACCTTGAAAAGACCTTGAGATTCTTGCTTTTATATTTTCAATGTAAATTTTTGGATGAATGCGTAATTTAGTCTATTTTTCGCAAGATTGTTGGATGAGTGAAAATACCCCATTTTTGTGTGCTTTTCATCTATCGATGATTATTTTGCTACGTGTGATTCATTTGTGAACTAGTATTGTTTTAGAATGTTTGGCATAATTTTTGTATTTAGCCTTTATTTCATGTTTATGTCATTGTTGTAGTTTAGTGGTAAGTATGTTTCTTCGTGTGTACTGTTTTTCATTTGAACCATTGCATTTGTTTTCCTTTTTAAAAACTAGTTGATTCATGATTATTTGGTTTATTACTTTTTGGTACTTTGAGTTGTTTGGTCTTGTTTGAGGACAAACAAGTTTAACTTGGGGAGAGTTTGATAATTGCAAATTGTAGTTATTTTTTTATATACTTTTTGTTGCACTTATCAACTATTTGTTGTTAATATCGTTGAATAAATCCAACTTTTGTGTAAATACATTTAGTTTGTGTTTACTTGTGTTTTTGGGTACATAGTGTACTGTTTGATGTTTTTCCATTCATTTTGCAGGTATTTGTTGCATTTTGGAGCATTGAGGAATAAAGTGTCGAAGACACGGCTCCAGATGCGTGTTTTTGGAATAAAAGATCAGTTTTGGGACTTGTTGTTCAGAAGAGCCCGCTTAGCGCACGGAAGTCGCTAAGCGCAAGTGGCTCTCAACGCATTTTGTAGCGCACTGTTTGCGTTTGATGATTTGGAAGAACCAATGTTTTGAAGCCCTCTTAGCACGGATAGTGTGCTTAGTGCAGTTTAGGTTGGTTTGATATGTTAAATAATGAAGTTCGCTTAGCATTCCAGGCCCGCTTAGCGCGGTCTGCTGAGGTTTGTTTTATAAAAACATATTTCATTCATTTTTAGGGATGGGTTTTGGGGAAGGTTTTGCTCCCAACTCCATCAACCTATAAATTTTGTTAGTATTAGCTTAGATAACAACTATGGAGCTTGTATACGGATGATCCAGGGTGGATTGCTCTTCGATTGATGCTGACAAACTGGTAGATCCGCAGTTCATTTCTCTTCCTCTTTGTGTACTCTTTATTGGTTGGGTTTGTATGTATATTTTCTTTGAAATAATGTATATTTGTCACCCTTGGCGTTTTATTAAACTTGCTTTACGAATCTTTGTGGATTTTTTTCCTGGATTTTTACTCTGTGTTAGAGATTTGAGTTGTTATAGACATATACTGCTTAGATTCTTATCTAGGATGGTTATCTGTTAGTTTCTAAACTCTAGAGATAGATTTAGAGCTGACAGCTACTTGGGTATCAGAGCTTAACGCTTCTGTGTTGTTTGTGTCACTCTGAGACATCGTCGATGCAGGCGAGCATGGTTGACTTCTATGTTAATGAGGTGGTTGAGAGATTGCTACCGAGGTAACGGAGTCAGCCTCTCAATTTGGGTTAGAAATGACTTAGGTTGTGAGTGATACATAGTGAAATTGATGAATATTGTAGGTTGAGTATAACAGGTCGATATGTTTAAATCTGTGAGAAGTAGTATATACACATGCTTGATAAGTTATTCCTTTTTCCTTTTTATACATTTATTTTTTGTTAATAATTTTTCTTTCAACCCACTCATCCCCCAAAATCATTAACGAGAAATTTGTCGAATGGAGAATTCAGTAACCAATATTTGTGGACATGATACAATATAACCTAAATATTACCCAGTAAATTAGTAACTTACTTTTTGCTTGCCGCTCTACAATAGCAACGACAAGGAATTACCAATGGCTCCTTTGCACTTCCATCAATCACAGCTACGTATTTTTCTTTAGGGCATTTCCCGAATTGGACTATCCCTTGATCCACCAATTTTTGTAACGTCTTCTCAAAAGATTCATTATGTTCCAAGAGGAGTCCACACTCCAATAGATATTCCTTAAAAAGGTTTATGGGGGCCTTTATTGGTCTGGCTTCCCCAAAGTCATTAATCACCTCAACTGCATTTACAACTGACCCACCATGAAGAGGCATGGGATTTGTCTTAATTTTTGGCTTATCAAAGGTGATATCCTAAGAATCCAACAAATGTTGAACCTTGTGTTTAATGGCCCAACATGTTTCTATGGTATGCCCTATAGAATTGGCATGATACTCGCACATGGCATTCACATCATACTTTGGTGGGAGTGCCCCAACCATAGGAGCTAGTGGCTTCAGCTCTACCAAATATGCTTTGATTAAGTGTTGCAATAATTGACTGTGCGGCATGGGGAGAGGATTAAATCTTCTAAGAGTTCTTTCAAACCTGTTTTATTGTTGTTCTTGTGGAATTACCAATGGTCTTTCAATCTTATTGGTGACATCTATAGCATTATTTTCTCCTTCCTTCTTTTTCGAGAAGTTAGGAACATGTCTCTTTGCATTATAAGGGGTACTAGATGACGCCCCTTGTATCTTTCCATTTTTTATTCCTGCTTCAATCCTTTCAACGATAGTCAGAAAATCATAAAATTCCGAAGAGATGCTTCCTACCATCTTATCATAGTATAACTCTTGTAAAGTACCCATGAACATATCGACTAATTTTTTCTCAAAAAGTGGTGGTTGTACGCAGGTTGCCATTTCCCTCCATCTTTGAGCATACTCCTTGAAAGACTCCTTCTTCTTAGACAAATTTTGGATTTGTATGCGGTTAGGCACCATGTCCATATTGTACTTGTACTGTGTCAAGAAAGTATTGGAATGATCCTGCCATGTCTGGATGTGAATTCGCTCTAATTGCATGCACCAATCTAAGGATGCCTTGCTCAAACTATCTTGGAAACAATGGATCATTAGCTTTTGGTCTTGGGCATATGCATGCATCTTTCTGCAATACATGCGTAGATGGTTCCTCGGACATGTGAGCCCTTATATTTTCCAAAGTTTGGTACTTTGAATTTTGGAGGGATCACCACATTAGGAGAGCATCGACGTCGAACACATCGTAACCTTACACAGCCTTTAGCCTTTCTTCAAGAGCTTTGTATTTATTCATTGCCATGGGATTTTCAGTGACATGAGTATGGGTTGTCCTTTGAGGTGCTTGGTTAACATCCTCTAAGTCATGGTCTCCGTACTACAAGTCTATGTAGTTGCCCGCGTTGTTGACCAAAATTTGTAAGGTATGAGATGCCCCTACCTCCGGTGGAGGTGGGACAAACCCTTCGGTATCAGCTTGTCTGACCTCTTCTTGAGCCATAATTGACTTGTGAGGTCCTAACTCTGGTTCTCTTCTTGGTTGGTGACCTCTCTCGATGCACCAATAGTCTTGGCTATTTCTTCAAAGGCTACCCTAGGAACTTTTTCTTTCCTCTCGATGATGTTCTTCAAGGCTAGAAGAACTTGACTCATATCTCCTTTCATTGAGTTGATATTTCCTTTCAACTGCTCCAAATCTTCCTTGAATACGGCTTGGTTTTCTTTGATTTGTTCCATTACTCTCTTTTGATGGGCTCTTGTTTGATATGGAGATTGGAGAGGTGGCGCTTTTCTACAAATGGTTTAACTGGAGATGATTTTGAAAACTAATAAGTTTTTGTTATGAAGTGTGAAATGATGCAATGTTTGTGAATGCATGGATGTGTATGAATATGCTAAGAGTTTTTTTTTTGGTTTTGAATGTATTATTCACTTGGAAACAAAATACTTTTATTGAAATAATTATCTTTAAAAAGGAGAATACAATTCAGATATTGAAAAATATTTAAACTTAAAACATCAAAACTTACTGAAATAAATAACAAAGGGAAACAAAATCTTCTAAGCGCGCCTGCGGATTTCTGCTCTAAAGCCATCAGCCATGGTCCTAAAAAGCTTAAGGAAGTCTTCAATGTCTTTTGAAAGAGGGACCATCACATTTTCCGCATCTCTTAATCTTCTATGGATATCACCAATAAGATTGTTGGCTAAGAAGTTGAGTCTTGCATGCTTGTGTTTGTAGAATCGATATTCTGGGTAGAGGTCCATAACTATCTTATGATTATCCTCTCCTTCTTTGGCGATCTTTGCATACTGATCTTCCCAATAAAATTTTTCAGCCCTCATCTCTGTATAGAGTTTGCGCTATATTAGGAAATTCTTTCGGAGGTCTTCTAACTCAAGACATACTCGCTCGTATTCATCAGTCTTTTGGGTTAGAAATCTTTTTACCATTGTCCTCTTGAGATGTTCCCCTACATTCGATTATTGGATATCTCAGAGCCTCGTAGTAAGATACTTCATTTGATCTTCTTGATCTAAAGAAGCTTGTGCTAAACTTTGAATTTGAGCCCTCAAATCTTCTTCCATTTCCTTTTTGTCTTGCATTGCATTTTCGTACCACCTACTTAGTTTCCCGATTTCCCTAGCAGCATCTTTCAAGCGTTGGTTGTGGGAATCCAAGTTAAAGGTAGCACTCAAAAATCCTTCAGTCATACGTTTCCACTTAAGACTCTCCTTTTCGAATGCTTCATGGTCTTTTTTAATTTGTTGGTCTTTAGATTCCAGCTCGCGTTGCATTTGTCTTTTCTCCTTAGCTAAGGTATGAAGGCTAAGCTCCATTTATTCTGTCTTCTTTTGAGCTTGATTCAAAGCTCTCTTCAAGTTGTCTATTTCTTATAGGGGCATAGGTAGAGGATCTGGGACATCTGGCTGGTACTCAGGATCAATGTCAAATGGTAACTTAACAACCTATACCCTATCCAAAACTCATCGAGTATAAGTTTCTTTCGCTACAATATTCTTCCATCCAACTTTTCTTTTGTTAACCCTATTCCAAGATCGGATGATCTTGTTGAGCAACTCTCGGTCATTTCTGTCCATGTCATGAATGATTAATTGTTGAAGTTGTTCATCGGAGGGTTTATCCTCCAAAGAGTACCCTAGTTGTCGCAAAGCCAAAGCATGGTTGTAGTTGATGCAATCACGCGATCTAATCAACAGAACATTCGGAAAGTATCCATAACTTTATATGATATCTCCAATGTCTAGCTTCCTCGCATACTATAACACACAATTAACAGTAAGAGACATTAATTTTTTAAGCCACTCGTATCTTGTCAGGTTTGGAACCATGTAGTCTTCCTTATAGAGATGAGTCATAAACCAAGAATACAAGAGAGAGATACATCAATTTAGGGTACCCCTCCCCTTTTCGTAACGAGTATGAAGTGCATAATAGATATCAGTAAGTAAAGCAAGAGTTGGGTCCGCATTCAAAGCTTTTGCGCCCCAAAATACACTAATAATTGCAGGGACAATGTAGTCCAAAGTCCGCAGAAACAAAATTATACCAAATATAAGTAACCCTAAACAATCAACACAAGACTCCCATTCTTTGTTAATCACAAAAGAAAGGGATTTATCTTCCAAATAGTATCTCTTAATCCCTTGTACATCACCTTCTTTTTTGTAATTAAGTGAAAATTCAGGATAAGGGATCCCTAAACCATTTGCTAAGTCCTTAATGTCAATAGTCTTCCTGATTCCCAAATAAGCTTTTCCCTTAGATAAATTCAAGAGTCTGTCAAATTCTTCCAAAGTCGGCGCTAGCTAGAAGTCTTGGAAGGTAAAACACCTCAATGGAGGGTCATAGAACTGAACCAAGGAAAAATAGCATCTAATTGTACATCCACTTTTGTTAACTCAAGGGTATCCCCATAACAGCGAGTAAACATCTTCAAAGCTCTTTCAGACAACTTCCCTCTGATGGTCTTGTTCTTCGTCATATATGGTTTGATGTAATTAACACAAACAAGTTGTTTCCCTTTGGAATTAATTTTTAAGACACTTCACCAGAAACCTTGATTAATTTTTTTTTAATCTTGTGAGTAAGACAAACAAAAAATAATGGAGGGTAATGAATATGTGAAAAGCAAGATGTATGGATGCATGATTGTGGCATAGTAACTGGATTTCATGAAAGGTATCCTTAGTTGGTAGGCTCCTAGTTTTGGCCTATGGATATTCTACCCTCCTCATAAGGTGGTTTCCTTAAGGGAATCATGGATAACACAAGACGGAAATGCACAAGGGCCTCCTTTAAGTGGAGCTTCTTTGTAGACCGAAACTTCCGTGTTTAGGTCGTGAAAGGTCTCACCATGAGTATTTAGTTTAGGGTTTATAGAAAAAGTCATAGGTTTCGTCCCAAAGTCCTACCCCTCAAGAGGATGTCTCTTGAGACATATTTCCTTTTTTTGGAATTCCACCGTCTCTAGGCGAAGTGACCACAAAAACTCATGGGGATGATGTATCCCATTGGCCAATAGACGAACCTTCTTTCTAAGGTTTTTGAAAATAAATTTTTAAAATAAAAAATATAGCCTGATAAAAAGATGTAGAAAGTAAATAAACTAAAAATAATAAATAAAATATGAAGAAATAAAAAAACAAAGAAAACCCTAAAAACCTTAAATCCCCAAAAGAAAGTCTTATAACCCTAGGGTTGAGTCCCCAGCAGAGTCTCCATCTGTTATAAACAGCTTTAAAATGAGAGTTGCCACCATTAATTTTTATCCTAGGGAAGGGAATATAATATATAACCCTAATTTGGTCAGAGATTCTAAGTTGTTGACTCATTTTTATACAAATGGAAGGTGTTAGGCACCCCTCATCTACCTTGTTCACAAGGATATTATGGTTTAGATTTGCAATTTAGGAAATAGGGTTTTAATTCTAATTAGGGGAACCTGCCACGATTTTAGTCGTATGCCTACGTATCCTCTTATGAGGAATCAGAGTCCAAACTCATAGTTTGTAGTTGTTGGTTGGTGTTTTTTATGGATTACGAAAATATCTCGTATTAATCCTTGAACCAAGTCTGGGTTGAAAATAGCATAGTGTTTAGACGAAGTTTGTAACACCCCTTCTAAAATACCCCGAATAATATTAATTATATCAATGATTAAAGACATATTCCATCAGAGTTAACACGGAACAAGGGATGTCACAATTATGAAATAAATAAAACTTTCAATAAAACAGTAGTCATGCTACACTGAGGGTCATTATTCAAATAATTCAATCAAATTAAGACCATGTCTTACACAGCAGAAAAATACCATAACCAAAACGGAATAAACCAAAACATAATTATTCCCAATGAAATTCAAAGAAACAATTGAATAATAACTAATTCCTCAACTAAACGTTCCCCAGTGTTACAACCTATCAGAGCACGACACTGACACGCGGACTTAAAGTAACATAGCTCTAGAGCCATCCTCACCAACTCCTGAGCTGCTAACTTTAATCTGAAATTTTTAAAATAAGGGTGAGATTTCTCATAATTAACATGCATTATAAGCTTCTCAATCAACATTATATCACAAGCATATTATTTCACCCATTTTAGCATAAATTCAGATTCAACACGCAGTTCCAATCATACAAGTCATTAAGCACAAATCAATAATCAACCAAGGAATTGTAACACTGGAAGACATCCTAACATGTTACAATTCCATGCAAACAAAAATGCAGACACAATGCATGTGGTACCAACACGTGACCAAGTCACCCAACACTGATCCATCATCAACCGGATACAGCAACCATCGATTCGTCCATAAACACCCGGACACGAATCCATCCTAACCACCCATCATCACCCGGGTATCGGTTAACGGCAATACAAGTCAAATTCCACACAATGGGAATTAACTTCACCAAAACAATGCATATGCACACACATCACTAGCATGCAACATCAAATCAGTCTATGAAATACATCAATTTATCATAACTGAACCAAAACCAAAAACATGATATCTCAACGATCATGAATACCATCATTAGCAACATAAACATGCCTTTCATTCACACAATACTAATACATCCATCCATCACAGGTTTACTGCTACATACACACCCATGTGCGTTAGCCAATAATCACTTATTCCGGGATTTGACTCATTTTCAAAATAAATTCAGGTTTTAGGAAATCTTTTCATTTTATAAAGTAGAGCATTAAATTTAAGAAATAACGTCCAAAACGGCACTCAAAACGGACTTACGGTTTGAAAGTTATGAATTTTCAAAGTTTAATATTTTTCAAAAGTTACAGCAGAACCCGGTTCCTACATATGCAGGAACCGGTTCCTGCGAAGTTCAAAAATCACGCTTCTGGAAAAATGTATGGGAACCCGGTTCCTACCTATACAGGAACCGGTTCCTACGTGCATTTTTGCCAGTTTTTATAAATTCACACAGTGGAACCCGGTTCCTCCCCACTGGGAACCGGTTCCCACGACCTGCAGAGTCAAATTCTGCACTTTTGACAGCATTTATTCATTCTAAACCAATTCCAAACATATCCATACGAATTGCAACATGAGAAACACCAAAACACATCCATTTTGCACCATTATAACATCAAACAACATTATTTCATCATTCCTTTTTATCATCTGACACCCTAATGGTTTTCAACCTACAATTCGACGCAATAGGGACAATTCTACGGAACCCTAGAATTCCAAACCGGGATTCCCTAACATACTATGATTCATACTATTGAATATCTAAACCGATAATACGAATTAACTAATCGAAATCACCCCTTACCTTGTGGGTTCTTCGAATTCTGACGCTTCCGATTTTCTCCTTCTTTTTCCTCTTCTCAAATGGACGTATGATGAATATTCCAAAATAACTCTCTTTCTCTTCTTTTTCCTTTTAATACTCCTTTTATTATTCCAATAAAATAATTAAATTAGTAATTAGTAAGAGTAGAGTATTTTACCCCTCACACCCTCTAATCACTCTTCACACCACCAATACTTCTTTCCTTTAATTAATTAAATTAATTCCAATAATCCAAAAATACAAATAATTAAATTTCCAATTAAATTAATAATTAAAAATTCTAATTATTTAATAATCGGATTATTTGGGGTGTCACAACTCTCCCCAACTAAAAGAGTTTTCGTCCTTGAAAACATACCTTAGACGAACAGTTTGGGATACGAGTCCTTCATCTGACTCTCCAGCTCCCAAGTGACATTTCCATCTGTTGGTCCTTCCCAAGCCACTCTTACCAACGCGATCTCCTTGCCTCGCAACTGTTTCAACTTCCGATCCTCAATTCTCGTAAGTACCGCTTCCACAGTCAAATTCTCTCGTACCTGTATATCGTCTACCCGAATCTCATGAGACGGATCAGCAATGTACTTCCTTAGATGAGATACATGAAAAACATCATGCAAATTTGCAAGTGACAGCGGCAAAGCAATCTGATAAGCAACTTTCCCAACTCTCTTGGTAATCTGAAACGGACCAATAAAACGTGGAGTCAACTTCTTTGACTTCGAAGCTCGACCAATACCAGTCATCGGAGTAACTCGCATAAAAACATGTTCTCCTTCGCTAAACTCAAGATCATTCCTCCTCTTATCGTGATAACTTTTCTGACGACTCTGAGAAGTCCTCATCTTCTCCTGAATCATCTTAATCTTTTCCGAAGTCTGTTGGACAATATTCAGTCCAATCACAGCACTCTCTCCAGATTCATACCAACACAACGGTGTCCGACACCTCCTACCATACAATGCCTCAAACGGAGCCATACCAATGCTCGAATGGAAACTATTGTTGTAGGTAAACTAAATCAATGGTAGATAACTATCCCAAGCTCCACCTTTCTCCAACACACAAGCTCTTAACAAATCTTCCAACGACTGAATCGTTCTCTCCGTCTGACCATCTGTCTGTGGATGATAAGCGGAACTCAAACGCAACTTAGTACCCAAATCTCCTTGCAATCCCGTCCAGAATTTAGATGTAAACCTCGGATCTCAATCCGACACAATACTAGAAGGAATACCGTGCAAACTCACAATCTTCTCAACATACAATTCTGCCAACCTTTCCATCGGATAATCCATTCTTATCGGAATAAAGTGAGCAGATTTCGTTAACCGATCAACAATAACCCAGATAGAATCACAATTCTTTGATGTCCTTGGCAAACCAGACACAAAATCCATAGATATTCCATCCCATTTCCATTCCAGAACAAACAACGGTTCCATCAATCCTGACGGTTTCTGATGCTCAATCTTCGACTTCTGACAAACCAAACAAGCATACACAAACTCAGCAATTTCCTTTTTCATTCCCGGCCACCAAAACAACTTCTTCAAATCATGGTACATTTTAGTAGCACCAGGATGAATACTCAATCCACTACGATGTCCTTCTTCCAAAATACTCTTCCTAATCTCTGCAACATCCGGAGCACACACCCTATTACCAAATCTCATAACACCATTCTCATCAATTCGGAACTCGCCTCCTTGACCTTGGTTGATCAATGTCAATTTATCAACTAACCCAACATCGGACTTCTGTCCATTCCGAATTTCTTCCAGAATACCACTAGTCAGTTTCAACATACCCAATTTCACACTATTCGGAGTAGGTTCACATACCAAACTTAAATCTCTGAACTGCTCAACCAAATCTAACTCACGGACCATTAACATCGACATATGCACGGACTTCCTACTCAAGTCATCCGCAACAACGTTTGCCTTACCAGGATGGTAATTCAAACCGAAATCATAATCCTTTAGAAATTCTAACCATCTCCTCTGCCTCATATTCAACTCTTTCTGATCAAAGAGATACCTCAGACTTTTGTGATCACTGAACACCTCAAACCGAGAACCATATAAATAATGCCTCCACAACTTCAAAACAAACACAACAGCTGCCAACTCCAAATCATGAGTCGGATAATTCCTTTCATGTACTTTCAATTGTCTCGAAGCATAAGCCACCACCTGCTTATCTTCCATCAACACACCACCTAATCCCATTAATGATGCGTCACAATACACAACAAAAGACTTAGTTGGATTTGGCAAAATCAAGATTGGATCACTTGTCAACCTCCTCTTCAGATCTTGAAATCCTTTCTCACATTCAACATCCCAAACAAACATCTGACCCTTCCTGGTCAACTTAGTCAATGGTAACGCTAATTTGGAAAATCCTTCTATAAACTTCCTGTAATAACCTGCAAGACTCAGAAAACTACGGATCTCAGAAGCATTCTTCGGCGCTTCCCACTGAGATACTGCTTCTACCTTCGTAGGATCCACAACAATTCCATTCTTGGAAATTACATGGCCAAGAAAACTTACTTCACTTAACCAGAATTCACACTTGGACAACTTCGCATAAAGCTTCTTCTCTTTCAACAATTCCAACACAACTCTGAGATGTTTTGCATGCTCTTCATCGCTCTTCGAATAAATTAGAATATCATCAATGAACACCACCACAAACTTATCAAGATATGGATGAAATATCCTGTTCATATACTCCATGAAAACACCAGGTGCATTAGTAACTCCAAACGGCATAACAGAATACTCATAATGTCCATACCTCGTTCTAAATGCAGTTTTCTGAATATCTTCCGACTTCACATGAATCTGATGATATCCAGATCTTAGATCAATCTTACTAAATACACAAGCTCCAACTAGTTGATCCATCAAATCATTGATCCTCGGCAAAGGATACCGATTCTTGATTGTAACTTTATTCAGCTGTTTGTAATCAACACATAATCTCATTGAACCTTCTTTCTTCTTAACCAACAACACCGGAGCACCCCACGGCGAAACACTCGGACGAATAAACTTCTTCTCAAGTAACTCCTCCAACTGTTTCTTTAACTCTGATAATTCAGATGCCGACATACGGTAAGGCGCCATCGACACCGGACTAGTTCCATGAATCAAATCTATAGTAAATTCTACCTCCCTCTCAGGTGGCAATTCACTAACGTCTTCCGGAAACACCTCTGGAAATTCATTCACCACTGGCAATCCATCACTCTTTGCTTTTCCCTCTGTTTCTATTGCAGAATACAACATAAATACCACAGCACCATCTTTCACAGCTAGGTTCATCTGTTTAACCGACATAATCACATCTTCGACACCAACCTCTTCAGGAAAAATAATCGTCTTCGCAAAACAGTTGATATGAACCTGGTTGAATTCCAACCAGTTCATTTCAAGGATGATATCAAGTTGTTCTAACGGTAGGCACACTAAATCCATACCGAAACCCCTACCAAAAATCACAATAGGACAATTCCTACAAACATACGAAGTAGTCACTGAACCCGACGCAGGAGTATCAATAACCATACTTCCATCCATATTAGAAATTTCCAAATTCAATCTTTTAGCAAAATCCAAAGCAATAAAAGAATGCGTAGCTCCAGTATCAATAATCTCAATCAAAGGTATGTCATTTATAAAACATGTACCTTTAATCAGCCGATCATATGGCTTAGTCTCTGACCCAGACAATGCAAACACTTTACCACCAGCTTGCTCCTTCTTGGGTTTTGTACACTGAGGACGAGTATGACCTTCTTCACCACAGTTGTAACAAGTCACCACTCTTACTCTGCAATCATTGGCCACATGGCCGAGTTTCCCACACTTGAAACACTTCTTATCATTACTTTTGCAATCCACCATATGATGTCCTGTCTCACCACACTTGTATCACTTAATGGAAGAACTAGAATCTCCTCCACCAAACTTCTTCCAACCACCGGGTCTCTGATTACTTCTATCATAAGGCTTACCATGATCCATCTGTTGCTTACCCTTCCTATCAACATACCCTCGAGCATTCGACTTAGTGCTAGCAAGATCCTCCTCTAAAATCCTACTACAGTCAACCAGATCAGGAAATCTTCGGATACGCTGATACCGAATACCCTGCTTAATCTCATCACGAAGACCATTCTCAAACTTGATACATTTGGAAAATTCTCCATCTGCATCGTTAGTATAATGAGCATAATACTTCGCTAACTCAGTAAACTTCGAAGCATACTCACTGACAGTCTTGTTACCCTGCTTGAGTTCCAGAAACTCAATCTCCTTCTTGCCTCTGATGTCCTCAGGAAAGTACCTCCTCAGAAAAGCCCTCCTGAACACATCCCAAGTCAACGCAATACCATCTTCTTCCATTTCAGTTCTGGTAGCAACCCACTAGTCATCAGCTTCCTCTGCTAACATGTGAGTTTCGTATCTCACCTTCATCCCTTCAGCACAGTCAATTACTCCGAAGATCCTCTCGATCTCCTTCACCCACTTCTGAGCACCTTCGGGATCATGTGCACCCTTGAACAACGGAGGATTATTCCTCTGAAAATTCCCCAATTATCGGTCAGCACCAATCACAGCTCCCTGCTGGTTCCCTCCGAGTACTCCAGCCAACATTCCCAATGCTTCAGCAATAGCATCGTCGTTTCTTTCGTTACCTCTTCCGGCCATTGTTCTGTAACATTACAAAACAACCTCATCAGCACACAAGTATCGACAGTGTCATCTTACACTAGTCGCATACAAAAGGGATAACGACACAAGACAAGACCGACTATGCTCTGATACCACTATTGTAACACCCCTTCTAAAATACCCCAAATAATATTAATTATATCAATGATTAAAGACATATTCCATCAGAGTTAACACGGAACAAGGGATGTCACAATTATGAAATAAATAAAACTTCCAATAAAACAGTAGTCATGCTACATTGAGGGTCATTATTCAAATAATTCAATCAAATTAAGACCATGTCTTACACAGCGGAAAAATACCATAACCAAAACGGAATAAACCAAAACATAATTATTCCCAATGAAATTCAAAGAAACAATTGAATAATAACTAATTCCTCAACTAAACGTTCCCCAGTGTTACAACCTATCAGAGCAAGACACTGACACGCGGACTTAAAGTAACATAGCTCTAGAGCCATCCTCACCAACTCCTGAGCTGCTAACTTTAATCTGAAATTGTTAAAGTAAGGGTGATATTTCTCATAATTAACATGCATTATAAGCTTCTCAATCAACATTATATCACAAGCATATTATTTCACCCATTTTAGCATAAATTCAGATTCAACACGCAGTTCCAATCATACAAGTCATTATGCACAAATCAATAATCAACCAAAGAATTGTAACACTGGAAGACATCCTAACATGTTACAATTCCATGCAAACACAAATGCAGACACAATGCATGTGGTACCAACACGTGACCAAGTCACCCAACACTGATCCATCATCAACCGGATACAGCAACCATCGATTCGTCCATAAACACTCTGACACGAATCTAGCCTAACCACCCATCATCACCCGGGTATCGGTTAACGGCAATATAAGTCAAATTCCACACAATGGGAATTAACTTCACCAAAACAATGCATATGCACGCACATTACTAGCATGCAACATCAAATCAGTCTATGAAATACATCAATTTATCATAACTGAACCAAAACCAAAAACATGATATCTCAACGATCATGCATACCATCATTAGCAACATAAACATGCCTTTCATTCACACAATACTAATACATCCATCCATCACAGGTTCACTGCTACATACACACCCATGTGCGTTAGCCAATAATCACTTATTCCGGGATTTGACTCATTTTCAAAATAAATTCAGGTTTTAGGAAATCTTTTCATTTTATAAAGTAGAGCATTAAATTTAAGAAATAACGTCCAAAACGGCACTCAAAACGGACTTACGGTTTGAAAGTTATGAATTTTCAAAGTTTAATATTTTTCAAAAGTTACAGCAGAACCCGGTTCCTACATATGCAGGAACCGGTTCCTGCGAAGTTCAAAAATCACGCTTCTGAAAAAATGTATGGGAACCCGGTTCCTACCTATACAGGAACCGGTTCCTACGTGCATTTTTGCCAGTTTTTATAAATTCACACAGTGGAACCCGGTTCCTCCCCACTGGGAACCGGTTCCCACGACCTGCAGAGTCAAATTCTGCACTTTTGACAGCATTTATTCATTCTAAACCAATTCCAAACATATCCATACGAATTGCAACATGAGAAACACCAAAACACATCCATTTTGCACCATTATATTATCAAACAACATTATTTCATCATTCCTTTTTATCATCTGACACCCTAATGGTTTTCAACCTACAATTCGACGCAATAGGGACAATTCTACGGAACCCTAGAATTCCAAACCGGGATTCCCTAACATACTATGATTCATACTATTGAATATCTAAACCGATAATACGAATTAACTAATCGAAATCACCCCTTACCTTGTGGGTTCTTCGAATTCTGACGCTTCCGATTTTCTCCTTCTTTTTCCTCTTCTCAAATGCACGTATGATGAATATTCCAAAATAACTCTCTTTCTCTTCTTTTTCCTTTTAATACTCCTTTTATTATTCCAATAAAATAATTAAATTAGTAATTAGTAAGAGTAGAGTATTTTACCCCTCACACCCTCTAATCACTCTTCACACCACCAATACTTCTTTCCTTTAATTAATTAAATTAATTCCAATAATCCAAAAATACCAATAATTAAATTTCCAATTAAATTAATAATTAAAAATTCTAATTATTTAATAATCGGATTATTTGGGGTGTCACAAAGTTCGCAGTTAATTAGAAATATCTCCATAATCCTTTTTGAAAATAATATCTTGAATTTAATAAGTTAGTGAAAATTGTTAGTAATTTGATTGGATAGATTTTTTTTAAATATATCAAAAATATAAGAAAAATAGTTTTTATGCATGAGGAAAAAATAATTTTAATGTAATTAAAATTATTTGAATGGGTTAGTAAAAAATATTTAAATAAATAAATTTAGAATTTATTATAAATATATTAATATAATAAAAATAGAGAGAAAATAAACAAATGAATAAATAAATCAAATAAATAAATAAACTTTAAATATTAAACCCATGGGGGTGCATTTCAGTTTATTTATAATAAGCTGGGGGTGTGAAGAGTAATGCTCTTAATTTAAATATTGAATTCAGACCCAAAATGTAAGGTGTGTAAATTTGTACATAGTAGGAAAATTGGGGGGTTGGTTCAGCAAGGGCCCAAGTTCAGTTATTGAACTGGGCCTAATAACACAAGGGGTATGGATTTTTTGTTGGCGAAAGAACTTGAGGGTGCACTCAGTAATAGGCTAGGCCCAAAACAAATATCGGATCCACCGGACAGAATGTGGGGGGATCAGGGAGCTATGGTGGATGCATGCTTCACATGCGTCTGATGATGATCTAAGGGACAAAGAGCGAGGTGCACGGTAAGAGGGACATAGGGAATCAAAGGGCATTATAAAAGAAAATATATGGGCTGAAAGCCCATTTTTTCTCTTCTCTCCTTCTCTCTATAATAAATGAAACCCTTTGTTTTTTTTAGAGAGAGAGGCTTTGCCCTCTCTCTAGAAACCCGGCGACCAGAAATCGCCTCTACCTTGGACGCCACCGACCGGAAACCGCTTCCATCAACGACTATACCAAGGAACCACCACCTTCAATTAAAACACCATTTGGGTTCATATGAACCCTAAGAACCCTAAGGGTTCTTGATGAACCCTAACCCCAAAACCCAGAAACCTTTGAAAACGATGAACCCTAACCCAGATTAGCATGAACCCTAAGAACCCTAACCCAAAAACCTATTAACCCTAACCATAAACATGAACCGTAACCCCTTAGAAACCCTAGAATCCAAACCAAACACATAATCATGGATTCAAATAGATACAAACCTAAGCTAAGAGTTATTTAGCTTACCGTCTGATGCAGTGAATCTTATCATATCAATTCCTCTTCTGACTTTCTAGTTTGCTTTTCTAATCCCCTTCTTCTTCTTCTCTCTGCTTGTAAGTATGAAGAATGATGGCAGCAGCGAAGATGATGTAGGCGCGACTTGAAGCATAGATCTAGGGTTTCAGAAATTGAAACCCATGCCTCAGGAAGACAGTTGACTCGTGGATTGCTTCTTCTCTATTATGATTCTTTTCCTCCAATTTCTTATCGTTACAAATTTTGTCCTCTCCCCTCAAATAGTTTTAGGGTTTTTATTTATAGTTTTTAGAATTACATTGATTAGGAAATTATGTGATTTGTCGTTACAATTTGTTGATTAGGGATTTAAAGATTTGATTCTATTAGACGATTAGAGATTTGGTTTTAATTTTTCTGCAATTGATCCTAATTTGTAGTTGGTATCATGAATAAAACGCTTGTGAAATTTTGTTTTGTAAATATTTGATTTGATTTTTTTTATGAAAGATTCGATTCAATTGTGTTTATGGGCTTTGCTTAACGAAGAAGATTAGTACGGATGATGCGTTGTTGGGTGAAGGAGGGTGAAAACCCTAGTCTTCATTTTGACTTGATCAACATAAAAATAAAAAAAAATTGACATAAAAATAGTAAAAATATAATATTAATAATATTAGTAATGCAATACTTAATATATTAAACAAAGCAATTTTGGATACTAATGTTGACTATGGTCAATCAAGCCATAGGAAATTAATTAGCTATGGACCTCTAAAGACCCTAAATGGGTCGATCTAATAAAAAGAATTAATAAGCCCCCGCCCCCTTTAAAAAAACACATCACAATATTATTAACCAGACCCAATAAGCATATATTTTCAAGCCAAATGACAATGTACCCCCATCTTGAATCAAGTACCTCTCAACTATTACACCCCCTAATAAAGGAACAAATGAATATACACCATTTTTTTAAAAAGAAATATTTAGAAGTAACAATATGACTATACATAAAGTATGATCAATGAATCAACCACTAATAGTACTAGGGTAAATTTGGGGTATGACAACTTTGAGTCTTAATCTCCAACTTTGATAATATTGAAGAAAAAAATTGTCAACACTCAACTTAAAACATCGCAAAATAACTCAACAACATCATTGGAATTTTTCTATAAAATAAACAATATAATAGTTCTGGAAAATCAAATGTCAACCCCAACCCAATGTTACATGAATCAGAGCAGAACTCCACTACATAAAACGGGAAACTAAACAGAGTCTTCAATGAGTAGCTTTCACTTACTTCCACAAAATCTACTCCTGAGTATCTGTACGTTACCCATGTGGAGGCAACATTCAAACATAAGGGGTGAGTAATCAAAATCAATTATAAACAACATAAGAAGATATAGATTGCATCAATTATTTACAATCATTCAACAACTTGAACAAGTTATAAACTCAACCCCAAACATCATAAACAATTCTTGTACAAAATATTATCACAAGGCTCACACATAATCACGTAAACATTCACAAGTATCACAACATCACATAACACCAACATAATTATGCTATGCCACATAGAATGCTAATGCAACATCACCGACTTAATACATGTGGTACTAATTATGAACACATAGCTTTATTTCGCTCCCTGTTCCATCACCATAGGATACAAATCCACCACCATAGGATATGTTTCACTCTTGAACAGGAGCACAACAAATCTCTACCATCACTATAGGTAACGCTTCACTAATTCCCAACATGGAATTAGCTACTCGCACTCGAACCATCACCATAGTAAATGACGCCACAACATAATTTAGAACTAAAGTTCAAAAAACATGGATGCATGATTTACAACATGCAGCAAAAACATCATCAACATACACATTTCATTATTCAAGAAACATTTCTATCAATTCACCATACAACAACATCATTTGATACACAACGATTCAATCATAATTCAACAATACTTTAAATTAGTACAAAAATTAAGTATAGCTTATTAATAATATAAACATGGGCTTATTACTCTATTATTTTAACATTTATTATGAAAATACTTTAGGAAAAGGATTAAGTACAATAAAAAATGGATACATGTTGAAAAATAATGTTTCTGAGAAAATTTTGTGTGCATGTGTCGGCACATACGTGTTTCAGACTGACACACGTACTCTCGCTTTAAAGTGTGTAGCGTTTGTTTGCATGTGCCGACTCTTACTGCTTCATGTGTCGGCACATACTATTATATTTTCCAAAAATCACTTTTTCTAAAGGATATGTGTCGGCACATAGGTCGTTCAAGTCGGCATATATTGTACGTTGGGCATAAAAGTATGTTTTAAAGCACTTAAACACTGATTTTCTTGACAGTACCTTAGGAATAAAATACACATCATAACAGACCAATTTTCCTGCTAATTTAACATCCTAAATTCCTCTATCGTGTTATATAACCATTGATTACCAATACATCAACATATAATCATTAAACAATCATTTATCACCATCAATTCATATATTCAACAAATTCACGAATAAACTTGATGTTATATGATCAGAGCAGAATCCACTACAAACGATAAAATAAAGAATGTCTCTAATGACTAGCTTCCACTTACTTTCATAGAAGCTACTCCTGAGTATCTGCATGTTATGCTTGTAGAGGCAACCACTCCAAGAAAAGGGAATCACTAAGTCCTAAGGTCTAAAGTCCATAATACTCCTTATGAAAGGGATAGCAACATAAAGTCCATAAGATCAGATGAATGTTTTTTAGGGTTTTATCCATTTTATCATGTTTTTTTTCTTTTTAAAGCAATAAAGCAATAGTGAAAAAAGATAAAAGGAATGAAGCAAAAGGAAAAAATAAAATGGCAAGAATGTAAATGACTTGAATGTAAATGACATGAAATTAAATGAAAATAAAAATAAAGAGCATAAAAGTAAAAGTTAGATGTTAGCACAATTAATATGTCAATGTTAGTGTTAATGAGGAATCAACTGAGTCTGTATAATTTCGCGCTATGTTAAGAAACCATAAGTGGACTTATGTATAAGTCACACCTATGTGAGATCGGTCAACAACAATTTATGTGTCATACATGCTAGAGAGATGACAAAAAATTATCCTCCTAATACAATGTAACACAATGATCAAAACAAAAGAAAAAAGAAGAAGATGGAGAAGGAGAGATGACCAAACACATTTGAACTGTAACAATAGATTACCTATCATCAATTTCAATCATTCGAGCTCAGAATACAACGGGATAAACTTATCACTAATCTAAAATACCAAAAATAATCAAATGATCATTTAAATGATAAGTTTGAAATGATGAAAATTCATGCAACCAAAGCATTATTCAAAGACCAATTGAAATTGATAAAGCATTGATCAACCAAGTCATGATCCAAATCAATAAAAGTCAAACAAAAATAGATCAAAAAAATTTTAAATTTTTTTTTGAAAGATTTTAAAATGGAAATTAAATGGAAAATTTTAAAGAGGCATCAAAACATCAAATAAATTGCCAAAAAAATTTGAGAAAGTCATAAATAATACAAGTAATTAGATCTCAAAAGTCGGAGAGAAAAATATTTAAAAATGCATGAAAATTAATTGTTGAGTGAAAATTAAAAATAAAATAGAAAAAAAATGCTAAAACTAATTTTTAAAATCAGAAAAAAAAAAGTGTGATAGAAAATAATTTTTGTGATTTATAAAAAAATGGAGTAAAAAAGGAAAAAGGAGCTATTTAAAATAAATCATAAAAGAAAAAGGAAATAAAAATGATTTAAAAATAAATAAATAAAAAAGGTTAATGGCTAGCATGCGTGTCAAGCTCTAATTGGTTGGAATTCAAATCTTCCCACCAAAGCGCACACACTACATCATTGTCTTCAACCTTGGTTCATTTTTTGTAAATCCATGAACTCTGAGTTTTGAGCTCAAACAACACATGTTTTTGTTTTTACTCATGTCATCGTTCATGTTTCTCTACATTAGTGTAATACCCTAATTTCCCCAAAGAATATTAATATAAAATCAGAGTAATTTATGTTCTTTAAAATAAATCAATTAACAAACAATTAGGATGCTACACTTCCAAACATATTAAGTCTGCTCAAAAGAGTATAAGATACATAACACAAGTTTACAGATGAGCCGAAACAAAACATCATAGTCCTCAACTTCCAATTTTATCAAGCCGCAGAAAAGAATCATACTTGTTGTAAAAAAAACAATTTTCATCCAATCATAAAATAACAATTATTCCAAAGACAGTGAGTTCATAAGACTCCAAACAAATCATTTAAAAGCAAATAAAACAATAGAGCGTTCATCCCCTTGGTGTTACATATCAGAGAAACGACACTAACTCGAAATAAATGAAGAGAAACCTCTTCTGATCCTTGCAGCCTTAGACTACTCTTGACTATCTGCATGATATCATATAAAGCATCATTCCAATAGAAGGGTAAGATATCACAATAATATAAAGGAATGTATAATAATATGTATACATAAAACATAATCCCGCATAGCCACACATTCCATATCTCACATTTTCACATAACAACAATAGTCTTATTACATATTAACCATACAATCATGCATAATCATCGGCACATATCAAAAATCATCATGTAGTACACACACAAATCACATAACTAAAACTTTATGTTAACAACAATGGAATGCAACAAGACTGACTCACAGACTCGATGCATGTAATACCAACATCGCTCCCGAATTCACGCCATCTACGACCAGTGTCACCAATATCGTGAACAATTTTGTTCATCTCTCTCCCGATCCACGTCATCTAGGATCAGAGCCAACAACAGGACTAAAGTCCATAAATTGTAATGCATGTGACACAACCATGCAATAATAAAACTTATATTGATAACTACATTCATCAATGTGACACTCCATTACATGCCACCATTTGTTTATTCATGCAACATAGAATTTATAGAGCTCAATAATATCATATATTATCATTATAACAACACCAAGTTATCATAATACACGTGTCATAATAAATTTGTCATACAAAACCCATCCTATCAGGCTAAAAGTACTAAAACTAGTGTCATTTTTCTCATTTGATTCCACCAAACTATATTTCATTATATTAGATTTCCAACACTTCGAACGAAACATTAAATGGAGCCCAGAAACTAAAGTTAAGATGTTTACCAAATTCCATCAGTTATGCTCGCCTTAGGCTCACACGGCGAAGCTCACACTCGCCACTTTTTCGCCCGAAGAAGCTGGAGCGAAACTCCTTCTCACATACATTTTCCAGGAGCACCTAAAATTACATGTTTTCTCGCTCGTAGCTTTCCCGATGCTACTCAGGAAAAATTGCTTCGCTCGGCGCTGCATGTGGCTCGACCGATGCTGCGTGCGAAACAGGGATTCCTTGTTGCGATTCTACACCTGTTCAGTCCCAATTTCTCATGCACTTTCTTACCATAACATACCTAAATTCACCATAAATCAACATGTTATCATACAATCCACAAGAATACATCATTACAGGTATCAAATCATAATACTTTACACATCACAATTCACCATTTTCACCATAAATTATTATATCATTAATTTATCAAAAACCACAAACAAACCTACATACATATAAACCTTTATCAATGGTGATCAACAAATTAAACCCCTACATACTTATCATTATATAATACCTTTAGAGAGTTGGAACCCCACTCTTACCTTGGATTGGCGATTTCTAAGCCTAAACAACCGAGTCTTCTTGACCTAACTCTTTATCACCTCTTTGCTTTCTCTTCTCTCCATAATACAATCATATAGAATGATCGCTCTCAACCTCACTTTTCCTTATGTCCTTCTTACCCCTTAGACCCTTATTAGGTTGTTCCACTCTTGCCCTCACTTATTCCATACAACATTACTATTTTGCCCTTAGTACATCACACCAAATATTATCCCTATTCACTTATTAAAATAAATCTAATTAATTATAACTAATTATCCAATTTATTAATAATTTTAATAATCTTATTATTACAACACTGCCCCACAACATGCCATCAACCCATCTATTGCATCAAATAAACCACCACAACATAATTAAATAGAAAATATAATATTCGAGGTGTCACAATTAGAGTCATTGATTGGCTCTAAGCAAAGAGAATTTGCTCATAAACACGAAGAAACCTAGTTCTTAAAAGTAAAATTAAATGACAAATACAAACAATAAATTCCAGGTAAGTGAGGGTTTTTCACTACTACAGAAAAGGCATACACCAACAATTGGGAAAGATATATAATCACACAATACCAGGCGTTGTTATGTAGTGTATGGTTGTATATGCATTACTTATAATCATGATCCAGTGACTATTGCATTAGATTGGAAAGTGTGCGCTCTATCAGAACGATTATTCCAAATAACCGTTGTGATAGACATAAAAGTCATTGGTTCGATTCTCAACATCACTATTTTGGTATTTATATTATTCTGGATAATGCGAGATATTACATCATTTATGTAATACAACAGTTGTGAAATTTTCTAATTCATCTAATTTTTTGAAATCAAGAACTTTATTACATATGGCATTGGATAATAAGCACAATCTGGTTATAGTTACTCTCACGGTTTTTGGTAGGATCCCATGGATAGCCACTGGTAAATTTGTTGCGTCAATACATGACAATAATGAGATTTGAAACCAATTAACTTGAGTTTTTTCATTGATACAAGTTTCTTGATGTTTGATGAGTAACCTTTGGAAACTTTGATACCATGCAAACACTTGCAGAAAAATTTCTTTTCCTTTTTCCTCTCTATTGAAGCCAACTGTTTTTGTATACCCATCGCCTCCCTATCGAGACAAGAAGTCTTACTATCTTTAGTATTTTCTGGAGACAATGTCTAAAACCAAGACTTGACCAATATGGAAGATCAAAGAACACAAACTTATTTTTTGATATATTTTTCTCAACTGGCCCATTTTATTTTTCTCTCTTTCCAAAGACAACATTAATGTGTTCCTGTCGTAGGTAAACTTCATCCTTGCTTAAAGGTTTAGGAGCCATATCAAACTCTTGTGATCTATTAAAAGCCTTCCACAATCTAGGATAAGGATGACCAGGTTTTAGAAATTTTTGATGCCCAAGGTAAACATACTTTTTTCTAAACTCAAGTTGGTTATAACAAGTATTAGATGTAAGTACGAAGTGCGCCTAAGAGGGGGGGGGGGGGGGGGGGGGTGAATTAGGCACTTTAAAAATTCTAGTTTTAGTGATGATGGTTCTTATTTTTCTGGTTAAAAGTGAGTTTAGGAAAGCTTAAAAATGCAGAAAAATAAAGAGACACTGGCGATATATCCTGGTTCCCCTCACAGTCCAAGAGTACTCCAGTCCCCTTTCAACATGAAATAGATTTCCTTATTGTGGCAAACTTAAACAAGAACTACCAAACTACCAAGAACAATCCTCTTGGACCAAGAACAATCTTCTTGGATTTTCACTATGTCAACTATGAGAACAATCCTCTCAAAGTGACTATACTTGTATCCAACAACTTTGGAAAGACAAGATTTCAGAAACACTTAAGCTTATTTCCAACAATCCTGGAAAAAATAAGTAAGTAAGTATCAATTTTTGAGTTTGAGTGAGTTGAGTAGTATTGATAACTTAGAGTGATTTAACAATGTATGATCTTCTCTTCCAATAATATTATTATACAATGACTCAAGATATAATTTCTCAAAGTTTTTTGTTTAAAGATGTATGAAAATATGCAGAAAACTTATGCATGAAAGTGAAGGAATGCTTGATTTCTGAAAGTGAAGGAAAACTTGTTTAAAGATTTTGAAAATGAATATTTATATGTTCATAACACCCTTTTGAAACATCATGAAGTTATGAAAATGTATCATGAACAAATGCCAAGTTTGAGTGAATGGTTTCAATGAAAAGGCATGATGAACAGGCTTGTGAAAAGCTGTTGTTTTTCAAAATCGTGCAGCATTCAATCGATTGCAACGTTTGTGTAAATAGATTGCACAAGGTTTCAACAGCTATATTTTCAAAAGTTTTAAGTGTGAAATCGATTGCACTAGCAATGTAAATCGATTGCACTGAGAAACAGAAGCAAACGTTTCGAAAATTTAAGTATACAATCGATTACACAGAGAAACAGAAGCAAAAGATCTAAAAAATTGAAGCATGCAATCGATTACATTAAAATGCAAATCAATTGCACTCAAGTGAAAAAAGAAATTTTAACTTTGAAAAACTTGAGTTATGAGCATCTATAGCTTAAGATCAAAGAAAGTTATATTATTATACCTTGAAAGTTGTTGAGAGCTTTGAACTAAAGATATTGTCCAAAGATGCCTTTGAGCTTGATCATAAATCTTTGCCTTCTTTGTCAATCAAGGTTTTTCTTCGTCAAAATAAAAGCTCATTAGAGAAGCTTGATTTTACATTCTCCCCCTTTTTGATGATGACAAACAATCTTGCTTTATGCGATGTACTTTCCGAAAGAGCTTCTCCCCCTAAGATGAAAAACTCCCCCTATGTAGGAGAGGTTTGGAATCTGTTGAATTTCTTCATCTTGGTTGGAGACTACCTTAAAAATGAAGACAAGAAAAATACAAGCATAAAGTACCACATCTTTCTCCCCCTTTGACATTATCAAAAAGAAGGGAGAGATGCACAAAAACAAATAATAATAGAGCAATATATTGAAAAAATTTAGAATTTAAACAAGTAACACAAATTGTTTATGGATTACACAGAAATTTGAACAAACAAAACATTGAATAACAGGACAAGAACATAACAGAAGAAAAAAGTTAGCCAGAACTTTAAGGGTGATGCATGTCCGGATGGTTATAAGACCAAGAGCCTTGATTCGGGAATTGTTGTTGAAGTGGGGGTTATGTGTAGTGTTAAAGAGGTGCAGCTGGATTATTTGGATCATATGGTGGAATATGAAGATGAGAGTAAAGGTATGAAAATTGTTGGTTCACATCCGTGCGGAATTCATTTATCCGGGTTGTAGTGGAGTCATTGATCGCACTCCATTGATTGTTGATGTTGGTGTTCATGGAAGAAATTGTTGAGACATGTAATCCATAAGCTCTTGATTGCTTGGACCAGAGGAAGCAGTAGGAGGAGGAGGCACAACTTCACCACCTTCGAATTCTTGGTCATTTCCTTCATCGCCAACAACATCTTCACCAATGTAAATGATGGTTTTTGTTTCGGATTGTAATGCACGCCCATTCTGGAGTCAACATTCTTAATGGAAATCTTGTTTAGATAAGGATCCATATTCACCTTTTCAAACCCAGCAAAATCCATACCAAATTCCTCCATAATTAGAGTAACAAAATAAGCATATGGAAGAAATTTAGATTTTGCATCGACTCTCATCATATGCACCATGATAAGCCTTGCCCAGTTTACACTTATTCCTTTCTTTCTTGCATAAATTAGATGCATTTCCAAGTCGGTAACAATGCAGTGGTTTCCAGCTCTTGGAAACATAATATAGACCAGAAAATAATGATATAAGAGATCATCTATATGGAGGTTACCTACACTCCAGGAGTCTCTGAATGGAATTACTCTGCCAAGACCACGAATCCATTTGGTGCGAATTTCAGCTTCACTTAACCGCCCAATGATGTAAATGAACTCCTTTTTCCGATAGTCATCCCATATCTCGTTTTCAGGATCATATAGGGAACTTCCAGTGAAAGGAATATGAAGGATCTCACCAACAACCTGAGGAGTTAGAGAGATATGAGTGCCCAGCACATATGTGACCAATTTGCCTTTGTGGGGTGTTAGATTACTGAAAAACATTCTTACCAAATTCGGGTAATATGGACCGAATGAGGAAATTAATGGTTCGAGACCATAAGCAGCTAGATCATTTTGAAAGGAAAAGCATTCTTGTGGAAAGGAGGATAGCATACCATATTTGGGGTTGGATACTATTTTCCTTTGAAAGTCTTTGATAAATCTGGCTTCTTGCTCTTCGGTGAGAGTTGAAAGCAATGGATTGGATGTTGAATCAACCTTTTTCTTCCCTTTTTCTGAAGCTGAGGCCTTTCTCTTTTGTCTTGAAGCCATGGGAATGGAGTTTTTGGGGTTTTGGGGTTTTTAGGTTTTGGTGAGAGAGAAAGGTGTTTGTGAGCTGAGATTTGGAAATGATTTTGGTAGATAGGGAATGAGTGTTTTGTATTAAAGTGTATTTGGCTTGGGAATATGAGAGACAGAGGAATTCTGACCAACATAATTTTTTCTGTCATAAAAGCAAGTTGCAGAATGTGCAATCGATTTGCATTTCAGGTGCAATCGATTTTCACACAAACAGAATCAAAATAAAACAGAAACGCACAGAGTGAAATTGATTTGCATTGAAGGTGAAATCGATTTGCACTAGAAACAGAATGGACATAATTGAAAATAATCAGTGAGCAATCGATTGACACTCTTTGTGCAATCGATTTGCATCAACAAAAAATGTCCAAAACCAAATTTTTCTTAAAAATTTAAATACCACATAACATAGATTCACATATAGCATGTATAAAACAAATATAAAATTATATCAAGGGTAGAATGCACCTTATAAGTCGTGTTCGTCAGTATGCCAAGCTCTCGTCAAATTTTGTAGAAAGGTTCTCTTGACAAAGGTTTGGTGAAGATATCGGCAAGCTGAATATGAGTATCTACAAAGGTTACCTCGACATCTCCTTGAAGAACATGATCACAGAGGAAATGATGTCGAATGTCTATTTGTTTAGTTCTTGAATGCATGACAGGATTCTTTGTAATGTTAATTGCACTAGTGCTATCACATCTTAGAGGAATGCACACTAGATCGAGTCCGTAGTCACGAAGTGGTTGTTTTATCCATAAAATTTGAGCGCAACTACTACCCGTTGTAATATACTCAGCTTCGGTGGTGCTAAGAGAAACGCATGCTTGTTTCTTGCAGGCCCATGATACTAATGCATTACCAAGTATGTGACAAGTACCACTAGTGCTTTTTCTATCCGTTTTGCAACCTGCATAATCCGCATCAGAATAACCAATTAAGTTGCATACACTACCTTTAGGATACCATAATCCGACATTTGTTGTCCATTTGAGATAATTCATAATCCTCTTTACCACCGTGAGACGAGATTCCTTCGGGTTAGCTTGAAAGCGGGCACAGAGACAAACACTAAAGATTATGTCAGGACGACTTGTCTTCAAATACAATAAGGAGCCAATCATACCTCGATACTTAGTGATGTCGATGGAAACACCTAATTCATCTTGATCAACATATGAACCATAACCCATTGGTGTAGACATTACCTTACAGTTATCCATGTCAAACCTTTTCAAGAGTTCCTTGCAATATTTGGATTGGTTGATGAAGATGCCATCTTTTAGTTGTTTGATTTGAAGTCCAAGAAAATAGTTCATTTTACCCATCATGGACATTTCGAATTCTCCTTGCATCATTGATGAGAATTCTTCACACATTTCTTGATTTGAAGAACCGAAAATTATGTCATCAACATTGACTTGTGCTAGCAAAGTGTCGTCTTTGATTTTCTTGATAAATAGAGTCTTGTCAACTTTTCCCTTTTCGAAACCTTTTTCGCATAAGTTGCTTAAACGATAATACCATGCCCTTGGTGCTTGTTTCAGTCGATAGAGAGCTTTTCTCAATTTAAATACATGAGATTGATTCTTGAAATCTTCAAACCCCGAGGGTTGCTTAACGTAGACTTCTTCAGTGATATATCCATTCACGAATGCGCTTTTGACGTCCATTTGGAAAAGCTAAAAATTTAATGAACAAGCATAGGCAAGTAAGAGACGAATAGCTTCTAACCTTGCAACTGGAGCGAAAGTTTCTTCAAAGTCTATTCCTTCTTCTTGATTGTAGCCTTGTGCTACTAATCTTGCTTTGTTGCAAACAATTATTCCATTCTTGTCGAGTTTTTTTTGAACACCCATCTTGTTCCAATAATGTGTTTGTTGCTTAGTCTAGGGACGAGTTCCCAAACTTGAGTCCTTTCAAATTGATTCAATTCTTCTTGCATAACGATAATCCATTGGTCATCGCCTAAGGCTTCATCAACTTTGGAAGGTTCAATTTGAGAGACAAATGCCATGTTTAGGCAAGCATCCTTGATATTTAATCTCGTAGACACACCTTGACTTATATCACCAATTGCTTTATCAATGGGATAATCTCTATGACTTCTCCATTCTTTTGGTAGATGATTGAGATTAGATTCTTGTGGAGGTGATTCTTCGTGTTGAATGGGTTAATCTTTGGAAGAACTTTCTTGAGGACCTTCTAGTATTTCATCATCATTATCACAAACAATATTATCCTCCTTGGAGTCGTTAGTTTCATCAAAAGAAACATGCATAGATTCTTCAATTGTCAAAGTTCTTTTGTTGTAAATTCTATATGCTTTACTAGAGAGAGAGTAACCAAGAAAAATACCTTCATCTGATTTCTCATCAAACTTACCAAGGTTATCTTTGTCATTGTTTAAGACAAAGCATTTGCATCCTAAGATGTGAAAGAAAGCAATGTTTGGTTTTCTCCCTTTTAAGAGTTCATATGGAGTTTTCTTTAAGATTGGTCTAATGTTAACTCTATTGCTAACAAAACATGTCGTGCTCACCGCATCCGCCCAAAAGTATTTTGGAAGATTTGAATCGCTAAGCATTGTTCTAGCAAGTTCCACAAGAGACCTATTCTTTCTTTCTACCACTCCATTTTGTTTAGGAGTCCTTGGTGCCGAGAAGTTGTGAGATATTCCATGTTCTCCACAAAATTCTTCAAATAGAGCATTTTGGAATTCTCCGCCATGATCACTCCTTATTGAGGCAATTGTTAGAGACTTCTCATTCTAAATTTTTTTAGCATACTTCTTGAACGCCTTAAATGCATCACTTTTCTGAACTAAAAAGAATGTCCAAGTATATCTAGAGAAATCGTCAACAATAACCGAAGCATACACATTACCTCTGAAACTCCTTGTTCTCGATGGACCAAATAAATCCATATGTAACAATTGTAGTGGCCTTGTAGTGGACACCACATTCTTAGATTTGAAAGTTGATCTAGTTTGTTTCCCTTTTTGACAAGCATCACATAGTTTATCTTTGACGAAATTTCTCTTAGGAAACTCAATGACAAGATCATGCTTGATTAATTTATTCAAGTGTTCCATATGAATATGAGAAATTCTTTTGTGCCACAACCATGAATCATCGTTGTTCGCCATGAGACATTTAACCTTCAAAGATGGATCATAAAGGGAAATCATGAATATATTATTGATTCTTTTACCTTTAAGTATAAACTCATGAGTGACTTCGTCTTCTATCAAACATTCATCCTTGGTGAACTTGATTTTGAAGCCTTTGTAACAAAGTTGGCTAATACTAAGAAGATTGTGCTTTAGTCCTTCAACATAAAGAACATCTTCAATGGATGTGAAAGGTGGAGCACCAACTTTTCCTTTTCCTAGGATTCTTCCCTTACAATTGTCTCCATATGTGACAAAACCCTTGGCCTTTAGCGCTAGATTTGAAAATTGGTTTATGTCTCCTGTCATATGATTTGAACAACCACTATCAAGATACCAAAGATTGCATGTGGTCTTCAAGCATACCTGCAAAACCAATTAGGTTTTGTTAGGTACCCAAGTTTCTTTGGGTCGTTCATAATTAGTGCCTTTCTTTACCCATACATAATTCCCACTTGCCACACTGAAGTTTCTAACATAGCAAGCATTAGGTGTATGGCCTTTAATGCCACAATAAAAACAAGTAGGTCCAAAGTTACTTCTATATCTAGAAGGATAAGATTTCTTCTTAGGAAATGTTTTCTTTTTAGGATAGCGATGAACTATTTTAGGTTTGTTCATTTTCTCTTTGGATGATTGATCACTAGCCTTAACAAAGATAGTTTTGTTAGAACTTGGTTTTGAAAACTTTGAATATCCAAGTCCACTTTTATCATTGGAGTATCTCTGTTGGCTAAGAATACCTTCGAATCCAATTTGGCCCTTTTCATATCTTTCAATGACTCTTTTTAATTGGACAATTTGGAAAGAGAGTGAATCACAATTTTTACATACAAAATTTTGTTTTTGTTCATCACATGATTTTTGTTTTTCTTCTTTGAAATCTTTTTCCATAGAATCATATTTTTCTTCTAAGGATGAAATTTGTTTCTTTTGTGATGAAATGGTTTTATATAGAATTTTGCATTCATTCAATAGTTCATTTATAGCACCTTGTGCATCACTATCAAAAAGAGAAAATTCATTACTAACCTCATTGTCTTCATCATCGGAATGGTGTGAGGCCTTCAATGCTAGATTTTCACTTTCATCACTATCGGAATCAGATGAGGAACTTATTTCATTGTCCTCTCATGCGACATAAGCCTTTTTGTTCTTGAATCCCTTCTTGCTTTTGAAGCCACCTTTCTTGGAGAGTTTTGGACAATCCGGATTGATATGACCTTGCTTACCACATTCATAACATGTGATTTCTTGTGTTGATGTGGAAGCTTCCTTTTTCTTAAATTGTTTCTTTCCTTTTGAATGAGAAAAAGGTTTGTCATTTCTACCGAAGAACTTACCAAGCCTTTTAACAAGAAGCATGAAGTTTTAATCTTCTTCCGGATTGTCTTCCTTTTCAACTTCCTCGGAATCTATCTTCAAAGTAGTATTCTTGGATTTCTTCTCTTGATTTTCATGCTTTTCAAGTCTTCCGAGTTCCGTTTCATATTCTTGAAGTTTTCCAAATAATGTTGCGAATGTCATGTTGGAGAGACTTTTCTTTTCTGAAATTTCCGTTACCTTTGGTTGCCATTCCCTAGTTAAGGACCTAAGTACTTTCAGATTTAGTTCATCATTCGTCAAAGTTTTACCAAGAGAACTTAGATGATTTGTCAAGTGCACAAATCTCTTTTGTAAGTCAAGAATGGTTTCTCCGGGCTGCATTCGAAATAATTTGTATTCTTGACTTAGGGTATTTAGTCTTGATCTTTTTACTTCAACCGTTCCTTCATGAGTTTGTACCAAGGTATCCCATATTTCTTTTGCTATCTTGCATGCCGAGACACGGAAGAATTCATCCATGCTAAGTGCACCTTGAAGAAGGTTTATTGCCTTTTTATCATAGAGAACTTTCTTCTTATCATCATCGTCCCATGCAGTTTTAGGCTTTGATGAGCTAACACCATTGATTACCGTTATAGGGATAAATGGACCATTTTCGACGACATCCCATATTTCTTCTCCTGGTGCTTCTAGATGTGCCTTCATGTGAATTTTCCAGAAGTTAAAATATTCACCACAAAATAGAGGAGGCTTGTTGTTACTACCACCATCTTTGTAAACGGGATTTTGATTTGAGGAAGCCATTCTGGATCTTTTAGGAGCAGGTTACCTATAACCTGCTCTGATACCAATTGTAAGTACGAAGTGCGCCTAAGAGGGGGGGGGGGTGAATTATGCACTTTAAAAATTTTGGTTTTAGTGATGATGGTTCTTATTTTTCTGGTTAAAAGTGAGTTTAGGAAAGCTTAAAAATTCAAAAAAATAAAAAGACACGGGCGATATATCCTGGTTCCCCTCACAATCCGAGAGTACTCCAGTCCCCTTTCAACATGAAAGAGATTTCCTTATTGTGGCAAACTTTAACAAGATCTACCAAACTACCAAGAACAATCCTCTTGGACCAACAACAATCCTATTGGATTTTCACTATGTCAACTATGAGAACAATCCTCTCAAAGTGACTACACTTGTATCCAACAACTTTGGAAAGACAAGATTTCAAAAATACTTAAACTTATTTCCAACAATCCTGGAAAAAATAAGTAAGTAACTATCAATTTTTGAGTTTGAGTGAGTTGAGTAGTATTGATCACTTAGAGTGATTTAACAATGTATGATCTTCTCTTCCAATAATATGATTGTACAATGACTCAAGATATAATTGCTCAAATTTTCTGTTTAAAGATGTATGAAAATATGCAGAAAACTTATGCATGAAAGTGAAGGAATGCTTGAGTTCGTATTTGTAAAATTCAGAAAATAACTATGGAAGAGGTGTTGAAACAGATTTTGAAAATGAATATTTATATGTTCATAACACCCTTTTGAAACATCATGATGTTCTGAAAATGTATCATGAACAAATGCCAAGTTTGAGTGAATGGTTTCAATGAAAATGCATGATGAACATGCATGTGAAAAGCTGTTGTTTTTCAAAATCGTGCAGCATTCAATCGATTGCACCCTTTGTGTAAATCAATTGCACAAGGTTTCAACAACTATATTTTCAAAAGTTTTAAGTGTGAAATCGATTTCACTAGCTATGTAAATCGATTGCATGTAAAGTCAGTAGAAAAAAGTAAGTGAGTGCAATTGATTGCACTATCAATGTAAATCGATTGCACTGAGAAACAGAAGCAAACATTTTGAAAATTTAAGTATGAAATCAATTGCAGAAGCAATGTAAATCGATTGCACAGAGAAACAGAAGCAAAAGATCTAAAAAATTGAAGCATGTGCACTCAAGTGAAAAAAGAAATTTTAACTTTGAAAAACTTCAGTAATGATTTTTTTTAAACATTCCTTTTTCATTTTTGAGCATCTATATCTTAAGATAAAATATAGTAATATTATTATACCTTGAAAGTTGTTGAGAGCTTTTAACTGAAGATATTATCCAGAGATGCCTTTGAGCTTGATCATAAATCTTTTCCTTCTTTGTCAATCAAGGTTTGTCTTCATCAAAACAAAAGCTCATTAGAGAAGCTTGATTTTACATTCTCCCCCTTTTTATGATGACAAACAATCTTGCATTATGCGATGTACTTTCCGGAAGAGCTTCTCCCCCTAAGATGTAAAATTCCCCCTATGTAGGAGAGGATTGTAATCCTTTGCATTTCTTCATCTTAGTTGGAGAGTACCTTAAAAATTAAGACAAGAAAAATACAAGAATAAAGTACCACATCTTTCTCCCCCTTTGACATTATCAAAAAGAAGGGAAAGATGCACAAAAACAAATAATAATAGAGCAATATATTGAGAAAATTTAGAATTTAATCAAGTAACACAAATTGTTTATGGATTACACAGAAATTTGAATAAACAAAACATTGAATAACAGGACAAGAACATAACAGAGGAAAAAAGTTAGCCAAAACTTTAATGGTGATGCATGTCGGGATGATTATAAGACCAAGAGCCTTGATTCGGGAATTGTTGTTGAAGTCGGGGTTATGTGTAGTGTTGAGGAGGTGCAGCTGGATTATTTGGATCATATGGTGGAATGTGAAGATGAGAGTAAAGGTATGAAAATTGTTGGTTCACATTTGTGCGGAAGTCATTTATCCGGGTTGTAGTGGAATCATTGATCGCACTCCATTGATTATTGATGTTGGTGTTCATGGAAGAAAATTGTTGAGACATGTAATCCATAAGATATTGATTGCTTGGACCAGAGGGAGAAGTAGGAGGAGGAGGCACAACTTCACCGCCTTTGACTTCTTGGTCATTTCCTTCATCGCCAACAACATCTTCACCAATGTAAGTGATGGTTTTTGTTTCCGGATTGTAATGCACGCCCATTCTGGAGTCAACATTCTAAATGGAAATCTTGTTTAGATAAGGATCCATATTAACCTTTTCAAACCCAACAAAATCCACACCAAATTCCTCCATAATTAGAGTAACAAAATAAGCATATGGAAGAAATTTAGATTTTGCATCGACTCTCATCATATGCACCATGATAAGCCTTGCCCAGTTTACACTTATTCCTTTCTTTCTTGCATAAATTAGATGCATTTCCAAGTCGGTAACAGTGCAAAGGTTTCCAGCTCTTGGAAACAAAATATAGACCAGAAAATAATGATATAAGAGATCATCTATATGGAGGTTACCTACACTCCAGGAGTCTCTGAATGGAATTACTCCGCCAAGACCACGAATCCATTTGGTGCGAAATTCAGCTTCACTTAACCGCCCAATGCTGTAAAAGAACTCATTTTTCCGGTCGTCATCTCATATCTCATTTTCAGGATCATATAGGGAACTTCCAGTGAAAGGAATATGAAGGATCTCACCAACAACCTGAGGATTTAGAGAGATAAGAGTGCCCAAAACATATGTGACCAATTTGCCTTTGTGGGGTGTTAGATTGCTGAAAACATTCTTACCAAATTCGGGTAATATGGACCGAACGAGGAAATTAATGGTTCGAGACCATAAGCAGCTAGATCATTTTGAAAGGAAAAGCATTCTTGTGGAAAGAAGGATAGCATATCATATTTGGAGTTGGATACTATTTTCCTTTGAAAGTCTTTGATAAATCTGGCTTCTTTCTCTTCGGTGAGAGTTGAAAGCAATGGATTGGATGTTGAATCAACCTTTTTCTTCCCATTTTCTGAAGCTTGAGCCTTTCTCTTTTGTCTTGAAGCCATGGGAATGGAGTTTTTGGGGTTTCGAGGTTTTTAGGTTTTGGTGAGAGAGAAAGGTGTTTGTGAGCTGAGATTTGGAAATGATTTGGGTAGATAGGGAATGAGTGTTTTGTATTAAAGTGTATTTGGCTTGGGAATATGAGAGAGAGGAATTCTGACCAACATAATTTTTCTATCATAAAAGCAAGTTGCAGAATGTGCAATCGACTTGCATTTCAGGTGCAATCGATTTGCACACAAACAGAATCAAAATAAAACAGAAACGCACAGAGTGCAATCGATTTGCATTGAAGGTGAAATCGATTTGCACTTGAACAGAAAGAACAAAATTGAAAATTATCAGTGAGCAATCGATTGACACTCTTTTTGCAATCGATTTGCGTCAACAAAAAATGTCCAAAACCAAATTTTTCTTAAAAATTTAAATACCACATAACATAGATTCACATATAGCATGTATAAAACATATATAAAATTATATCAAGGGTAGAATGCACCTTATAAGTCGTGTTCATCAAGTATGCCATGCTCTCGTTGAATTTTTTAAAAAGGTTCTCTTGCCAAAGGTTTGGTGAAGATATCGGCAAGCTGATTATGAGTATCTACAAAGGTTACCTCGACATCTCCTTGAAGAACATGATCACGGAGGAAATGATGTCGAATGTCTATTTGGTTAGTTCTTCAATGCATGACGGGATTATTTGTAATTTTAATTGCACTGGTTTTGTCGCATCTAAGAGGAATGCACGCTAGATCGAGTCCGTAGTCACGAAGTGGTTGTTTTAGCCACAAAATTTGAGCGCAACTACTACCCGCTGCAATATATTCAGCTTCGGCCGTGCTAAGAGCAGCACGTGCTTGTTTCTTGCAGGCCCATGATACTAATGCATTACCAAGTATGTGACAAGTACCACTAGTGCTTTTTCTATCCGTTTTGCAACCTGCATAATCCGCGTCAGAATAACCAATTAAGTTGCAGACACTACCTTTAGGATACCATAATCCGACATTTGTTGTCCCTTTGAGATACTTCATGATCTTCTTTACCACCGTGAGATGAGATTCCTTTGGGTTAGCTTGAAAGCGGGCACAGAGACAAACACTAAATATTATGTCAGGACGGCTTGCCGTCAAATACAATAAGGAGCCAATCATACGTCGATACTTAGTGATGTCGATTGAAACACCTAATTCATCTTGATTAACATATGAACCAGAACCCATTGGTGTAGAAATTGCCTTACAGTTATCCATGTCAAACCATTTCAAGAGTTCCTTTCAATATTTGGATTGGTTGATGAAGATTCCATCTTTTAGTTGTTTGATTTGAGTCCAAGAAAATAATTCATTTTACCCATCATAGAAATTTCAAATTCTCCTTGAATCATTGATGAGAATTCTTCACACATTTCTTAATTTGAAGAACCGAAAATGATGTCATCAACATTGACTTGTGCTAGCAAAGTGCCGTCTTTGATTTTCTTGATAAATAGAGTCTTGTCAACTTTGCCCTTTTTGAAACCTTTTTCGCATAAGAAGTTGCTTAAACGATCATACCATTCCCTTGGTGCTTGTTTTAGTCGATAGAGAGCTTTTCTCAATTTAAATACATGATATTGATTCTTGAAATCTTCGAACCCCGAGGGTTGCTTAACGTAAACTTCTTCAGTGATATATCCATTCAAGAATGCGCTTTTGATGTCCATTTGGAAAAGCTGAAAATTTAATGAACAAGCATAGGCAAGTAAGAGACGAATAGCTTCTAACCTTGCAACTGGAGCGAAAGTTTCTTCAAAGTCTATTCCTTCTTCTTGATTGTAGCCTTGTGCTACTAATCTTGCTTTGTTGCAAACAATTATTCCATTCTCGTCGAGTTTGTTTTTGAACACCCATCTTGTTCCAATAATGTGTTTGTTGCTTGGCCTAGGGACGAGTTCCCAAACTTGATTCCTTTCAAATTGATTCAATTCTTCTTGCATAACGATAATCCATTGGTCATCGCCTAAGGCTTCATCAACTTTGGAAGGTTCAATTTGATAGACAAACGCCATGTTTAGGTAAGCATCCTTGAGATTTAATCTTGTAGACACACCTTGACTTATATCACCAATTACTTTATCAATGGGATGATCTCTATGAGTTCTCCATTCTTTTGGTAGATCATTGAGATTAGATTCTTGTTGAGGTCATTCTTCGTGTTGAATGGGTTGATCTTTGGAAGAATTTTCTTGAGGACCTTCTAGTATTTCATCATCATTATCACAAACAATATTATCCTCCTTGGAGGGGTTAGTTTCATCAAAAGAAACATGCATAGATTCTTCCATTGTCAAAGTTCTTTTGTTTTAAATTCTATATGCTTTACTAGAGAGAGAGTAACCAAGAAAAACACCTTCATCGGATTTCTCATCAAACTTACCAAGGTTATCTTTGTCATTGTTTAAGACAAAGCATTTGCATCCGAAGATGTGAAAGAAATCAATCTTTGGTTTTCTCCCTTTGAAGAGTTCATATGGAGTTTTCTTTAGTATTGGTCTAATGTTAACTCTATTGCTAACAAAACATTTCGTGCTCACCGCATCCGCCCAAAAGTATTTTGGAACATTTGAATCGCTAAGAATTATTCTAGCAAGTTCCACAAGAGACCTATTCTTTCTTTCTACCACTCCGTTTTATTGAGGAGTCCTTGGTGCCGAGAAGTTGTGAGATATTCCATGTTTTCCACAAAATTCTTCCAATAGAGCATTTTGGAATTCTCCGCCATGATCACTCCTTATTGAGGCAATTGTTAGAGACTTCTCATTCGGATTTTGTTTAGCATACTTCTTGAACGCCTTGAATGCATCACTTTTCTGCACTAAAAAGAATATCCAAGTATATCTAGAGAAATCGTCAACAATAACCAAAGCATACACATTACCTCCGAAACTCCTTGTTCTCGATGGACCAAATAAATCCATATGTAACAATTGTAGTGGCCTTGTAGTGAACACCACATTCTTATATTTGAAAGTTGATCTAGTTTGTTTCCCTTTTTGACAAGCATCGCATAGTCTATCTTTGACGAAATTTCTCTTAGGAAATTCAAGGACAAGATCATGTTTGATTAATTTATTCAAGTGTTCCATATGAATATGAGAAATTCTTTTGTGCCACAGCCATGAATCATCGTTGTTTGCCATGAGACATTTAACCTTAAAAGATGGATCATCAAGGGAAATCATGAATATATTATTGATTCTTTTACCTTTAAGTATAAACTCATGAGTGACTTCGTCTTCTATCAAACATTCATCCTTGGTGAACTTGATTTTGAAGCCTTTGTCACAAATTTGGCTAAAACTAAGAAGATTATGCTTTAGTCCTTCAACATAAAGAACATATTCAATGGATGTGAAAGGTGGAGCACCAACTTTGCCTTTGCCTAGGATTCTTCCCTTATTATTGTCTCCATAAGTGACAAAACACTTGTCCTTTAGCACTAGATTAGAAAAATTGGTTTATGTCTCCTGTCATATGCTTTGAACAACCATTATCAAGATACCAAAGATTGCATGTGGTCTTCAAGCATACCTGCAAAAAAAATTGGGTTTTGTTAGGTACCCAAGTTGCTTTGGGTCCTTCATAATTAGTGTCTTTCTTTACCCATACATAATGCCCACTTGCCACACTGAAGTTTCCAACATAGCAAGCATTAGGTGTATGGCCTTTAATGCCACAATAAAAACAAGTAGGTTCAAAGTTACTTCTATATCTAGAAGGATAAGATTTCTTCTTAGGAAATGTTTTCTTTTTAGGATAGCGATGAACTATTTTAGGTTTGTTCAGTTTCTCTTTGGATGATTGATCACTAGCCTTAACAAAGATAGTTTTGTTAGAACTTGGTTTTGAAAAATTTTAATATCCAAGACCACTTTTATCATTGGAGTATCTTTGTTGGCTAAGAAGACCTTCCAATCCAATTTGGCCTTTTTCATATTTTTCTTCTAAGGATGAAATTTGTTTCTTTTGTGATGAAATTGTTTTATACAGAATTTTGAATTCATTCAATAGTTCATCTATAGCACCTTGTGCATCACTATCAAAAAGAGAAAATTCATTACTAACCTCATTGTCTTCATCATCAGAATTGTTTGAGGCCATCAATGCTAGATTTTCACTTTCATAACTATCGGAATCGGATGAGGAACTTATTTCATTGTCCTCCCATGCGAGATAAGCCTTTTTGTCCTTGAATCCCTTCTTGCTTTTGAAGCCACCTTTCTTGGAGAGTTTTGGACAATCCGGCTTGATATGACCTTGCTTACCACATTCATAACATGTGATTTCTTGTGTTGATGTGGAAGCTTCCTTTTTCTTAAATTGTTTCTTTCCTTTTGAATGAGAAAAAGGTTTGTCATTTCTACCGAAGAACTTACCAAGCCTTTTAACAAGAAGCATGAAGTTTTAATCTTCTTCCGGATTGTCTTCCTTTTCAACTTCCTTGGAATCTATCTTCAAAGTAATATTCTTGGATTTCTTATCTTGAATTTCATGCTTTTCAAGTCTTCCGAGTTCCGTTTCATATTCTTGAAGTTTTCCAAATAATGTTGCGGATGTCATGTTGGAGAGACTTTTCTTTTCTGAAATTGGTGTTACCTTTGGTTGCCATTCCCTAGTTAATGACCTAAGTACTTTCAGATTTAGTTCATCATTCGTCAAAGTTTTACCAAGAGCACTTAGATGATTCGTCAAGTGCACAAATCTCTTTTGTAAGTCAAGAATGGTTTCTCCGGGCTGCATTCGAAATAATTTGTATTCTTGACTTAGGGTATTTAGTCTTGATCTTTTTACTTCAACCGTTCCTTCATGAGTTTGTACCAAGGTATCCCATATTTATTTTGCTGTCTTGCATGCCGAGACACCAATCCATGCTAAGTGCACCTTGAAGAAGGTTTGTTGCCTTTTTATCATAGAGAACTTTCTTCTTATCATCATCGTCCCATGAAGTTTTAGGCTTTGATGAGCCAACACCATTGATTACCGTTATAGGGATAAATGGACCATTTTCGATGGCATCCCATATTTCTTCTCCTTGTGCTTCTAGATGTGCCTTCATGCGAATTTTTAAGAAGTCAAAATATTCACCACAAAATAGAGGAGGCTTGTTGTTACTATCACCATCTCTGAAAACGGGTTTTTGATTTGCGGATGCCATTCTGGATCTTTTAGGAGCAGGTTACCTATAACCTGCTCTGATACCAATTGTAAGTACGAAGTGCGCCTAAGAGGGGGGGGGGGTGAATTAGGCACTTTAAAAATTCTGGTTTTAGTGATGATGGTTCTTATTTTTCTGGTTAAAAGTGAGTTTATGAAAGCTTAGAAATGCAGAAAAATAAAGAGACACGGGCGATATATCCTGGTTCCCCTCACAGTATGATAGTACTCCAGTCCCCTTTCAACATGAAACAGATTTCCTTATTATGGCAAACTTAAACAAGAACTACCAAACTACCAAGAACAATCCTCTTGGACCAAGAATAATCCTCTTGGATTTTCACTATGTCAACTATGAGAACAATCCTCATGGATTTTCACTATGTAAACTATGAGAACAATCCTCTCAAAGTGACTACACTTGTATCCAACAACTTTGGAAAGATAAGATTTCAAAAACACTTAAACTTATTTCCAACAATCCTGGGGAAAAAAAGTAAGTAACTATCAATTTTTGAATTTGAGTGAGTTGAGTGGTATTGATCTTTTAAAGTGATTTAACAATGTATGATATTCTCTTCCAATAATATTATTGTACAATGACTCAAGATATAATTTCTCAAAGTTTTCTGTTTAAAGATGTATGAAAATATGAAGAAAACTTATGCATGAAAGTGAAGGAATGCTTGAGTTTGTATTTTTAAAATTCAGAAAATAACTATGGAAGAGGTGTTGAAACAGATTTTGAAAATGAATATTTATATGTTCATAACACCCTTTTGAAACATCATGAAGTTCTGAAAATGTATCATGAACAAATGCCAAGTTTGAGTGAAAGGTTTCAATGAAAAGGCATGATGAACAGGCTTGTAAAAAGCTGCTATTTTCAAAATCGTGCAGCATGCAATCGATTCCACCCTTTGTGTAAATCAATTGCACAAGGTTTCAACAGCTATATTTTCAAAAGTTTTAAGTGTGTAATCGATTGCACTAGCTATGTAAATCGATTGCATGTAAAGTCAGTAGCAAAAAGTAAGTGAGTGTAATCGATTGCACTAGCAATGTAAATCGATTGCACTAAGAAACCGAAGCAAATGTTTTGAAAATTTAATTATGCAATCGATTGCACAAGCAATGTAAATCGATTGCACAGAGAAACAGAAGCAAAAGATCTGAAAAATTAAAGCATGCAATCGATTGCACTAAAATGCAAATCAATTGCACTTAAGTGAAAAAATAAATTTTAACTTTGAAAAACTTGAGTTATGAGTTTTTTTTTAACATTCCTTTTTCATTTTTGAGCATATATATCTTAACATCAAGGAAAGAAATATTATTATACCTTGAAAGTTTTTGAGAGCTTTGAATTGAAGATATTGTCCAGAGATGCCTTTGAGCTTGATCATAAATCTTTTCCTTCTTTGTCAATAAAGGTTTGTCTTCATAAAAACAAAAGCTCATTAGAGAAGCTTGATTTTACATTAGATTCACATATAGGACACACTTTATGTCATTTGACACTATATCTAGCCAAATTGGCATAAGCAAGAAAGTTATTGATTGTGAAAAATAACTTTGCATGCATCTTAAACTTTTCCTCAGAATATGCATCATCAACTTCAAGACCTTCATCCCACAAAAGTCATAAATCTTCAATTAATGGACTTAGATAATTATTTGTGTCGTTACCAGGTTGTCGTGGTCCAGAAATTATCATACATAACAACATATACTTGCATTTCATGCACAACCTAGAAGATAGGTTGTAAATAGTGAGAAGAACAGGCCCCGAAGAATGATTAGTGCTCAGATTACCAAAGGGGTTCATTTCATCAGTGGAAATCCTAAGCTTAAGGTTTATTGGCTCAATTCCTAAATCCAGAAACAACGAATCAATTTTTTTCCATTGCGACGAATCAGCTACATAGCGAATGTTTCCATCATGTTTCCTTTCATCTGCATGCCATCTAATATTCTTTGTGTTATTCGAATTAGCAAAAAGTATCTTAAATCATGAATTTAATGGAAATTAACATAACACTTTAGTAGGAGGATGCTTCCTACTAACATTGTCATAGTCATTGTCATCACCATTGTTGGTCTTCAGCTTGAAACACGACACGCCATATTTGGGACATTGATACAAGTCTTCATACTCTTTCCTGTATAATATGAAATCATTAGGGCATGCATGTATTTTGATATACTCGAAACCCATTGGACACAATATCATCTTGGCCTCATAACAACAATCCGACAAATTGTTATCTTCTAGTAACAGTTTCTTTAGCCAATTAAGTAATTATGTGAAACTTTAGTTCGAGCATCCATTTTTTTCCTTTAGATTAAACAACTTTAACATCGCAAACATTCGTTAAAACTTGTGAATCCCTTATATCAAGGGGTACCTTTATCATTCTATAAAGTATCATAAATATGAGCATTCTTAAAATAAGATTCTCCAATATCACGGAACATATCCTCTAGTCGATCATCCATATATTCATCTTCATCCACTGTTTGACTTTGTAAAGCCCGACTGGTGGATGAATATTTCATCCTTTGTACCTTTATCGATATTCACGCAATTAACACAAGGACAATAAAAGATACCATCATTGTCAGGAATGTTTTTATCAATGTATTCAAGGAATTCAAGAACTCATTTCTCATAAACCGAACTTAATGTATCGACTTTCATCCAACTACGATCCATAACAACTTCTAAAATTTATACGCGAATAATAATGTGAAGCATATTGATTACAAAAATATAACTCTAAACCTTAAGCATATGCATATCCATCACAACAATATAATATTTTTGTTCACTTATGTATCCAACAAAAAAACCTAAAGCATATAAAACAAAAAACAAAATGTTAATATGAACCAAGAAAAATATAGAAAATTGAATGAAATATGAAGCAAGCAACATGTACCAAGAAAAAAGGTGTTAAAGATGAAGCAAGTAACATTGAATGAAAATCGAAGATGAAGATTATAGTACTTCAAAGATGAGGACGAGAACAAGAATTAAGATGTTAAAGATTTGTGATTCAAATGAACGTAGAGGGTGAAGATTTGTGTTTCAAATGAATGGATATGATAATGCTACTGTTGTCGTCTCTAGTTTGCTCGTTCTCCTAAGGCATATGATGAAAGAAATGAAGAATAAGTGTCATACCCCAAATTTTCCCTATTGATTTCTAGAAAAATTATTCCTTATTGCTATTGATGTTATTGTTGAACCCCAAAATTTCCCTCCCATTTTTCAAGACAAATTAATTCAAGATACCTCCTCATGCTCCTAAGGGTCTCAAACACTCAAGACTACTCAAGAATTGATCAGATGAATCCCCCTCCTAATCATTGACCTACAATTAGGGTTTTGTTTTTCTCAAGGAAAATTGGATTTCTAATTCCTCAAGTGGATTTCATGGTTTCTCATATGTATCAAAGTGTCCTTATGCCAAGTTTCAAGCTTTACATCACAAGTTTGCTCAGTCAATTAGCCAGATGATTGAAAATCAACTATATTGGGCAAAAAGTCAACTTTGACCAATTTACAGTCAAACTTCAAGATTTTTGGTCAACATCAATATTTTAAAGTCACATTAATCATTTTATCAAGGGTTGATCATGATTCATTAAGAAAACTCAAGATTCTACAAAGGTCAAAAGTTACTAAATTAGGGTTTTCTTTAGGAGAAGTCAACTGAACTTTGACGAAGCATAACTTTCACATGCTTCATCATAAAATTCTCAACCAAAGTTCATTTTTAAGGAAATTTAGTTATCTACAACTTTGACTCTCTAAGCTCCAGTCTGAAAATGCTTCATTTGAGAGATATGGGCCAAAATATTAAAGGTCATTTTAAAAGTCAACAAAAAGACCTTTTTATCAAAGCACTTTACATCAAGATAAAGGCTTCAAATGAAAAAAATAACCAACATGAATATTGTATGGGACATATTGAGGCCTCCAAAAAGTCCCAGATCACCTTCATATGATAAAAATTGAGTGATATATGATTTGTGCAAGTTGGGCAATTTTGAGAAAATGCATGAGATCAATTTGAGCAAACTTGAATCTTTGGACTAATGGACCTATCTTTTAAGGTTTAAACAAGTTCATGATACCTTAGAGGACCTCTAAGTCCATTCATGCATTATTTTAATTTTTATATCATTTATTTTGATTTTTATTCATTTAAATTCAAAATTAAATCAAATAAATATTGAATAAATGCATAAGGTATAAAAGGCTTGAGATCTGAATAATTTGGAGGCCCAAGATCATGCTACAAACTGTGTGCATCTACATTCCAATCAAATCTTCATGGTTTTCTATTATTTCAACTTATTTTCAAACCAAATCAAAAATATGTTTCACATGATGTCCAAGCCCATCTTTTAATCTAATCTCCTCCTCTATTTAAACACTACATATTAAGACAAAAGGGAACGTGCGTGGCTGCCAAGAAATAAGGGTTTTGGAAGTTGAAATTTGCAAATAAGGTTAAAATTGAATTCTAATTTGTAGCCATTCTCAAGGCAAGACAACCATTCAAAATGATTCTTGAGGTATCATAGGGTAAGTTCTGATCATTCTTGATGATCAAACGTACCTAAAACATGCATTCATGCAATCGTCGGTTTGACATATTTTATAAAAATTGTTTTTCAATATTTATGATGTTTTGATTCAAACTAACAATTTCAATGTGTTCCTGAGACAAATTAGCGCATATTTTGTCCCTTGCATGAGGACCATAATGCCATAACACTCCATCGCCATGATTACATAAATTTGCTTTATTTTAATCATATCTCATTGTACAGGATGAATTAGCCAAAAACAATACCACCATTGGATTCATAAGGTCCAAATTAGGGGATAGGGTCCCTTTTAACCTCCAACGCGCGCTATTTTTTCATGTGGAAGAAAGATCTCGTCGGAGAAGATGACCGGAGCTAGGGCTCCGGCGCCTCTCCGGTTCAGTGGTTTATTATATAATTATTTGCTTCTAATATATTAACAGATTGAAAGCGCGGCGCGGATGGTGAAGGACACGTGTGTTAACCGAGAGGGCATGGGTTCGATCCATGTTTGGCAACATTTATTTTTTGTTATTTTTCAAACTAATATGCAGGATTATATTATAATCATCACTTCCTATCTCCTATCACAATTAGTGCGCTAGCACAGTGACAAGGAAGGGCGCCTGTGAAGCTAAGGGGCGTGGATTCAACACCCACCTCAGGCAAAACCCCTTTTTTATATTTTTCTAACCTAATTTCCTTTTCTATTTTTTATTAGCCCTTATTTCTTTCTTTTTCTTAATTAATTATTTTTAATTAAATAATTAACCACTAACCTTAAATCTTTTTTCAAAACCCTAACAAATTAGGATTAGTTTTATTAATAATTATTTTTTTGTTATAAATATTTTATTTACTAATTAATTAATTAATTAATTAATTAATCACCCTTTTTAAACATATTAAAATCAATTAGAATTTAGGTTTTATTAATTATTATCATTTAAATTATTTTTAACAAAAAAACACAAAAACATAAACATTTTAACATTCTTTTTTTCTATTTTCTTTCTTCTTTCTATTTTCATTCTTTTATAATAGCATAGATTTCTTTTCTCGCATTTTTTCCTAATTATTTAACTGCACACAGGATGTAATAGCGTAGATTTACTTTTCCGCATTTTTTTATACTTATGTATCTCTCCCAAAGCCATGTAATAGCTTAGAACTTTACATTCTGCATTTTATTTTTCTGTACATATTTAATTTCTAGTAATTAGGGTTTGTATGGAAAGATTAAAAACGAACATAGAAAACCCTAAATTCTCAACATAAAATAACTGAATTAGTACACTTCACACACTTGCACCTCTAGGGTATCCCCTCTTGTTGTGTTACGATACTTGGTCACATCCCTCGAAAGTAGGGATACTTTATCAAAAGACGCTTCCGAATAAAAGATCATAGTCCCTTGATGACCCTTCGAAGTTGCCTACGAAAGTAATCTAGTCCCTCCGATACAATTGTTAAAGTATCCTTACATGTTTCCTTTGATGACCATATGACGACCCTACGCTTGTCCCTTCACATCCAATTGATGACCATCTATATATTTGGATAAAACCAAAAAAGTCAGTTCTCCCACTGTATTACTATTATCATTTTATTTATAAAGTTTAGATTATTATTGTCAAAATCATATATGTTGTGGGGTTTAGGTTTATAGAGGGGGTGTATTGTTTCAAAATAGACCATCAAAATCTAATGGCCCATTAAGTTTCTTCTTATAATTATAAAGGTTGTGCATTTGTTGTTTAGATTTTAGTCCATTAAAGTTGGTGAAAGATAGAAAAAGGGGTGTGTTAGTTTAAGCAGGGGTGTCTATTAGAACCTGATGGTCCGTTACAATTTGTAGGCTCAGTTACCTTTTGAAAGGGGGTGTGTTAGTAGGGATATAGGTCTTGTTTATCAAAGAAAAGCCCATTTTTTCCAAGTCTAGAGAGAAATTTGGTGGCCCACAAAGGTCTAATGTGTTTTTAACAGAGGAGGGGTGTGATTGTTTGGTGTACCAATTGGGCTTCTGAAAATAATTATTGGTACATTTTTTTCTAATTATTTTAGAGGCCCATGTTGCGTTTTTTTGGAAGCCCGTTTTGTTGAAGTCAACACTCCTTCAAATTATTTTATTTTACTATTATAACTGTTCTTATTTATTATTAATTATTATTTAAAAAAATTTATTGTATAAAACTAATTTCATTGACTTTAGTGAAAATTAGGGTTTTAACCCCTAATTTCTAACTAAGCCTTGTGGTTCCCCTGTTCATTATTCTTCTTCTTTATACTAAGTAAGCCCAAGCCCAAGAAACAAACACTATGTAAATCAAATAAAGACTAAGCGTATCAAATTAGCATAAACAGAATAAAATCTTTACATAGCAAAATCTTCCAAAATCAATTACAAAGAATTAAATCAAGAGTAAAAGATATCAATTTCATATCTTAATCGAATCAGATCGCTAATTTACATCTAGACTAATTTTTGACGAAAATTAACAACAAAACTTCCTAATTTGTTTAATTCCTAAAACTATATACACCCTAATCCTAAAATTGAAAAGTCACAACAAATATGAGGAGAAGAAATTGTAAGCAGAGAAGCAGACCCCGTGAGTCAGCCTCCTTCTTGAGATTTGGGTTTCAATTTCTGGATCTCTAGATATGTGTTGCTTCAAGCCATCGCCACCATCACGCTGTCATCATTCTTTACACCTGCAATCAGAGAAGAATAAGAGGATTAAACAAAGGGAGAAAGAGTCAGAAGAAAAGAATACAAGAATAATCACTATAGGGGAGGTAAGCTGATTCATTTAGCTTAGGGTTTATTGTTATTTGAATTTGTGATGTATGTTTGGTTTTGGATTTATGGGTTTCTTAAGGGGTTAGAGTTCATTAGGGTTCATTTTTAGGGTTAGGGTTCATCGGGTTTGAGGTTTTTGGGTTGAACTTCAACCGGAGATCTGGGGAGACAAGGTGCCCTATGGTGGCTAAAGGTTGGAGCCGCCGGCGGAGGCAATTTCTGGCTGGCGGGGCGATTTTTTATCGCCTAGAGAGAAGCCAGAGCTTCTCTCTCTAAAAGTATAACATGTTTGTAATTTAGGTGTAGAGAGATGGAAAGAAAAGAAAAATAGGCCTTCAGCCCAAAATTTTGTTTATATAACACTCGTTGTTCCCATGCGCTGCTTATATCATGCACCCTCGCTCCCAAACCCTTTGATCATCATCCGACATTTCATAATTGCACACCCACCATAAATTACATACACGCATCTACACTCTCTCCAGTGGACCTGTTAATTTGTTTTGGGCCATGCGCTTTTCTTTTAGCATCCTCAAATCACGTCCTCAACAAAGAAATGTACCCCTATGTGCTATTGAGCCCAGTTAAATATCTGAACTTGGGTCCTTGCTGAACAAACCCCCTAATTTTGTTATCATGTTCGAAACAACACCCCCTGCATTTTTGGGCCCTAATTCAATATCTGAATTCCAGACCTTACTCTTCACACCCCTAGTTTTTTATTAATAAAATGAAAATACACCCCTACATAATTAATTAAAATTATTATTTTACAATTTCTTATTATTCATTTATTTTATTATATTTTCATAATTAATATTTATATTTATAATAAATTCTAAATGTATTTATTTTATGAATTCAAAATTCTTTAAAAAAAAAAAAACACTAACTCATCCTAAAGTTGCATTAAAATTCTTTTTATCATGCATTAAAAATATTCTTCTGATATTACATAGTATATTTGAAAATATATAACCAATTAAATACTAACAACTTTTTTTACTAACTTAATTAACTGAAGATATTATTTTTAAAAAGGATTATGGAAATACCTTTAATTGACTACGAACTTCATCTACAAATTCCGTTATTCACATACCTAGACTTGGTTTAAGGAGAATTTGAGATATTTTCATAATCCATAAAAAACACCAACCAACTGCGAACTACGAATTGGGACTCTGGTTCCTCATTAGAGGATACATAGGCATAAGATTTGAAATCGTGGTGAGTTCCCCTAATAAAATTAAAACCCTGTTGTTGTACCCCAAAATTTTCCCTCCCATTTTCTTCAAGACATTCTCCTAGGGTTCTCAAATGCTCAAGGTTGCTCCAGAATTGATTAGAAAAATTCTCCTCCTAAGCAATGGACTTACAACTAGGGTTTCATTTTTCTCAAGGAAGTTTAGGTTTTTAAGGACTCAAGTGGTTTCCATGGTTCCTCATATGTCTCTAAGAATTCTCATACTAAGTTTCATGCCTTTAATCACAAGTTTGCTCAATCAATGGCTCATATGACTGAAAATCAACTATATTGGATAAAAAGTCAATTATGGTTAACATACAGTAAAACTTCAAGATTTTTGGTTAACATCAATATTTTGAAGTCATATTCATCATTTGATCAAGGGTTGATCATTATTCATGAAGGAAACTCTCAAATCCACAAAAGTCAAAAGTTGCCAAATTAGGGTTTTTCTAAGGAGAAGTCAACTAAACTTTGACCAAGAATAAATTTTATTAGACGATGTGATCAATCTAGAAGGTGGTTTGAATAGATCGTTTAAAAAATTATTTGCGCTTTTTAAATTATTTTTTTTCCAGAAATATACGTGAAAGCTTCCGGAATCTCCATTCGTTTAAGCGATCCTCTATTGAAAAGATCAGATATGCATAACCATATGGGATAAGATGACAAAGTAAGAATCAATACGTTTTACTCATTTGGTCAATCACTTAAACATCCTCAATGAGTATGAATTACTTCCAATGAGTTTAATAAGATAAAGCTAAACACAATTAATAATTTATGGATGAATCAATTTGTAAAACACCTTATGTGCAAAGCACCTTAGGTTTGATTTTACTAAATTGTAGTAGTGAGTTTTCTTAAGTATCAATCAAATGGATTGTTACCAATGTTTTTAAATGATCTCAACATACCACAATTTAAGTATAAGAAAATTCGACAATTTAAATCCCACAAATTATAGTAGTCAAGTATGGAAGTAAATAAAAAGAAGAAGAACACACGATTTGTTAAGGCAATTCCCCTTGTCGTCCTTGCATAGGGTCCATCTGCCACCAATTCTAGAATATAGAATTGAGATATTTGATATTATGATGAAAATCTTACAAGAGAAGAGATAGTTCAAAATACAAAGAAACCAATGTTGTTTATGTGAAAGTCTTCTTCCCTTTCCTTGGTTTGAGCCAAACCAAGTGCCAAAGTCTTCAAACAAACCTCTGGTTACCGCAACTCGATTTGCATGAACTCTTTTTCTGCAATACTTTCACTCGGTTGATTTCGATCACAATAAATTTGACCCCAAATATTCCTTCACAATCCTCTAGTTACCGCTACTTGATTAAGCAAACCCACTGTTTAATAATCATTTCACTCGGCTGAATTCGATGAAGCAAAGACTTCTGCAAAACCCCCCGAACAAATTGGAATCTTGGAGGAGAAAATCCAAATGATTTTATTAAATAACATCCCATAATTGCTCAACCCAAATTTGAATTGAATCTTTGATTTGAACATTATTACCATAACACTTTTCTTGAATCAACTACCATGATTATGTGTAGATGTTGATTTTTTAGAAGAGAGGATGAAGATGATGAGCACTATGTGTATCTTTCACTAGTTCTTTTTAACTGTTAAAAAGGAATAAAAACTCTATTTATAAGTGTTAGTAAAACAAATAATATTTGAGAAAGAAAGAAAATAAGACAAACTGAATTTTAAGTATGTTAAGTGAGCGGTCGACCGCTCCAGAGGCTTGGGTCGGTGCAACACAACCCGCGCCTATGAGATGAGCCAAACAGATTAAATGCGTCGATCGCACCAGGGGGTCGCATCGATGCAACCTTCAATTTTCTTAACAATCAGGTTGAGTCGACCAAGGGGTCGGCGCAACATAACCCGGGAGAAGCACAAAGCTTTGAGTCGACCAAAGCTAGTTTGCATCGATGCAAGCTTCATTTTTCTTGCCAAAAAAAGGTTATTTTCATCCAATCTTGCATCCCATACTTTGTCCCAAGTATATTTTATGTAGCACACGTGTCATTAAGGATATGAGAGGTTTTGACATCATGAAAACATGAATCTTTCCCTCACATACTCCCCCTTTTTTATGATGGCAAAACCTACACGATATTGTCAAATCAAAAATACAGCAAATGACATAAGAAGAAGTAACTCCCCCTGAGTTTGTGCACATCTTCAGAATAAATAAATTGTAAGTCTATATCACTCTCATAGCTCTTCTCCCCCTTTGAAAATATCAAAAAGAGAAAACCATTTGATTGAATGTAGCAATTAAAAGTAGAGTAGAGATCATAAATTTGCACCTTAACGCACTAAAGACCATTCACATGAAACTAAAAATAGTGCAAATGAGATAATTAAACAATCATCACAAAGTATTATATATACCAAATGACAAATAAACTTAAACCAACGCAAAGTATGTTTAAGGAAAGAAAATAAAGTTAGGCAAAACATGACAAAATTGTAGCAAGATGAAATTTAAGCTAAAAACAAGACACAATGAAGGTTCAATTTTCATTGTCTTGGTCTTGGTCTTTGGTTGAAGGAACTTGTTAAGGAGGATGCTGAAAGTGTTACATGAAGGTGGATTAGAAGGAGGTTAACTTGTCAGCTTGTGTTTGAATCATGCCATGCAAGGTTGAATACCTTTGAGCTTGGACATCCGAATAAGAAGCAAAGTTTTCACTTTGAACCTTGATAACATTGTAGAGGTTAGAGATTCGTTCATTTTGGAGAGAAGCATATTCATGTTGCTGGATCTACATCCTTTCCAATTGAGCTCACACACTAGAGTTATATCTTTGAGAAGCAGGAGTATCCTCATCCATATCTTTAGCATTTTCATTACTTTCTTCTTCTTCACTCCCAATATCAATTTCCTCATCCTCATCACCATTTTTGTTCTGGAATTGTACACGGTTACTTCTTACGATGTGTCTGTATCTTTGCCTTTGGGAATCCCACAGAAAACCCATTAAGGTGAGTGATTTGCTGGAGAATTCTTGGTCCATACCCAAACTCATGTAAAAGATACCAGGCACATGAATACTTTCTTTGTTGAAAACTTGTTGGATAAATGATGGGTAGCATAGTGCACTCCCTCTCACAGACTTATGTAGATCAAAGATCCTGCTAGCAAATTAGTATGGCCAATGAATCTTGATCTTGTTCTTGAGCACATACATGAGATGAACCTCTGGCTTGTCCACGTGAGAGTACCCACCCTTTTTGGGTTGAATGATGTTGTAAACGATCCAAAACAAAATCCTATCAAGAGGAGCTAGGGCACCTGTGGTCACGGACTTGGAAAATAGATCACTGTTCACAATCCGCTCAGTGCAGGGTTTCTTGAGCACAGAGTTCAAAGTAGTCTTAAATTCTTATCCAGGAGAAACATTAGAGTCAGAAAATTTAATTGAATCAGAGTCAATAGGGCACATATGAACCAAATCTTTCCAAACATGAGAATTGATCATATGATTTTTGTTATTCATCCTATACCTAAACTCAAATTCCTCAAAATTTCCTTGGACACCCGCAAAAAATATCCTAACCAGATCTTCATTATACTTATCCTTACATTCAAGAAAGTTGTGAATTTTCTGAAATCTAATAAGATCAATGAGCTCAGGAACGTGTAAATGACCCAAAGTTGTCATTTCCAAAAAAAAAAATCTTAATAACCTTTCTCTTTCAAAACTTAGCTTCATAAGATTCAACTATGTCATCAGAGAGAAGAGAAAGAGCATTTATCAGAGGTTCGGAAGGAGCATTGGAGGAACTACCTCTGAGGGTTCTCTTCTTTGCAACCCTAGATGTGTCCATGATGAAGTTTTCTTGAAGAGTTTGGAGTAGAGGGAATTTCGTTTTTGATTTAGAGGATTTTAGGGTTTGTGGGGTTTGGAAGAAATAAGGATAATTGAATTAATACAAACCACACGGCATACAAATAAAATTCTGAAAATTCACGAGATGCATCGACCAAACCAGGTCGTGCATCGATGCAATGTTATAAAAATGATACTGAAGAGTTTATATAAGAGTGCGTCGACACAATCTTGTTGTGGGTCGAGTCATCCTGCGAGATTTTGAGATTTACTAAATTTTTGAAGGAAAGACATGTAATAGGGGAAGTACCAATAAATCACACATGCATATCAACAGTATAATAAATGTAGAGCAAGAAGATGATCAAGAAGGGGAAATAGATAGGATGGATATTACCTTCATGAAGATTGATGAGAGATTTCACTAAAACCATCAATAAGAACATCAAACATTAAGGGAATATATGCAATAAAATAAGGAGCATGCAACTTAATTAAGTTGCAACCTATCCGAGATATCGAGAACACCAAGTTCCATACGGATGTGAAAGAAGGGTTCTGTAGCGAGTGGTTTAGTAAAAATGTCGGCAAGTTGATTTTTGTTATCAACATGCTCGAAAATGACATCACCCTTTTCCACATGATCCCTTGGGAAATTATGCATAATCTCAATATGTTTTATGCGAGAGTGCAAAATCGGATTTTTGGTTAGGTTGATGGAACTTGTATTGTCACAAAAAATAGGAATACAATCTAGTCGGACATTGAAGTCGAGCAATTGGTTTTTGAGCCACAAGAATTGGGCACAACAATTACCGAATGCAACATATTTCGCTTTGGCGGTTGACAAAGGACCGAAAACTTGCTTTTTGCTATGCCAACTAACCAAAGAATTTGAAAAGAAATGACAAGTACCACTAGTGCTTTTCCTATCCGATTTGCACCCAGCAAAGTCGGAATTAGAATAGCCAATCAAAGAACAATCACTACCCTTGGAGAACCAAAGTCCATACTTAGTTGTACCACTAAGATACCTAAGTATGCGCTTTGCAGCTTTTAAATGTGACTCCATAGGACATGATTGAAACCGAGCACACATTCAAACACTAAACATGATATCTGGACAAGAAGCCGTAATATAGATAAGGGGACCAATAGTACCTCTATACCTTTTTATATTGACGGGTTTACCATTTTCATCTCGGTCTAAGTTCACAATCGTAGGCATAGGAGTATCGATTGCTTTTGAGTTTGTCATGTCGAATCGCTTGAGTAGGTCAAGGAAATATTTCATTTGGCTCACGAATGTCCATTCATTTATTTGCTTGATTTGAAGTCCAAGGAAGTAGTTTAACTCCCTTATCATGCTCATCTCAAATTCTCCCAGCATTAGCTTAGAGAATTCCTTTACCAAAGATATGTTAGAAGAACAAAAAATATTGTCATCTACATATACTTGAACTAAAATAGAATTTTTTCCTTCATGCTTAATAAAAAGGGTTGTGTCAACCTTTCCTCTTGAGAATCCTTGATCTAGTAATAATTTGCTAAGACGTTCGTACCAAGCCCTAGGGTCTTGTTTAAGACCGTATAGTGCATGCTTAAGTTTGTAAACATAGTTAGGATTCTCAAAATTCTTAAAATTTGGAGGTTGATACACATAAACCTCTTTGTCAATGTATCCATTTAAGAAAGCACTCTTTACATCCATTTGAAATAATTTGAAGATTTGTGAGCAAGCATATGTAAGTAAAAGGCGTATAGCCTCGATTCGGGCCACCGGAGCGTAAGTTTCCTCATAATTGATGCCATCCTCTTAGTTATACCCTTGGGAAACAATACGAGCCTTGTTGCGAGTTATAATTCAGTTTTCATCTAGGTTGTTCCTAAATACCCATTTAGTTCCAATAACTCGATGATCTCGTGGAAGAGGGACAAGGTCCCAAACCTCATTTATTTTAAACTGGTTTAGTTCCTCTTGCATAGCTAAAAACCAATGTTCATTGAGTAAGGCGTCTTTGTCATTTTTAGGCTCAATTTGAGAGACGAAAGCAAAATGATACCAAAAGTTACTTATATTAGAGTGAGTGGCGACTCCCTTTGATATTTCTCCTAGGATGTTGTCGATGGGATGATCCTTAGAGGTTTTCCATTCCAAAGGAAGATCATTTTTATTACTTTGATAATCTTCCCCCTCTTTCTTCGGATACTTGATCCAACTCTTCCTCAATTTTAGTAGATTCCAAGTCCTTTTCTTTGGGATCATTTAATATGATTTCCGAAGATACACCTGCACCATCATAAACACTACCCTTTCCGACTAATTTCAGAATGAATTCATCAAAAGAAATATGCACAGGCTCTTCAACAATATGTAACCTTTTATTAAATACTCTATAAGCTTTACTTGATTGAGAGTATCCGAGAAAGATACCTTTATATGCTTTTGAGTCAAATTTACCTAGATTCTCCTTACCATTATTTAACACAAAGCATTTACATCCGAAAAGTGAAGATGAGAAATATTTGGTTTTCTCTCTTTTAAAATTTCATAGGGAGTTTTTTTTAGAATAGGACGTATTAGAACCCTATTCAAAACAAAAAATGTTGTGCTAATGGCATCGACCCAAAAGTATTTTGGAAGACGGTGTTCATTGATAATAGTTCTTCCGAGTTCTTCTAAAACACGGTTTTTACGTTCCACCACCCAATTTTATTGTGGAGTATGTGGGGCGGAAGAATTATGATCAATGTCGTATTTTTCACAAAATTTATCAAATAGATCATTCTCAAATTCAACACTGTGATCTCTTCGAATAGTAACTATGCTAGTGTTCAATTTGTTTTGAGAAATCTTGGCAAACTTTTCAAATGCCGAAAAGGTGTCACTTTTATTTGCTAAGAAAATTGTCCAACAAAATCTAGAGTAGTCATCTACAATAACAAATCCATAGTAGTTACCACCTAGACTTTTAATTCTAGATGGTCCAAAAAGGTCCATATGGAGAAGTTCAAGAGGTCTCGCTGTAGAAACATTGTTTTTAGATTTAAACGAGATTTTTGTTTGCTTCCCCATTTGGCAAGCATCACATAAGTGATCCTTGGAGAATTTTAGTTTGGGTAAACTGACTACTAAATATTTTTAGACAATTTTATTTAACAAATCAAAATTGAAGTGAGCTATACGTTTATGCCAAAGCCATTTGTCCTCACTTAAAGTGACTAGAAATTTAGCTCCAGTTAATGATACATTATTCAAGTCAAGCATGTATACATTGTTTACCCTCAAGCCTTTAAAACACGTCATCTTTCTTATCATTGTTTTCAATTATTCAACAATCTTGTGGAGGATCTCTTATTTCATAAGTGTATTTTTGATAAGGATTAATCATACTACTTTTGAAATTTGATCTATCAATGCCAAAAGTAACTTTGGGTTGTAAAGCCTTGCCAAGTTTGGCTTTGAGAGTTTTTACCTCTCTTTTGCCAAATATAACAAGTTTCACATCCAACCCAATCATGCCAAGAAAACTTATCATCTTTGCTATCAGTTTTCATTTTCTCTACCATAGAGGCCTTGAGGGCATCTAACTCTTTTTCGGAATTGGACACTTTTTGCTCAAGGTATGAAAATGTTTTCTTGTTTGAGGCTAATTGTTTAAAAGCTTCTTTAGCCTCATTTTGTAGAGTATCAAAAGCTCTTTGAAATTCTATGTGAGACATTTTATCAATATGGTCATATTTAGAGTGACTTACATTCCTTTTCTTCTTTTATGAGCCGTGAGACAAAGGTTGATCGTTTCTTCTTCGTCACTAGTGTCACTTTTGCTTGAAGCTTCACTATCACTATTCCAAGAAATGCATGCTCTTCTAGCTTTGATAGGTCTCTTTTGGAATTTGTCTTTAACTTTGTCTTTCTTGAGCAATGGGCAATCCAGTTTATAGTGACCGGGTTTTCCGCTGTTGAAACATGATCCTCTTGATTTAGATTTCTTACCTTGATCTTGTCTTGAAGGTTTTTATTGGCTTCTATAATTGATGGGATTTTGGTACGAGTGTTGGACTTTATTCTTTCGGAGATATCTATGATATTTTCTTACAATCAATCCCATGTCTTCACTTGAACTTTCATCATCATCACTAGAATCACTCACACATTGATTTATTGGTGGATGACTTTGAGCTTGAAGCCTTTAATGCAATAGACTTCTTTTCTTTGTCTTTTGGTTTTTCTTTCTTTTCCTTTTTCTCGTGCTTGTTGAGATTTATGATCTCTTGCTCATGCTCTTGAAGCTACCCAAACAATGTTGTTATGTCAAGGGTAGCTAGATTGTTGGCTTCCTTGATTGTTGTAACTTTAGGTTGCCATTCCCTATTAAGACATCTCAAAATTTTTTTAGTAGCAACATCATTGGGAGTAACATGACCAAGAGTGTGTAAGCGATTGATTATATGAGAAACTCTCTTTTACATATCTGCAATGGCTTCACCATGCTTCATGTGAAAGAGATCAAACTATTTAGTCAATGTATTGATTCTAGCAAGTTTAACATAATTTGTACCCTCAGAGGAAATTTGTAGAGCATCCTACATTGCCTTAGTAGTAGCACAATGTGAAACTCTAAAATACTCATCAACACCTAAAGATGCAATAAGTATATTTATACCTTTCCAATCATAGCTATACTTTTTCTCGTCTTCCTCATCCCATAGTGCTTCTGGTTTGGGTATGGTGATATTATCCTCATTGGTCATGGTTATTTGTATAGGACCATCCTCGGTAACTTTCCATATCTTTCTATTAACAGAGTTAATATGCACACGCATACAATCTTTCCAATAGCTATAATTTTCACCGGTGAAAATAGGAGCTCTCGTATAAGCCCTTTTTGGATCTTTCTCCATATTCTACAAAGTAATATTCAAAGCACTAGATAAATTGGCGCTCTGATACCACTTTTTAGACGATGTGATCGATCTAGAAGGGGGGTTGAATAGATCGTTTAAAAAATTATTTGCGCTTTTTAAAATTGTTTTTCATAAATACATGTGAAAGCTCCCGGAATCTCCAATCGTCTAAACGGTCCTCTATTGAAAAGATCGCATATGCATAACCGTCTGGGATAGAATGACAAATTAAGAATCAATACGTTTTGGTCAATTGGTCAATCACTTAAAAATCCTCAATTAGTATGAATTACTTCTAAGGAGTTGATTAAGATAAAGCTAAACACAATGAATAATTTGTGGATGAATCAATTTGTCAAACACCTTATGTGCAAAGCACCTTAGGTTTGATTTTACTAAATTATAGTGGTGAGTTTTCTTAGGTATCAAGCAAACGGATTGCTACCAATGTTGTGAAATGATCTCAACATACCACAATTTCAGTACAAGCAAATTCGACAATTTAATTCCCAAAAATTATAGTAGTCAAGTATGGAAGTAAAGAAAAAGAAGAAGAACACACGATTTGTTAAGGCAATTCCCCTTGTCGTCCTTCCATAGGGTACATCTGCCCCCAATTCTAGAATATAGAATTGAGATATTTGATATTATGATGAAAATGTTACAAGAGAAGATATAGTTAAAAATACAAAGAAACAAATGTTGTTTATGTAAAAGTCTTCTTCCATTTCCTTGGTTTGAGCCAAACCAAGTGCCAAAGTCTTCAAAAAAACCTTCGGTTACCACAACTCGATTTGCACGAACTCTTTTTCTGCAATACTTTCACTCGACTGATTTCGATCGCAATAAATTTGACCCCAAATATTCCTTCACAATCCTCTGGTTACTGCTACTTGATTAAGAAAACCCACTGTTTATTAATCCTTTCACTCGGCTGAATTCGATGAAGCAAAGACTTGTGTAAAAACCCCCGCACAAATTGGAATCTTGGAGGAGAAAATCCAAATGATTTTATTCAATAACATCCCATAATTGCTCAACCCAAATTTGAATTGAATCTTTGATTTGAACATTATTACTATAACACTTTCTTGAATCAACAACCATGATTATGTGTAAATGTTGATTTTTTAGAAGAGAGGATGAAGATGATAAGAACTATGTGTATCTTTCACTAGTTCTTTTTAACTGCTAAAAAGGAATAAAAACTCTATTTATAAGTGTTAGTAAAAGAAATAATATTTGAGAAAGAAAGAAAATAAGACAAACAAAATTTTAAGTATGTTAAGTGAGCGGTCGACCGCTCCAAAGTCTTGGGTCGATGCAACACAACCCACGCCTAGGAGATGAGCCAAACATCTTGAATGCATCGACCGCACCAGGGGGTCGCATCGATGCAACCTTCAATTTTCTTAACAATCAGGTTGATTCGACCAAGGGGTCGGCGCAACATAACCCGGGAGAAGCACAAAGCTTTGAGTCGACCGAAGCTAGTTTGCATCGATGCAGGCTTCGTTTTTCTTGCCAAAAAGGTTATTTTCATCCAAGCTTGCATCCCATACTTTATCCCAAGTATATTTTATGTAGCACACATGTCATTAAGGATATGAGAGGTTTTGAAATCATGAAAACATGAATCTTTCCCTCACATACTCCCCCTTTTTGATGGTGGCAAAACCTACACGATATTGTCAAATAAAAAATACAGCAAATGACATAAGAAGAAGTAACTCCCCCTGAGTTTGTGCACATCTATAGAATAAAGAAATTGTAAGTCTATCTCACTCTCATAGCTCTTATCCCCCTTTAAAAATATCAAAAAGAGAAAAGCATTTGATTGAATGTAGAAATTAAAAGTAGAGTAGAGATCATAAATTTTCACCTTAACGCACTAAAGACCATTCACATGAAACTAAAAATAGTGCAAATGAGATAATTAAACAATCATCACAAAGTACTATATATACCAAATGACAAATAAACTTAAACAAACGCAAAGTAGGTTTAAGGAAAGCAAATAAAGTTAGGCAAAACATGACAAAATTGTAGCAAGATGAAATTTAAGCTAAAAACAAGACACAATGAAGGTTCAATTTTCATTGTCTTGGTCTTGGTATTCGGTTGAAGGACCTTGTTAAGGAGTATGTTGAAAGTGTTGCATGAAGGTGGATTGGAAGGAGGCGAAGTTGTCAGCTTGTGTTTGAATCATGCCATGCAAGGTTAAATACCTTTGAGCTTGGACAGCCGAATAAGAAGCAAAGTTTTCACTTTGAACCTTGATAATATTATAGAGGTTAGAGATTCGTTCATTTTGGAGAGAAGCATATTCATGTTGCTGGATCTACATCCTTTCCAATTGAGCTAACACACTAGAGTTGTCTCTTTGAGCAGCAGGAGTATCCTCATCCATATCTTCATCATTTTCATAACTTTCTTCTTCCTCACTCCCAATATCAATTTCCTCATCCTCATCACCATTACTGTTCTTAAATTGTACACGGTTACTTCTTACGATGTGTCTGTATCTTTGCCTTTGGGAATCCCACAGAAAACCCATTAAGGTGAGTGATTTGCTAGAGAATTCTTGGTCCATACCCAAACTCATGTAAAATATACCGGGCAAACGAATACTTTCTTTGTTGAGAACTTGTTGGATAAATGATGGGTAGCATAGTGCACTCCCTCTCTCAGACTTATGTAGATCGAAGATCCTGCTAGAAAATTAGTATGGCCAATGAATCTTGATATTGTTCTTAAGCACATACATGAGCTGAACCTCTGGCTTGTCCACGTGAGAGTACCCACCCTTTTTGGGTCGAATGATGTTGTAAACGATCCAAAACAAAATCCTATCAATAGGAGCTAGGGAACCTGTGGTCACGGACTTGGAAAATAGATCACTGTTCACAATCCGCTCAGTGTAGGGTTTCTTGAGCATAGAGTTCAAAGCAGTCTTAAATTCATATCCAGGAGCAACATTAGAGTCAGAAAATTTAATTGAATCAGAGTCAACAGGGCACATATGAACCAAATCTTTCCAAACATGAGAATTGATCATATGATTTTTGTTATTCATCCTATACCTAAACTCAAATTCCTCAAAATTTCCTTGGACACCCGCAAAAAATATCCTAACCAGATCTTCATTATACTTATCCTTACATTCAAGAAAGTAGTGAAGTTTCTAAAATCTAATAAGATCAATGAGCTTAGGAACGTGTAAATGAACCAAAGTTGTCATTTCCAAAAATAATTCTTAATAACCTTTCTCTTTCAAAACTTAGCTTCATAAGATTCAACTATGTCATCAGAGAGAAGAGAAAGAGCATTTATCAGAGGTTCGAAAGGAGCATTGGAGGAACTACCTCTGAGGGTTCTCTTCTTTGCAACCCTAGATGTGTCCATGATGAAGTTTTCTTGAAGAGTTTGGAGTAGAGGGAATTTCGTTTTTGATTTAGAGGAGTTTAGGGTTTGTGGGGTTTGGAAGAAATAAGGATAATTGAATTAATACAAACCACGCAGCATACAAATAAAATTCTTAAAATTCGTGAGATACATCGACCAAACCAGGTAGTGCGTCGATGCAATGTTAAAAAAATGATACTGAAGAGTTTATATAAGAGTGCGTTGACGCAATCTTGTTGTGGGTCGAGTCACCCTGCGAGATTTTGAGACTTACTACATTTTTTAAGGAAAGACATGTAATAGGGGAAGTAACATTAAATCACACATGCATATCAACAGTATAATGAATGTAGAACAAGAAGATGATCAAGAAGGGGAAATAGATAGGATGGATATTACCTTCATGAAGATTGATGAGAGCTTTCACTAAAACCATCAATAAGAACATCAAACATTAAGGTAATATATGCAATAAAATAAGGAGCATGCAACTTAATTAAGTTGCAACCTATTCGAGATATCGAGAACACCAAGTTCCCTACAGATGTCAAAGAAGGGTTTTTTTGTGTAAAAGAAACTCCTATTCCAAATCTCGAAAGGGTTGAAGAGGGTTTATCTTCCTTATAACTCCGGTGTTTGGGGATTTAAAACAATGCATGTACATCGTCAGCAAGGTTTTATTCAAAAGCATACCGTTTGAGAATCTAATTATCAGATCTTCATCATCCTCCCTCAAGAATTATTTTTTCTTTAAATTAAAAAGAGTTAAGCATCAAAAGCAAGTACAATAACAAAATGTAAATGAGTGAATACGAATGGATTAGTTCAAGACAAACACAGTCAATGCATGGTGATTCAATATAAAAAGACAAACAATTTTGCATACAATGGGTACTGAACAAAAAAAGATGGGTTACAAATGATAATGCAAATGAAATTAGAAATTTCCATGCTCAGGAGATTTCTTCAGCCCCGACTCAATTAACGAGACGCTCTTGCGGTCTTAATACTTATCTCAGCAAGGTGATCCAATCCATTATCAGACCCTTTGGGGTGAACGTGATAACTTTGGCCTCGAGGAGGTCTTGAACGTTGTTTTTTAATTCCCTACAATTCTCAATTATGTGGCTTGGAGCCCCTGAATGGAATTTGCAACGAGCACTGACATCATACCCTCGTGGGAGAGGATTTGGTGTTGGACCAAGTTCACGCAGTTGAACCAACTGATTGGCAAACAACTGAGGGAGAAGTTGAGCATAAGACATGGGAATGGGATCCACCCTCCTTTCAATAACTTTCTTCCTCTTTCGTCCTTGTTGCGCCTGGGGTAGATGACTAAGCTAAAAAGACCCAGATCGTGCTCGTTGAACATACAGTTGTCTCTGTGTGTACTGATGTTGATGATGGATTTACTGATGCTGAGTCACCTGCGGTTGTTGAGCTGAGATTGTAGCACATGCTCGAGGAACATTAGGATGAACAAACGAAGTTTGACGGTGCAGAGCTTGATCTTGATGATGGACCGGGGCCTTTCCTTTGTTGATAGTAGCACTAGTCTCTCCTTCTTTCTTCTTAAGGAGGCCAAAGCAAGGTTTCTTGTTACTTCTATTGATAGCGCTAGATGTACCTTGAATTTTTCCTGACTTGAGGCCATCTTCAATACATTCCCTGATGGAACCAAGTTCGAAAAGGAGGTGGAAATACTACCGAGTATATGTTAGAGATATGGGTCTTACAGAGTGCCCATGAACAAATAAGTCAATTCACGATCCAAGAGAGGAGGCTGGACACTTGCAACCAGTTCACGCCACCTCTGAGTGTATTCTTTGAAAGAATCTTCAGACCTTTGTACCATCCCTTGGAGCTGAGTACGGCTAGGAGCCATGGCAGTATTGTAATGATAATGTTTCAAAAAAGCGTCAACAAGCTCTCCCCAAGTACTGACATGAGATCTTTCCAATTGCATATACCAATCCAACGGTGCCCCGGTCAAACTGTCTTGAAAGAAATGCATGAGTAAAGGTTCATTTTCAGCATAGGCCGCCATTTTGCGATAATAGGAACGGAGATGAGTCTCTGGGCAAGAAGTGCCTTTGTATTTGTCAAACTCTGGGACTTTGAACTTGGGAGGAATAACTACCCCAGGCACGAGGCACATTGCAACAGTATTGAATCCGAAAGCCTTGATACCCTCCATGGCCGTAAGTTTCTCTTCGAGAGCATGATACATTTTTGCAGTCTCGCCAACCCCGGCAGCAACGTTCACTTGGGGTTCATCGAGATCAATAACATCATGATGATCGTCGACATCATTCCTAGGAGCACCGGTAGGAGTCTCAACATTTGCATTATCATTTCTCCCATTAGCATTGTCATCTCCATAAGTTGATCCATGTGAGTACCCATAGTGTCCATATCCCGACGGAGTGCATTCTGATTCTCTTCAAAAAGATACATTAGCCTTTGTTGGTTGCCTCTGGTACGGTAAGGATGTGGATGAGTCGTCTTTGTTGTTGACTGGATTTTAGAGAAAGGGGACCCCAATGAGTTTTTATTGTGAAAAAATGAATGCATGGTAGTATGGATGAATGCCTTATCTTCATTTCTGAGGAGAGCCAAAGACTCGTATATCCTTTTTTTTAAATTTCCTTTTTAAAAAGCTATATCAACGACACTTGTCTTTGGATTTCCCTAGATATGAGATGTATATGATGATATGATGTCATGGTATGCTATGGCATGAAGTCTCAGCTCCACATATTCTGGATAACCATTGTGTAGTCCAATGCACAGGCTGAAAGTAACAGAATCAAAAGTTCGACGTCACAGGCATGGAGTCAAAGTAACCACCCACGAGGTATGTACTAGGGGTTTATCACCTGCCGAACAAGGTTCTAAAGAGTTCTCTAATTCTACGCTCTTCCTTTGGATATTACCGACATCCCAATTACTTGGTAATCAGTAATATTCGTAGGAAAAACTCGTCCGAGTGCAATATCGCGTAACGACTACTTCCGGATTACTCCGTTACAGTCTCCGCATTGCACCTAAAAGGCCAAGATGGGTTAATGTTTCTACGGCCCTCAGCTTCTTGAGTTCCCAGGTCGAAAGCAACGACGTCTTCCCGATTACTCGGTAAACATCACTACTTTCAAGGGGACCTCCACTGAGTGGGGGATTTTCATGCCTCCTTCTTCGGGATTACTCCCTCAAAGTTAACATGATTATACCGCCCGTCATAATCCTATGTGTAACCCAAATCCGGGTATAGGACTTATCAAAAGTAATCACCAAACCCAACATCACAACGTATCTAGAATATGTGCGTAGCAACAATATATGCAATATATACAAAAGAATAAAATAAATAAAGAAATAAAACAGTAAAGAAAGATAAAGCAAATAAATAAACACCCAAAAAGACAAATAAACAAAACTAGGAGAGACTCTCTAAAATTCCCCAGTAGAGTCGGCAGCTGAAGCTACCGGCAGAAAACACAGAGCTGCCACCGAACTTTATTTATCTCGAAGGGAGGGGAAATATCGATAAAACCACAAGGGAATGGATAAGATGGTCTTGCGACCAAGAGAAAGGGTAAGGGAGTCGGTTATGTGAGGGGAAGGTATTAGTACCCCTCGCATCCGTTGTACTCAACGGGATCCATTTTGTTCGTTTGTCTTAAAGGGTGTATTTATCTACAGCTATACTTGCTTAAAGGGAAATGAATGGTTTTTTATTATTGCATTCGTGAGGGTTTCGCGACCCTTTGCCTATGTATCCAATGAAGGAATCAGAACACCGTAGTTCCTCTAGAAAATGGTTGGTTTGTTTGTGTTTTTTAGTGGGCGACGTTAACGCACACATTCTAGCAATAGGCACGGCCGGTATCGCGGTAGAACGGAGATAACATGCCCTTTGGGGGAGTTTTGATTGGTTGAGTGTTTTACGAGTTTTAAACGAATTCAAGTAATGATTAAATGTTTTGAATTTTTGATTTGTGAATGAGAAGTTTTAATTGCAAAAGAAAAAGGTTAAGAGGGAGACTAGAAACCTAATTGTATGTTATGTACAAATGAGCTATAAGTCTATTTCGACATAAGGCGATCGAACGGGTTTTAATCGCCTCACGGAGCTAACTAAGGGAGTATGGCATCGGGGTTTGAATGAACAAATAAAACTAAAACTCTGAATGTTTTTAAGGTTTTAATAAAAGAAGATAGTATTATAAAATTCTTGTGACTTTATGAGAAAATAAATATTAAAACCTAATTCTAAATTATTTTTGGATACTTTTATTATGCTAAGAAAAACAAAATATTAATCTATTATACATTTTTTATGTACAAAAATTTAGAAGTTCAAAGGAAATGGACTCTTAATTCTAAAATTGAATCTAAATTAATTAACAAGAAATTATTAAGAAAAGCCTATGTTATTATCAATTGAATCTTAAATTAAAGAAAATCTACGAAAATTAACAAGACTAAATAACGGATGTAAATAGAAAACAGAGGGGTGAGGGAAATGGAATATTGTTGGGCTTGCGGTTGGAATGCTGAGCCTAAATCCTGTACAAAATCAATAAAATAAAAATAAATGAATAAAACAAAACCATTGGGCCGGACCGGGTCAGTAGGGTCCGGACCCACTTGTTCTCTTAAGCCAAAGTTGTTTGAGGAAGGGAAAAAGAAACCCTAATCACAGAACGATGCTGCTCTCTCTCCCTCTCAACATATCCTCGCTATCTTCTTTTCCTGCTTCAATCACTATACTTCCTTTGCTTCAATTTCATCTCTCTCCATCTCAATCGCTCAACCCCCTATCTCGCGATAATGGCAACACAATAAATGAAGTCTCCCATTCAGTTCAGATTCACATCGATCTTGCCAACAACTGTGACAAAGCGCACTTTCTCGACTGAAACAAACTCTCAGATCAACGGCAGAAACGAGATTTCTCGGGATTCAACAGGTAGCGTGCTGATGCTCCTAATCGTTCTTTGGATTCTCTTTTTCTTCTCCTACTGTGAAATTTATTTGGTTGTTATACTATAGAGTTTCGAAGGTTAACATTAGTTTTTGGGTTTTTATACATGCAGCAAACTTCTTCAAGTATTATTGGTTGAGCTACACGGGGTTTTGAAGAGAGTTTGGTGAGATTTCTAGTCGAGGAAAGCTATGCAGGAAAGGTGTTTAAAGTTCGGTAAAGGGCGGATGATGTTGATGTTCTTAACAAGTTCATGTTCAGGTTCTATGATTTATAACAGTTTCTAAGATTTGTACAAGTTCTAAGATTCTGGAACAGTTTCTAAGCTTTGTACAAGTTGAGGTTTTTACATGTTAAGGTTTTGAAATTGTTTATAGGTTCTATGGTTTTGTTGGTTAAACTTTTTAACAGATTCTAGTATTGATTAACAGGTTCTAATGTTTTGACAGCAGGTTTGTTGTTTTGACAGCAGGTTTGTTGTCTTGACAGCAGGATTGTTGTTAACAGGTTTTAAGATTGTTAACAGGTTAAGGTTCTAAGAGTTTGCAGATTGATATTTTCTTAGTGATAACAACACACGACAATATGGCAATGGAAATTGAAATTGGATACAGATATGAAAATGAACAGTAATGAAATAGCATGAGTTATAGCAAAAAAACCTGGTATGCTTTTCTTTGACCGGTTTCTCTTGCTGAAAAAATTTTGGAAAAGAAAACCCCTTTTCGGTTTTCGATCTTGCTCTTGCTGAAGAATTGTTTTTGGAACTAAGGCTCTTTTCTGTTTTCGATCTTGCCTTTGCTGCCTCCAAAAGAAAAACCCTCTTCGTTGTGTTTTATGTTGTGTGTCCTCCCTGGTTTTTATCAGTGAACTTTTTCAGTATTTTTAATCTCCCCCACTGTATGTTTTGGCATCTGTTATATATCCCAGAGAAAATATTTTGGGGGGAAACCATAGCATGATTTTTGAACTCTTTTGTTATCCTGCTTGGTCACTTTTTCATGCTGCTTTTAGCTTTCCTATTTGGTGCATGTTTTGAACAGGTTTTGACAGTTTTGTTGGACAGCAATGTGCAGGTTTTTTCTTTCTCTCTCTTACCTCTCAATGATGTAAAGCTATTGCTTTTTCCTTAAAGTTCTGAAGGGTTTGCCTCTAGTGGAAAATTATGACATAAAGATGTTTGCCTGCTTGCTAGTTTGCACTATATTACTTGTTTGTTTTAATATGATACTGCATTGTTTTCTTGTTTTGATACCATTTGTTGTTCTTATTGTTTGCTTGTGACTTGTGTGCTACGCTTGTTGTTTTGGCTTCTTGGTTGCCATGCTGCCTTGCTTCTGTGCGTTGCCTGTGTTTTGTGCGTTGTTATGTTGTTTGTGTTAGCCTGCTGCATGTTTTGCCTTGGCCTGCTATGCTTGTTGTTGGCATGTGCGCTATGCTGCTACTTGCTTTGACAGTTTGTTCATTTGGAAATTTTTCTTTTCCCTTTTTTTTTTCTTTTTGTGAACCAAAGAGAAAAACTCTTTTTGTGATTTGCAATTGGGAGAAAATAAACCATGATGAAAAGTAACTCCCTGAATGATTCCAAACGCAAACCCTTATGATGGCATTAATCAAATAATTCTTGTTTGAATTTTTTCCATGTGTTTGATCACTAACTTTTCCTTTTCCTTGTTTCATGAGCACGTTTATTGGACGGTCCAAAGCGAGATTGAATGAGGAAAATTCCATGGCGAGGAATGAAGATGAAGACTTGAAGATGAAAACTTGAAGAAATGCACATTATTTTTCTCTCTTTTTTTTTGTAAACAAACCAATGTAATTTGTATTTCACAATGTAATATGCCTTGTAACATTGTCTCAAAAATGTAATGAGCACAAATTTGCACAAATTTATTTTGAATGAATTTTGTTGTAGAAATCAAATAACTTCTTGGATCTCGTTTAAATTCTGAAATTCTCTCTTGAATAATGTGAATGCGCATCTCAACTTTGTAACTTAAATCTCAAGAAATCATGAATAATGGTTATAGCTTGTACTCCAAACAAATCAGGCGCCTTATATTTCGAAATCCAATCAAACTCTCAAACAAAACAAATGCTTAAGAATTTAATTCCACTGGTTAAATTGAACCCCAAAACACCGGACGCTTGAACCTTGATCTTTATATCATGCCTGAACCACACTCGCACTTCTCGACCAGAAACCTAATTTTTGACATTCATCCCACAATAACTTGTAACTTAAGCAACAAAAACAAGTCTCGATTACCATGAACCTTTAACCTCATTTCCTGAAATGCTCGAACTCCGCATTTTCCAATTCAACCTCCAAATTCTCGACTCAATGGCTTAGAGACTTAAAGAAGAAACTTGAAATGCGAGGATGTGAAATTCTTGACCTAACGCACTGAGCTCTGAGCCATCTTCGGGGAAGGCGAGAGACATCTTCCCAGAAACCAAAGAACCAAAACCTAGCATCTGGACCAACATCCATAGGGAAATAAAACCTATTCCAGGCTTCGATAAATTTGAGCGAGAACCAACCTTGTAACACGACGACACAATTCATTCCACGATCCATTAATCGAGAACCAGATGCGTTTCCTTTTAACCTAATAAGAAAACCTCAAAACAAGATTAGACATAAAGAGGGTGCAGCCCTAAAACTTTAAACCAAAGCGCCTGATTCCATGAGATGCGGGATATGAAAATGACTGAATGATAAAATGATGCAACTGGAATGCAAAATTCAAATCTAGACCAAAAATAAAAGAGATAGGGAAAATTTGGGGTATGATAGCTACCCCTATTTAATCGTCTTAAACCTGAAGGCGGGATTGGCGCCAGCCTTTTGAGAGTTCAAGGTGGAAGATGATTAAATACCAGGACCCGAAAATTTCCCTGGAGAGATGGTGTGAGTGTTATTCACTAGTGTGAACGTCTACTTAGGGAAAGACAAACTGGTCTTCTAGTGGACTGGTCAGGATGGATAAACATGATTGAATAATGGTAGCTCGTACTGGGGTAATGGTGCCAATACAAGGTTTTCGAGGGAGTGAGTGGTAGAGTGACTGAAAGGATATGGTTGACAATATCGCGGTGATTGGAGGTAAGAAACTTAAGGATAACACGAAGGTAAAGTCTGCGGAAGATTGAGACCCTAAAAATATGGCGCAACGGCAAGATTTACGGACGATCTACGACCTTAAAAACAAACGCGATGGTAAGATCTACGGACGATCTACGACCCCTAAAAAAGGTAAAGAGGAGAAGGTAAAGTCTACGGACGACCTACGGTCTTAAAAAATATGACGTAAAGGTAATATCTACGGACGATCTACTACCCTAAAAGATAACTCGACGGTAAGATCTACGGATGATCTACGACCTTAGAAAAAAGATGATGAGAGGGTAAATTCTACGGTTGACCTACGACCCTAGGAAGATAAAGCGAAGGTAAGATCTACGGACGATCTACGACCCTAGAAAGATAAAGTGACAGTAAGATCTACGGACGATCTACGACCTTAGAAAAAAGATGATGAGAGGGTGAAGTCTACGGACGACCTACGGCCCTAGGAAGATAAAGCGAAGGTAAGATCTACGAAAGATCTACGACCTTAGAAAGATAACTCGACGGTAAGATCTACGGATAATCTACGACCTTAGAAAAAAGATGAGGAGAGGGTAAAGTCTACGGACGACCTACGACCCTAGGAAGATAAAGCGAAGGTAAGATCTACGGACAATCTACGACCTTAGAAAGATAAAGTGACGGTAAGATCTACGGACGATCTACGACCTTAGAAAGATAAAGCGACGGTAAGATCTACGGACGATCTACGACCCTAAGAAATATGACGCGAATGTATGACCTTAAAAGAGGTAAAGGGGAGATAGTAAAGTCTATGGACGACCCACGACCTTAAAAAAACATAACGCGACGGTCAGATCTACGGACGATCTACGACCCTTAAATGCGAAGGTAGATAGGGTAAAGTCTACGGACGACCTACGACCCTAAGAGAGATAAAGTGAAAGTAAGATCTACGGATGATCTACAACCTTAGGAAAGATAAAGTGAAGTTAAGATCTATGGACGATCTACAACCTTAGAAGGATGACGCGACGGTAAGATCTACAGACGACCTACGACCTTAAGAGGATGAGAGGGTAAAGTCTACGGACGAACTATGACCCTAGAAAAGATAAGGCGACGGTAAGATCTACGGACGATCTACGACCCAAGAAAGATAAAGCGAAGGTAAGATCTACGGATAATCTACGACCTTAAGAGGATGAGAGGGTAAAGTCTACGGACGACCTACGACCCTAGAAAGATAAAGTGAGTATTAAGAGTTGGGGAGAATGACGTACTAACACCCTGGTTTATTTTAGTTGGTAGTGTAATAACAGATGTTAACTGGGAATTATGAGGATGATATTCTGTGTGGGGATGTTTTATTTATTTGGAGATTGATCTGACTTATGCTTCATATGCATTTGAGGTGTGACATGATGACCCATGGATATGCTATGCATTTAGGGATGCAATGCAATAGGTCGTGAAGATCATTGTATGAAAAATGTCAAAAACTCATTGGGATCTATTGTCCGTCATCTTGAGGTACCAATATGGATTGATGCTTGAAAACTGAGAGAATTGAGTTATATCCTTGTCGAGTTCACTGGGGATTAAATCTTGTTGAGGGGGAGTAGCTTGATATAACTTTCTTCACCTGCTGGACTGCTTGTGCATGACTGAATAGAGACATGGATCTCATCAAATGCCCCATGTTTTCTCTATTGCCAGAGAGGAAAGGGCCCCGTCTGACTTTCCTTACTTCACGAACCACTTGGGGATTAGGAAATGGACATTAGTGTCTTCAGATGCCACGAGTTCACTTTATTGCTTGTGAGTTGCGTGTTTAAACATCTGCAGGGAATGATGATGATTTTGCGGACTTTAACTGAACCAAAGTGAATGTCATGACGCTTTTAGCTTGATTGCATTTGCACAGATGAAAGGAATTTGCTTGAGTAGCTCCATAAGAGGGGAGGAGGAATGCCCCTATCTACAAGGATCTCTTCGAGTGGAATGCTGGAAGATTCGTGTCATAATACGACGCAAAGTGGCATGCCCTGATATCTGCCTCTGATCATGGATTCTCGTAGAGATTTGTCGAATCTCGACGTAACTGCCCCAGGTTGCACAAATTTTGAATAGGTTACTCAGCATGATTCCCCCAGTTTGAAGTTTAAAGAGATTTATCGACATGATTACTTCTGATTGACTGGTAAAATATGGAAGAGATTTATCGATGTGATAGCCTCTGATTGGCAGCTTGAGGGAATGCCCCCGAATAAGATCAATCTTTGTTTTTTAACAAATTTCTGCAGCAATTCGTCCTTCGAGATGACCATGTTTTCAATTGATGCTCATCACGCAAGCTTACTTGATGTTCAAGCACTTATTTATATGCAACGAATGTTTGTCTAAGAATGATGATTCCAATGCAAATTCTATGCTTGTCTTGAAGTTCGAAAAACTTTTATTGAAATGATGTCGAAGCATCAGTTTTTTTGTTTTTATGAATAGGTGACGTGTTACCAAATCAAATTTCAGTAGATCCCCGAGGAGTCAGGTTTCCGTATTCTCGCTACAGTATTTCTTTCGAATTAACCCATGCTTCAGTTAGGACTTTTAAGGGTTGTAACGTGGCCTGGTTCACGGTTTTAGAAAAAAGATTTAAGGCTCAAAATTATTTGGTGCCCACCCATTCTCCATGATATTCTCCATTCCTATGTTCAGTGAACTCGATATGAGCACTCATCTTCTGAGAAGAGAGTTTACGATGATTGAGGAACCATAGGGGTTTCTAAGACCCGACAATCATTGGCTTCTTGGTGTCTGATCACTTGATCTTGTTCTTTGCTGAGGATTTTTTTTTATTTCGCTTTCCCTAATTTTTTCCTGGACAATTTCTTGATTTTGAAGTTGCAGTCCAGCGGGATGCCCTGACTTTTGCCTAAGTCTCATTTTTTTTCAAGTTTTGACTTAAAGGGGCTTTTTGACTCTTTCTTTTTGAACAAGTTATTGATCTTTGCGCCATCTTCGATTGGTTGGAAATGGTTGTGGTTGTCCGAGTCCTGGATAGAGGAAGAATAACTGTTATGGTATCTTCATCTGCTGACCTCCTGATTGTGCAAGAGATACCCATCGGGATATCGTTCTGTTCGGTGCACGCTGCTGGTAGGTGACGGTTTATCATTGTGGTGTTGACTTCTCCTAGCCCTTTGATGGATAACCATTGTTGTATCCCTAGGAACTCTCTCTTGACGAGTTATGGATGCTCGATCGGATTAACTAAAATCTACCCGCCCCGGGGTTAAAATTGAGGGTTTTTCTGTGTAAAAGAAACTCCTACTCTAAAGCTCGAAAGGGTTGAAGAGGGTCTATCTTCCTTATAACTCCGGTGTTTGGGGATTTAAAACAATGCATGTACATCGTCATCAAGGTTTTATTCAAAAGCATGCCGTTTGAGAATCTAAGTATCAGATCTTCATCATCCTCCCTCAAGAATTATTTTTTCTTTAAATTTAAAAGAGTTAAGCATCAAAAGCAAGTACAATAACAAAACGTAAATGAGTGAATACGAATGGATTACTTCAAGACAAACACAGTCAATGCATGGTGATTCAATATATAAAGACAAACAATTTTGCATACAATGGGTACTGAACAAAACAAGAAAGGTTACAAATGATAATGAAAATGAAATTAGAAATTGCCATGCTCAGGAGACTTCTTCAGCCTCAGCTCAATTGAGGAGACGCTCTTGCGGTCTTAACACTTATCTCAGCAAGGGGATCCAATCCATTATCAGACCCTTTGGGGTGAACGTGATAACTTTGGCCTCGAGGAGGTCTTGAACGTTATTTTTTAATGCCCTACAATTCTCAATTGTGTGACCTGGAGCCCCTGAATGGAATTTGCAACGAGCACTGACATCATACCCTCGTGGGAGAGGATTTGGTGTTGGACCAAGTTCACGCAGTTGAACCAACTGATTGGCAAACAACTGAGGGAGAAGTTGAGCATAAGACATGGGAATGGGATCCACCCTCCTTTCAATAACTTTCTGCCTCTTTCGTACTTGTTGCCCCTAGGGTTGATGACTAAGCTGAAAAGACCCAGATCGTGCTCGTTGAACATACAGTTGTCTCTGTGTGTACTGATGTTGATGATGGATTGACTGATGCTGAGTCACCCGCGGTTGTTGAGCTGAGATTGTAGCACATGCTCGAGGAGCATTAGGATGAACAAACGACGTTTGACGGTGCAGAGCTTGATCTTGATGATGGAACGGGGCCATTACTTTGTTGATAGTAGCACTAGTCTCTCCTTCTTTCTTCATGAGGAGGCAAAAGAAAGGTTTCTTGTTACTTCTATTGATAGCGCTAGATGTACCTTGAATTTTTCCTGACTTGAGGCCATCTTCAATACATTCCCCGATGGTAACCATGTTTGAAAAGGAGGTCGAAATACTACCGAATATATGTTGGAGATATGGGTCTTGCAGGGTGTCCACGAACAAATAACTCAATTTACGACCCAAGAGAGGAGGTTGGACCCTTGCAACCAGTTCACGCCACCTCTGAGCGTATTCTTTGAAAGACTCTTCAGACCTTTGTACCATTCCTTGGAGCTGAGTACGGCTAAGAGCCATGGCAGTATTGTAATGGTAATGTTTCAAAAAAGCGTCAGCAAGCTCTCCCCAAGTACAGACATGAGATCTTTCCAATTGCATATACCAATCCAACGGTGCCCCGGTCAAACTGTCTTGAAAGAAATGCATGAGTAAAGGTTCATTTTCAGCATAGGCCGCCATTTTATGACAATAGGAACGGAGATGAGTCTCTGGGCAAGAAGTGCCTTTGTATTTGTCAAACTTTGGGACTTTGAACTTGGGAGGAATAACTACCCCAGGCACGAGGCACATTGCAGCAGTATTGAATTCGGAAGCCTTGATACACTCCATGGCTCTAAGTCGCTCTTCGAGAGCATGATACATTTTTTCAGTCTCGCCAACCCCGGCATCAAGGTTCACTTGGGGTTCACCGAGATCAATAACATCATGATGATTGTCGACATCATTCCTAGGAGCATCGGTAGGAGTATCAAAATTTGCATTGTCATTTCTTCCATTAGCATTGTCATCTCCATAAGTTTATCCATGCGAGTACCCATAGTGTCCATATCCCGACGGAGTGCATTATGATTCTCTTCGAGAAGATCCATTAACCTTTGCTGGTTGCCTCTGGTACAGTAAGGATGTGGATGAGTCGTCTTTGTTGTTTACTGGATTTCGGAGAAAGGGGACCCCAATGAGTTTTTGTTGTGAAAAAATGAATGCATGGTAGTATGGATGAATGTCTTATCTTCATTTCTGAGGAGACCCAAAGACTCGTCTATCCTTTTTTTAAAATTTCCTTTTTGAAAAGCTATATCAACGAGACTTGTCTTTGGATTTCCCTAGATATGAGATGTATATGATGATATGATGTCATGGTATGCTATGGCATGAAGTCTCAGCTCCACATATTCTGGATAACCATTGCGTAGTCCGTTGCACTGGCTGAAAGTAACAGAATCAAAAGTCCGACGTCACAGGAATGGAATCAAAGTAACCACCCACGAGGTATGTACTAGGGGTTTATCACCTGCCGAACAAATTTCTAAAGAGTACTTGAAGTCTGCGATCTTCCTTTGGATATTACCGACGTCCCAATTACTTGGTAATCAGTAATATTCGCAGGAAAAACTCGTCCGAGTGTAATATCGCGTGACGACTACTTCCGGATAACTCTGTTACAGTCTCCGCATTGCACCTAAAAGGACAAGATGGGTTAATGGTTCTATGGCCCTCAGCTTCTCGAGTTCCCAGGTCGAAAGCAACGACGTCTTCCCGATTACTCGGTAAACATCACTACTTTCAAGGGGAATTCCACTGAGTAGGGATTTTCATGCCTCCTTCTTCGGGATTACTCCCTCAAAGTTAACATGATTATACCGCCCGTCCTAATCCTATGTGTAACCCAAATCCGGGTATAGGACTTATCAAAATTAATCACCAAACCCAACATTACAATGTATCCAGAATATGTGAGTACCAACAATATATGCAATATATACAAAAGAATAAAATAAATAAAGAAATAAAACAGTAAAGCAAGATAAAGCAAATAAATAAACACCTAAAAAGACAAATAAACAAAACTAGGAGAGACTCGCTAAATTTCCCCAGCAGAGTCTCCAGCTGAAGCTACCGAAAGAAAACACAGAGTCGCCACCGAACTTTATTTATCTCGAAGAAAGGGGAAATATCGATAAAACCACAAGGGAATGGATAAGATGGTCTTGTGACCAAGAGAAAGGGTAAGGGAGTCGGTTATGCAAGGGGAAGGTATTAGCACCCCTCTCATCTATTGTACTCAACGAGATTGTTTGTGTTTTTTAGTGGGCTACGTTAATGCACGCATTCTAGCAATAAGAACGACTAGTATCACGGTAGAACGGAGATAACATGCCCTTTGGGGGAGTTTTGATTGGTTGAGTGTTTTGCGAGTTTTAAACAAATTCAAGTAATGATTAAATGTTTTGAATTTTTAATTTGTGAATGAGAAGTTTTAATTGCAAAAGAAAAAGGTTAAGAGGGAGACTAGAAACCTAATTGTTTGTTATGTACAAATGAGCTAAAAGTCTATTTCGACATAAGGCGATCGAACAGGTTTTAATCGCCTCACGGAGCTAACTAAGGGAGTATGGCATCGGGGTTTGAATGAACAAATAAAACTAAAACTCTGAATGTTTTTAAGGTTTTAATAAAATAAGACAGTATTATAAAATTCTTGTGACTTTATGAGAAAATAAATATTAAAACCTAATTCTAAATTATTTTTGGATACTTTTATTATGCTAAGAAAAACAAAATATTAATCTATCATACATTTTTTATGTACAAAAATTTAGAAGTTCAAAGGAAATGGACTCTTAATTCTAAAATTGAATCTAAACTAATTAACAAGAAATTATTAATAAAAGCCTATGTTATTATCAATTGAATCTTAAATTAAATAAAATCTACGAAAATTAACAAGACTAAATAACGGATGTAAATAGAAAACAGAGGGGTGAGGGAAATGGAATATTGTTGGGCTTGCCGTTGGAATGCTGGGCCTAAATCCTGTACAAAATCAATAAAATAAAAATAAATGAATAAAACAAAACCATTGGGCCGGACCGGGTCAGTAGGGTCTGGACCCAGTTGTTCTCTTAAGCCAAAGTTGTTTGAGGAAGGGAAAAAGAAACCCTAATCACAGAACGACGCCGATCTCTCTCCCTCTCAACATATCCTCGCCATATTCTTTTCCTGCTCCAACCACTATACTTCCTTTGCTTCAATTTTGTCTCTCTCCATCTCAATCGCTCAACCCCCTCTCTCGCGATAATGGCAACACAACAAATGAAGTCTCCCATTCAGTTCAGATTCATATCGACCTTGCCAACAACTGTGACAAAGCTCACTTTCTTGACCGAAACAAACTCTCAGATCGACGGCAGAAACGAGATTTCTCGGGATTCAACAGGTAGCGTGCTGATGCTCCTAATCATTCTTTGGATTCTCTTTTTCTTCTCCTACTGTGAAATTTATTTGGTTGTTATACTAGAGAGTTTTGAAGGTGAACGTTGGTGTTGGGTTTTTATACATGCAGAAAACTTCTTCCAGTATTATTGGTTAAGCTACGCGGGGTATTGAAGAGAGTTTGGTGATATTTCTAGTCGAGGAAAGCTATGCAGAAAAGGTGTTTGAAGTTCGGTAAAGGGCGGATGATGTTGGTGTTCTTAACAAGTTTATGTTCAGGTTCTATGATTTATAACCGTTTCTAAGATTTGGACAAGTTCTAAGATTTTGGAACAGTTTCTAAGCTTTGTACAAGTTGAGGTTTTTACATGTTAAGGTTTTGAAATTGTTAACAGGTTCTATGGTTTTGGTGGTTAAACTTTTTAACAGATTCTAGTATTGATTAACAGGTTCTAATGTTTTGACAGCAGGTTTGTTATTTTGACAGCAGGTTTGTTGCTTTGACAGCAGGTTTGTTGTTAACAGGTTTTAAGATTGTTAACAGGTTAAGGTTCTAAGAGTTAGCAGATTGAGGTTTTCTTAGTGATAACAACACATGACAATATGGCAATGGAAATTGAAATTGGATACAGATATGAAAATGAACAGTAATGAAATAGCATGAGTTATAGCAAAAAAAACTTGGTATGTTTTTCTTTGATCTGTTTCTCTTGCTGAAAAAAATTTGGAAAAGAAAACCCCTTTTCTATTTTCGATCTTGCTCTTGCTGATGAATTTTTTTTGGAACTAAGGCTCTTTTCTGTTCTCGATCTTGCCTTTGCTGCCTCCAAAATAAAAATCCTCTTTGTTGTGTTTTAGGCTGTGTGTCCTCCCTGGTTTTTATCAGTGAACTTTTTCAGTATTTTTAACCCCCCCCCCCCCACTGTATGTTTTGGCATCTGTTATATATGCCAGAGAAAAGATTTTGGGGGGAAACCATAGCATGATTTTTAAACTCTTTTGCTATCCTGCTTGGTCACTTTTTCATGCTGCTTTTAGCTTACCTATTTGGTGCAAGTTTTGAACAGGTTTTGACAGTTTTGTTGGACAGCAATGTGCAGGTTTTTTCTTTCTCTCTCTTACCTCCCAATGATGTAAAGCTATTGCTTTTTCCTTAAAGTTCTGAAGGGTTTGCCTCTTGCGGAATATGATGACATAGAGATGTTTGGTTGCTTGCTAGTTTGCACTATACTACTTGTTTGGTTTAATATGATGCTGCATTGTTTGCTTGTTTTGATACCATTTATTGATGTTATTGTTTGCTTGTGACTTGTGTGCTACGCTTGTTGTTTTGGCTTGTTGGTTGCCATGCTGCCTTGGCTTTGTTCGCTGCCTTGCTTCTGTGCGTTAGCCTGCTGCATGTTTTGCATTGGCCTGCTATGCTTGTCATTGGCATGTGCGCTATGGTGCTACTTGCTTTGACAGTTTGTTCATTTGACAATTTTTATTTTCCCTTTTTTTTTCTTTTTGTAAACCAAAGAGAAAAACTCTTTTTGTGATTTGCAATTGGGAGAAAATAAACCATGATGAAAAATAACTCCCTGAATGATTCCAAACGCAAACCCTTATGATGACATTAATCAAATAATTCTTGTTTGGATTTTTTCCATGTCTTTGATCACTAACTTTTCCTTTTCCTTGTTTCATGAGCATGATTATTGGACAGTCCAAAGCGAGATTGAATGAGGAAAATTCCATGGCGAGGAGTGAGGATGAAGACTTGAAGATGAAAACTTGAGGAAACGCACATTATTTTTCTCTCTTTTTTTTGTAAACAAACCAATGTAATTTGTATTTCACACTGTAATATGCCTCGTAACATTGTCTCAAAAATGTAATGAGCACAAATTTGCACGGATTTATTTTGAATGAATTTTGTTGTAGAAATCAAATAACTTCTTGCATCTCGTTTAAATTCTGAATTTCTCTCTTGAATAATGTGAATGCGCATCTTAACTTTGTAACTTAAATCTCAAGAAATCATGAAAAATGGTTATAGCTTGTACTCCAAACAAATCACGCGCCTTATCTTTCGAAATCCAATCAAACTCTCAAACAAAACAAATGCTTAAGAATTTAATTCCACTGGTTAAATTGAACCCCAAAACACCAGACGCTTGAACCTTGATCTTTATATCATGCCTGAACCACACTCGCACTTCTCGACCAGAAACCTAATTTTTGATATTCAGCTCATAATAACTTGTAACTTAAGCAAAAAAAACAAGTCTCAATTACCATGAACCTTTAACCTCATTTCCTGAAATGCTCGAACTCCACATTTGCCAATTCAACCTCCAAATTCTCGACTCAATGGCTTAGAGACTTAAAGAAGAAACTTGAAATGCGAGGATGTGAAATTCTTGACCTAACGCACTGAGCTCTGAGCCATCTTTGGGGCAGGCGAGAGAGACATATTCCCAGAAACCAAAGACGCAAAAACCTAGCATCTGGACCAACATCCATAGGGAAATAAAACCTATTCCAGGCTTCGATGAATTTGAGCGAGAACCAACCTTGTAACACGACGACACAATTCATTCCACGATCCATTAATCGAGAACCAGGTGCGTTTCCTTTTAACCTGATAAGAAAACCTCAAAACAAGATTAGACATAAAGAGGGCGCAGCCCTAAAACTTTAAACCAAAGCTCCTGATTCCCTGAGATGCGGGATATGCAAATGACTGAATGATAAAATGATGCAACTGGAATGCAAAATTCAAAGCTAGATCAAAAATAAAAGAGATAGGGAAAATTTGGGGTACGACAACCCTTTTCCACATGATCCCTTGGGAAATGATGCCTAATCTCAATATGTTTTATGCGAAAGTGCAAAATTGGATATTTGGTTAGGTTGATGGCACTTGTATTGTTACAAAAAATAGGAATACGATCAAGTCGGACATTGAAGTCAAGCAATTGTTTTTTGAGCCACGAGAATTGGGCACAATAATTACAGGCTGTAACGTATTTCGCTTTGGCGGTTGACAAAGCAACGAAAACTTGCTTTTTGTTATGCCAACTGACCAAAGAATTTGAAAATAAATGATAAGTACCACTAGTGCTTTTCCTATCCAATTTGCACCCGGAAAAGTCGGAATCAGAATAGCCAACCAAAGAACAATCACTACCCTTGGAGAACCAAAGTCCATACTTAGTTGTACCACTAAGATACCTAAGTATGCGCTTTGCAGCTTTTAAATGTGACTCCTTAGGACATGATTGAAACCGAGCACACATTCAAACACTAAACATGATATTTAGACAAGAAGCCGTAAGATAGAGAAGGGGACCAATAATACCTCTATACCTTTTTATATTGACGGGTTTACCATTTTAATCTCGGTCTAAGTTCATGGTCGTAGGCATATGAGTATCGATTGCTTTTGAGTTTGTCATGTTGAATCGCTTGAGTAGGTCAAGGAAATATTTCATTTGGCTCACGAATGTCCATTCATTTATTTGCTTGATTTGAAGTCCAAAGAAGTAGTTTAACTCCATTATCATGCTAATCTCAAATTCTCCCTGCATTAGCTTAGAGAATTCCTTGACCAAAGATATGTTAGAAGAACAAAAAATAATGTCATCTACATATACTTGAACTAAAATAGAATGTTTTCCTTCATGCTTAACAAAAAGGGTTGTGTCAACTTTTCCTCTTTAGAATCCTTGATCTAGTAAGAATTTTCTAAGACGTTCGTACCAAGCCCTAGGGGCTTGTTTAAGACCGTATAGTGCATGCTTAAGTTTGTAAACATAGTTAGGATTCTCAAAGTTCTTAAAATTTGGAGGTTGAGACACATAAACCTCTTTGTTAATATATCCATTTAAGAAAGCACTCTTTACATCCATTTGAAATAATTTGAAGTTTTGTGAGCAAGCATATGTAAGTAAAAGGCGTATAGCCTCGAGTCGGGCCACCGGAGCGTAAGTTTCCTCATAATCGATGCCTTACTCTTGGTTATACCCTTGGGCAACAATACGAGCCTTGTTGTGAGTTGTAATTCAGTTTTCATCTAGTTTGTTCCTAAATACCCATTTAGTTCCAATAACTCCATGATCTCTTGGAGGAGGGACAAGGTCCCAAACCTCATTTATTTTAAACTGATTTAGTTCCTCTTGCATAGCTAAAAACTAATGTTCATCGAGTAAGGCATCTTTGTAATTTTTAGGCTCAATTAGAGAGACGAAAGCAAAATGATAACAAAAGTTACTTATCTTAGAGTGAGTCGCGACTCCCTTTGATATATCTCCTGGGATGTTGTCGATGGGATGATCCTTAGAGGTTTTCCATTCCAAAGGAAGATCATTTTTATTACTTTGATGATCTTCCCCTCTTTCTTCGGATACTTGATCCAACTCTTCCTCAATTTCAGTAGATTCCAAGTCCTTTTCTTTGGGATCATTTAGTATGGTTTCCGAAGATACACCTGCACCATCATAAACACTACCCTTTCCGACTAATTTCGGAATGAATTTATCAAAGGAAACATGCACATACTCTTCAACAATATGTAACCTTTTATTAAATACTCTATAAGCTTTACTTGATTGAGAGTATCCGAGAAAAATACCTTTGTATACTTTTGAGTCAAATTTACCTAGATTCTCCTCACCATTATTTAACACAAAGCATTTACATCCGAAAAGTGAAGATGAGAAATATTTGGTTTTCTCTCTTTTCAAATTTCATAGGGGTTTTTTTTTAGCATAGGACGTATTAGAACCCTATTCAAAACAAAAAATGTTGTGCTAATGGCATCGACCCAAAAGTATTTTGGAAGACGGTGTTCATTGATCATAGTTCTTCCGAGTTCTTCTAAAACACAATTTTTACGTTCCACCACCCCATTTTATTGTGGAGTATGTGGGGCGAAACAATTATGATCAGTGTCGTATTTTTCACAAAATTTATCAAAGAGATCATTCTCAAATTCAACACTGTGATCTCTTCGAATAGTAACTATGCTAGTGTTCAATTTGTTTTGAGAAATCTTGGCAAACTTTTCAAATGCCGAAAAGGTGTCACTTTTATTTGCTAAGAAAATTGTCCAACAAAATCTAGAGTAGTCATCTACAATAAAAAATCCATAGTAGTTACCACCTAGACTTTTAATTCTAGATGGTCCAAAAAGGTCCATATGGAGAAGTTCAAGAGGTCTCTTTATAGAAACATTGTTTTTAGATTTAAACGAGATTCTTGTTTGCTTCCCCATTTGGCAAGCATCACATAAGTGATCCTTGGAGAATTTTAGTTTGGGTAAACTGACTACTAAATCTTTTGAGACAATTTTATTTAACAAATCAAAATTCAAGTGAGATAGACGTCTATGCCAAAGCCATGAGTCCTCACTTAAAGTGACTAGAAATTTAGCTCCGGTTAATGATACATTATTCAAGTCAAGCATGTATACATTGTTTACCCTCAAGCCTTTGAACACGTCATCTTTCTTATCATTGTGTTCAATTATGCAACAATCTTGTGGAGGATCTCTTATTTCATAAGTGTATTTTTTGATAAAGATTAATCATACTACTTTTGAAATTTGATCTATCGATGCTAAAAGTAACTTTGGATTGTAAAGCCTTGTTAAGTTTGGCTTTGAGAGTTTTTACCTCTCTTTTTCCAAATATAACAAGTTTCACATCCAACCCAATCATGACAAGAAAACTTATCATCTTTGCTATCATTTTTCATTTTCTCTACCATAGAGGCCTTTAGGGCATCTAACTCTTTTTTGGAATTGGACACTTTTTGCTCAAGGTATGAAAATGTTTTCTTCTTTTATGCTAATTGTTTAAAAGCTTCTTTAGCCTCATTTTGTAGAGTATCAAAAGCTCTTTGAAATTCTATGTGAGACATTTTATCAATATGATCATATTTAGAGTGACTTACATTCCTTTTCTTCTTTTGATGATCCGTGAGACAAAGGTTGGTCGTTTCTTCTTCTTCTTCACTAGTGTCACTTTTGCTTGAAGCTTCACTATCACTATTCCAAGCAATGTATGCTCTTCTAGCTTTGATAGGTCTCTTTTGGAATTTGTCTTTTCCTTTGTCTTTCTTGAGCAATGGGCAATCCAGTTTGTAGTTACCGGGTTTTCCGCATTTGAAACATGATCCTCTTGATTTAGATTTCTTACCTTTATCTTGTCTTGAAGGTTTTTATTGGCTTCTATAATTTATGGGATTTTGGTACGAGTGTTGGAATTTATTCTTTCAGAGATATCTATGATATTTTCTTACAAACAACCCCATGTCTTAACTTGAACTTTCATAATCATCACTAGAATCACTCACACATGAGTTATTGGTGGAGGACTTTGAGCTTGAAGCATTTAATGCAATAGACTTCTTTTCCGTGTCTTTTGGTTTTTCTTTCTTTTCCTTTTTCTCGTGCTTGTTGAGATTTATTATCTCTTGCTCATGCTCTTGAAGCTACCCAAACAATGTTGTTATGTCAAGGGTAGCTAGATTGTTGGATTCCTTGATTGTTGTAACTTTAGGTTGCCATTCCCTATTAAGACATCTCAAAATTTTGTTAGTAGAAACAGCAATGGGAGTAACATGACCAAGAGTGTGTAAGCGATTGATTATATGAGAAACTCTCTTTTGCATATCCGCAATGGCTTCACCATGCTTCATGTGAAAGAGATCAAACTCTTGAGTCAATGTATTGATTCTAGAAAGTTTAACATCATTTATACCCTCATAGGAAATTTGTAGAGCGTCCCACATTGCCTTAGCAATAGCACAATGTGAAACTCTAAAATACTCATCAACACCTAAAGATGCAATAATCATATTTCTACCTTTCCAATCATAGCTATACTTTTTCTCGTCTTCCTCATCCCATAGTGCTTCCGGTTATGGTATGGTGATATTATCCTCATTGGTCATGGTTATTTGTATAGGACCATCCTCGATAACTTTCCATATCTTTCTATTAACAGAGTTAATATGCACACGCATACAATCTTTCCAATAGCTATAATTTTCACCGGTGAAAATATGAGCTCTCGTATAAGCCCTTTTTGGACCGTTCTCCATATTCTACAAAGTAATATTCAAAGGACTAAATAAATTGGCGCTCTGATACCACTTTTTAGATGATGTGATCGATCTAGAAGGGGGGTTGAATAGATCGTTTAAAAAATTATTTGCACTTTTTAAAATTGTTTTTCATAAATACATGTGAAAGCTCCCAGAATCTCCAATCGTCTAAAAGATCCTCTATTGAAAAGATCGCACATGCGTAACCGTATAGGATAGGATGACAAATTAAGAATCAATACGTTTTGGTCAATTGGTCAATCACTTAAACATCCTCAATGAGTATGAATTACTCCTAATGAGTTGATTAAGATAAAGCTAAACACAATGAATAATTTGTGGATGAATCAATTTGTCAAACACCTTATGTGCAAAGCACCTTAGGTTTGATTTTACTAAATTATAGCGGTGAGTTTTCTTAGGTATCAATCAAACGGATTTTTACCAATGTTGTGAAATGATCTCAACATACCACAATTTCAGTACAAGCAAATTCGACAATTTAATTCCCACAAATTATAGTAGTCAAGTATGAAAGTAAAGAAAAAGAAGAAGAACACACGATTTGTTATAGCAATTCACCTTGTCGTCCTTGTATAGGGTACGTCTGCCCCCAATTCTAGAATCTAGAATTGAGATATTTGATATTAAGATGCAAATGTTACAAGAGAAGAGATAGTTCACAATACAAACAAACCAATGTTGTTGATGTAACAGTATTCTTCCCTTTCCTTGGTTTGAGCCAAACCAAGTGCCAAATTCTTCAAACAAAACTCTGGTTACTGCTACTTGATTTGCATGAACTATTGTTCTACAATACTTTCACTCGGCTGATTTCGATCGCAAGAAATTTGACCCCAAATCTTCCTTCACAATCCTTCGCTTACTGCTACTTGATTAAGCAAACCCACCGTTTCTTAATCCTTTCACTCGGCTGAATTCGATGAATTAAAGACTTGTGCAAAAACCCTCGCACCAATTGGAATCTTGGAGGAGAAAATCCAAACAATTTTATTCAAGAACAACCCATAATTTCTCAACCCCAATCTGAATTGAATATTCGATTTGAACGTTATCACCACAACACTTTTCTTGAATCAACAACCATGATTATATGTAGATGTTGATTTTTTATAAGAGAGGATGGAGATGATGAGCACTATGTGTATCTTTAACTAGTTCTTTTTAACTGCTCAAAAGGAATCAAAACTCTATTTATATATGTTAGTAAAATAAATAATATTTGAGAAAGAAAGAAAATAAGACAAACTGAATTTTGAGTATGTTAAGTGAGTGGTCGACCGCTCCAAAGGCTTGGGTCGGTCCAACACAACCCACGCCTAGGAGATGAGCCAAACAGCTTGAATGCATCAACCGCACCAGGGGGTCGCATCGACGCAACCTTCAGTTTTCTTCACCATCAGGTTGAGTAGACCAAGGGGTCGGCGCAACGCAACCTGGGAGAAGAACAAATCTTTTAGTTGAACGAAGCTAGTTTGCATCGACGCAGGCTTCGTTTTTATTTCCAAAAAGGTTATTTTCATCCAAGCTTGCATCCCATACTTTAACCCAAGTATATTTTATGTAGCACACATGTCATTGAGGATAGGAGAGGTTTTGACATCATGAAAACATGAATCTTGCCCGCACAACTTTCACATGCTTCATTATATTTTCTTCAACCAAAGTTCATTGTGAAGGAAATTCAATTCTCTATAACTTTGTCTCTCTAAGCTCAAGTCCAAAAAATGCTTCATTTGAGAGATATGGTCCAAAACATTATAGGTCATTCCAAAAGTTAAGAAAAAACACATTTTTTCAAGGAAACTTACATCAAGATAAATCTTCAAATGAAATAACTATTAACATAGAGATTGTAGGGGACATCTTAAGCTTTCCAAAAAGTCAAAGATCACCTTTATATGATAAAAATTGAGAGAGTTATGATTGGCACAAGTTGGAAAATTTCGAGAAAATGCATGAAACCCAAATTGATCAAACTCGAATTTTTGAGCTAATGGGCTTGTGTTTCAAGGTCTAGACGTGTATTAGGCTTCATAGTGAGCCTCTGAACCTATTCATACACACCTTTGATTTTTATTCCATTTATTTTATATTTTATTTGTTTAAATTCAAAATTAAAGAAGATAAAGTCAAAGCTTTTCTTGCAAGGTCCAAGCCCACAATGGTTTAACCTAATTCTTCTCTATATATTGCTCTTCATTCAGACATAACATCACACGAAAACCCTTGCAGAGAAAACTACTCCAAAACTTCCAAAAATTCAAGAAACTAGGGAAACACAAAACCCTTGTTTCTAGCCCTTCTCAATTGAAAACAAACATTGCATTATCATATTGAAGTGCCCATGAATCCATCATAATCCTTAAGCAATCAAGATCGTGCCCAAAACATCACATTCATCGTCACTAGTTTTGGTAGTTTTTTTTTTAATTCAAACCTTTAATTTATGCATTGTTAACTAATTTTATATGTTTACATGTGTTCATATACATCATTAGAGCAGGTTTAATGCATAATATATGAGCTTTGGTGCAGTGGTAAACCATGCAGTGTGGAAGGCTAAGGGTGTGGGTTCAACACCCACCCCTGACAATTTGTGTGATTTTGCTTCTAACTTGTTCTTAATGCAGTGTGGAAGGCTAAGAGTGTGGGTTCAACACCCACCCTTGACATTTTGTGTGATTTTTCTTCTAACTTATTCTTTTTCCCTATTTTTTGCCTTTAATGCAGTGTGGAAGGCTAAGGGCGTGGGTTCAACACCCACCTTTGACATTTTGTGTGATTTTGCTTCTAACTTGTTCTTTTTTCCTATTTTTTCCATTAAACCCCAAGTTCACCTAACCATAAAACCACAAACCTTTTTTATTAATTTAATTAATCAACTATTTTTGTTAATTAAAATTAATTAGTTTTTTAGGTTTAATTTAATCATCATTAAAAAAACCTCTTCCATAAAAAGTCATCAAAAACATTTCTTTTTTTATCTATTTTTATTTAACTTTATTTTCATAGATAAAGTGTATGGGATTTGCAATTTGTAATAGCTTAGATTTCTCGCTTTCCTTTTTCATTATTATGTAACTTTTTTTTTGAATTGTAATAGCTTAGGGTTTTTAATTTCCGCTTTCTATTATGTAACTGCCCCCAAAGCCGTGTAATACGTTTAGGTTTATCTTTTCTGCTTTTACTTTCCGCACATTTACTGTCTTTTTTATACTTGCTATATTACAGCTTAGTAATTAAGGTTGTATGGAAAGATAAAAACCAATCGATGGATAACCTAACTTCAAGACAAAATAATTGAATACAAAACACTTGCACATGCGTACCTCTAGGGTAGCCTCTCTTGTTGCCTTCAAAAAACAGTCATGTCCCTCGAACGTGGGGACGCTTTAGCAAAGTCTCTCCGATACAAAAGATCATAGTCCCTCGATGACCCTTTCGACATTGCCTTCGATAAATGATCTAGTCCCTTAAACGATAATTGCTAAAGCGTCTTTACGAGTTAGCTTCGATGATTGTACGATGACCCATGTCCATCCCTGCACATCCAACGATAAGGCTTTCTACTAACTAATAGTAGGGTAACACTATCTAAAGGAGGAGGAAAAGTAAAATAAAGACCTTGAGTAGGTAGACCGTTGCTAATCGCTTGCTCACAAATCTTTTCAAAACAAAAACATTTCACACAGACACTTTCGAAATATTTTCAAAACACCTTGTACGTATTCTCAAGGACAAATACGAGAATCATTACAAAGTTTACCTTAAAATTGGAATTTTCAAAATATTTTCAAAACAAAGTGAGCTAAGCGATTAAGTGCCCTTAGATAACTGCGAATGAAAAGGGTGCTAACACCTTCCCTTTTCATAACCTACCCCCTGAACCCAAAATCTTTAAGGTATTTTCTGTTCTTTTCACCCTTTCTTTATTGGATAAAATAAAAGTCGGTGGAGACTCTTGCTATCTGCAACATTTGCAATAAAACGCAAAACAAGTAAGTTCTCCCACCGTACTACAAAACTGGCGACTCTATTGGGGAATTTCGAAAAAGAGGGATTACCTTAGATTTTAGGATCACTTTACTTGTTTTACTTGTTTGCTTTGAATGCTTTATATTTAAGGGTTGTTTGGATTTTACTTTCTTGTACATATCCTACACCCGGATCTGGGGACCTTAGGTAAGTAGCTATAGATCATGGAAACTGTTCGGCATAGACCGATATGGTTGAAGTGATGGCTACATTAGTGTGATGTTTTGGTTTGTACTGGTTTCCATTGAGTCAGTCGAGGAGAACACTAGGCTTTCGCATAGTGTCATAAGCACTAATTGACCTTTAAAACCTTAATTGACCCAACTTAGCCATTAGAAGGTAGTGAGATGGCAGAATTTGGTGCAGTCCAAAGTTGGTTGATACTCGATACTACACTTATTGAGATTCGACTCTTGGGATATTTCGATGGCCAATCAGTTGCACTACCTGAACAATGCCTGCAAGAAAGATCGGTGATATGAGACTCCAAGAACCCGGTTACTATTCTTAGGACGGGTTGAGCCAACTGAACTTCAAGAGGATACTTACCTACGAACCCCATGCAAGCCTTAAACCTAAGGCTCTTTTGTGCTTTGTTTGTGTTTGATATCTGTTCAAACATGACATCATACCATATTATTTTCACTGATCATTTCAAGGATCTCAAGGGTCTGTGATGCAGGTTTATCATAAACCAGATATCTAGCAAGGGGAAGGAGAATTTATTTTCCTCTAACCAAATTCCGTCAAAGATCAAAGTACTTTCTTTTGAGTCAAAGGCTAGGACCCACTTGACATGGTGAGCTTGATTCTCATAGAAGGACGTTTAAAGACCCAAAGTTCTTCAGTCAAAGCCGTAGCCAGACTCAACTTCTAATGTTTCACTTTTGTTTATCCCGCGAGATCCTTGAAAACATTGCATCTACATATCATGCACATCATTACATAAAAAGTATCCGAGACAGGTTTTCTCATATTCTTGTTGTTTATTTTAGTAAAAGATGGCCCTCGAACATACCGTGATGGAAATTCAGGCACAAAATGCTCAATTTCAAGAGACGCTTCTAAACTTAGCCAAGAGGCAGCATGATTTGATGGCGCTCATCACCAATAAGAAAAAGACTAGGAAACTGTAGCGATAAAAAATGTAGCGGGGTAAATCGGAGATCGAATTATTGATTAATTCGTCTCACAAAAGCAAGAGTCGCCCCCGCGCTTTATTGTTTCCAAAGGAAAAGGGAAAAGAGCGAAATAAAACCCTAAATATGCAATGTAAATAATACTGAAAATACAAAGCGTTTTTGAAAAGAGATCTTATGGTTCGGGGGTTGGTTATACAATGGGAAGGTATTAGCACCCAATGCATCTATAGTACTCTATAGGAACCTTTTGAAATATCTGTTTATTAAAATTGATTTGTTTGATCGAAAATAAATTGTTTTGGCCGAAAAGGGGTACGGACGGTTTTTTTTTTTTGGAATGCGACGACCTAACGTCGAAGTTTTTGCTTAAAGGGTATAAATTTTAACAAGGTTGAATACTTGAGGAAAAATTATCCTAAGTTTTAATGAAATGCGAAAGTTCGCGCAGTTAGACTTGAGGACATGAAGTCAACAAATTTACTGTTTTTCCTTTGGATTTAAACATAAAACAGAATAAACAAATAAATATGGAATAAATAAACAGACAAAATATGCGGATAATGATCAAATAACAATAATTAAATGATAGACTAAATGATGCGAATAATGCATTTTTTATGATTTTTTGTTTAATATTAATAAAAGGAGAGTATTTTAATAGTTTTCAATTTTTACGCGTTTTTAATATGGATAAAAAGCAAAAGAATTATTCAATGAAAACAAAATATTTTTTAGTTTTAAGTTTTATTTTATATATTTTGGATATTAATAATAATAAAACAAGAGAATGAATTAATAAAATATTTTTTAAGTTTTCTAATTTTATATGTTTTTTAGAGTTTTCTAAGTTTCTATTTTTTTATGTTTTGATATTAATACAAAAGGTTATTATTTTTTCTAGAATTATTAAATAAATAAATTAATTAAAGCTTAAAAGGTTATTAACATAACTCGAATCAAAGGGAATATTTAAAATTATCAAATTAATCCTAGAGTTTAACTAAGAAAATTGATTCCATTATTTAAAAAAGTTAATTAAAAAAACACCTCTTATTAATTAAATCTAATGAATTCTAAAAAAATAAAGGGCTAAAGAAACAAATATAGAAAAGGGTATCCAGAATCAAAAACAAGGGGTAAACAAAGCAACTTAAGGGGCTTAGGCGAAAAGGGGTGAGGCCCACACGTTTTTCACATTGTTTTAGGTTTAACTTGGTTTGTTTAGTAATTGGGGAAATGGGATTAGGGATTTGATCCTGGCCGAAACGGCGCTAACCTCATATCTTCTTCTTCGCGTTCTTCTTTGCTTGAGCTTCTAAAATCGCCCTCTGTCCATGGCCATCAGTGACCTCGATCTCCTTCTTCCCTCCAGCAAAGTGTTAAGGGGATGACGGATTAGGTAAGCTTATGTTTTTATATTTGCTTAGGGTTTGTTACGAATTGCATGCATTGATTCTACCTATTTTTTGATCCTAATTCCGTGTCATGTGATATTTATTGGGAGGGTTATGGAAGAGATGACGGATTAAGAAAATTACCTGGAGACGGAGGAGGGACGTCGTGGATGCTAGGAGGCCGAGGGCAACGAGGGAGATACGTGATGCTTGCTTCAGCTGGGTACCCTGGTATTCGTTCCTTTGCGTTGCCTTGAACGTTGTTACCGTGTTGCCTCCAATGTATGTTTTTCTCTTCTTCTTTCTACTATGATTCTGTTGCTTCTGCTTTTGATGACCTTTGCCCAGTGATGACGCTGTCTGAGGGCTTTGACGCTTGAATGAGTTGTCTTTGAATGATGCTTTTTCTCTTGGTAGCCTTGATGTATTTTACTGTGTTGCCTTGGGGATTTTGAATGCTATGTTGGAGTAACCATTTTGACTAGCTCAATGCTATTGATGCTTTTTTTCTTCTTCTTTTCTGATTTCTGTATGCGTTTCTGTTGGCTTTTCTTTTGAAAAAAATGGTTGATGGTGTTTGTTGGACAGTGATGATGTAGTCTGTGGTCTGAGGGTATGCTTGCTATTGTTTAGACATGGTTTGATTCTACTGGTTTTTTTCTTACAGTAGGTTATGGCTTGGGAATGGTTTAGGCCATTTGTTTTTTTCAGTCCATGGTCTTGACAGGTTTGTGGTTCTGATGTGGTTTGGTGTTTGAATGGGTTTTCTGGTTGGACAGTAGGTTGCGAATGGTGTGAAATGGTTGAGGTTTTTTTTTTGATGGTACAGGTTTTGGTGATGTTCTTGAATGGTTTTGGAATTCCCTCCTTTTTGTTCTATGCAGATTGTGTTTTGTTTTATGCAGTAGGCTGGCTTATGGTGTATGCAGGTTCCATTTGAATTGGTTTTTTTTTTAGACTTCCAGAAAAAGGTTTTGTATCTTTTTAGTTTTTGTGTGGAGGGCCTTAGGATGGGTTTTTTTGAACTCCCTTTTCTTGAAGTGTTTTTGTTGTTATAATAGTTGTTGGCTTTTTGTTTTCGTTACAGGTTATGGATTTGAATCTTTGACAGTACTCTTGGCCTTCTGCATATTACTGCTACAGCAGTTTTGTTTGTATTCTACTCTTGTGCTTCTTCTTTTACTGTGTTACTACAGTAGCTTTGTCTTATAATTCCTTCTGCCTAAACCAAAACCTGCAAAACCAATTCTCTATCTCTCTTCTCTCTCCTCAATGCAAATTTGACATAAAATGATATTTGCATTTGTTCTGAAAAAGCACCCCTGCTGGAAAATGATGAAATGGGAAACATATATTGCTTGCATATTGGTTAAACTGCATATTTGACTTCCAATGCATCAGTAGAGCCTATGTTTTGGCTTCTACTATGTGGCTGCATGGCAGGTTTACGTTGGAATTTGCTTTATTCTTGCATATGCTGCTACTTTTTGTATGCTGTATGTTTTTTGAAATATGCATTTGGATTTTTGAAAATGCAATTGATTTTTAATTATGCAGTTTTGAAAAATAAAATGAATTTGTGCATGTTTCACAATTGTGCATTCATTTATGAAATAAAAAAAATTCCTCCCTTTTTTGTGAACTGGGAGAAATCCCGTGATTTGCAAAAAAGGGTAAACTGATTCCAGCCGTTGCTTTTAATGATGAACATTAGATAATTTTTGCTTTCAATTATTTGTTCAATTCTAATTTTCTTTTAATCGTTTTGCAGGTAAAATCAAGTGAGCAGACAAAAAGGCAATGGATAGAAGATTTAGAATTAGGAAACATTAGATTAATTTTTATTTCATTTTAACTTTGTAAAATTATTATTGTAAATTTGTTGTAATAAATACAATATTTACTCAATAATTGTACAATTAGAAGAAAATGAATAAAATTCCAATATTTGCCAATTAATTTCTTCCTTCTCTAATTATTTACTTTATTGTTTATAATTCTTTAAATTGAATAATAATTGAAAATAAATCTCAATTACCTAAATTCAGAATAGTAAACAAACGAATAAATAACATCATTGGTTAATTAATAGTCTCAATTATTTAACTCATTATTCACGACTTTCCAAGTTATAATAATTAAAATAGAATTTCAATTATTTTAACTTAGAATGATAAATAATTAAATAATTATTATCGACCAATTAATGAACTTTTTCGAATATTTATTATATTATTCATGAATCTTTGAATTATGTAATAACTGAAAATAAATTCCAGTTATTTAAATTTAAGATAGTGCATAATAAATAAATACTGTCTGCACGATTAATGCGCCTCTTTTCTAATGTTTATTTTATTATCTATACATCTTTAAATTACATAATAATCGAAAACAAATTCCAATTATTTAAATTTAAGATAATAAATAATTAATAAACATTATTTTAGCACGAATCGATTAAATAATTTAGTGTTCAACATAAATAGCTCTCGGCCTGAAAAAGTTATGAATTTTAAAATCAATGGATCAAAACACTTGCAATGCGAATGATGCAGATAGGAGACGATATCTTAGGTCAAAATTTGGGGTACAACAGCTGCCCCTATTTAAGTTTCTTCTATCCGGAGATATGAAGATTAAAAAAATCTTCGTTTCGACGAGATTGAAGGTACTTAAATACATAACTACGCAAATTTTGTCCTAAGATACCGTCATCAAGTTGATATGAATGCAGTGATTGAATTCACAGAGAAAGATATTGTATGAAGCAAGACAATGTTGGAGGAATCGAACACCAACAAATCACAGAGACACGGGCTATACACTATTGGGGAAACGAGTTATCGACTTTAAACGACAGACTCTTGACAGTGAACAAAATCGAGGGGATACGACCTTTGACCCTAACAAAGAGAGCATCTTGCATAGGCCATAACAGATTATCGACCCAAAACAGTGAGTTCGCAACTCAAGGTCAATGATAGACAAAGAGTATCAAATTGCTGATAACAGATTACCGATTTCTGAAGGTAATTATTCCTGACAAACCTTCTCTGCGAGCTTTTCGGAGATGTGCTCATAAATGCTGGAATAATATTGTAGGTACGCAAGTTGTTCAAATAAAGAAAACTGCCACTTGCTGTCGCCCAAAGAAAATACCGATAACATACAAGTTGCTCAAATAAAGAGACTATCACTTGCCGTCGTCCAGAGATGTCAATAACATACAAGTTGCTCAAATAAAGAAGCTGCCACTTGCTGTTGTCCAAAGAAAATACCAATAACATACAAGTTGCTCAAATAAAGAGGCTATCACTTGCCGTCGTCCAGAGATGTCAATTACATACAAGTTGCTCAAATAAAGAAGCTGCCACTTGCTGTTGTCCAAAGAAAATACCAATAACATACAAGCTGCTCAAATAAAGAAGCTGCCGCTTGCTGTATTCCAGAAAAGTAATAACGTACTAGTAACTCGTGAAGAGCTGCTGCTTGTCGCTTTCAGAAAAATAAATGACGCACTAGTAGCTCGTGAAGAACTGCTGCTCGGCGCTTTCAAAAAGATAATAACGCACTAGTAGCTCGTGAAGAACTGTTGCTCGGCGCTTTCAAAAAGATAATAACGCACTAGTAGCTCGTGAAGAACTACTGCTCGGCGCTTCCCAAAAAGTAATGACGCACTAGTAGCTCGTGAAGAACTGCTGCTCGGCGCTTCCCAAAAAAAGTAACGTACAAGTTGCTCGTGAAGAGCTGCCGCTTGTCGTTTTCCAACGGTGTTTATAACGTACAAGTTGCTCATGAAGAGCTGCCGCTTGTCGTTTTCCAAAGAATAACTCAGAAGGAAATTGCGATGATATTGGCAGAGAATAAAATCTTCATCAAAGAGAACTCTGAATCAATCCTTCCCGAGGAGATTACATACTTAAATGTGTAAAATAAACGCACCAACTGTCTAGGTCGCAAACTCACTGGGAAAAATCAAAGAGATAGCCTATGCAAGAGGCAACAACTTCATCCAGGAATAAACTAGAGAGAAGACAGTCAAACAAGACTCCACCCAATGAGAAAGTAACTCGATTGGGGATTCATCCTATCCAGAAATGGACAAGGTAAGCTAAATCAAAAATCATCCACGAGGATTATCTCAATTGGGGAATTTAGAAAGGAAGCACATTTTCTGCCTAAGCTAACCTTCTACTTGGAAAGAAATTCGTACGTTGTTCGAATAAACGAAGTGCGACCCAAAATCAACGGCAAATATGGATATGCATGCTGATATGAGTGTAAATGAGTAAACGAAAGTTATGCTGACAAAACGAACAGATGGAATATCTTGAAGACGATAAGATGTCACGAAATAATAGATACTCGGCCAATCTTAAAAACGGAAAATAACTGGAACTGGAACCACAAAGCAACGTTAGAGCGTATCACGCTACAAGGCTTAAGTCTTCTGAGGAGAAAAGTATTCAAATCCAACAATACCAATAGACCACTGGCATGAGACAAAGCGTACCACACTTAGAAATCTGCTCAAACAAAGGTAGCCAAAACAAAACTTAACTGGAGCAACTGGGGAGTCACCAAACTTAGCACCACTATAACCAAGTGTGCACACAGCCAACACTCTGCTCCAATGCCAAAACATGGTCACAATGTCCATGCTGTTGAAGAAGATCTTTATGTTGCTACTGTTGATGATTTGATGACTCCGCTACCGATAATCAAGATGAAATTGCTAAAGGCTGGGATTTTCCCAGGTTGTGAAGAAGATTGCTGTATTTGTTCCTCCTTACCAACCGACTGTCCGTTGTTGAAGTTAGGCATCCAACGCCTAATGGATAACAAAGAGATACTTTTTGAGAAGACTCCTGTTACACCGACTCCTATCAATGATGTTTCGATAATTACCATATCCGCCAATCTTTCCAAGGTATCCAAAAGACCTGTTAAGATTACATCTGATCCGAAGATTGTACCTTTGAAGATAACTATGCCGGGGCCTATCCCGTACAAGTCCAACAAATCAATACCGTGGAACTATGGGGGAGATATCTTCTACCACGGTGTTAAGCAAATTGAATCGACCGAAGAGAGTTCTGATGAAGAGACTTCCGACATTGGAAACATTGCCGGAACGAGTAAAATCACCCGCACTGGAAGAATTTTCTCTCCGGAGATTGCGCCTCCAAAGGCAATCTTCGGACCCTCAGCCGCTCCTAAAGTTACCCCTGTACCGGTCAACATATCTGTGAGAACTCTAGTTATTGAAGAAATTGTGACTCCTGAAGTTGTCCCCTCTGCTGCTGCTGATGATAGAGGGAAAGGGATCCAAGAAGAGCCTGTCAGGACGAGGGCTCAACCGTTGATCATCCCTGAGACCTCTCAAAAAGAAATGGAAGAGATTTTGAAAATAATCAAGAAAAGTGATTATAATGTTGTTGAGCAACTGGGGCAAACCTCCTCAAAAATCTCTATGCTGGCCTTGCTTCTTTGTTTAGAAGCTCATGCCAAAGCTCTGATCAAATTCTAATGACGCCCTTCATGTCTCGGTGGAATGCAGAGGGACTACTCTGGCACACGTTCTGGTAGACACTGGTTCATCGTTAAATGTCCTACCAAAGAAGGCATTGGATAGGCTAGATTGTGAAGGTCTAACTTTGAAGCCCAACAACATCATCTTCAGAGCCTTTGATGGTTCTAAACGGATGGTCCACGGGGAGGTGGACATCCTGATTAAAGTAGGAACTGAAACCTTCAATTCCACATTCTATGTCATGGACATCCGTCCCTCCTATTCTTGCTTTTTGGGAAGACCCTGGATTCATCATGCTGGAGCTGTTACGTCTACTCTGCATCAGAAGCTTAAGTACCCTGTCCAGGGGAAAATTGTGACAGTTCACGGTGAAGAGGAATACATGATAAGCCATCTTAATTATTTCCGCTATGTGGAATTGGATGGTGAATTCATCGAAACCCCCTTTCAACATTTTGAGGAGGTAGCTTAGGAGATTGCGGCAGTGCCTTCTGTACCCATGATTACCCGACCTCTACCTCAGATGTCGTTACTCAAAGATGCAAAGGTTGTGATTGAAGAAGGAGGAAGCACAATCTGGGGGAATCATCCCGATATTCCATTTAAATCTGATAAATTCGGCTTGGGTTTCACTGCTTCTAGAAAGAAGGCTGTGCATCGCTCCCGGGCTGGAGGGCCACCAGTGAAGATCACTCATCATGGAGTCAGTGCTTTGGAGGATGGTGAAGAGGAGAGCAACCTAGAAGACTGGATTTTCCCTACCGCTGAAGGAGGATTGTGCAATTGGGAGGTAAAGGACTTTATTCCCATTACTTTCATCAATCAGTAATTTACCTTTCAAACATTTCTGTTGGTTTGTAATAATTCCTAAACAATTTGTACACTTTAAACCTTGTGCCTTACCCGAGGCACATAGGTCCATTTGTAAGGGTTTGATTTTTTCATCTTCATATGCCATTTTAATGAAACATGGACGTTTTCATATATAAACTTTTGTGTTCATTTTCTTTCTTTTTACATTTTATTTGTTTAAAGGTGGTCATCCCTTACACAGACCCACACTCACCAATGCAGGTACCCTTCCATTACGGATTCCATGGGTAACAATTCTACTATGGCCTTCAGTGACTCTGAAGATCTAGTCTACCATGCCGAGTACGAAGGTGATGAAGACTGTGAAGTGCCTGGAGAATTGGCTAGACTTCTACAATAGGAAGAAAGGGCTATTCTACCTCACGAGGAGTTGTTAGAGACTATCAACTTGGGTACAGAGGAAGACATAAAAGAGGTTAGAGTGGGTGCCAACCTACAACCAAGTGTCAAGGAGCGCTTAGTTCAGCTGTTGAATGAATATGTTGAGATCTTCGCCTGGTCCTACGAAGACATTCCGGGACTTGATACAGATATTATGGTTCACCGTCTCCCTACTAGAGAACATTGTCCACCAATTAAACAGAAAGTTCGCCGCATTAGGCCCGACATGTCTGAAAAGATCAAAGTTGAAGTAATGAAGCAGTTCAATGCTGGCTTCCTTGCTATTACTTCCTATCCACAATGGGTTGCTAACATTGTGCCCGTGCCTAAGAAGGACGACAAAGTCAGGATGTGCATGGATTACAGAGACTTAAACAGGGCTAGCCCTAAAGATGATTTTCCACTACCGCACATTGACATCTTGGTTGACAATAGAGCTCAGCACAAGGTATTTTGTTTCATGGATGGATTTTCAGGGTACAACCAGATCAAAATGGCCCCTGAAGACATGGAGAAAACTACTTTTGTTACACAGTGGGGTACATTCTATTATAAAGTGATGCCATTCAGACTGAAGAATGCCGGGGCAACCTATCAACGCGCCATGGTGGCTTTGTTTCATTATATGATACATCATGAGATAGAGGTCTACATAGACGACATGATAGCCCGTTCACAAACTGAAGAAGAACACCTCGACCATCTGTAAAAGCTGTTTGTCAGGTTGAAAGAGTACAAGCTTAGACTGAACCCTAACAAGTTCACTTTTGGAGTCAGGTCCAGTAAACTCTTGGGATTCATCGTAAGTAACAAAGGCATCGAGGTTGATCCTGCCAAAGTCAAAGCTATACAAGAAATGCCTGCCCCTCGCACTGAGAAGGAAGTCAGAGGTTTCTTGGGACGCCTAAAGTACATCACAAGGTTCATTTCTCACCTAACATCAACCTGTGAACCAATCTTCAAGCTGTTGAAGAAGGATCAGGTGGTTAAATGGAATGATGACTGTTAAGTTGCTTTCGATAAAATCAAGGAGTATTTGCTGGAACCTCCTATCTTGATGCCACCCGTCAAAGGAAGGCCGTTAATCATGTATCTGACCATCCCGGAGAATTCAATGGGGTGCGTATTGGGCCAACATGACGGGTCTGGCCGAAAATAGCATGCCATTTATTACCTTAGCAAAAAGTTTACCGAGTGTGAGACCCGATACTCACTGCTCGAGAAAACTTGCTGCGCTTTGGTATGGATGCTCGCCGGCTAAGGCAGTATATGTTGACTCATACCGCTTTGCTGATCTCTAAGATGGATTCGATAAAGTACATCTTTGAAAATCCTACTCTATCTGGAAGAATCGCTAGATGGCAGATGATCCTCACAGAGTATGATATACAATATACGACCCAAAAAGCTATAAAAGGGAGTGTACTAGCCGATCATCTGGCCCATCAAGCTGTCGAAGATTACCAATCCATGAGATTCGACTTCCCCGACAAGGACATTATGACCTTGGACAACATTGAAGAAAACAGACCGTATTACGGACCTGAACAAGGATCCCGATGGACCCTGTACTTTGATGGTGCTTCTAATGCACTTGGAAACGGTATCGGCGCGGTACTTATCTCTCCAGAAGGTTGCCATACACCTTTCACTGCAAGACTCTGCTTCAGCTGCACCAACAACATGGCAGAGTATGAAGCTTGTATCTTTGGTCTCAAGGCTACTATTGACTTGGGAATCAAATCTTTGATTGTATTTGGGGACTCATCTTTGGTTATCAGTCAAATCAAAGGAGATTGGGATACTAAACATCTGAACCTCACCCCTTACAAAGAACATGTCTTGACATTGTTACCTCATTTCGAGCAGATCACCTTCGAGCACTTCCCGCGAGAAGAGAATCAGCTAGCATATGCGCTAGCTACAATGTCATCCATCTTTAAACTTAACTGGGATAGTGAGGCTCCTCAAATTACCATTGAACGGATGGACGAACCTGCACATTGTCACGAGATTAATACCGAAGAAGTAGTGGACCGACCTTGGTTTCATGACGTCAAAAGGTATCTCGAAACACAAGAATACCCTGAAGGAGCTTCAGTCAACGACAAAAAGTTCTTAAGGAGGTTCTCTGCCAAGTTCTTCCTGAGCAATGGTATCCTATACAAGCGCAATCATGATTGTATTCTGCTCCGATGTGTGGACAAAGTTAAAGCTGAACAGATCATGGCTGAACTGCATAATGGTACCTTTGGCACCCACTCAAGTGGTCATACGATGGCTAAGAAGATTCTACGGGCAAGATATTACTGGTCTACCATGGAAGCTGACTGCCATCAACATTCCCGTACTTGTCACGAATGCCAAATCTATGCTGACAAGGTACATATACCTCCAGTTCCTCTCAATGTCTTAACAGCTCCTTGGCCATTCGCTATGTGGGGAATCGACATGATTGGAGAGATCAAGCCTACAACATCCAATGGACACCGTTTCATCCTGGTGGCTATTGATTACTTTACCAAGTGGGTCGAAGCTGCTTCCTTCGCATCTGTTACAAAGAATGTTGTTGCCCGCTTTATCAAGCAGAACCTCATTTGCCGGTACGGCATCCCTGACAAGATCATCACTGACAACGGTACAAACCTGAACAACACTATGATCACCGCTCTATGCGAGCAGTTCAAGATTCAACATCATAATTCATCTCCCTATCGGACAAAGATGAACGGTGCTGTCGAAGCTGCGAACAAAAATATCAAGAAGATCATACAAAAGATGACAATCACCTACAAGGACTGGCATAAGATGTTACTGTTTGCTCTGCACGGGTACTGTACCACGACACAAACATCAACTGGGGCAACACCATATTCTTTGGTATACGGTATGGAAGCTGTTTTACCTATCGAGGTTCAGATTCTCTCTTTTAGAATTATGAAGGATGCCGGTTTGAGTGAAGACGATTGGATTCAGACTTGGCTTGATCAACTTAACTTGATTGATGAGAAACGACTTACTGCTGTTTGCCATGGTCAGGCGTATCAAAAACGAATGATCAAAGTTTTCAACAAGAAAGTCAGACTCCAGGTATATCAAGTCGGGGATCTTGTAATCAAGCGGATCATCTTGCCGCAAAGTGATCCCAGGGGAAAATGGACTCCTACCTATGAAGGACCATTTGTGATCAAAAATATCTTTTCTGGTGGGGCAATGATCCTGACCACCATGGACGGCGACGACCTGCCGCACCCTGCGAACGCAGACATAGTCAAAAGATACTACGCATAAACGACCCGACAAGTTGAAAACCCGAAAGGACGACTTTGGCAAAAATGGGCATCCCGGTGAACCAAAAACCCGAAAGGGCGGTTCAGGCAAAAAATTAGGGATAAATGAAAAAAAATCTGTACACCCGGCAAGTTGAAAACCCGAAAGGGCGACTTGGGCAAAAAAGGGTTTCCTGGTGGATCGAAAACCCGAAAGGGCGGTCTAGGAAAAAATTAGGGAATTAAAGCGTATAACTATGTCTCGTCGGATCACTTTAAGGACAATCTCTTCACAGACAAGCTCCTGGCTTCTGATCAATCCAGTCATCTTTGGACGAAGCAGCGAATGGACAAGATATCCAGAGTTACGAAGGCTATAGCAGAATGGGAACCCCTTTTACACATAGCCATCTTTCTTTGTATAAATTTTTCTCAATTTTTATGACAACATTCTCTTACTAGGACGTCTGTCTACTTTGTACAAAATACTTACACAAAGTTAATACAAAGATACTTCAAAGTGCAGAAAACTATTTGCCTTTTCTTTTCTTTACACTTATGTTTTATTTGAAAACGTCCAATGGTTTATTAAATGAGCATATGCATTTGAATATAATCACTATTTACAAACAAACGAAATGTGAAAGAATAATTACTGACAGGTTGAAAGGATAGGAAGACATCTTTGGGCTATTCCAAGAGAAATCCCCTACAGTACATTATTTGGATCTCCAGCGGAGCTAAAACCTTGAAAAACATATCCCCAGCGGAATTAAATTTCAAAATCCTCGCCAGAGTCCAAACTTCAAACTCCTAATCCCCGGCGGAGTCATATTTCAAACCTTTAATTCTCATCAGAGTTAAAATCCTCAGCAGAGCAAAACTTTGGGTCATAAATCCCCAGCAAAGATGAAACCTTCTTCCCCAACGAAGTCAAATTTCCAACTACCAATCCACAGCGGAAACCATCCAGTTTCTCCAAGATTCCCCAGCAAGTTATCTTAAAGTCTGAGAATCAACCAGATAACAGTTAACTTTTATCCCCAACTAAGGATAATTCCCTAGTAGATTGGCATACAACCCAAACTCTTGAACTTTTTCCAAACAGGAATAAGCTTTTCCCCAGAGAGTCTTGAACTTACTTTCCAGCAGGATAGCTTACTCTCCAGCAGTATAGCTACTCCCCACAGAGTTTTTTACTCCCTAACAGAATGAAGATTCTCATTCTTAAATCTCTAGCTTGAAGTCCCCAGGGATTTATTTTCCCTTAGCAGATTTAAGATCCTCAGTCTAGATTCCCCAATAAAGTTACCTGAGTATCCATGACTCCCCAGCACGAGTTTGTCAGAATTTTTAATCCCCTACAGATCGAAGATTCTCATTCTCACTTATCCAGTGAAGCCCCCAAGGTTTCAATTCCCCAGAAGATTGAAGTTCCTCATTCTTATTCTCCACATAAGCCATCAAAGTCTTCTTTATTCTCCAGCAGATTAAGGTTTTTCTTTTGTCTGATCCCCAGTAGAGGTCTTCAGAGTTTCCCTATTCCCCAGCCGAGTAAGGATTCCCATTGGTGTACTCCCCAGCTACAGTCGTCAAAGATCTCTGGGTTCCCCAAACATGTTTCTCAAGCAGACTTGAAGGATCCCTGTCCCTAGGAAAGTCAGGAAGGATTCTCACATCCCCACGGAAGTTGTCAAGGTTTTGATAATCCCCACAAGTTGCCAAGGATTTTCTATCCCCGACAGTGGTCCAAGGATTTCTCATCCTCAACAATCAAAGATTCTAAATCTCCAACAGCGGCCAAGGATTTATTTTCCCCAGCAGCAGTCAAGGATTTCATTATCTCCAGCTATCAAGGATTTATTTTCCTCAGCAAGACAACTATTCAGCTTACATGCGCATACATTACATTCATATATCATAAACATTGACAAAGCACATTTTATTACATCATACGTTTCATGCAACATAACTTTGTGTTTCAGCTAACATTTTACCCTTTTCAGGATAAGATTAAAAGCTATCTTTTAACAAATATTCAAAGATTTCAGATACAGTCCAGATACGCTTCAAACACGGTAGCCATCCTGATCACTCATGCTGATGTTCCCTAGCTCGGATACGCTCGCCACGGCAGCTATACCCTTGCTCTTACAGATTCAGATACAGTCCAAATACACTCCAAACACGGTAGCCATGCTGATCACTCATGCTGATGTTCCCTAGCTCGGATATGCTCCAAACACAACAGCTATACCCTTGCTCTTACAGATTCAGATACAGTCCAGATACGCTCCAAACACGGTAGCCATGCTGATCACTCATGCTGATGTTCCCTAGCTCGGATATGCTCTAGACACGACAGCTATACCCTTTCTCTTACAAATTCAGATACAGTCTAGATACGCTCCAAACGCGGTAGCCATGCTAATCACTCATGCTTGTGTTCCCTAGCTCGGATACGCTCCAGACACGGCGGCTATACCCTTGCTCTTACAGATTCAGATACAGTCCAAATACGCTCCAAACACGGTAGCCATGCTGATCACTCATGCTGATGTTCCCTAGCTCGGATACGCTCCAGACACAGCAGCTATACCTTTGCTTTTACAGATCCAATTACAGCTTGGATACGCTCCATACACGGCAGATATACCCTTGCTCGTAAGGACTCAGTCTCCAGATTGAGTTCAGATACGTTCCCGACACAGATACCATTCCAATACTTATTCTTTTGACCTACAACATTCAATTCAACAAACATTCTTGGATGGCATCTTTAAGCCCATCTCCAACAATATTCTGTCACCTTTCCAAATGGCATCTTTAAGCCCATTCCCTCTACTACACTTTGACGAGTGCAAATTTACAGGCACTCTAGTGTCCAATCATCTTTTACCTTCGAGTCACGAAAGGCAAGCTCGCCAATCTAACTCTTAAGGTTCAAGAAGATTGAACAGGGGCAGCTGTTGTACCCCAAAATTTTCCCTCTCATTTTATCAAGATTTCCCCTCATAAGACTCTTTGGACTCCAGACAGGATTAGGGTTTGCTCAGCTCAAGACATCTCTTTGCACTGTTGACCTGAAATTAGGGTTTGAGTTTGCACAGGGATTTTTGGACTTCCAATGCTCAATATGACTTTCATACTTCATGTTGGACTCATAAGATTGCCCATATCAAGTTTCAAGCTTTGAATCAAATTTTTGCCCAGTCAATTGGACAATTGACCTAGAAATCAACTATATTGGGGAAAAGTCAACTGTGGCTAATTTACAGTCAAACCTCATAATTTTTAATCCACATCAACATTATGGACTCATATGAACTATTTGATCAAGTTTGGACCACAACTCCTCAAGAAATTTGATCAGATCATTAAAAGGGCAAAATGGTCATTTTTAGGGTTTTGACTGTAGAAGGGCAATTTCTGATTTTTAACCTAGCCAATGGAAAATTGGGTTCAAACATGGATTCAAGGACTCAATGGCATCATCTTGACCTAATCACAAAGTTCAAAAGATCTCAATTGCATTGGATTGACAGATGAATTTTTCAGTCAACTGATCAAAAATCAACTGTACACTGAAAAGTCAAACTTTGACTTTTTTGTCAAAATAAAGTGTCAAGGGTCATTTTTCATCAAGATGTGTCAAAACATGAAACTTGTTCACCAAGAAACCTAATTTTGCAAATTAGGGTTTAAAATGGAAAATTTTCATAACTTAGAAATTTTCTAAGTTATGAAAATTGCTTATTTTTTCCCAACTTTGCCCAACTTTTTCACCATGATGCAGTTGGATTCAAACAAAACTTCCAACATGAAAGTTGTATTACTCCACAAAATCTACAACTTTGATTCACAATGTTTTCCCAAAAGATGCTTAGATCTGAAGTTATGATTTTATGAATAAGGGTCCAAAAACTTTCTAACTTAGTGAAATTTTGCCCTAGTTTATGCAGGATTTTAACCTATCTTTATGGAAAATTTTCACCTAGTTCCCATTGGAATCTCAAAATTCATTTCAAATATGGATTGTAGAGAATTTTACAAGCTTTCCAAAATGTCCAATAACTCTCCAAAATCATTTGTGGTTAGGGAGAATCGAAGGTTTAAATTTGGCAAAATGTCATTTTGTTCCATGGCATTTCTCATGTTGCTACAAGTTGCAAATTCTATCCAGCCTTGCTTGTACTTGTTTACAGGTCCTTAAACCCTTCCACACTCAAAAATTGAATGCAAACTCAATGGATTAAGGCATTGTTCTGATCAAGGAAGCATTATACAAAGGATTAATCTAAAAATGGCAAAAAGTTAACAATGCCATTTTGATAAAGCATGCTTTATGTCAATTTTATTATCTTGAGCCATACACCCAATCTTTTGCAGCAAACCAACTCCACAAACTTAGGGCAAAGTACAACAACTTTGTGCAGCTAAGAAGGAGGCCTGTGCAGGCCATAGCATGGTCACTTCTCACTTTTGCTTCAAAACCAAGAAACCTTGCAAAAGGTCAACAAATCTTGCATCTGTTATAACCAAGTGTTGTAAACATTTCAAACAACTTTTACATAATACACTAATCCAGAAACACGAGTTTACAAGTCCTCAAACCTTCCAAAACACCGAAACACAAGTTCTTGGCAAAACAGGGCAGGTTCTGCATTTTGATTTCCAAATCACAAACCACTCGTGCGTTTTGCTTGCAATCAGTTCCAACACACTCCATATAACCTACCTAAACTATCCCAACCATTCCCAAGTGACTGTAACTCCATTTACACACTTCACCATTTTTGAATTATGACTATGCAGGTTGACTTCTACAAGCTTATTCAGGCAAGTTCAAAGCTAGCTAGGCATTGGGAAAGCTCAAAGTAACTTCAAGCAAGCTCACAAGCATCTCAGGCCTCACCGAAAACCCCTACATTGCCATATTCGAGCTTGAATGAAACAGGTAAAGTTCAAACCTCTATCTCTCTATTTAGGAATCATTAGGCTTAGGTTTGTGAATAAAAAATGTAGTACTCATTGCCCTTGTGCTGTACATATGCATAGATTTCATTTAAGTTAACCGAGCTGGGAGAATTTGAATGATGAATTTTCTGAAAAAACTAGGTTAGAAATTAGGGCCAGAGAAATTCTCTCTGGTCTTTGAGAGTTATATTAAGTTTTTTACATGGTTAGAATCGTATGATCATGCTCTATAACTTTCATGTTGCAAGTTTTTATTTTTAAGCACAAATGCAGGAGTTAGCCATTTGAACAAGAAGCACGCATTTGGTTACTGTCTCAAGGACAGGGACGAAGCAATGTGGATGGGCTTAGATTTCTCACTATTTGCACCCCTCCAGCTTACTGTTCACACCCCCTTGGCCCATTTCATTTCATTTTTTATATTTTTCTATTTTTATTTACATTTTTGACTTTATTTTATTTTTCTAAACATTAAAAATTCCCAAAAATATTTTCATAAATTTTCACATTTTATTTTATTATTTTAATTATTTTTTGGACATAGAAATAATTATTAAAATATATACTTTTATTTTCTTAAATAAAAAAACTTGTAAATATTATAAAAATATTATATTTTTATTTTTATTATTTATATACTTAAATAATATTATCATACATATTTTTATTTCTCAACATTTGTATATATTTTATTTCATTTTTGTACATGAATGAATAAATAATATAATTAATATATATATATATATATATATATATATATATATATATATATATATATATATATATATATATATATATATATATATATATATATATATATATATATATATATATATATATATATATATATATATATATATATATATATATATATATATATATATATATATATATATATATATATATATATATATATATATATATATATATATATATATTCTTAAAACAAATTAGTGTTTCCACCCTTAATAAAAATAATCTTTTATTTTTTTCTTATTTTTGATACATAAAATAATTTATTTTTACATACATAAAAATATACAAAAACATTTTTTGCATATTTATAATTTATTTGCAAATTTGAATATTGGCTATTTATTTATTTGCACAGTTAATTCAATTTGGTTGTAATAATTGACTTAGGGTTTTAATTTCTTGCAAATATCCCCTATTCAAATTTGTATTCCCCTCCCCATATCAATGTTGTAATAGCTTAGATTACTTTTACGCATTTTATTGCTTTCAAATATGCCATGATAGCAAGATTAGGGTTTGTATGCAAAAATCCTAAATCAACAAATAACTTGACTAATACAAGACAAAAATGCATGAAAAAAATGACAACACAATGCACACAAGCACCCCTAGGGTTTCATCCACTTGTGGCCTTTAAAATGGCCATGGTATGCATGCTAGGTATCTTGGCAAAACAAAACAAAAACAAAAGATCATAGTCCCTCGATGATGCTATCTTGGTTGCCTAAACAAAATGATCTAGTCCCTCAAAAATTTGCTAAAGATACTTAGCAAATTTGCTATCATGGTCAATACGATGACCCACGGTTGTCCCGTTTAACATCCAAACACAAGGTTGTTTACCAAATAAAATGGTAAACCAACAATGTGAAAGGGTTAAAAATGTGTAGGAAAGATCTTTGAGTAGGTAGGTAGATGCTCCTAGTTACTTGATCAAACTTGCAAACATCCTTGCTATTTTCAAAAACACATCACAACACATTTCAAAACATTTCCCAAAACAAACTTTCAAACATTGAAACATTTTTCAAAAGACAAACACCTTTGTATACATTCAAACAAGGATCATTACAAAGGTTGCCTAGACAAAGGCCTCTTTTCAAAATACTTTCAAAACCACACACAAAGCACCATTTCAAACAATTGAAAAGCAAAAGCAAGTGATCTAAAACAAAAACTAAGAGCCCATGGAAAACCATGGATGACAAGGGTGCTAGCACCTTCCCTTTTCATAAACTACCCCCCGAACCCAAGAAAACATCTCAAAGGTCTTTCCTGTGCTTTTTGACCTTTCCTTTGGATAAATAAAAAGTCAGTGGCGATTCTTGCTAAACCGAAACATTTGCGAACACAAACGCAAAACCTCAAGTCAGTTCTCCCACCACATCACATAAAGGTTAGAAAAATAAAAATTGTTTCCTACCTGGGTCGAACCCAGGACCTGGAAGAAGTGTGTCTTAAGAGCGCGCATGCTACCACTGAGATGTATTGTTCACTCGGTAATTCAAATGCAAATGAATAAATATATTATAAAAATCAATCATATTTTATTCAAAACACGCGCGCCCAGGTGGATTTGAACGAACCAATCAGGTGATGGCGCCTAGGCCACCGGAGTCAGCACGCCAGAGTCAACTTTTGGGTTGTCTTCTCTGGCCTATTCCTCCACCAAAACCTGCGAAAACACATTAAAACAGAAGATCTTACAACTTAGATCCACTAATTGGCATGCTGCAAATTCAATGGTACAATTAGTGGGATCTAAAAGTGCTTGTAATGTCCAGTTCAATGATCAATGGTTTTGGTGCCCTAACAATGATAAAACACCATTTATGTGTAAAACTCTACACGTAACACACTTATCCTGTTCTAATGATGTGTATGAGGTTTTGGTGCCCTAACATATAGCAAGAGATCAAAGCCATGATGCCATACTAAAGCCAAAATCAAACAATTTGAAAACTTGCCATCTTGGGGTGTTCTTGCTTTTCTTATGCTTTCACGATTTTGTAAAGGTTATGGTAGGATGTAATATGCTATTTTGGGCTCTAAGAAGACAATTAATGTGCCTGAGCCATTTACTTCCTATTTTATTTATTTATTTTGAGTTTATTTGAATAAAACAAAATAAAATATAAATAAAATAATGAGAAAAAGCAGGGCAATGTGTGAGTGAGCTCAAAAGTCTCTTATGATGTCATGAGCATGTATGAAGCACAAAAAGTTAGGCCATAAGTTCAAAATCTCAAGCTTGTTCATTTTACATTTCATGAATTCCTTCAAAATTCCCTAACTTGTGCAACTCATAACTTGCTCAATTTTAATATTTTGAAGGTGATCTTTGACTTTTTGAAAAGCTCAAGATGCCGTCTACACTTTCTCTTTTGATCATTTTTGCATTTGGAGACATTATCTTGATGTAATTTGCCTTGAAAAAAGTGTCTTTTGTTGACTTTTGAAAATGACCTATAATGTATTAACTCATATATTTCAAATGATGCACTTTTTAGACTTGAGCATAAAAACAAAGTTGTAGAGAATTGAATTTTCTTCAAAATGGGATTTGGTTGGGGGAAAAGTTGATGAAGTATATGAAAGTTATGATTGGTCAAAGTTCAGTTGACTTCTCCTAAGGAAACCCTAATTTGACAATTCTTGACTTTTGATGATTTAAGGGCTTTCCTTGAGGAATCATGATCAACCCTTGATCAAATGATGAATATAAATTCAAAATGTTGATGTTGACAAAAAATCTTGAAGTTTGACTATATGTTGACCATAGTTGACTTATTACCCAATATAGTTGATTTTCAATCATCTGAGCCGATGATTGAGAAAACCTGTGATGCAAGACTTGAAAATTGACATGAACCTTGTTGAGAACCTATGGAGAACCATGGAAACCACTTGAGACATTTGAAACCCAAATTTACTTGAGAAACACAAAACCCTAATCATAGACCTTTGGCTTAGGAGGTGAGTTGAGTGGTCATCCCTTGAGAGTTTTTAGTATTTTGAGAAGCTTTGAAGGCATGTCTTGATAAAAATGGGAGGGAAAATTTTGGGGTACAACATCTGCCCCTTTTCAATCTTCTTAAACCTGAAGAGTTAGATTTGCATGTCATTCATTCGTGACTTGAAGGTAGAAGATGATTGAACACTTAAGTGCCTAGAAATTTGCACTTTCCTATGCAAGAAGTAATGATGTTGGTTAATTGTACCAGGAATGGGCTTATAGATACCATTTGGAGAGGTGACGAAAAGTCGTCGGAGATGGGCTTATAGATGCCATCCAAATTAATTGCTAACTTCAACTAGAAGAATTATCAGAATAATTCTTATGGTTGATTTAATTTGAGCCAGAAGATGTCTATGCTTGTGTGCAACTGGAAGAAGTATCAGAATAGATATAATGATTGATCTAATCTGAGACAGAAGCTATCTGCAACCGTCTTCAACTGGAAGAAGTATCCGAATAAATCTTTGGTCGATTTAATCTGAGCCAGGAAAGGTCTATATTTGTCTTCAACTGGAAGAAGTACCAGAATAAATCTTTTGTCGATTTAATATGAGCCAAAAAATGTTTATGCCTGACTTCTACTGGAAGAAGTATCAGAATAAATCTATGCTTGATTTAAACTGATCTAGAAGATGTTTATATCCAACTTCGAATGGAAGAAGTATCAGAATAAATCTTTGGTTGATTTAATCTGAGCCAAAAGATGTCTCTTTATCTTTAACTGGGAGAAGTATCAGAATAAATCTACGGTCGATTTAATCTGAGCCAGCAGATTTTTACGACTGATTCCAACTGGGAGAAGTATCAGAGTAGATCTACGCTGAATCTAAGCTAAGCCAGAAGAATGCCTACTGGAAGAAGTATCAGGATAAATCTATGCTTGATTTAAATTGAGCCACTGATATTTATGCTTAACTTTAACTGGAAGAAGTATCAGAATAAATCCATGCTTGATTTTAATCCGAGCCAGAAAATGTCTACGACCGTCTTCAACTTAAAGAAGTATCAGAATAAACCTATGATTGATTTAATATGAGCCAAAAGATATCCACACTCATCTTCAACTGGGAGAAATATCAGAATAGATCTATGCTCGATCTAAACTGAGCCAGAAGATGATGTCTTTGAGAAGACTGTCTGGTCATACCAGTAGTTGATGATGTTTGTCTGTTGATTGATCTTTTCCTGAAAAGGTAAAGAGTTAGCTGTATGCAATTTCATGATGTATGGAATGCATTTCATAATGATGTTCTCAAAGTAAATGAGACAATGTTATATGCGTTTTATATGCGTATGCTATGCTGTTCGCAAATGATTTATGAATATGAAATGCTGTTGAAGTGTTTTTGTAAACTCATACAACATTTTTGTCTGGGGAAAATAAATCCCTGATTGTTTTTGGGGATGAAGAGTATGCGTATCTTCGGTCTTCTGGGGATTGTCTCTGTTGGGGATTCCTGCTCTCTGTTTGAGGGAACTTCGCTGCGGAATATTGATTTCTACTTGGGAAGAAAAGTTTAGGGACATTGGTGTTCCTTGCTCTACTTAGAATTATAATTCTTATATATCCTGACTGGGGATAAAAGAGATGGATATTATTTCAAGGTGCTGTTTGACCGAGTTTCTGATACGGGTACCGACTCGTCTAGTTGACCGATATCTAATCCAGTTTCAGATTTTGTGGCAACTCTATGGGGATAGCAATTCGGGCTTTCCTTTGCTGGAGGAAGGAATCTTACCGGTAATCCGTGCTAGAAGAAGACTTAAGTTGGGGAGATTGAACTTTACTGGGGAAATAAACCCTGTTGGGGAAATAAACCCTGTTGACAGAAATCTGAACTCCGATGGGGAAGTAAACCCTGTTGATGGAGGAATACTCTGCTGAGGGAAACTCCTTGCTGAGGAGAATGAGCTCTGTTGGAGAGAAGTAGTCTGCAGGGGATTTTACAATTTTGAAAACTCGGCTGGGGAGAAGAATTTCCGTAAACTGTAATGATTGGAATTCCGTAGATGGACAATATTACTGGGAAGAAGAATATAATCCTTTATCTTCCAGAGTGATCTGCGGGGGAAATTACGGGGAATGTATGAACTTGTGCAGATTACTTTGTAGGGATAATATCATGGAAGTGGCTCTGTGGGGATTTGTGGATGGCTTGGATGTTATCCCAATTCCTAGAAAACTTTGTTGTTTCCTAGAAATCAAAAATCAAAATCAAAATCGCCACCGCGCTTTATTGTTTCCAAAGGAATGGGAAAGCAGTGAATAACCCAAAAAGAGGAGGAGAACATCTAAGTTAGGGGGTTGGTTATGCAAAGGGAATGTATTAGCACCCTAAATATCTACGGTTCTCCGCATGAACCTCTTTGAAAATTTGTGTATTTTGGCTATAAATGTTGTATACAAAAATAGATGGCGGAGATGAGAAAAGAAGTATATTTTTTATAATTTTTTTTTGCACCCGCCGCGGTTGAGAACCTGTAGTGCCTACATACCACCTTCCGTGAAATAGGGGATCAGGTTAATCGTAGTTCACCTTTAAAATTTTTTAAACACAAGTGTGTTGGTTTAATTTAAGAGATGAGACATCATCCTCATTGTCCGAGTGGAAGAACGTACTTACTACCCACAATCATGAGAAAGGAGAATTTGCGTCATCTTAAATTTGAGGATAAGGCTTAGATTTTAAAATCAACAAGAGCCTCACTCAATACCCAAGTGGAAAATATCTCAGTTCACTACATATCATAGAAGTATAGTAGCTCGCATTACTACAAAGATTAACAAGAGTCTAATTTTTTGAGACAATTTTAAGATAAAAAGCCAAAGTGGAAAAGATAGTTTGAATGAGATTGATTGACTTTTAGTATTCTCACAAAAATGTCAAAGTATTGTTAAATTGATTGAAGTTTGATTAAGAAAATATTTTTGAAAATGGATGGACCTAACGCCAAGTTTATTAAGAAAGCGGTTCAAGTTTATAAACAAAGAAGATTTTGAAAAAGATGAGAAGGGTTTGAAAATTAAAGAATGGGAGAAGATGAAGAGAGTGTCCTATGTACAGGAGGGTAAAAGGTAAGGTAAAGAGGATCTGACTAAATAAGAAACCAGTACTTGACATGATAAAGTCAATACATTGTTCCCATCCATTTGGGTTTAAAGCCACAGACAGATAAATAAGCTAAGAGTATACCAAACCTCAGGTGAAAATAAATCACAACCGGCGGCTTCAAAGAAACCCAAATATAAGATAATACTCCAAGCTTCGGATAAAGCATGTGAAAATAAATCACATACGAAGAAAGCGTGGATCTTGAGAGGAATCAGATAAAGTGCAAGGGTGATGGATAAAGCTCATGGTATCAGATAAGAATTCCTGCATCACATGAAATATACAGACAAATCCAACAACACGGGGAAACTTATTTAAAGCTTAAGTGTACATTACCGAACTTTTCACTTAAGTATTTTCTAGAATAGATTCATGTAGGAATCAACTCCAAATGATCAGGAAAAAATTATATGCATCCATACGATTTTCAAAAGTTAACTTGAATTAAAATTCAAAATCGCAACGCAATGGAAAGAATATTTACACAATCTGAATTTATTTACAAGTGAATTGAATAAAATAAATAATCAAAAGTATTATGTACAATTATATATTTACGTTACTAAATATTAAATCAAAATAATACAATAAAAAGGGAATGAAGAAAAAATATTGATGTGCTATGCGAGAATGAATGCTTGAAACAACTTTTGGAAACCTTCAAAATAACAAACACATTAGTAGCATAAGAGGGATAAAAATGAAATGAAATGAAATTGCAATAATCAAAAAATTTATTAGTAATTACAAGGTATAAATCGAAATGAAATCGCATGAATGCATATGAACATATGAATATTTACACAAATAAGAATCAAGAATTCATGATATTACTCAATTCTAAACATGGAAAATCAAGTTCTAAGCACGTTTTAATCACATGAATCAAAAATCTAGGCAGCAGCTATACGCATGAACCAATATTCAAACTCTCAATATAAAACATGTTTTAGCGCAAAAGGAAATAATGAAAAATGCTACCTGAATTACCTCTTGAATCGAAACAAATTGTTCAACAAAATTCAAACAAAACTCTGTCCAATTGACTCAACTGTACCCAAAACGATGTTAACATCAAAACTTAATATCGACATAAGTGATACCGTCATTCACACTTATAACACCATTAATAAGGATAATAGTTCATACTCTAATTGATTTAGAAAAACAAGAACACTTTGCCATACAACAATTTCAACAACATTCAACGCGACACCATTATTAGCATTCACAAATCAAAATCGATTAAACTTAGTGTTAAACTTCAACACAACTCAAAATCGATTCAATAAACTCTAAAAAAAATAAAACGAAAACATATCCCAACTGAGTCATAAGCGCAAACCAGATTCATTTCTGCAATGTAACACGAAACTATTTTTTTAGAGCTTACCAAAATGCTTTTACAACTTAAAAAATTACTTCTATAGCTCAACAAACTGTTTTTTACACCCCCCCCCCCCCAAAAAAACTGCTTCTAACAAACTGCTTTCTACAGCCTAAAAAAATGCTTCTATCAAATTGCTTTTAACAACTAACAAACTGCTTTTTACAGCCTAAAAAAACTTCTTCTATCATATTGCTTTTAACAAATTGACAAACTGCTTATTACAGCCTAACAAACCATTTTTTACAGCCTAACAAAATGCTTATTACAACCTAACAAACTATTTTTTTACAGCCTAACAAAATGCTTATTACAGCCTAACAAACTGCACATCAAAAGCAAAATAGAATCAAACAAAATCTAACAAATCATTTCAACCAAATTCAATGCAGATTTCTTCATTCTTCTTTCAAAATTCTAACAGCTTCTATATTTTATAATCAACAATCCAGCTCATAATTTGTGCCAATTCATGAGAAGACATTTGAATTCATATCTTGAAAAAAAAACATACTAACAACATTTCAAGCTTCTCATCAATTTAACATCCAAAATATGTTAACAACACAAATTCGTTATCAATTAATTATCCATTAGCAAAATGACATCATCACTTTTTCATCCAATTCAATCAAAACAACCAAGAAAATTAACTCAATGAAAATAGTGAAAGGTATAGAAGATTATCCACAACTCACAAAATAGGAGGTAGCGAAGGCAGTAACAAAGAGAATGATGTGTTGTCTCGGCGTCAACGAAGGAATGCGGAACGATGATGGTGCTATACCGGCATGAGCAGGTGGGTGTTGGTGGGTTAACAAATGTGAGTGTGAACGGTGGTGATAAGTGGGAAAGGGCGGAATGTTGGGAAAGGGTGGAGATCGGAACTGACAAAGGGAGTAATAGAGGGATAGTTGAGATTTCCTTTTGTACCTCGGACTTCAGAGGATAACATTTTTCCACATTATGCCCTGGTGCACCCTAATGGAAAATGCACGTCTGATCTGCTTTGTAGTACCAAGGCAATGGTGATGGTATAGCCGGGGGTGGCCTAGTCTGGAATAACTTTTTCTGGATCAATGCTGGGAGTAACTCTGCATAGCTCATGGGGATAAAGTCAAAAGGCTCTCTCCTTTGATTCTGCCCTTGATTTCCTTGAGGGGCTGGTCTTTGATAAGCGACTGTAGTCAGAGCTGCATTAATAACTGGAGTTACTGAGGCAACCTGTTGATGGCGCTGAGGATTTCTTCTAGGAGGATTAACTTTTCTTTCTTGAATAAAAACATTTGTCTCTCGTTCTTTATTTTTGGCAAACTCGTATGATGGTTTCTTCATACTGCTAGAATTTCCCCCTTTTGTCAGACGACCTTCTCTTACACTTCTTCCAAACGAACACCCATTCCCATCATTTCGGTAAAATCACTAGGTGCACTCGCCACCATTATTTCATAATAGAATGCACCTAGGAGTCAAAATAAAAATCATTAGATTGACTTAACTCTCAGAAATCATAATAAAAATCGCCACCATGCTTTATTGTTTCCAAAGGAATAGGAAAGCAGCGAATAACCCAAAAAGAGGAGGAGAACATCTAAGTTCGGGGGTTGGTTATGCAAAGGGAATGTATTAGCACCCTAAACATCTACAGTTCTCCGCATGAACCTCTTTGAAATTTGTGTATTTTGGCTATAAATGTTGTATACAAAAATAGATGGCGGAGATGAGAAAAGAAGTATATTTTTTATAATTTTTTTTGCACCCGCCGCGGTTGGGGAGCTGTAGTGCCTACATACAACCTTCCGTGTAATAGGGGATCAGGTTGATCGTAGTTCACCTTTAAAAATTTTAAAACACAAGTCTGTTGGTTTAATTTAAGAGATGAGACATCATCATCATTGTCCGAGTGGAAGAACATACTTACTACCCACAATCATGAGAAAGGAGAATTTGCGTCATCTCAAATTTGAGGATAAGGCTTGGATTTTAAAATCAACAAGAGCCTCACTCAATACCCAAGTGGAAAATATCTCACTTCACTACTTATCATAGACGTATAGTATCTCGCATCACTATAAATATTGACAAGAGTCTAATCTTTTGAGAAAATGTTAAGATAAAAAGCCAAAGTGGAAAATATAGTTTGAATGAGATTGATTGACTTTTAGTATTCTCACAAAAAAGTCAAAGTATTGTTAAATTGATTGAAGTTTGATTAAGAAAATATTTTTGAAAATGCATGGACTTAAGGCCAAGTTTATTACGAAAGGGGTTCAAGTTTATAAACAAAGAAGATTTTTAAAAAGATGAGAAGGTTTTGAAAATTAAAGAATGGGAGAAGATGAAGAGAGTGTCCTATGTACAGGAGGGTAAAAGGTAAGGTAAAGAGGATATGACTAAATAAGAAACCATTACATGACATGATAAAGTCAATGCAGTGTTCCCATCGCTTTGGGTTTAAAGCCACAGACAGATAAATAAGCTAAGAGTATACCAAACCTCAGATGAAAATAAATCACAAGTCAGCAGCATCAAAGAAACCCAAATATAAGATAATAATCCAAGCATCGAATAAAGCACGTGAAAATAAATCACGGACAAAGAAAGCGTGGATCATGATAGGAATCAGATAAAGTGCAAGGGTGATGGATAAAGCTCATGGTATCGGATAAGAATTCCTGCATCACATGAAATATACTGACAAATCCAACAATATGGGGAAACTTATTTAAAGCTTAAGTGTACATTATCGAACTTTGCACTTAGCTAAGTATTTTATAGAATAGATTCATGTAGGAATCAACTCCAAATGATCTGGAAAAAATTATATGCGTCCATACGATTTTCAAAAGTTAACTTGAATTAAAATCAAAATCGCAACGCAATGGAAAGAATATTTACACAATCTGAATTTATTTACAAGTGAATTGAATAAAATAAAAAATCAAAAGTATTATGTACAATTATATATTTACATTACTAAATATTAAATCAAAATAATACAATAAAAAGGGAATGAAGAAAAAATATAGATGTGCTATGCGAGAATGAATGCTTGAAACAACTTTTGGAAACCTTCACAATAATAATGCGCTGTCTCGGCGTCGACGGAGGAAGGCGGAATGATGATGGTGCTATACCGGCATGAGCATGTGGGTGTTGGTGGGTTAACGGATGTGAGTTTGAACGATGGTGATGAGTGGGAAAGGGCGGACTGTTGGGGATGGGTGGAGATCGGAACTGACGAAGGGAGTAATGGAGGGATAATTGAGATTGCCTTCTGTGTTGAAATTGCTTCTATTCAAAACAAGGTGGTGGCTTGTTTTTGTTGTGTGAAGAGGGAAATGGAGGGAGTATGAGAGGAGTTACTATTTGTGTATTAAAGAAGAGACGAAAGGATTGAAGGGAGATGAAGGGTAGTTACTGTGAAGAATTGAAGAGAGGAGGGAGTTTGTGTTTGGCGTTGATTGTTTGTGTGTGTTTAATGAAGAAAATATGTCGTTTATATAGAAAGGTGAAGAGGAAAATGATTTCAACTTTTGCAATCAGATCCACTATTTTTCTTTTTTCTATCAATCTGTAACTTTCCCTTTCAACCAATTAGAGCAATGTATAGTGTAACAAATACTTTTTCATGTCCAAAAATCCCTCTAAAAATAAAAATGACTTAAAAACCTGAAAGTATAAAAATTAATGCAATTTAAAATGATTTTTTTGATTTTTTCCTGAATAAAAAATAGAAACTCAAAATGACTAAAAACGATAAAAAATAGAGAAAAATCTATCCGAAAAAAATGAAATGAACATATTAAAATAAACTACCTGTCTCAAAGATTAATGAAAAAAATATTCAAATGATTAAAATCAAAATAAAATGAGAATAGAAATATCAGGCTGAACAAATGTTTACGGTTAAAAACTAGACTTCAAACTGTACCAAAAAAATGAAGCGAGCATGCCATCATGATCTACGCGAAACGTAGATTCATAAAATGATCAGTTAAAGGTGAAAACTTGAAATATTTTTCTTGCTAATTTTCCATACAGTTTCGAATCGCTTTTAACAATCTTTCTGTAAAACCGAATTATTAATATTATTGATATATAAACAACTTAGAGCGATGCAAGAAACGAGAAAAGAGATAAAAATGTATGAAGTGAAATATCAGATATTTTTCAACTACAAAATGATGCAAACTTCGATTTAAAATGATTTTAGGTCAACTTAAATACGACTAATGATGCAAAATGTGATGAATGAAAATATTTATTAATGATTGTGACCAAATAACAAAATATGATATGAAAGTGCGACTAAAAAAATTAGGGGTGAAATTCAGGGTGCAACAGCTTAAATCATTTTGAACAACCTTCAGAAGCAAAGTTGTTTCTCACATCATTAGCTCTTGACTTGTAAAGAGAAGTTGGAGATGACGTCAAGGAGATTCATATGCTCGAAGAATCGCTCAAAAATATTGAACAATAAGGATGTTATGATTATTCGAACTTAAAATGACCAACGTTCTTTTGGTCTGACAACTTCAAATAGACTCGCGAACTTGATCTTTTTCACAGCCCAAGATACTATTAATCACATATGAACTTGAGACGTCAAAGAAGGCATGGAAATAAACACATGAACCTATCTCGAAGAATCTTGCGAATTAAACAACCAGGATCATCTTAACTATGCTGAATGAAACTTGAGGATAACGCGACCTAAGATTATAGATCATCGCTCTGAGCGATAGGCTTTTGGGAACTATTTTTGCTTGAAAAAACCATAACCCTAACCAGAGAGTCATCACCTAAACTTCTTGGTCGCAAACCCTATCTTTCAAGACTCAAAACAAACAAAACATATTTTGGAATTTTTGTTAGAAGTCAGTAAAATAAAATATACATATATACGAGGCACACAATTCAAGGTGCTTGGTGATCTCTCAGGAGCAAAGCTAAAGATAAGGAGAAGAACCAAACACTAGTGTGATCTTGTTATGATTGAGTTGATATGATATGATAGAGGATTCTTAGGGGGGAAAATTGGGGTACAAGAACACGTAACAAAGGTCTCCCAGCACGAGCGCGACGAACAGACCTCTGACTTTCTACAGTAAAGACCAGACCATACTTGTTAGATTTAAAAGGGATATCAGGTAGCTGACCCCAAATTGTACTACCACCTTCTTCAAGATCAGCTTTAACATCTTTCAAGGAGGCCATCTTGTGCGGAGTTTTGGTGATCTTCGGAATGGCAGAAACGTCTTCGATAGCAGCAGGGGAAATCACTTCAAAGGTTTGACAGGGTGTTTTAATGAATTATCCATCCATCTCTATGTATCAGAACGAGTTGAGGTGGCTGACCATATACTCCTCCTCTCCATAGACAGTAACAACTTTCCCTTTTACTGGATAATTTAGCTTCTGGTGCAAGGTAGAGGTGGCAACACATGCCCCATGGATCCAAGGGCGTCCCAATAAACAAGAGTAAGCGGGCCGGATTCCCATCACATAAAAATTGGATTCAAATATATGTGAACCCACTTTGATTGGGAGGTCTACCTCTCCATGAACCATCCTTTTCGATCCGTCAAAGGCTCAAACTATGATATTGCTGGGCTTCAGCATAACCCCTTCACAATCAAGTCAGTCCAAGCTCCCTTTGGCAAAAAATTCAGAGAAGATACCGTATCAATTAATACATGGGACAATGTGTTTCCCAAGCATTCAATGGAGACATACATGGCTCTATTGTGATTTCTCCCTTCCGGATTCAAGTCAGCATCGGAGAATCCTAAACCATTATCAGTCGTCAGACTAGCCACGTAGCTTCCAAATTAATCAGCTGAAATCTCTTGCGGTATCTGAGCAGTCTTCAGGAATTTAACTAAAGTTTACGCATGGGCTTCAGAACACAGCAAAAAAGAAAACATGGAGATTTTAGACGGGATATGCCCAACTGTTTCAGAATTTTATATACACTTCTGCGAATGATCTTCAAAACATCTTCCAAATCTTGTCTGGAGGTATCCTTGACTGAAGCTTCCTTTGGCGCCTTCGTCCGGGCAGGCTCTATCATTGGCTCTTTACCTCGATCCTCAGTAGTTGTCTTGGTAATCGTAACTTGAGCAGGTGGAGAGATTTCCGGGGAGAAAATCCTTCCACTTCTTGTAATGTTGCTAGTCCCCACAATATTGAAAATGCTGGGATCAACCTCTCCACCATCTTCATCGGACAACTCTTGCTTAACGCCATGGTAATAGACTTCAGACCCATAATTCCATGGAATAGCCTTCTCCGAGGAATATTGGATAGGCTCGGGAATTGTAATAACCAAAGGAGCATCTTTTGGATTAGCGGTAATCCTTATATGACCTTTGGAAGGGATCCTGAAAGGAGTACCAGAGATAACATACAAATCTTGGCACAAATACGAAATCTTCTCAATAAGAATAACATGTTCATCCATCAGACATTGAACACCTTCCTTCAGCAACCCGTAGCCGTTGGGTTGGACCGTGCAACAATAATATCCTTAAACACATCCCATAAATAAACCGGCCTTTAACAAATTATTCTTGATTGTAGAGAGGGGAGTAACCATATCATTGACAGAGGTAATATACATCACATCTTCAACAACACTTATACCCTTGTCATGCTTGGGTATAGGTGTGGTAATCATGTTTGGAGTCTCCGAAGGATCAAACTCAATTTCTTTATTATTAATCATGTCTTGAATCTTGCTCTTTAGAGCCCAACAATTGTTGGTGTCATGACCAAGACTGTTTGAATGATCAGCACACCTCGCATCTGTCATATTTTCTCATAAACAGTCCCATGTCTTCACTTGAGCTTTCATCTTCACCACTAGAATCACTCACACGAGAGTTATTGGTGGAGGACTTTGAGCTTGAAGCCTTTAATGCGACAAACTTATTTTCAATGTCTTTTGGTTTTTCCTTCTTTTCCTTTTTCTCATGCTTATTGAGATTGATGAGCTCTTGCCCATGCTCTTGAAGCTTTCCAAACAGTGTTTTTATGTCGAATGTAGCTAGATTATTTGCTTCCTTGATTGTTGTAACTTTAGGATGCCATTCCCTATTAAGATATCTTAAAATTTTGTTGGTAGCAACAACATTGGGAGTAACATGACCAAGAGTGTGTAAGCGATTGATTATATGAGAAAATATCTTTTGCATATCAGCAATGGTTTAACCATGCTTCATGTGAAAGAGATCAAACTCTTGAGTTAATGTATTGATTCTAGCAAGTTTAACATCATTTGTCCCTTCATGGGTAATTTGTAGAGCATCCCACATTGCTTTAGCAGTCGCACAATGTGATACTATAAAATATTCATCAACACCCAAAGAAGAAATAAGCATATTTCTACCTTTCCAATCATAGATATACTTTTTCTCGTCTTCCTTATCCCATAGTGCTTCCGGTTTTGGTATGGTAATGATATCCTCATTGGTCATGGTTATTTGCATAGGACCATCCTCAATAACTTTCCATATCTTTCTATTAACAGAGTTAATATGCACACACATACAATCTTTACAATAGCTATAGTTTTCACCGGTGAAAACATGAGCTCTCGTATAAGCCCCTTTTGGATCGTTCTCCATTTTCTACAAAGTAATATGGGAAGAACTAGATGAAACGGAGCTCTGATACCACTTGTTAGATGATGTGATCGATCTAAAAGGGGGGTTGAATAGATCGTTTAAAATAATCAGCGCTTTTTAGAATTGTTTTCAGAAAAATATGCGAAAGATTCCTGGAATCTCCAAACGTCTAAATGGTCTTCTATTGAAAAGATCGAATATGTGTAATCGTATGGGATGTAATGAAAAAATAAGAATCAATGTATTTTACTGAATTGATCAATCACTTATACACCCTAAATGATTATTAATTACTACCAATGAGTTGAATGAGATAAAGATAAGCATAATGAATAATTTGTGGAATTTTCAATTTGTCAAACACCTTGTGAGCAAAGCACCTTAGGTTTGGTTTCACTAAATTGTAGTGGTAAATTTTCTTAGGTATCAATCAAAAGGATTGTTACCAATGTTTTGAAATGAACTCAGCACCCTAGAATTTCAATAAATGCAGATTTGACAAATTAATTTTCGCACAGTATAGTAATCAAGTATAGAGATAAAGAAAAAGCAGAAGAACACACGGTTTTTTAAGGCAGTTCCCCTTGTCGTCCTCGCGTAGGGTACGGTACGTCTGCCCCGAATTCTAGAATCTAGAATTGAGATATTTGATATTAAGTTGCAAATGATATAAGAGAAGAGATAGTTCACAATACAAACAAACCAATGTTGTTGATGTAACAATCTTCTTCCCTTTCCTTGGTTTGAGCACAACCAAGTGCCAAATTCTTCAAACAAACCTCCGGTTACCGCTACTTGATTAAGCAAACCCACCATTTCTTAATCCTTTCACTCGGCTGGTTTCGATCGTAAGAAATTTGACCCCAAATCAATCTTCACAATCCTCCGGTTACCACTACTTGATTAAGCAAACCCATGTTTCTTAATCCTTTCACTCGACTGAATTCAATGAAGCAAAGACTTGTGCAAAAAATCCCCGCACCAATAGGAATCTTGGACGAGAAAATCCCAATGATTTTATTCAAGAACAACCCATAATTTCTCAACCCAAATCTGAAATTAACCCTTGATTTGAACGTTATCACCACAATAATTTTCTTGAATAAACAACCATGATTATGTGTAGATGTTGATTTTTGAGAAGAGAGGATGAAGATGATGAGCATTATGTGTATCTTTCACTAGTTCTAGTTGACTTAAAATAATGATGCATAGTGAATATATATATATGAATATATATATATATATATATATATATATATATATATATATATATATATATATATATATATATATATATATATATATATATATATATATATATATATATATATATATATATATATATATATATATATATATATATATATATATATATATGTTACCTAATAGCCAAGAACCACAAACAAAGTAGAAAATCAGATGAGGCTAGCGAGCGGTTGACTCAACCAAAAGCTGGGGTCGGTGCGACATAACCCGCACCAGGAGAGAAAACTGTTTTAAAGTGAAATGCATCGACTGCTTCGGGACATGCATCGATTCAAACTTTGAATATTCTGACTCCCAGGTTGAGTCGATCGGAAGGGTCGACGTGATACATCTAGCAGTCAAAGAGAATTCCATTGTGAAGTGCAGTGCATCGACCGCTTCTGGGCTTGCGTCGATGCAAACTTTGAATGTTTTGATTTCTAGTTTGGGTCGACCGGAAGGGTCGACCTGGCACATCCAGTGCTTGATTGAAGATGATGAGTCTACCACATATATCTTTGAGTCGACACACAAATTGAATTTTCTCAAAAATATGTGTTTTTGGAGATCTTCATTCCAATCATTCCATTGCAAGATTTTTCATAGGACCAACCTAAATAGAGAGAGATTAATAGTCATTTTGACATCATTAAAATACTTATAGAGGGACTTTGCCCTCACATACTCCCCCTTTTTGATGATGTCAAAACAATGCTCAAATATGCTCCCCCTAAGTTTGTGCGTTCCGTTTGTAAGCTATGTATAGTCTTCTATGTTCACTTTTCCCCCTTTGACAACATCAAAAAGAGAAAAAGAACAAGGTCTAGAGTAAAAAATAATATCAAATGAAACATCATTTTCCATTTGCAACTAAAAACACCAACAATCATTCACATAAAATGAAATTAGTGCGGATCATAAAATCCAATAATTAGACAAAAGTATGTAGAATATTACAAACCAGTCAATAAGGATAAGTGCATGAGGTTATAAAAAAACATATATATATATATATATATATATATATATATATATATATATATATATATATATATATATATATATATAAACATGAATCAATTCTCTAGGTTGTCGGTATCATTGTTTTCTGGAGCATCAGGTGGAAGGTTTGGAAAATGCTGAAGGAAGATGGAATGAAGGGAGGCAAGGTTCTCAGCTTCTGATTGAAGCATGCCTTCAAATGTGGAGTACCGCTGATCTTTAATATTTTAATACTTTGAGAACATTTCTTTTTGGACTTTGAAAAGGTTTTAGATGTTCGAAATCCTCTCATTTTGTAGGAATGCGTCTTCCTTTTGTTGGATCTGCATTTTCTCCAAAAGAGCTATCACATTGGAATTGTTTTCTTGAGGAATCAGAACATCCTCATCCATATTTGCTTCATTTTCTTCTTCCTCTGAATCTTCTTCTTCTTCATCATCATCCTCATCACCATCACTATTTTGGAACGAAACAAATGTACTTCTCACAACATAACAATATTTTTGTTCCTTGTGATCCCATCAAGGTAAGTGAGTTCTTTGTGAATTCAAGATTAGAAGTCATACCAACATAGGGAATTCCTGGAACTTTAATCTTTTTTCGATTGAGAACTCTTTGAATGAAAGAGGAATAGCATAGTGTGGTGCCTCTTCCAGAGTTATGCAGATCAAACATTCGGCTAGCAAAATAGTGTGGCCAGTGAACCTTTATTTTATGTTTTAAAACATAAAGCAGTTGAACTTCAGGTTTATCCACACGAGAAAGACCTCCCTTCTTGGGTCGAATGATGTGGAAAATGATCCAAAAGAGAATTCTGTCAAATGGGGCTAGGGCACCAATTGTTACAGATCTTGGAAATAAATCAAATTTTACAATTCTGTCACTGTAAGGTTTCTTGAGAATGGAGTTTAAGGCCGACTTGAATTCATAGTTAGGAGCAAGAACAATATCAGAGATTTTAATAGCATCAGAATCAACTGGCCACATACCAAATAGGGTTTCCATACACGTGAGCTAACCATATAATACTTGTTGTTCATTCTATTTTTAAATTCAAAACCCTCAAACTTCCCTTGCATGCCAGCATAGAACATTTTGACTAAATCCTCATTATACGGTGTATAACATTCACAAAATAAGTGGAAGTTCTGAAATCTTAACAATTCAATAATTTCAGGAAGATGCATATGACCCAAGGTTTTCAGATATAAAGTCGATTGTCTAACTATGTTTCTCTTACCAAAAGTGTCTGCAAAAGTACCAGCAATGTCATCAGAGAGAAGTGAAAAAGCAGTTACCGGATTATCCGATGGAACATTGAAAGAGCTTCCTCTGAAGGTTCTCTTCTTAGCTACCCTTGAATCCATTAGGGAAATTTCTTGATAAAAATGGGTATATGAGGGAGATTTTGAGAGAGATGGGTTTTGAGAGTTTTTAGGGTTTTGAGAGAAGAGAGTGAATATAGAAAACAAAAGAACAAAATGATAAAGAAATATAAATTAGACATTTTTCGCGATGCGTCGACCGCTCATAGAGGGTTGTGTCGATGCAAGAATTGTTTTAATTTATGCTGAGTGAATTATAAAGTACGCGTCGATGCATATAAGCTATGAGTCGACTCAAAAGTAAAGAACTTTGATTTTATGCATCTTTTTCAATTGATTTCATGCAATTTATATAACTCTTATAATCCCTATGTACTTTAATAATAAATAAAAAGAAGAACAAGTTTGCCATTTACACATGGTTAAGAGTAGAGAATAGATGAGAACGATATTACCTTCATGAGAGTTGATAAGAGCTTTAACCAAAGCTATCCTTAAGTTCATAAAGCATTAAGAGAATATGTTCAATAAAATAAAATGTATGCAACTTACTTAAGTTACAACCTATCCGAGATATCGAGAACACCAAGTTCCCTACAAATGTGATGGAAGGGATCCGTAGCGAGTGGTTTAGTAAAAATGTAAGCAAGTTGATTTTTTCTATCAACATGCTCAAAAATAACATCACCCTTTTCCATATGATCCCTTAGAAAATGATGCCTTATCTCAATATGTTTTGTGCGAGAGTGCAAAATCGGATTTTTGGTTAGGTTGATGGTACTTGTATTGTCACAGAAAATAGGAATGTGATCAAGTTGGACATTGAAGTCGAGTAATTATTGTTTGATCCATAAGATTTGGGCACAACAATTACCGGCTGCAACGTATTCCGCTTCGGCCGTTGATAATGCAACTGAAACTTGCTTTTTGCTATGCCAACGTACCAAAGAATTTGAAAAGAAATGGTAAGTTCCACTAGTGCTTTTCCTATCCGATTTGCAACCGAAAAAGTCAGAATCATAATATCCAACGAAAGAACAATCACTACCCTTGGAGTACCAAAGTCCATACTTAGTTGTACCACTAAGGTACCTAAGTATGCGCTTTACGGCTTTTAAATATGACTCCTTAGGACATGATTGAAACCGAGCACACATGCAAACACTAAACATAATATATGGACGAGAGGCCATAAGATAAATAAGGGAACCAATCATACCTATATACCTTTTTATATCGACGATCTTACCATTATCATCACGCTCCAAGTTCACGGCCGTAGGCATATGAGTATCGATTGCTTTAGAGTTTTCCATGTCAAATCGCTTGAGTAGGTCAAGACAATATTTGGTTTGACTCACGAATGTTCCATCATTTAATTTCTTGATTTAAAGTCCAAGGAAGTACTTTAACTCTCCCATCATGCTCATCTCAAATTCTCCCTGCATCATCTTAGAGAATTTCTTGACCAAAGATGCGTTAGAAGAACCAAAAATAATGTCATCTACATAAACTTGAACTAAAATAAAATGATTTCCTTCATGCTTAATAAAAAGGGTTGTGTCAACCTTTCCTCTTGAGAATCCTTGATCTAATAAGAATTTTCTAAGACGTTCGTACCAAGCCCTAGGGGCTTGTTTAAGACCGTATAACACACGCTTAAGTTTGTAAACACAGTTAGGATTCTCAAAATTCTCAAAACCGGGAGGTTGAGACACATAAACCTCTTCATTAATGTATCCATTTAAGAAGGCACATTTTACATCCATTTGGAATAATTTGAAGTTTTACGAGCATGCATATGCAAGAAAAAGTTGTATAGCCTCGAGTCGGGCCACTGGAGCATAAGTTTCCTCATAATCTATGCCTTCCTCTTGGTTATACCCTTGTGCAACAAGTCGATCTTTGTTTCCAGTTATAATTCTTTTTTTGTCTAGTTTGTTCCTAAAAACCCATTTAGTTCCAATAACTCGATGATCTCTCTGAGGGGGGACAAGGTCCCAAACCATATTTCTTTTAAACAGATTTAGTTCCTCTTGCATGGATATAAACCAATGTTCATCGAGTAAGGAATCTTTAGAGTTTTTGGGTTCAATTTTAGAGACGAAAGCAAAATGATAACAAAAGTTACTTAACTTAGAGCGAGTTGTTACTCCCTTTGCTATATCTCCTAGGATGTTGTCCATGGGATGGTCCTTAGAGGTTTTCCGTTCCAAAGGAAGATCATTTTTATCGCTTGGATGATCTTCCTCTCTTTCTTCGGATACTTGATCCAACTCTTCTATAATTTTAGTAGATTCCGAGTCCTTTTCTTTAGGATCTTGTAGTATACTTTCCGAAGATACACCTGCACCATCATAAACACTACTCTTTCTGACTAATTTCAGATCAGATTCATCAAAGGAAACATGTACATACTCTTCAACTATATGTATTCTTTTATTAAATACTCTATAGGATTTGCTTGATTGAGAGTATCCGAGAAAGATACCTCCATTAGCTTTTGAATCAAATTTACCTAAATTTTCTTTACCATTATTTAACACAAAGCATTTACATCCGACGACGTGAAGATGAGAAATATTTGGTTTTCTTCCTTTCAAAAGTTCATATGGAGTTTTGTTTAGAATAGGACATATTAGAACCCTATTCAAAACATAACATGTCGTGTTAATGGAATCAACCCAAAAGTATTTTTGAAGACGATGTCCATTGATCATAGTTCTTCCGAGTTCTTCTAAAATACGGTTTTTATGTTCCACCACTCCATTTTGTTGAGGAGTATGTGGAGCGGAAAAATTATGACCAATATCGTATTTTTCACAAAATTTATCAAAGAGATCATTCTCAAATTCACCACCGCGATTGCTTGAAATAGTAACTATGCTAGTGTTCAATTTGTTTTGAGAAAACTTGGAAAAAATTTCAAAAGCTGGAAAGGTGTCATTTTTATTTTCCAAGAAAATTGTCCAACAAAATCTTGAGTAGCCATCTACAATAACAAATCCATAGTAATTACCACCTATACTTTTAATTCTAGATGGTCCAAAAAGATCCATATGAAGAAGTTCGAGAGGTCTCATTGTAGAAACAATGTTTTTATATTTAAACGAGATTCTAGTTTGCTTCCCCATTTGGAAAGCATCACATAAGTGATCCTTAGAAAATTTTAGTTTTGGTAAACCGACTACTAAATCTTTTGAGATAACTTTATTTAATAAATCAAAATTCAAGTGAGCTAGACATTTATGCCACAACCACAAATCCTCATTTAAAGTGACAAGACATTTAGTTCCGATTAAAGATACATTGATCAAGTCTAGCATATACACACTGTTTACTCTCAAGCCTTTGAACACATCATCTTTCTTATCATTGTGTTAAATTATGCAACAGTCTTTTGAAAATGATACATTGTATCCTTTATCGTATAATATACTAATGCTAATAAGATTGAGTTTAAGACTATCAACTAATAGGACATCAGAGATAGTAGTAGAAGAGGGATTACTTACACTACCTTTACCAAGTATTACTCCCTTGTTATTGTCGCCATAGGTAAAAAATCCTTTCTTTTTCGCCACAAAGTCAAAAAATAGAAGATGTCGCTCGTCATATGTCTTCAGCGCTCACTATCGAGAAACCATCTTTTCTCTGTAGTCTCAAGATATTCCACCTACAAGTTTAAACAAGGTAATTAGGTACCCAATTTTTATTGGGTCCTTGTGTGTGAATGATACTTGAGTTATATTTTGACAACCATTTGAAAATGCCTTGAGGAACCAAAAATCTCCTAAATCGACATTTGCTAATGGTGTGTCCCCTTTTGCAACAATATAAACATGTTAGAGTTTTGGGAAAGTTACTTTTGCTTGGAGGATCTTTTATTTCATAAGTGTATTTTTGATATGGATTTACCATACTACTTCTGAAATTTGATCTATCAATGCTAAAAGTAATTTTGGGTTGTAAAGTCTTGTCAAGTTTGTCTTTAAGAGTTTTTACTTCTTTTTTCCAAATGTAGCAAGTTTCAATCCAGCCCAATCATGCCAAGAAAGCTTATTATTTTTGCTATTAGTTTTGATTTTCTCTACCATGGATTCCTTGAGAGCTTCTAATTATTTTTGGATTTGGACACTTTATGCTCAAGGTATGAAAAAAAATTCTTATTTGAGGATAATCGTTTAAAAGGTTCCTTAGCCTCATTTTGTAGAGTATCAAAAGCTCTTTGCAATTCTATGTGAGACATTTTATCAACGTGATTATATTTGGAGTGACTTACATCGCTTTTCTTCTTTTGATGAGCTATGAGGCAAAGGTTGATAGTTTCTTCTTCGTCACTAGAGTCACTTTTTCTTGAGGCTTCACTATCACTATCCCAAACAATGTATGCTCATCTAGCTTTGTTAGGTCTCTTTTGAAATTTGTCTTTTCCTTTGACTTTCTTGAGCAACGGGCATTCCGGTTTGTAGTGGTCGGGTTTTCCACAATTGAAACATGATCCTCTTGATTTAGATTTCTTGCCTTCATCTTGTTTTAAATGTTTTGATTGATTTCTATAATTGATGAGATTTTTGTCCGAGTGTTGGACTTCATTCTTCCGGAGATATCTGTGATATTTTCTCATAAACAGTCCCATGTCTTCACTTGAGCTTTCATCTTCACCACTAGAATCACTCACATAAGAGTTATTGGTAGAGGACTTTGAGCTTGAAGCCGTTAATGCGACAAAATTCTTATCAATGTCTTTGGTTTTTCCTTCTTTTCCTTTTTCTCATGCTTATTGAGATTGATGATCTCTTACTCATGCTCTTGAAGCTTTCCAAACAGTGTTGTTATGTATAGTGTAGCTAGATTGTTTGCTTCCTTGATTGCTGTAAGTTTAGACTGCCATTCCCTATTAAGACATCTTAAAATTTTATTAGTAGCAACAACAATGGGAGTAACATGACCAAGAGTGTGTAAGCAATTGATTATATGAGAAAATATCTTTTGCATATCAGCAATGGTTTCACCATGCTTCATGTGAAAGAGATCAAACTCTTGAGTTAATGTATTGATTCTAGCAAGTTTAACATCATTTGTCCCTTCATGGGTAATTTGTAGAGCATCCCACATTGCTTTAGCAGTCGCACAATGTGATACTCTAAAATATTCATCAACACCTAAAGAAGCAATAAGCATATTTCTACCTTTCCAATCATAGTTATACTTTTTCTCGTCTTCCTCATCCCATAGTACTTCCAGTTTTGGTATGGTAATGTTATCCTCATTGGTCATGGTTATTTGCATAAGACCATCCTCTATAACTTTCCATATCTTTCTATTAACATATTTAATATGCACATGCATAAAATCTTTCCAATAGCTATTGTTTTCACTGGTGAAAACAGGAGCTCTCGTATAAGCCCCTTTTGGATCGTTCTCCATTTCTACAAAGTAATACGTGAAGCAGCAGATGAACCTGAGCTATGATACCACTTGTTAGACAATGTGATCGATCTAAAAGGGGGGTTGAATATATCATTTAAAATAATCTGCACTTTTTAAAATTGTTTTCATAAAAATATGTGAAAGCTTCCTGGAATCTCCAATCGTCTAAACGATCCTCTATTAAAAAGATCGGATATGCGTAACCGTATGGGATGTAATGACAAAATAAGAATCAATGCATTTTACTCAATTGATCAATCACTTATACACCCTCAATGATTATTAATTACTACCAATGAGTTGAATGAGATAAAGATAAGCACGATGAATAATTTGTGGATTAGTCAATTTGTCAAACACCTTGTGAGCAAATCACCTTAGGTTTGGTTTCACTAAATTGTAGTGGTAAGTTTTCTTAGGTATCAATCAAAAGGATTGTTACCAATGTTTTGAAATGAACTCAACACACTACAATTACAATAAATGCAGATTTGACAAGTTAATTTTCCCACAGTATAGTAATCAAGTATAGAGATAAAGAAAAAACAGAAGAACACACGATTTGTTAAGGCAGTTCCCCTTGTCGTTCTCGCGTAGGGTACGTCTCCCCCCAATTCTAGAATCTAGAATTGAGATATTTGATATTAAGTTGCTAATTATACAAGAGAAGAGACAGTTCACAATACAAACAAACCAAAGTTGATGTAACAATCTTCTTCCCTTTCCCTCGTTTGAGCAAAACCAAGTTCCAAATTCTTCGAACAAACCTCTGGTTACCGCTACTTAATTAAGCAAACCCATCGTTTCTTAATCCTTTCACTCAGTTGGTTTAGATTTCAAGCAATTTGACCCAAAATAAATCTTCACAATCCTCCGATTACCGCTACTTCATTAAGAAAACCCACGCTTCTTAATCCTTTCACTCGGCTGAATTCAATGGAGCAAAGACTTATGCAAAAAACCCACGCACAAATAGGAATCTTGGAGGAGAAAATCCCAATGATTTTATTCAAGAACATCCCACAATTTCTCAACCAAAATCTAAATTGAATCCTTGATTTAAATGTTATCACCACAACGATTTTCTTGAATCAACAACCATGATTATATGTAGATGTTGATTTTTGAGAAGAGAGGATGAAGATGATGAGCACTATGTGTATCTTTCACTAGTTCTTGATGACTTCAAATAATGATGCATAATGAATATGTATATGTTACCTAATATCCAAGACCAACAAACATAGCAGAAAATCAGATGAGGCTAGTGAGCGGTCGACTCAACCAGAAGCCTGGGTCGGCGTGACACAACCCTCACCGGGAGAGAAAACTATTTTGAAGTGCAATGTGTCGGCCGCTTTAGGACTTGCATCAATGCAAAATTTGAATATTCTGATTCCCAGGTTGAGTCGACGGAAAGGGTCGACGTGATACATCCATCAGTCATAGAGAATTCCATTTTGAAGTGTAGTGCATCGACCGCTTCAGGGCTTGCATCAATGTAAACTTTGAATGTTTTAATTTCCAGTTTTAGTCGACCGGAAGGTTCGACCTGACACATCCAGTGCTAGATTGAAGATGATGATTCGACCACACATATCTTTGATTTGATGCACAAATTGAATTTTCTCAAAAGTACATGTTTCTGGAGATCTTCATTCCAATCATTCCATTGCAAGATTGTTCATAGGACCAACCAAAATAGAGAGAGATTAATAGTCGTTTTGACATAATTAAAATACTTATAGAGGGACTTTGCCCTTACAAAATGAGTTCAACCTTTAACAAATGTTGTAATGCCTGAGATAAAGGCATGCCAATTTTGGTAAACTGCCTCGACGGAGCGTCTGGCCTTCGTCGATTACCATGTTGTTGTTGAACAGGCGCTGAATTGGAGATTACTTTTACTATGGCTCTTGTGGCTATAGACAACATTGACTTCCTTTTTACCTCCAAATGGATTCTTCACAACATTAGAAGATGTACCCATCAGGATTTTCCCACTCTTGACAGATGAAAGAACATGCCTGTTAGAGTACCCATAAACATATCCATCATTTCTTGATCAGTCAAGGGAGGTTGCACCCTTCCAGCCAAGTCCCTCCATTTCTGTGCATATTCCTTGAACCCCTTCATTAGAGCCCATGCACATATTCTACAATTGCACTCAAGTTGGTGCCAGGTCAGCGTTATATTGATACTGCTTATAGAAAGCACCAGCCAAGTCTTCCCATGTGTGTATGTTGATTCCCTCCAGCTGATAGAACCATTCCAGTTAAGTTCCAGCCAAACTTTCTTGGAACAAATGGACCCATAACTTCCGGTCAGCAGTATGAGGTTGTATCTTTCAAACATACAACCTCAAATGGAGTTTAGGACAAGACACATCGTTGTATTTAACAAAGACATAAACCTTGAACTTAGGTGGGATGACCAACTCCGTAACCAGACCCAATTCACCAAAATCCAATTCAGGTACCTTTTGGATTTCCATAGCCTTGAGTCTATCCTCCAATTTCTTATATCTGTCATCCACAGGAGGATACTGTTCGTAAAAAAAGTATTTGTCTTTAGGAGAATTCTTATAACCCTAATTGTTCATGCCTTCACTCTTGATGCTTCTACCATCTTCATCATGGTTGTCATCTTCTTCAGAGGATATTTCTTCCACTTGGACGGGTTGAGCAGGACCTTTGAACCTTCTCTCCATATTGAGGACAACAACCGGTTTCTTGGTCTTCTTTTTCTTGGCGACGAGCGCCAGTAACTCTTTTTGCCCTTGTGCTAGATTCATGAGAGCCTTTTGGAGTTGTGCTAGTTGAGCCTGGAGATCCTTAACAGTTTGTTCGAGGGCCATTTTTCTACTGAAATAAACAGAGAGGAAATTAGAAACATGTACAAAAAACCTATTATGAGATAATTCATGATATGCAAATGTTTTCAAGGACCTTAAGAGATTTAAATTTGATAAACAAGAGGAAACAAATCAAAGATTTTATTAGCAATGTTAAAATTACAATTTCCTTTTAGGCTTACAAGGAAATCAACAAGGTTTCAAAGAGACAAAACAAAAGTGAACTCCCAAAACCTAAGACTCAAGTCTCCCATGGACGCTTCCTCTTTGCGCTGATGTATGCATTAAGACTCTGCTCCTCATGAAGTTGCTTTGTGAGCTCTAACACTTTCTTCTCACTTGCATAAAATTGAGTCTCAAAGGTGTCCCGTTCTTCCTTCAGTTGAATCCAAGACTTTTGTAACTCTTTAAGGTTAGTAGGCATGTTTGGATGAAGGATGGTGCGGGAGATGTCTCCTTCGACAATAGGCTCCATGATCACCAGTAAGATAGCCAGATATGGCATCATGAGGTTTTTAGCGCGAGCTCATACCCATTTGAGATAAGGCTCTAGAGGGATGGAATTCTTCTCCCTAAAGTCTTACTATCAATCTTGCTTACCATGCCCCAAGCACGTATAAACCCCCAACGATAACCTTGAAGATCACTTTCATAATCGAACATAATACCTTGGATAAGTGCGTCATGAGGACCATCTCTTAGGGCATAACCAAACTAACACAGAGCTAGAGAAGGGTTGTAAGTAATACCTCCCCTAATGCCAAGGAGTGGAACATTAGGGATATCCCCACAATGATCAATGATAGTGATATTCTCATGAGATCAGGAACACCAGTGAATATCCGCGTGAGAAAGTGACATTATTCTTTGAGACCACCTCATAACTTGTTCATTCTTTATTATCAAGCGGGGAAGGTGCAAAATAAACCACATGGATAACAGAGGAATACAACACATGAGAGTTCCTTGCCTCTTTATAGTGTGAGTGTAAAGAGAATGCAGAATGTCTCCGAGCAAGGTACGCACATGATTACAAGCAAGAAAAATCTTGACGATGTTCATATCTATGAATTGGTCTGGATTAGGGAATAATACCAACCCATAGATTAGAAGAGCCAATATGTCTTAGAAATCCTGAAAACTTATGGCGTCTAGAAATAGCTAAGCATTCTCCAACATGAATTTAGCCAGAAAACCTTTGACTCCTCTCCTTGTTTCCTAGTTGGATATAATGTCGGACCGCTTCAGATGTAAAGCTGCTGCAATAACTTCAGGTTTTGGAGCTTCCTCTAAACCGGTGAAGGGCATTTAATCAAGAATAGGTAATCTCAGTAGCTGAGAGAACTCCTCCATAGTGTGTACCAACTAATAATCAGGAAAGGTGAAGCAGTGATGTGCAGGGTCAAAGAACTGGAAGAGAACACTCATCATGTCTTCTTTAAAACCTGGAGTAACCAAACTGAGCAGTCAACCATGCCTCTTAATAAATGAAGAACTTTCAGGAACCCTTGAGACTAGCTGTTTAAGTTGAGGGGGTACCCTTACAAAGTTGACCCAGATAGTGTTTCTGCGAGCGGAGGCCATAGTCTGCAAAACAAAGATAAAATACTTGGTCCTTGAAATGGTTAGTAGAAATGAACTGATATGAATGTTATGGTGCATGATGTTATGTTTCGAACAATTTAATCATACACAAGCAAAACACACAAGGCCTTAGGTTAAAACTAACATGAAGTTGTAGGTAAGTACCCTCTTGAAGTTTTAGTTTTCTCAACCTGTCCTAAAAGAAAGTAATTGGGTTCTAGGAGTCTCAATATCACCGATCTTTCTCTCGGGCATTATTTCAGAACAAGCATCTGATTTTCCACCGAAATATTCCGAGAGTCCGACCTCAATGAGTGTAACATCGAGTATCAACCAACTTCAGTATGAACCAAAGCCGACTATCACGTTACTTTCTAATGGCTAAGTTGTGTCAAATCAGGTTCTAACAGTCAGTTAGTGCTTTATGACACCATGCGGTAGCCCAACATTCTCCTTGACTTAACTCAAGGGACACCGACACCAACCAATGTGTCGCATTAACGTAGCCATGGCTTCAACCGTATCAGTGTACACCATACAATTTTCATGATGTATTTCTACTTACCTAAATGCCCCAGATCCGGGTATAGGATCTTTACATGAATATCCCAAACAACCCTTTAAGAATAAATCAGGCAAGTCAAACAATAAAAGCATTTAAATGTTAACTATCTCTAAGATAACCCCACTTTTAGTTCTCCCCAGCAGAGTCACCAGTTCTGTGATATGGTGGGAGAACTTACTTTACTGGTTTTGCATTTAATCGCAAATTTTGTCGATAGCAAGAGTCACCAATGACTTTTCTTTTATCCAATAAAGGAAAGGGTGAAAAGAACAGGAAAGAACTTCGAGAATTTTCTGAGCTCAGGGGGTAGGTTATGAAAAGGGAAGGTGTTAGCACTATTTTCATCTGTAGCTATCTACGGGCTCTTAATTGCTAGCTCACTTTGAAAATGCTTTTTTTTGTAAGTGTATTTTGAAAATATTTTTGAAAAGATGCCTTAGTGATGCAAACTTTGTAATGATTCTCGTATCATTGAGAATGCATACAAAGTGTTTTGTCTTTCGAAAATATTTAGAAAATAGAGTGTATGTTTGAGAAAATGTTTTGTTTTGTGATCAAGCAACTATAAGCTATCTACCTACTCAAAAGGTCTTTGTTCTTTTCCTCTTTTCCTATAGATAGTTTTATACTACCATTAGTTAGTAGGTAGCCATATCATTTAATGTCTTCAGGGACATGCACGGGTCGTTGTACAGTCACAAAAACAACTCGTAGGACACTTTAGCAATTATCCTAAGGTACTGATATCGTTTTACCAAGGAAACATCAAAGGGTCATCGAGACACTATGATATTCTAACCAAATGATCTTTACTAAAACATCCCACGTTGGAGAGACGTGACTATTATTTTCTGAAGGCAACAAGTGGGGGTACCTTAGAGGTGCGTGTGTGCAAAGTGTGTTGTGTTTCAGGTATATTTATCTTGGATGTTAGGTTTTCCAACGTTTGCTTTTAAGTCTTACCATGAAATCCTATTAAGCTAACAGTTAAATATATATAAGCATTCATACAATAGTGCGGAAAGTAAAGATGCAAAAATTGAATCTACGTTATTACAGAGCTTCGGGGATGGGGTAATACAAACCATAAATAGGAGAAAATGTAAAAGATCCCTAATTAAAAAATAATTACATCCCTTTGTACAGTTACAATAATTTATAATAATGCAGAAAAAAATAAACAAACGCACGGAGAATGGAAAAGGGAAAGATGTAAAACCCTAAAAATAATCTAAGTGTTTTAAAAGAAATATATTTTTGATGTTTTTATTTAGAAAAATGTTTGAAGTATGAAATATATAATTGGCAAAATACTCATTTTGGTCCCTTAACTATACCCTTGGATACAGATTGGTCCCTTAATTTTTTTCTGTGTCACTTTGGTCCCTTAATTTTCAAAACATTTCATTTTAGTCTTTTTTGCCTAATTAGCGACATATTTCAAAGTTTTTTCGTTGTTAACTAGACAAAAAGGACTAAAATGAAACGTCTTGAAAGTTAAGGGACCAATCTGAACCCAAGGGTATAGTTAAGGGACCAAAATGAGTATTTTGCCTAAATTAAACTTAATTCTAGTTAATTTTTTTAATTAATAAAAATCAAATTGATTAAATTAACTTAGTTAATTTGTTTATAAAAAAAATCAATTAAATGAAAAAGAAACCTAAATCTAATATTTTTTATGATTTTTGATTTTTATGATTTAAAAAAAAAGCTGAATAAAAAAAAGAAATTATTAGTTTAAAACAAAAAAAAAAAGACATGGTGGACTTGTGTTGCAAAAAGAAAAATTGGGGGGGGGGGGGGGGGGGGGGGGGGTCAGAATAAACAGAAATCCCAGCCCCAATGGCAAGGGGGTTGTTAGCTGGCTATTTAGAATAAGGAAGAAACTACTATCAAAATAATATTTCGAATAAAGTACCTAAGGAGATTAATATCAAAATTGGATATTGGTGGGAAATATGGAGTCATTATGCTGAAGGATTATTCAATTTCCAGCGAATTTCGATTTGGACTTTTTTAGTGTTCGAATTATAAAGAGCTCCTTTATGCAAGGGTGCAAGAAATTGGAAACGGTCCAGGTAATTGGGTTATTTCGAAAGCGACGAAGAAACAAGATGCTTCGATTGGTACAGATTTCAAATTTTAAATAAAGAGCACCATTCTAGAAGACGCGTGGAAGTCAGTAAACATAGGAAACCTGCATGCTTCGAACGTGGCGTGATTTTAGAATAGGACAGTTAGGGTCAAGACACTATAAATAGGTGTTCTTATGATATATTTGGATATGTTCACTTTTATGTACTAAAATATCTCAAAACACTCAAACTACCGTGAATTAAGGGAAAAGAGTCAGAAGACACAATGTACGTATTGAACATCATCATTCTTTACAATTTCAATACAAGTGTTTTTATATTTTAGTTTGCTATTACAGTATTTCTGCCCTTTAAATCCTTCGATTTCCTTGCATTTCCTTGTTTTACTTGCCTTTAAACACAGTTACTTCGTTAAAAACTTTACTTTCACTTTATCCTTTTATTCAAACACTTATCTTTACATTCAAGCCCAAGTCTAATTCGAAGCCTTTCCTTCCTACATTCAGTTAATTTATTCCTATAGACCATTTTAGAAATCTTTCTTAAGAATCTTATATTCGAACTTAGCATAAAATATAAGTCTATCAAGATAATATATATGAACATGGAAATAAGTTATGACACATGTGTTCTAGGATCAATCTAGTCGATCTTGCAAGTAACCAATAATAATTAGTAAATTGGAAGACTAGCGGTTGTTTACTAGAAATCACTGTAAACAAATTGGCACACCTAGTGGGACAGTGTCATAACAAAAAGTTTTATCAAACATATTAGAGAAGTTTTAGGATTTTCTGAGTGTGGAGCGCGTTTCAGTACATGAACCTTCGAAGCGGCAAAATAAAGAATAACAACCCACATATACCCAGAAAACAATGTACCAAAACAATGGTTAATACAACCAACCCAAATGGGGTACAAAATCCCCCACAGGGGGCTGAAACAATCGTTTCAAGTTTGATTGATGCCTCCAATGCCATTCCTGTTGGCAGTTCGAATACGATCCCAGTAAGTACATTAGACATGCCATCAAACGTGTCTTCAGTGCAAACTGCGCCACACATAGGGAATCAACACTATTCGACCCCCCCTAGGCCTCCAGGTTTTGAACCTTTGAGACCCAGAAATCCTCAGTATGGGATGCCAACTTCGTTTATGGCAGGGTTGCATAATACAACAACTTCGTCCCCACTCCAAGGATCTGGTTCGGGAATGAACCATTTGGGTACAAATTTCCAGAATATAGGAAACTTCGCCCAATTGCCTACTCTTACAACTAATAGTCAGGCAACACTTAGACAACAGATGGATGATAGCAATCATGATATGGTAGGAATCTTAGCCCGCGAAATGAATGCTATTTTCAATCCCCTAATCTAGAATATAAATAGAATAAACCAAGAAAATGCAGCCCAGATGGCCAGAATAGCAGATTTTTTTGGTGCCCCTAATGCGCCTGCAAGGCGTAGGAAGAACCCGGTGGTGATTCGAAATGAAGAACCCATAATTGAACAAATTCGACCCCCTGTACAAGTGGTCGAAGAAAGAAATATAGGGGTAAGATTAAGAGACCAGGGAATTCAGGAAGTTCAGAATGAACAACCTAGACCTATAATGATGGTGAATAGGGACCAAAATGCAGACGAAATTGTTCATAGAATTAGGAATGACAATTTAGTAGAAGAAAATAACCTCACCACCATGATTGAAAGAATAATGGCCCAGAATGGTTTAAATTCAGGATTTAGGAGGCCAAATTACACATCTCCTATTATAGATTATGTTTTGCAAACAGAATTACCCAGGGGCGTTAAAGTTCCTAAATTCACGAAATTTGTTGGAGATACAAGTGAATCAATAGTGGAACATATAGCAAGATATTTAACAGAAGCAGGAGATATGGAAAATCATGAAAATCTTAGGATAAAATACTTCCCAAGTTCTTTAACAAAGAACGCTTTCACTTGGTTCACCACCTTGCCCCCTGGATCAGTGGACACATGGCCTTATTTAGAAAGACTTTTCCATGAACAATTTTACATGGGTCAGTCTAAAATCAGTCTCAAGGAACTAGCAAGCATTAAGAGAAAATTCACAGAACCAATAGATGAATATTTGAATAGATTCCGTTTATTAAAATCCAGATCTTCATAGTAGTCCCTGAACATGAATTGGTCGAAATGGCTGCTGGGGGCCTAGATTATTCCATTCGAAAGAAACTGGATACACAGTATCTTAGAGATATGGCCCAACTAGCAGACAGAGTGCGTCAGGTCGAAAGGTTAAAAGCTGAAAAAGCCAGGGCTAGTAAAAATCATAAGAAAGAGAGAATAGCCTACATAGAGGCTGAAGAGGAAAACAAAGATGATTCTCAAGACCCTTATGATTTCGATCAGTTCGAAATATATCTTTAAGAACTAAAAGAAGCACCCCCTTATGCTTGGAAAGTTCTACTTCCTTCCAATGGAAAGGATTCTGTCGAAAGTGAAAGGAATTATAAATTCCCCAAGAAAATCTATACTTTCGATATAACTAAATGTGATGAGATATTTGATCTACTTGTTAAAGATTGCCAGTTAATAGTTCCTCCTAACCTTAAGGTTCCCCCGTTGGAACAAAGGAAAAAGAGGGGCTTTTGTAAATATCACATCTTTTTAGGCCATAAGACCTCACAGTGTTTTCTTTTCAGGGATTTGATACAGAATGCAATAATGGATGGCAGGCTGAAGTTCTCAGACAAGGGGAATAATCTAATGAAAGTTGACACGGATCCATTGCTGATGGCGGAGACTAACTATGCTGAACCTCTATACATCAATGTGGTGGAAATTGCTGAGGGGAAAGTTGAGTCGAAGGAGGAATTCGAAGAGGATGGGGACTTCATCTTAATCGAAAACGAAAGAGAGGCTACTGATGGCCTCCCATTGATCAAAAATAAAACAGAGGCTACTGATGGCCTCCCAAAGGTGCTCAAAGCAAAGATATTAAGTGACAGAAAATTAGCTGAGGCCACTGAAGGTCTTAGGATGAAATTTGAAGAAGTCAAAATTTCTGATGACCAAATGCTGGGAGTGAATATGGTGGACTTCGAACAACCTAACGCTGAAATGGAAGAAGTGGAACGCTGTTTAGAGAGGGAAAGAGAACATAGAAGAGAGAACTTACCTAGAAAGGATGCAAGTTTGCGTGAATACCTCTTCCACTGTCATAACAAAAATCAGGAAAAGTTGTTATGCCCAAGGTGCAGTATCATCTGCAACCCCAGAATTGATGCTGAATTCGAAAGGGCCCAGCGTGAACGAACATGAGTCAACTGGAGGCAAGACAACCAACTATACAAAGTCTATCCAAAAGCTGATGAAAGTCTGCTCGAATTCCTGGTTCGTTGCCACAAGATTGGAACATAATGCTTAATATGTCCCAGATGTGCAGCAGTGTATGATAAGGAAATGGCTGAAGCATTCGAGAGAATTCCGTTTGCATCAGGCTGGGGGCACCAAGGCGGAATGCCTTCGAGTCTTGTTAGCACAGCCAGAAGTATGCCAAGGAGGCCAGATAGCCCTTATCCTAGGGAGCAAAGAGAGTTTCCTTTAAACTACCTGTAGAAATCCCCACTGACAGATGGCTGCAAGTGAATGCTGATAAGGGAAAAGGAAAGTGGCACAACTTCGATCGAGGAGGCAGGACTGCAATGGCTTACAGGAGGCAATTCAATTCAAACAGGAGGGAAGAAATAAGATTGGAGAATTATAAAGGCAGAAACCCAATGTCTCGCTCTCAGTGGCGCAGACACCAGAGAAACCAAAAAGCTGCAAGGGATTCGAAACCTATGGGAGTAGGAGAATCCAGTACCAATAACCCAACATCACTGAACCAGACTGGGGGCAAACCCCCAGTATCCAGGAAAAATTTTTCTACACAGAAGGACACTAAAGAAAATAGGACTCATAAGGAAGCTGCGAACAAAGAGGACTTGATGACTGATACCTTCGAATCTGAGGGGGAATCCTTCTTCAATGCAAACTGCAATGTAGTTTCAGTGCTGCCTTGTGAGTACAATCAGGAAACAGAGGTTTATGCTGATGAGGAGACTGATGAGGACGAAATGGCCAAACATAGGCCAGTATGCTATTATGTGATGAACAATGGAGCGGTTGAAGAGCAGAACGCTTTCTTCGAAAAGCCAGACGAAGGAATGAAAAACCATCTCAAACCCTTATTCATCAGGGCAATGGTGGAACAATATGGTGTGAACAAGGTTCTGGTGGATGGTGGAGCTGCTGTCAATCTGATGCCCCAATTCATGCTAAAGAGAATAAGAATGCAGGATTCGGATGTTAGACCTCACAACATGGTACTTTTGAATTATGAAGGGAAGGTTAGCCAGACTTTGGGAGTAATACAAGTTAACCTGACAGTTGGTTCCCTCCCAAGGCCAACAATGTTTATGGTCATTGCTGCAAAAGCAAATTACAATCTGTTGCTTGGCAGTGAATGGATCCATGGAGTTGGCGCAGTACCTTCTTCAATGCATCAAAGGCTGGTGTTGTGGAGAGATGATGGAACTGTTGAAAATATAGAAGCAGACCAAAGTTACTATATGGCAGAAATCAACAATGTGGACAAAAGAAATTTCAACAGAAATATGGCCAACATAGGGCCATGTCACCCACCTGAGGAATATTTCGAGCCTAATGAAAACTCTTATTATTCCCTAACCTTGCGTCCCAATGGATTCCAATGGGAGAGGGAAATCACGTGGGATGGGCAGGTGATTGAGAGAGATGGAGAAACTTCGACGATACGGCCAACTAGCTGGGCAAGTGAAGGTTATTATGACTGAATCAAATTACTAACAAAAGATTTCAGCATATTTGGCTGAGAACATACGAAGAACGACTCTCGAAGCCGAAATACAAAACATGGTTGTCGAAGCCATAAACAAAAAAGAAATAGCAAATCCTGAAGGAAACCATTCATCCTCACCATGTGATGGAAAAACTTCTGAACTGATGGATCAAAGACTAGATGCCATTTATGATCAAGAACCCTTGGGGTTCGAAAAGCATCCAGAGTCATCAAGCGCTAAGATTCTGGCTCAAGATCCTTTGGAGGAAGTTGATATTGGGGATGGTGTCGAAAAAAGGATTACATACATCAGTGCGAAACTTAGTCCCAACTTAAAAGGAAAAGTGGTTGAAATGCTCAAACAAAACAGAGATTGCTTCTCCTGGGACTATGATGAAATGCCTGGTTTAAAGAGGGAGCTGGTAGAACATAGGCTTCCAATCAAGGATGGCAAGAAGCCCATCAAGCAGATGCCTAGATGATTCGCTCCAGAAATCCTCTAAAAAATAAAGGCAGAGGTGGAACGGCTCCTTCGATGCAAATTTATCAGGACCACAAGGTACGTAGAATGGCTTGCTAATATTGTACCTGTTATTAAGAAAAATGGCTCTTTGAGAATTTGCATAGATTTTAGGGATTTAAACACTGCCACCCCAAAAGATGAATATTCCATGCCTATATCAGAAATGCTGATTGATTCTGCTGCGGGTTTCGAATACCTGAGTATGTTAGATGGATACTCTGGGTATAATCAGATTTTTATTGCTGAGGATGATGTTCCCAAAACTGCATTCAGATGTCCAGGCGCCTTAGGCACTTATGAATGGGTAGTTATGCCCTTTGGACTAAAAAATGTCGGGGCAACATATCAGAGGGCAATGAACACTATTTTTCATGATTTCATTGAGTCATTTATGCAGATTTATATAGATGACATAGTAGTCAAGTCTGTTTCTGATGAGGATCATTTGACTCACCTTTGCCAGTCATTCGAAAGAATGAGAAAACATGGCTTAAAAATGAATCCTCTTAAATGTGATTTCTTTGTTCAGGCTGGGGATTTCCTAGGCTTTGTGGTCCATAAGAAGGGGATCGAAATTAACTTGAACAAGATGAAGGCTATTATGGAGACGAAACCTCCTTCAACTAAGAAAGAGTTGCAATCTCTATTGGGTAAAATTAACTTTTTAAGGAGATTCATATCTAATTTGAGTGGGCGAACTCAAGCTTTCTCTCCACTCCTCCATCTCAACCAAGGGAATTTTGAATGGACTGCACATCATCAGGAGGCATTCGAGAAAATCAAAGCTTATTTGATGCATCCTCCTATACTTGCACCCCCTTCGAAAGATAAACCAATGAGGCTGTACATCTCTGCCTCCAATGTAACTATAGGTAGTATGTTGGCCCAAGAAAATGATGATGGCGTCGAAAGAGCCATCTATTATCTTAGTAGGGTCCTAAATAAAGCAGAGGCTAAGTATAGTAGCATTGAAAAACTATGCCTCTGTCTGTATTTCTCTTGTACAAAACTTAAATATTATATTAAACCAGTTGATGTTTATGTTTCATCTCACTTTGATGTTATTAAGTATATGCTTTCAAAACCAATCATGCACAGCAGGATTGGCAAATGGGCCTTAGCGCTCACTGAGTACAATTTGACCTTCAAGCCTTTAAAAGCTATGAAAGGACAAGTAGTTTCAGATTTCATAGTGGATCATTCTGTGAGTGAGGACTTCGCGTTAGATTATGTTGAGATCCAGCCTTGGAAATTATCCTTCGATGGGTTAACACATAAATATGGGAGTGGTGTTGGAGTCCTTATAATTTCTCCTGAGGGAATTCCAACAAAATTCAAGTACAAGTTAGAAGGCCCTCCCTGTTCGAACAACGAAGTTGAGTATGAAGCATTAATTGCTGGACTTGAAGCTTTGTTGGAATTGGGGGCAACCTAAGTCGAAATTAGGGGAGACTCAGAGCTGGTCATCAAACAGATAACCAAAGAATACAAATGTATCATGGAAAATTTGATCATGTACTTCGTTATTGCTATAAGATTACTCAAGAAATTTGAATATGTGGATATAAAACATATTCCCAGAATTGATAATCAGGAGGCAAATGACTTGGCTCAAATAGCTTCAGGATATAAGACATCTAGAGAAAAACTCCAATATCTCATAGAAACAAGAGGCAGAATAATGGCTACCAAATTATCACCATTAGACTTGGAAAATTTGAAACTGGGTTATGCAGATCAGAAAGAATTCGAAGTACTAAATATTGATACTTTGGCAGATACAGATTGGAGAAGTCCCATAGTAAATTATCTGAAAGAACCTTCAGTGAGTACAGAGAAAAAGATCAAATATAGGGCATTGTCTTATGTCCTAATAGGAAATGAACTTTTTAAGAAAACCCAGAAGGTATATTACTCAAGTGTTTAAGAGAAAATGAAGCATATTTAGCAGTATCCAGTGTGCACAGTGGGGCATGTGGGGCACATCAAGCATGTCACAAAATGAAATGGTTGTTGTTTCGATATGGAATGTATTGGCCCACTATGCTCAAACACTGCATAGAATTTGCTAAAGGTTGCAAACAATGCCAAGTTCATGCAGGTATTCAACATGCTCCTACAAGTGAGTTACATTCAATTGTTAAGCCTTGTCCTTTTAGAGGATGGGCATTAGATCTAATTGGTGAAATTCGACCAGCATCATCCAAAGGACAGAAATATATCCTTGTGGGTATAGATTATTTTACAAAATGGGTCGAAGCAATTCCTCTAGTGAATGTTGATCAAGAAGTCATTATGGAATTTATCCAGAGGAAAATAATTTACAGGTTCGGAATACCATAAATTATCACAACAGATCAAGGTTCAGTTTTCACAGGGCGAAAAATGCAAGAGTTTGCAAAAGAAATGGGATTTAAATTACTAACGTCAACTCCTTACTATGCTCAAGCTAATGGACAAGTAGAAGCAACCAATAAAGTCATTATAGGTTTGATAAAGAAACATGTAGGACGAAAGCCAAGAAATTGGCACAAAACTTTGGACCAAGCTTTGTGGGCATGTCGAACATCTCTTAAAGAAGCAACGAATACTACTCCGTTTCGACTTACCTTTGGACATGACGCAGTGTTGCCAGTCGAAATACACTTACAGTCAGTAAGAATCCAAAGACAAAATGAAATACCAACTGATCAATATTGGGAAATGATGATGAATGAATTAGTGGACGTGGATGAAGATAGGCTACATGCTTTAGAAGTTATGAGAAGACAGAAAGAAAGAGTAGCCAGAGCATACAACAAAAGAGTTAAAAGTAAGCTGTTCTCAACTAATGACCTGGTATGGAAAGTTATATTACCTATGGATAAAAAGAACAGATTATTAGGTAAATGGTCACCCCATTGGGAGGGTCCCTTTCGAGTTTTGAAAACATTTTCGAATAATTCTTATGAAATAGAAGAATTAGCAGAAGATAGAAGAATCTTGAGGGTAAATGGGAAATACTTAAAAAGGTATAAGCCATGCTTACAAGAGGTTAGAATCACTGCAGGATAATAAAAAATATATATAAACATGAAGCCAAAATGGTATTTATAAGTGCCGGAATGGTTGTGTTCAACCATTTACAATAAAAAGCATTAACAAAATACATTCAACAATCAGAAAGGGGCGTTTCGTTTCAACTTAGCAAACTTGCTCTTGCATTTGATTTTGCATTGGGTAGTATTAATGATGTTTTCGAGCCCTTTGATTTCTTCACTTATTCCTTCAGCCACCTCCATCTGTTGAAGACTCTGTGTAACAAGACTTTCAAGCTCTTGGTCATCAACAGGCTTCAAGGCTTACTGCTCATTTCGAGCACCCTCAATCTTCTTCTTAAGTTCTTCAATCTAGGATTCCCAAAACAGGATTGATCGAGCCAAGACATCATGCTTGTCTTGAGCCTGGATTTTAGCGCGCTCCAACTTCTCCTCTTCTTCAGAAAGCTTTGCAGTTTGATCATAAGCTTTAGACAAAGAGTCTTGTTTGCTTCGAATCTTAGCCTCAACATCATTAACCCTAATATACTCATTGTTAACCTCATTGAGCAAGATTTGCAGATCATATATGGTTTCACTTACTTCAAGTGGACAGATGCTGAGATCTATCTGAGAAAGCAACTTCTTCATCGGAAAATAGGCTGCAGTATTTGCTTTTAGAATGGTAAAAATGTCAGCCTCAAGAATAGTTTTGTTGACTTGTTGAAGAAGCTGATCAAGATAAGTAAGAGGGGCATCATCCTTTATTTGGCTAGAATCTTCAGATTGATTTTTGCTAGACGAAGAATCCCGTTGAGCTAGCATTAGCTTGATATATTTCAGGGGATTGCTCCGTTTTAGCTCTTCCTTTTGTTCCCCAGTCAAGATTGGAGGGTCTGGGTTTTGAGTGAAAATAGTCCCAGTAGGTACTGGAACTTCCACCTCTTCTTGCACCATCTCATCTTCGTCACCATCTGCGAAGTAACAACTCACAGTATGTGTGTCACTTTCCTCTTCAGATTGTTCAGCAAAATGTACCCTTCTGGGAGAAGAGTCACTAGGATTGTCATTGATGAGAGTTTCGAGCACTGTGTTTGGTTCGCCAACTACATGGTCCTCTGTCAAGGGAGGCGAAGTTGCTTGTTGGTCTAAATCTTCTACCAATGGAGGCAAAGTTGCTTGTTGATCCAAGACTTCGACGGTCCCTGCAGGAGTAGCAGCAGTGGACAAACCTTTATTTAAAACAGCTTCGTTGAAACCTTCTGGTTGAGAAGAAGCTGCAAGTTTGGAAGATTGGCCTTGAATGGCCGGAGGATCAGAAAGAACAAAAGAAGTGCTCTGCATAGAAACAAAGGGTTAGCATAAAGAAGATTACATAGCCAATTTAAAAAGGCTTTGAAAGAGATTTACCTTTGGTTCATCAGAAGTTGCATTGCTACCAATGTGTTCTGAAATTACATTCTTCGAAGACTGAGACTTCGAAGATCCTTTGGATTTGACCTGGGGAGCAGTCACACTTACTTTGCTTTTTGACGGATTGGCAAGTTGAGAACCTTCACCAGATTTATTGACTTTCTTTTTCTTTTTTCGTTTTAGAGGAGAAGTGTCTTCATCTTTTTCTGATTCATTTTCAGAGTGGGCATTTTCGTGTTTTCGTTTCTTAGGAGACTTGGGAGGTAACCCACTTTCCTGGAGAAATAGATTTGAATAATTAGTCAATTTAAAAAGTAATTTCGACAATAAAAAAGGAGTGAGCGAAGTATTACCTTTTTCTTTTTTGAGGAGTCATCTCCTTGGTCAGAAAGAAGATTCTCAGTAGTGGCTGTTGGCACTTTCAAGGAAGAAGTTGAACTTGCCTTGGGTACAACTTTATCCTTTTTCAAGGATTTTAGATCAACAGCTGAAAGGAATATCAAATGGTCAATTTTAAAACAAAGTTTAGGAAGAATAAGGGAGCTTCGAATTTCTTCAGTTCCGCACCTTCGCCGTTTTGAGACGTAATAGACATGGCTGACAAGTCATAGCGAAGGTTCCCCCTGAAATTGTCTAAATCACATTTAGCCCACGTGACCCTTTGGGCAGGTTTTTTGGCATCATTTTCACACAAATGGAAAATGTTCCCACAAACAAGCCACCAGGGATACGAAGGAAAAAAGGCTAAAGCCAGCTCTGAATTAGGTAGGTTTGGAAATTTTGGTGTTTGATGTTTAAAAGCCCACCAATACCTATCTTCAGGTTTTACATAAGGAGGAAATCGAATTTTTGAAAGTTATTTTTCAAATTTTTCTTTCAAAGTTCTTGCTGCTTCGCAGACAGTTCGATGTATCTCCATATGATTATAGACAATTTCGAAATATTTTTGAAAGGATCGAATTTCCTTGACATGAGTAAATCTACCTTTTTTGACATGTTCCTGCACAAAGGAAAAAGCTGTCATCAGTTGTTTTTGAATTTGGATGGTGCTGAACATATTCTTCAAATAGTAAGCCGTCCACCAAGTATAAAATTCTTTCGTCATATAAAAGGAAGGAGTAAAAGAGACTAATAAAAAGTCAGCAAAACCAGCATATTTCTGTTGTCTAGTTTCGATTTCCTTGAAGGAGTAAGGCACCCCTGCTAAGCATATCTCCCTTTTCTTGTTGAAGAGAGGCTCAGGTAAAATCTGGCATAATCCAAATTGGTGAGCCACGAAATTAGGTTGATAGGCAAGGATACACACTTGGCTCTTCACAGGCGTGATCCTAGAGATAATAAGCCTAGGGTTTAAAAAGGCACACCAAATGTCCCTAATTATCTCTTCTTCAATGGCTTGTTCAAGGGGCATAGTAAACCAGGTTGGACCACAGTTTCGATTGGCAAAAGGGGCCATTGAAGGATCGAACCTATGTCTTTTGGAGAAAATCATTGTATAGTTAACAAAGCATTTTTTGAAATTTTCCCTTTCATCGTTTGGGGTTAGTTTTAATAGCCTAGTGCCTTCAATGCTTCGATTTATAACGTCAGGATGTTCTTTGTTTATTACCCCAAAGGTTGATAGGGATGGTTCCAAAGTTGCATTTAACCAAAGCTGCAACAGCCAAAAGGGGCCAGCAAGGAGCAGATTAGTGCCAGCTTCGTAAGTTTTCAGTTTCGAGACTGCAACACCTATGCTTTCATATAAGCTTGTTAGCAGTAGCTCACTGATGCATACCCTTCGACTGTGATGAAGTTGATTGGCAAGGGTGATGAACCTGATAGCAACTTGTAGAGACTTGCTGCAGAAGACATATTTTGATAACCATAGCGCCAGAAAATCTATATGTTAAACATTAGAAACCTCTTCCTCAGTAGAGTGATAGAGATTGATGTATTTTGAAAACTGGAATTCTTGACATCAAAGTCAATGAGGTTATCCGCATCTTCGTTTGGATCGAAAGTCTCCCCGATAGGGGAAAGTCCAGTGATGGCAGCAATATCAAAGAATGTAGGTGTCAGCATTCCACAAGGGAGATGGAAAGTATTATAGGTGCTGTCCCAGAAGTATAAAGAGGCTAGCAAAAAAGGTTGGCTATAACTGAAACCTAATTTTTACATTCGAATTAGGTTTAGGATACCGATACTTTCCCATTCTTGGGATTTCTTATGTTCAACTTTCGAAAGCCAGTCTTGGTATAATTGATCTGATGAGGGACATGAGCGAAAGGGTTTGAAATTCCCAGTGACATAGTCCATGCAAAAAGCATCCCTCGTGGGTTTTGACGTTTCTGTGTCATGTGTTTTCTCTTTTAAGGTTTTGGACAGTTTTACGACCGATTCGTCTTCCTTAGGTTTTGGAGAAAAGGATTTGTTAACAATGGGTTTTATTTTTGAATACGCGGGAAAAAATCCCTTAGTTTATTCTAAACGATCCGTTGAGATTAGAGGACCCATAACTCCTAGGGTTCTATCAAGGACAGTAGTAGGAATAATTACCTGAGAAGTGTAGATAGCTTTTTGTTCTTGAGTAAGTTTAGGGGTTGAAATGAACTCCTGATTATCAAGGTTGATAATCTTGCTTGCTGGTGTAAGAATGGAGGAAGAAGTTTGCTTGGACTTTCCAGACTTCTTGGATGAGGAAGGTAGCACTGAAGACATTGTGAAAATAATTTTTGTTTGATATCTGAAAACAAGAAAATCTGGTTGTTGAAGAATGAGCAGTTTGGAAAAGTTGAAATGAAGAAGATGAAGTATTTTATAACCTTCCTCAACAGTTTAATAGTTTTTGACCTTTGGAAAAAAGGTAGGATACGTGTAACTCCCTCATTGGAAAAAGAAAAGGTGGATTTTTTGAGCTTCCTAGGGAAGTGATGTTTTTTGCTGCTAATTATTAGCTATAACTGCTGATTGCATGTTTTGGTATGGTGATTGGACGTTTTGCAGAAAGTAGGACACTTACTCTGCCATTGTGTGCAGTATGGTCATCATGAGTTTTTGATGCTCTCGAAATAGCCTGGATGAGTCAAAAACAAGTATTTCTTTATATCTATCGAAATACATGTTCTTGAGGGGAAATTTGTTAGCTGGCTATTTCGAATAAGGAAGAAACCACTATCAAAATAATATTTCGAATAAAGTACCTAAAGAGATTAATATCAAAATTGGATATTGGTGGGAAATATGGAGTCATTATGCTGAAGGATTATTCAATTTCCAGCGAATTTCGATTTGGACTTTTTTAGTGTTCGAATTATAAAGAGCTCCTTTATGCAAGGGTGCCAGAAATTGGAAACGGTCCAGGTAATTGGGTTATTTCGAAAGCAACGAAGAAACAAGATGCTTCAATTGGTACATATTTCGAATTTTAAATAAAGAGCGCCATTCTAGAAGACGCGTGGAAGTCAGTAAACATAGGAAGCCTGCATGCTTCGAACGTGGCGTGGTTTTAGAATAGGACAGTTAGGGTCAAGACACTATAAATAGGTGTTCTTATGTTAGATTTGGATATGTTCACTTTTATGTACTAAAAGATCTCAAAACACTCAAACTACCGTGAATTAAGGGAAAAGAGTCAGAAGACACAATGTACGTATTGAACATCATAATTCTTTACAATTTCAATACAAGTCTTTTTATATTTTAGTTCGCTATTACAGTATTCCTGCCCTTTAAATCCTTCGATTTCCTTGCATTTCCTTGTTTTACTTGCCTTTAAACATAGTTACTTCATTAAAAACTTTACTTTCACTTTATTCTTTTATTCAAACACTTATCTTTACATTCAAGCCCAAGTCTAATTCGAAGCCTTTCCTTCCTACATTCAGTTAATTTATTCCTATAAACCATTTTAGAAATCTTTCCTAAGAATCTTATATTCGAACTTAGCATAAAATATAAGTCTATCAAGATAATATATATATATATATGAACATGGAAATAAGTTATGACACATGTGTTCTAGGATCAATCTAGTCGATCCTGCAAGTAACCAATAATAATTAGTAAATTGGAAGACTAGCGGTTGTTTACTAGAAATCACTGTAAACAAGGGCCCAGGCGCCTGTGAGATCTGGTGAAGGTAGCTCCTTGGGGTGCACCAAGAGGCGTAGCTTATCACCAGCGTTAGATTTGATTGGACGGCATTGATTGGAAGAGTGCATGGTAAGCGTGTCGAGGTAGCTCGTACCAGATCTGCAAAATAAAGGTTAGAAAAATAAAAATTGTTTCCTGCCTGGGTCAAAACCAGGACTTGGCAGAGGTGTGTCTTTAGAGCACGCATGCAACCATTGGGTAGTGTTGTTCATTCATTAATTCAAATGCAAATGAATAAATATATTATAAAAATCAATCATATTTTATTCAAAACACGCACGCCCAGGTGGATATGAACGAACAAATCAAGTGATGGCGCCTAGGCCACCGGAGTCAGCACACTAGAGTTAACTTTCCAGTTGTCTTCTCCGGCCTATTCCTCTATCAAAACCTGCAAAAACACATTGAAACAGAAGATCTAACAACTTAGATCCACTAATTGGCATGCTGCAAATTCAATGGTACAATTAGTGGGATCTAAAAGTTCTTGCAATGTCCAGTTCAATGATTAATGGCTTCGGTGTTGTAACAATGGTAAAACACCATTTATGTGTCAAACTCTACATGTAACATTCCTATCCCATTCTAATGATGCATAGGAGGAGATCAAACATGTTAGAAATGATTAACAACGCAAGGAAACGTAGTTTTGATTTTTACCAAATTAAGAACTGGCGTGATGAAGAAGCATGGTTCTGATGCTGGAGGAGTACGATTATGGGTCTAGATCAACTCCTTTGATCTTCAGGAGGTGAATACAACCTTTAGTTGCGAGTGAGAAGGGGACTCGAGTTACAGGTTTCACACTTCTTTTGAATTTTGTGAATTTTTTAGAGGTTTGCTGTGTAATGATTTTTGTGTGTTTGCATCTGCCTTGGCTTACATTATATAGAGGAATATTTGAGCTAACATATATGGCAAGATATCAAAGCCATGATGCCATACTAAATACAAAATCAAATGATTTGAAAACTTGCCAACTTGGGGGTATTCTTTCCTTTCTTATGATTGCACGATTTAGGAAAGGTTATGGCAGGCTGTAGTATGCTATTTTGGGCTCTAAGAAGACAATTCATTCGCCTGGACCATTTACTTCCTATTTTATTTATTTATTTTGAGTTTATTTGAATAAAAAAAAATAAAAAAAAAATAAAATAATGATAAAAAGTAGGGAAACGTGTGAGTGAGCTCAAAAGTATCTTATGAGGTCATTAGCATGTATGAAGCTCAAAGTTAGGCCATAAGTTCAAAATCTCAAGCTTGTTCATTTTACATTTCATGAATTCCTTCAAAATTCCCCAACTTTTACAACTCATAACTTGCTCAATTTTCATCTTTTGAAGGTGATCTTTTACTTTTTGAAAAGCTTAAGACATCGTCTACACTTTCACTTTTGAAGGTGTAAGTTATGCTTGGTCAAAGTTCAGTTGACCTAAGGAAACCCTAATTTGACAATTCTTGAATTTTGATGATTTGAGGGCTTTCCTTTAGGAATCATGATCAACCCTTGATCAAATGATGAATATCAATTCAAAATGTTGATGTTGACAAAAAAATCTTGAAGTTTGACTGTATGTTGACCATAGTTGATTTTTTACCCAATAAAGTTGATTTTCAATCATCTGAGCCATTGATTGAGAAAACTTGTGATGCAAGACTTAAAACTTGACAAGAACCTTGTTGAGAACCTATGGGGAACCAAGGAAACCACTTGAGACCTTTGCAACCCAAATTTCCTTGAGAAACTCAAAACTCTAATTGTAGACCTTTGGCGTAGGAGGTGAGTTGACTAGTCATCCCTTGAGATTCTTGAGTATTTTGAGAAGCTTTGAAGGCACGTCTTGAGAAAAATGGGAGGGAAAATTTTGGGGTACAACAAGGAAGTAACGCTTTTGGTTGATAATATTTCTTGATTGAGCTTAAAGATGCCATTCGGAGATTAAGTAGATGCTTGTCATATTAAGTCTGTGAGGGAAATGCTTGTTAGATTTCAGTCTCTGAGGTAAATGCCTGTCATGTAGATAGTCTCCCTGTCTTGTTTTGGGAATTAATCCATAATCTTTTTCTGTTGGTAAACCCATCATGTTTCGGGAATTCATACCACTTGGTCAAGTTGATAGTTTCCCCATCCTATTTCGGGAGTTAATCTTTTCCTGGTATTAAAGATAGTTTCCTCGTCCTGTTTTGGGATTTGATATTTGCATGGTCATACATATAGTTGCCTTGTACTGTTTCGGGAATTAATCTTTGACCTACTTTCTGTTGGCGAACCTGTCCTATTTTAGGAATTCATACCGCCTGGTCATACAAATAGTTACCTCATATTGTTTCGGGATTTAATCTTGGACCTGGTCATCTAGATAGTTGCCCCGTCTTGTTTTGGAAATTTAATCTTTAACCTATTTTTTGTTGGTAAACCCGTCCTGTTTCGGGAATTCGTACCGCCTGGTTGTATGGTAGTTTCCCCGTCTTATTTCGAGAATTAATCCGCAGACTGTTTGAGAATTGTTGATGATATTCGTTTGTTTGTGAAATAACCTGAAAGAAACAAAGTTAGTTTTGTGCAATATCATGATGTATGTAATGCATTACGTAATGATGTTCTCAAATTAAATGAGAGTTTGCTATATGTGTTTCGTATGCATATGTTATGATACTTGTAAATGACGTATGGATGTGAGATGTTGTTGAGGAGGTTGCTTCGTATAACATCTTTGTTTGGGGAAAATAAATCCCTGACTGTTGCTAGGGGTGAAGAATATGAATCTTTAATTTTGTTTAGAATGTCTCCGCTGGGGATTCCTAATTTCTATTTGAGGATACTCCACTGGGAATGTTTGACTTCTGCTTGGGGATAGAAGAGTTCAGGGGTCTAAAAGAGATGAATAACCTTCAGAGGTGTTGTATGATCGAGTTTTAGATATGGACGTCCACTCTTCTGGGGAGGACAAAGTTAAATGATGTCTGGTCTGGTTTCATATTTCGTAGCAACTTTCTGGGGATCACATCCTGGACTACCCTTTGCTGGAGTGTGGAATTTTGCCGGTGATTTGCAGTAGTCGGAGAAATAAACTCTTCTTGGGAAATTAAATTTTGTTGGGGAAATAAACCCGGCTGGGGAAATAAACCTTGCTGGAGAAGAGAATTCTGCAGAGGATTTTGCAGTGTTGGAGAAATAACTCAGCTGGGGAATTGAATTTCTGTGATCTGTGTTGAGGGAGTCATTTCTGATGGGAATTGGAATTCCATAGCCTGTGTGGAGGAAGTTCCCATTATTTGCTGGAGAAATGTTCAAACTCCTTTATCCGCTAGGGGGATCTGCTGGGGAGTATGGTCATGTTAACTGATGGAGGATGCCCCAATTCCTGTCTGAAGGCATCTTAGACATGCGTGTAATGTATCTCCGTCAGGGATGAGCTTGTGAAGGTAACTCTGTGGGGATAATCTCATGGAGGTAGATCTGTGGGGGATTTGTGGATGACTTGAATGTTATCCTAATTCCTAGAGTCTTTATTAAATTCTTATTTCTGTTTTTATGCATATATTTGTTAACAGTAATCATATTCATATGCATATATTCATTCAATTTAGTCATTGGATGTTTTTGCAAATAAAACAGAAAAAGGTAACAAATTTTGAATTTTGAAATTGACTTGTATTGATAATTTTCCTACAAACAGGCGGTTTTGTACATAGAGACAGAAATCCTAGTCAGACGAATTTGTCATGAAATGAAAAGAGTAAAAACAAAACATATAGCTATGTGTAAACGACCCCATCGAGTTTCAACTCTGCTATTGCCTTTATGTCTTCAAGCATCTGATCTCTCGTTGTCGGAAGAAGTTGAGTGAATTGATCTGTACCGTTTGAACTTGACGTTGGTAACAAGGATTGTTGTAAGTAGATGATCCAACGGGACATAGTTGTACACTTTAATCCCTAACTTTCGCCTGGACCTCCCTTTTGGGTTTTTAGTTCACCGAGATACCCTTTTTTGCCCAAGCCTCCTTTTCAGGTTTTCGACTTGCTGGGTGTATAATCTTTATATATATCCATGATTTTTACCCGAACCCTTTTGGTTCGCCGGGATGCCCTTATTTTTACCTAGGCTAGTCAACTTAGCGGGTCTCTTTCATGCGTAGTATCTTTTGACTATGTCCGCGTTCACAGGGTGCGGAAAGTCTTCACCGTCCATGGTGGTAAGTATCATAGCACCACCAGAAAATATTTTCTTGATTATAAATGGCACTTCGTAGGTTGGAGTCCATTTTCCCCTGGGATCACCTTGCAGTAGAATGATGTGCTTTATCACCAAATCAACAGTCTGATATACCCGATGCTTGACTTTCTGGTTAAAGGCTTTGATCATACGTTTCTGGTACATCTGACCATGACAAACAATCGCAAGCCTTTTCTCGTCAATCAAATTCAACTGGCCTAGCCTCTTCTGAATCCAATCGTCTTCGTCTAAATCTGCATCTTTCATTATCCTCAGAGAAGGAATCTGAACTTCGACAGGTAGGACAACTTCCATACCGTAGACTAGAGAGAATGGGGTTGTGCTAGTTGTTGTTCATAGTGAAGTGCAGTAGCCATGAAGAGAAAATGGTAACATCGCATGACAATATTTGTACTTCACTGTCATCTTCTGTATAATCTTCTTTTTGATGTTCTTATTGGCGACTTCCACTGCACTATTCATCTTTTGTCGATAGGGAGAAGAGTTGTGGTGCTTAATTTTGAACTGCGTGCAAAGTTCCATGATCATAGTGTTATTGAGATTGGTACCATTGTCTATAATAATCCTTTAGGGGATGCCATACCGGCATATAAGGTTATGCTTGATGAACTGAGCCACAACATTCTTGGTAACGGAGGCAAATGAGGCTGCTTCAACCTACTTCGTGAAGTAATCAAGACATTTAGGGGGACCGGTGGCACATGTACTTTGTCAGCATAGATCTGGCACTTGTGACAAGTTCTCGAGTGGTGATGGAAATCAGTTTCCATAGTCGACCAATAGTAACCCACCCTCATAATATTCTTAGTCATAGTATGTCCACTGGAATAAGTACCAAAGATTCCTTCGTGTATATCTTCCTTAATTTTCTCCGCTTCTTTCTTGTTTACATAACAAAGCAGAGTCAAATCATGGTTGCGCTTGTACAAAATTCTGTTGCTCAGGAAGAACTTAGCAGAGAACCTCCGTAGGAATTTCTAATCATTGATAGATGCTCCTTTAGGATACTCTTGAGCTTTGAGGTACCTTTTCACTTCATGAAACCAAGGTTTCTCTTTTACTTTGTCAGTGTCAACTTCCTAACAATGTGCCGTTTCGTCTAGTCTTTCAATGGTAATCCTAGGAGCTTCGTTGTCCAATCTGACTTTGAACATAAATGACATGGTAGCCAATGCATCTTCCAGTTGATTCTCTTCTCGTGGAATATGTTCAAAAGTGATTTCCTCAAAGTATGGGATTAAGGTCAATACACGTTCCCGAAAAGGAATAAGATTTGGGTGCTTTGTATCCCATTCTCCCTTGATCTGACTGATGACTATGGCTGAATCTACATACATATATAAGAACTTGATTCTCATATCAATAACAGCCTTGACACCCATAATGCATGCTTCGTATTCCGCCATGTTGTTGGTACAATCAAAGCATAGTTTGGAGGTAAAGGGTGTATGGCAACCCTTGGGAGAGATAATTACAATACCGATTTCGTTGCCTAGTGCGTTAGATTCTTCATAGAAAGGCATAGTCCATCAGGATCCTGTCTCAGGCCCTTCATACGGTCCAGGTTCTTCGCAATCTATAACTAGCATAATATTCTCATCCGGGAACTCAAAATTCATAGATTGATAGTCGTCTACGGCTTGATGAGCCAAATGATCTACCAATGCACTTCCTTTGATTGCTTTCTGAGTGGTGTACTGAATGTCATATTCTGTTAAGACCATTTTACATCTGGCTATTCTTCCGGATAGAGCGGGCTTCTCGAATATGTATTTGATTGGATCCATCTTAGAGATCAACAATGTAGTATGAGTTAACATATAATGTCTTAGTTGGCGAGCAACCCATGCCAAAGTATAACAAGTTTTCTCGAGCAGTGAGTATCTTTTTTCATAGTCGGTAAAATTTTTCCTAAGGTAGTATATTGCATGCTCTTTTCGACCAAACTCATCATGATGGCTCAATACACATCCCATTGAGTTCTCTAACACCGTTAAGTACATGATAAAAGGTCTTCCTTCGATTGGTGGAATCAAGATTAGAGGTTCTTGGAGGTACTCCTTGATCTTGTCAAAATCTATATGGTAATCGTCATTCCACTTTACTACTTGATCTTTCTTCAGCAACTTGAAGATCAGCTCACAAGTAGCGGTCAAATGAGAAATAAATCTGGTAATATAATTCAGTCGTCCCAAGAAACCTCTGACTTTCTTCTCAGTACAGGGAGCTGGAAGTTCTTGAATGGCTTTGACCTTGGCAAGATCAACTTCAATACCTTTACCATTGACAATGAAACCCAGGAGCTTAACGGATCTCACCCCAAAGGTGCACTTGTTCGGATTCAACCTCAGCCTGTACTTCTTCAGTCTCCTAAATAGTTTGTGTAGATGGCCAAGATGTTCTTTTTCAGTCTGGGATTTGGCTATCATGTCGTCGACGTATACCTCTATCTCGTAATGAATCATGTTATGGAACAAATCTCCCATGGCACGCTCATATGTTGCACCGACATTCTCCAAACCGAACGATCATGACTTTATAGCAGAAAGTGCCCCACTGTGTGAGGAAGTTAGTTTTCTCCATGTCTTTAGGTGCCATCTTGATCTGATTATAACCTGAGAAACCATCCATGAAGGAGAATACCTTTTGTTGAACAATGTTATTGACCACAACATCAATATGTGGAATCCAAAAGTTATCCTTGGGGCTTGCCCTGTTCACATCCCTGTAGTCTACACACATACGTACTTTGCCGTCTTTCTTTGGTACCGGAACCACATTTGCAACCCACTGAGGATATGATGTAACTGCTAAGAAACTTGCGTTGACTTGCTTCATAACCTCAGCCTTGATCTTCTCTGACATCTCGGGACGCATGTGACGAACTTTTTAATTTATTGGAGAACAACCCTCTTTCATCGATAGACGATGAACCACAATATCAGTATCGAGCCCTGGTATATCCTCATATGACCAAGAAAAGATCTCAACATATTCATGCAACATATGGATTAACCTGTTCTTGACATTGTCCTCCAGGATGACACCTATCTTGACTTCTTTCCTGTCTGCTTCAGTACCCAAGTTTACAACCTCAACCGGCTCTTCATGCGGTTGTATAGCCTTTTCCTCTTATACTAACAGTCTAGAAAGCTCTTCAGGTATTTCACAATCTTCCTCACCTTCCTCCTCGGCTTGGTACATCGTATTTTCAAAGTCATAAGTGGCAATAGCAGAATCATTATCAACGGGATCCAGAGTGGATGTGGATCTGCAATTTATTGTGTGGGTGTGTGTAAGAACACATAACCATTTTGAAAGTGATAAAAATAAAGACAAAGAGCACAAAATTTGAATGCAAAATGTCCAATGCTTTATTAAATGAAAATATGCTTATGAAATGAAAACCCTAATAAACGGACCGTTGTACCCCGGGTAAGACACAAGGCTTAAAGTCATTATTTTAAAATTACTTATCCAAATATTTGAAATAAAAAAGAAACAGAAAATGGCATTTACTCCTAACTAAAGGAGATTGAGATAAGGTATTGTGTCTTCTAGTTGCTGAGTCCATGGCCGATGGTGGGAAACATCTAACTATTTAGGTCGTAGTCATTGTCAGCATTCTCTATTGCATTGACCCTGTCAATAGCATTAATGCCTTTATCGTGCTTAGGCATAGGTGTGGTGATCACATTGGGAGTCTCGGGAGGATAAAACTAAATCTCTTTATTGCCGATCATGTCTTGAATTTCATTCTTCAAACCCCAACAACTATTAGTGTTGTTCCCAGGGCTATTGGAATGGTAAGCACATTTCACATTTGGATTATAACAAGGAGAAGAGGTGTTGGGATTCTGAGGAGTATCCCTTAATGTTATCAGCTCTGCTTTCAAAAGATGTTGCAATGCCTGAGACAGTGGCATGATGATCTTAGTAAACTGTCTACTCGGTGCGTCTGACCTATGCTGATTGCCATGTTGTTGTTGTACAGGCGCAAAATTAGAAATTAGCACAACTCCTACAGACTGATTACAATCACTTCTAATATAACCCTTCTGGTCATAAACAACATTTGTTTCTTTCTTACCGCTGAACGTATTCTTTATGGTACTTGAAGACGTAGCCACTTGAATCTTTCCACTTCTAATACCACTTTCAACATGTTCCCCAGTTAGTATTAATTCGGTAAAATCAAATGAAGAGCTTCCGATAAGGTCATTAAAGAAAGGCCCCTTCAAAGTGCCCATGAACATATCTACCAGCTCCCTATTGGAAAAGGAGGTTAAACTCTTCCAGCCAGATCTCTCCATTTCTGGGCACATTATTTAAACCCTTCATTCGAGCCCATAGTCATACTTTGTAATTGCACACGAGTTGGTGCGAGGTTAACATTGTATTGATACTACTTGTAAAAAGCAGAAACCAGGTCTTCCAAAGTGCGGATGTTGGTTCCTTCCAACTGATAGATCCATTCCAGTTGTGTCTCAAATAAGCTCTCTTGAAAGAAGTGGACCCATAACTTTCTGTCATTCGTATGGGGTTGGATCTTCTGAACATAAGACCGTAGATGAAGCTTAGTACAAGACACACCATCATACTTATAAAAAGTAGGGACCTTTAATTTGTGGGGGGATAACAACCCTCGAGATAAGACCCAACTCTTCAAAATCAAGCTCATGCACTTTCTGGATTTCCATGGCATTCAGACGATCTTCTAACTGTTTGTATCTGTCGTCAGCGAGAGGATACTGTTCATCAGAGTAGTCTTCTTCATCAAGAATTTTACCAGAACCAAGGTTGCTTCCCCCCTCAGCTTTGATACTTCTACCATCTTCCTCTTGATTGTCATCTTCATCTGATGGAATATCAGAAGCTTGAACCTGTTTGGAAGGACCTTTAAACCTTATTCCCATGTTGAGGATACCAGTATGTTTCTGTTGTACCCCAAATTTTGACCTAAGATATCGTCTCCTATCTGCATCATTCGCATTGCAAGTGTTTTGATCCATTGATTTTAAAATTCATAACTTTTTCAGGCCGAGAGCTATTTATGTTGAACACTAAATTATTTAATCGATTCGTGCTAAAATAATGTTTATTAATTATTTATTATCTTAAATTTAAATAATTGGAATTTGTTTTCGATTATTATGTAATTTAAAGATGTATAGATAATAAAATAAACATTAGAAAAGAGGCGCATTAATCGTGCAGACAGTATTTATTTATTATGCACTATCTTAAATTTAAATAACTGGAATTTATTTTCAGTTATTACATAATTCAAAGATTCATGAATAATATAATAAATATTCGAAAAAGTTCATTAATTGGTCGATAATAATTATTTAATTATTTATCATTCTAAGTTAAAATAATTGAAATTCTATTTTAATTATTATAACTTGGAAAGTCGTGAATAATGAGTTAAATAATTGAGACTATTAATTAACCAATGATGTTATTTATTCGTTTGTTTACTATTCTGAATTTAGGTAATTGAGATTTATTTTCAATTATTATTCAATTTAAAGAATTATAAACAATAAAGTAAATAATTAGAGAAGGAAGAAATTAATTGGCAAATATTGGAATTTTATTCATTTTCTTCTAATTGTACAATTATTGAGTAAATATTGTATTTATTACAACAAATTTACAATAATAATTTTACAAAGTTAAAATGAAATAAAAATTAATCTAATGTTTCCTAATTCTAAATCTTCTATCCATTGCCTTTTTGTCTGCTCACTTGATTTTACCTGCAAAACGATTAAAAGAAAATTAGAATTGAACAAATAATTGAAAGCAAAAATTATCTAATATTCATCATTAAAAGCAACGGCTGGAATCAGTTTACCCTTTTTTGCAAATCACGGGATTTCTCCCGGTTCACAAAAAAGGGAGGAATTTTTTTTATTTCATAAATGAATGCACAATTGTGAAACATGCACAAATTCATTTTATTTTTCAAAACTGCATAATTAAAAATCAATTGCATTTTCAAAAATCCAAATGCATATTTCAAAAAACATACAGCATACAAAAAGTAGCAGCATATGCAAGAATAAAGTAAATGCCAACGTAAACCTGCCATGCAGCCACATAGTAGAAGCCAAAACATAGGCTCTACTGATGCATTGGAAGTCAAATATGCAGTTTAACCAATATGCAAGCAATATATGTTTCCCATTTCATCATTTTCCAGCAGGGGTGCTTTTTCAGAACAAATGCAAATATCATTTTATGTCAAATTTGCATTGAGGAGAGAGAAGAGAGATAGAGAATTGGTTTTGCAGGTTTTGGTTTTGGCAGAAGGAATTATAAGACAAAGCTACTGCAGTAACACAGTAAAAGAAGAAGCACAAGAGTAGAATACAAACAAAACTGATGTAGCAGTAATATGCAGAAGGCCAAGAGTATTGTCAAAGATTCAAATCCATAACCTGTAACAAAAACAAAAAGCCAACATCTATTATAACAACAAAAACACTTCAAGAAAAGGGAGTTCAAAAAAACCCATCCTAAGGCCCTCCACACAAAAACTAAAAAGATACAAAACCTTTTTCTGGAAGTCTAAAAAAAAAACCAATTCAAATGGAACCCGCATACACCATAAGCCAGCCTACTGCATAAAACAAAACACAATCTGCATAGAACAAAAAGGAGGGAATTCCAAAACCATTCAAGAACATCACCAAAACCTGTACCATCAAAAAAAAACCTCAACCATTTCACACCATTCACAACCTACTGTCCAACCAGAAAACCCATTCAAACACCAAACCACATCAGAACCACAAACCTGTCAAGACCATGGACTGAAAAAAACAAATGGCCTAAACCATTCCCAAGCCATAACCTACTGTAAGAAAAAAACCAGTAGAATCAAACCATGTCTAAACAATAGCAAGCATACCCTCAGACCACAGACTACATCATCACTGTCCAACAAACACCATCAACCATTTTTTTCAAAAGCAAAGCCAACAGAAACGCATACAGAAATCAGAAAAGAAGAAGAAAAAAAGCATCAATAGCATTGAGCTAGTCAAAATGGTTACTCCAACATAGCATTCAAAATCCCCAAGGCAACACAGTAAAATACATCAAGGCTACTAAGAGAAAAAGCATCATTCGAAGGCAACTCATTCAAGCGTCAAAGCCCTCAGACAGCGTCATCACTGGGCAAAGGTCATCAAAAGCAGAAGCAACAGAATCATAGTAGAAAGAAGAAGAGAAAAACATACATTGGAGGCAACACGGTAACAACGTTCAAGGCAACGCAAAGGAACGAATACCAGGGTACCCAGCTGAAGCAAGCATCACGTATCTCCCTCGTTGCCCTCGGCCTCCTAGCATCCACGACGTCCCTCCTCCGTCTCCAGGTAATTTTCTTAATCCGTCATCTCTTCCATAACCCTCCCAATAAATATCACATGACACGGAATTAGGATAAAAAAATAGGTAGAATCAATGCATGCAATTCGTAACAAACCCTAAGCAAATATAAAAACATAAGCTTACCTAATCTGTCATCCCCTTAACACTTTGCTAGAGGGAAGAAGGAGATCGAGGTCACTGATGGCCATGGACAGAGGGCGATTTCAGAAGCTCAAGCAAAGAAGAACGCGAAGAAGAAGATATGAGGTGAGCGCCGTTTCGGCCAGGATCAAATCCCTAATCCCATTTCCCCAATTACTAAACAAACCAAGTTAACCCTAAAACAATGTGCAAAACGTGTGGGCCTCACCCCTTTTCGCCTAAGCCCCTTAAGTTGCTTTGTTTACCCCTTGTTTTTGATTCTGGATACCCTTTTCTATATTTGTTTCTTTAGCCCTTTCTTTTTTTAGAATTCATTAGATTTAATTAATAAGAGGTGTTTTTTTAATTAACTTTTTTAAATAATGGAATCAATTTTCTTAGTTAAACTCTAGGATTAATTTGATAATTTTAAATATTTCCTTTGATTCGAGTTATGTTAATAACCTTTTAAGCTTTAATTAATTTATTTATTTAATAATTCTAGAAAAAATAATAACCTTTTGTATTAATATCAAAACATAAAAAAATAGAAACTTAGAAAACTCTAAAAAACATATAAAATTAGAAAACTTAAAAAATATTTTATTAATTCATTCTCTTGTTTTATTATTATTAATATCCAAAATATATAAAATAAAACTTAAAACTAAAAAATATTTTGTTTTCATTGAATAATTCTTTTGCTTTTTATCCATATTAAAAACGCGTAAAAATTGAAAACTATTAAAATACTCTCCTTTTATTAATATTAAACAAAAAATCATAAAAAATGAATTATTCGCATCATTTAGTCTATCATTTAATTATTTTTATTTGATCATTATCCGCATATTTTGTCTGTTTATTTATTCCATATTTATTTGTTTATTCTGTTTTATGTTTAAATCCAAAGGAAAAACAGTAAATTTGTTGACTTCATGTCCTCAAGTCTAACTGCGCGAACTTTCGCATTTCATTAAAACTTAGGATAATTTTTCCTCAAGTATTCAACCTTTTCAAAATTTATACCCTTTAAGCAAAAACTTCGACGTTAGGTCGTCGCATTCCAAAAAAAAACCGTCTGTACCCCTTTTCGGCCAAAACAATTTATTTTCGATCAAACAAATCAATTTTAATAAACAGATATTTCAAAAGGTTCCTATAGAGTACTATAGATGCATTGGGTGCTAATACCTTCCCATTGTATAACCAACCCCCGAACCATAAGATCTCTTTTCAAAAACGCTTTGTATTTTCAGTATTATTTACATTGCATATTTAGGGTTTTATTTCGCTCTTTTCCCTTTTCCTTTGGAAACAATAAAGCGCGGTGGCGACTCTTGCTTTTGTGAGACGAATTAATCAATAATTCGATCTTCGATTTACCCCGCTACATTTTTTATCGCTACAGAATTGGTGACTCTGCTGGGGAAAGATTGACCTCTTGCTGGTCCATCCCTAAGTGGGTTAAGCCTAATTTGTTTTATCTGTTTTATTATTATTTGATTTGCTTGATTATGTGTTTAAATTGGGGTGTTTGGGTTTTTGCAAAGGACGAATCCTATACCCGGATTAAGTAACACTTAAGGAATAGGACGGGCGGTATAGTCATGTTAACTTTGAGGGAGTAATCCCGAAGAAGGAGGCATGAGATCCCCCACTCAATGGAAGGCCCTCTTGAACTTAATATTTGTTTACCGAGTAATCGGGAAGACATTGTTATTTTCGACCTAGGAGCCTGAGAAGTTGAGGACCGTAGAACCCTAACCTATCTTGGCCTTTTAGGTGTAGCGCGGAGACTATAACGGAGTAATTCGGAAGTAGTTGTTACGCGATGCTACGCCCGGACGAGTTTCTCTTGAGAATATTGCTAATTATTGAGTAATCAAAACGTTGGTAATATCCGAAGGAGGGATGTAGACTCTGGGAACTCTTAGAACCTTGTCTTACAGGTGTGTTTGAACCATTAGTACATACCTTTGGGTGGGCTTTACCCTTTGGCTCCATGCTGAACGTTGAACCTTTGAACACCATGTTTGCAAGTTTGTGTGTGACTGTTGCATCATCATTCATTCATGCATTCATCAACATCTTTGTAAAAAAAAAACTTGTTTTTCAAGGAACTTCGGAATGATTTTTGCAGACATCTTAGGTTATTATGGAACTTGGAAGGAGAAATACTCGAAGCTTTAGTTTCAAGGAGCCTGAGATTGAAGAACTGAAGAGTTTGATTCCGAAGATCGAGAGTCCGACGAATTTTCAGAAGAAATACGGGTCCATCGTACCGCTCATGAAGCACAAGATGAAGAAAGGCATCCTCAACACGTTGGTTCAGTTTTATGATCCCTTGTACCGATGTTTCACCTTTCCGGATTACCAGTTGATGCCCACTTTAGAGGAGTACTCTTATATTCTTGGTTTGCCGATTGCCGATCATGTTCCCTTCTCTGGATTAGAAGAAGAGCCCAAATCCCACGAGATAGCAGCTATCACCCACTTAAGGAAGTCAGAGGTATAGGAGAACATGACTACGAAAGGGGGAATCCGGGGTTTGCCGGCGCAGTTTCTGTTGAAGAAAGCTCGCCACTTTGCTGATACAAAGGATACTGTTGCCTTCGAAGACGTGTTTGCTTTACTCGCATATGGTCTTTTCTTATTCCCTAACGTCGATAAGTTTGTGGATATTAACGCCATCAGAATTTTCCTGATTGGAAATCCGGTCCCTACGCTGCTAGGGGATACATATTACTCCATCCACCTTCGAAACTCTTATCAAGGAGGGATGATTATTTGTTGTGTACCGTTGCTGTATCAGTGGTACGTCTCGCATCTACCTGGGTCTGATGCTTTCTGGGATCTCGAGAAGGAATCGCGTTGGGCGTCAAAGATTATGGCTCTCACTCATTTCGACATTGACTGGTATAATCGAGTTTACCACGACGTGGAGATCATTGATAGCTGTGGGGCTTTTCCTAACGTACCTCTTCTCGGTACGAGGGGTGGAATCAACTACAACCCTGTTTTAGCGCGCCGTCAGTTCGGGTACCCGATGAGAGATAAACCAAACAACATCCATGTGAGTGGTTTCTTTCTTCAGGAAGAACAAGATCATCAGGCTGCTAAGAAGGAGATCGAAGGAGCTTGGCGCCATATCCACAGGAAAGGGAGAGATATGATGGGACATAGAGGTGCCGTTTCTTTGGAGCCTTACCTACAGTGGGTCCGTGCTAGGGCTTGTGCTCTCAAGATGCCCTATAAACTCGAGAAGCCTTTATTCCCTGCCATCGCACCATCATCTGTTGTTATCCCTATCGCGGATGTAGGAGAATACCAAGGGAATCTAGCTAGGATGAAGTCTGAGAGGGATGCTTGGAAGGAAAAGTACCATATGTTTGAGTATGAGAATCGAGTCCTGACTCGACAGTTAAAAGAGAAGGAGGAGTTACTGCTTATTCAAGACGGCCGGTTCGTTGACCACGATGAGAAGCTTCGTCAGAAGGATGCCTTGCTGAAGAAGTATGCGAGTGAAAGGAAGAGAAAAAGGGAAGGTTCGGTAAGCGTGGCTCTCGTTCCTAATCCGCAGGGAGAAATCATCGATCGACTGATAGCTGCGAAGAAAGTGATGGAAGACTTTTACAAAGAAAAGATCAAGAAGCTCCGATTACAGCTGGTGTTTGGTCCTTCATCTGAGGATTCCGAGTGACCTTTAGCTTTAGTTTGTTTTATTGATGTCATTTTTGTAAAACTATGTAAAAGGGCTTCATGCTCCGAAGTTGTAATTTATTGTTTTATTAAGGGCTTCATGCTCCGAAGTTGTAATTTATTGCTTTATTTTAGATTTCGTGTTGTAAAATTGTAACTTATCACTTCATTATGGTTTCCACGTTTCGAAGTTGTAATTTATTTCTTTCATTATTGGATTTGTTATCCCAAATTTGTAATTTACTATTTTGATATTCCAAATTGTAAGTTGTAATTTATCGCTTTCGATTAATGGATTGAGTTTTTGTTGTTCCAAATTCCTTTACCATTGATGTATGCAAAATTATCAAAGTTCCTTGAAAAACTTTTAAAATGAGTCATCATTTGCATCATGCATCATTCTACATTCCACTTCACATGTTTTCTAGAGTCTCATCCTTGTTCTTTTTCCACCAAAGGTTGTCAAGCTGTCTCACCGATACGACACTCGGGCCAGTCGTCAAAGGAAAATGGAAGATTTGGAACAAGAAAATCATGAGCTTCGTGGGGAAGTTGCTACACTTCGTGTCGAGATGGAAAAGTTAACCGCGTTAGTGGAAAGTTTGGTGGCTGTTCAGAATCAGCCATCAACTACAGCTGTCGAGATTCAGACTTCAACTCTAGTGGTTTCCGAGATTGCCACAGTTCCTGCCTCCGTGACTCAAATCAACTCTCCGCTTCAACATCAGATGCCGAAAGGTTTTCCATGGGGAATGCCTTACAACTTTGTGCCAGAGGGGTATCAGCCTGCCGCACAACCTTTATTTCAACCTGCTTTGTCTCTCCCTCAGTCAGAGACAACGGCCTTGCCGCCAGTAATTCCGTCTATAACACCTTTTCCGCAACCGATCATGACAACCGTTGCTCATGTGGTCCACTCAGTGCCATATTTGAATGAACCTACTTATCCTGCCGAGCCTGCTGAAAGTATGGGTCTCTTTGATAGAATGGAAGAATTTCAGGATCAGTTCCAGGAAATGCAGAAGGAGCTTAGAGCATTAAAAGGGAAGGATTTGTTTGGGAAGAATACGCATGACCTTTGTTTAGTTCCGAATGTCAAGATTCCAGCAAAATTCAAAGTGCCAGACTTTGAGAGATATAAGGGTGATTCGTGTCCTAGAAGTCATTTGACAATGTACGTGAGGAAGATGTCTACGTACTCCAATGATCATGACTTGTTGATTCATTATTTTCAAGATAGTTTGACGGGTGCTGCTCTAAAGTGGTATATGGGTTTAGACAGTATTCGGATCCGTAACTTTAACGATCTTAGTGAAGCCTTTGTCCATCAGTACAAGTACAACGTTGACATGGCGCCGGACCGGGATCAACTCCGGGCGATGTCACAGAGAGACCGGGAATCTTTTAAGGAGTACGCCCAGAGGTGGCGTGAAATTGCTGCTCAAATATATCCACCCCTTGAGGAGAAAGAGATGACTAAGATATTTTTGAAGACTTTAGGATCCTTTTACTATGAAAGAATGATAGCCAGCGCACCCAGTGACTTCACCGAAATGGTAAGCATGGGCATGCGATTAGAGGAAGGGATTCGTGAAGGGCGTTTGGTTAAAGAAGGGAGTCCGTCTAGCAGTGCGAAGAAGTTTGGAAGTGTTTTCCCGAGAAGAAAAGAGCAGGATGTTAGCGCTTTGTTTCCAGGTAGGCCAAGGAGAGGTTACTCTCACGTTGCGGCAGTCACTCCGGCTGTCCGCCCAACTTTGATGACCCCAGCTCATCAAACTCCACCAACTCAACAACGGCCTTTTCAGCAGCAGCCTTGACAACAGGCTTATCCGTTCAACAATCAGAACCGTTCACCCAGAAAACCGCAGTTCGATGCCATTCCTATGACTTATACTGAATTGTTCCCTGCTCTCATCAGAAAGAATCTCATCACAACAAAGCCTCCTCTTGTCACACCGAACAGTGCTTCTCCGTGGTACAAGGCGGATCAATTTTGTGAATATCATCAAGGGTCACCGGGGCATAACCTTGAGAATTGCTTTGCTTTGAAGGCGGACGTACAGAGATTAATTAAGAATGGTATCTTGTCTTTCAAGGATGTTAATCCCAATGTCAGGGATAATCCTTTGCCTCGACATGGGGCAGCTTCAGTGAATATGGTGGAAGGTTGTCCGGGGAAGTTTCGAGTTTTTCAAGTCGAACATATAAGGGAGTCGTTGATCAGGTTACATCAGAGTTTGAGAAGACTTGCCTTTGTTAGGCACCAGCATGATTATGACGTTTGTGAGTTTTGTTCAAGAGAGGATGACTGTCCTATCGTGAAGGAGGATATTCAGAAGTTGCTAGATCAGAGAGTTATCACTATTACCTATGACCGGAATCCGGAGGATGAAGTGAATGTTATCATACCACAATTCAATTTTCCAGAATCAGTAGAGATTGCTTACAATAGTCAGACTGCGCCTGTTGATCCTTTGATTATTTACCCACCTGGCCCTGTGCCTTACAGCTCAGACCAAGTTGTGCCGTACAAGTATAACGCCACAATGATTGAGAATGGGGTAGAAGTCCCTATACCAACGAGACCATCTTTTGTTAACATTGCTGATGTAAGTAGGGTTACGAGAAGTGGGCGTGTTTTTGCAGCGGCACCTTTGAAGAGACCAGAAGTTCAAGTTAGGAGGCCCATACCGGCGGAGATTCCAGTAAGAAATGTTGAACCAAGGGTTGAGATAGGCCGATCCAGTGAACCTATCCCTCACCCTGAGGATGATGAGATCCTGAAGCTTATCAAAAGGAGTGAGTATAAGATTGTGGACCATCTTTTGCAAACACCTTCCAAGATTTCCTTGCTTGCCTTATTGAGAGATTCTGGTGCGCATAGAGAAGCCTTGATGAAGGTCGGAGCATTGCTTATCCCGGAAGTTAAAGAGAAAATGGTAGAGCTTCTCAAAGAGTATGTTGATGTGTTTGCTTGGTCTTACCAAGATATGCCAGGTTTGGACAATGATATTGTGGAGCATCGTTTACCGTTGAAACCTGAATGTCCGCCGATCAAGCAGAAGCTGAGAAGGACTCGTCCCGATATGGCTGACAAGATCAAAGAGGAGGTTCAAAAACAAATTAATGCAGGTTTCCTTGTTACGTCGGTCTATCCTCAGTGGTTAGCCAACATAGTGCCTGTTGCAAAGAAGGATGGCAAGGTTCGGATGTGTGTAGACTACAGAGATCTGAATAGAGCTAGTCCGAAGGATGACTTCCCATTACCTCATATTGACGTATTGGTCGACAGTACCGCCAAGTTCAAAGTCTTTTCTTTCATGGATGGTTTCTCTGGTTACAATCAAATCAAGATGGCACCAGAAGATATGGAGAAGACCGCTTTCATTACACCTTGGGGAACTTTCTGTTATCGGGTTATGCCGTTTGGTTTGAGGAATGCCGGCGCAACATACCAAAGGGCCATGACTGCTTTGTTCCATGACATGATGCATAAAGATATAGAAGTGTATGTGGATGACATGATTGCCAAATCACAGACTGAGGAGGATCACTTGGAACATTTGTTGAAATTATTCCAGCGTTTGAGAAAGTACAAACTCCGTCTGAATCCCAACAAGTGCACTTTTGGTGTTCGTTCTGGAAGACTTCTGGGTTTCATTGTCAGTCAGAAAGGTATTGAAGTAGATCCTGATAAAGTCAAAGCCATTCGGGAGATGCCCGCTCCCAAGACGGAAAAACAAGTAAGAGGATTCCTTGGGAGACTGAACTACATTTCTAGATTTATATCTCATATGACCGCTACCTGTGGGCCGATTTTCAAGCTTCTCCGAAAGAACCAAGGATATGAGTGGACAGAAGATTTTCATAGAGCTTTTGATAGTATCAAAGAATATTTGCTTGAACCTCCCATTTTGATTCCTCCGGTGGAAGGAAGACCTTTGATTATGTACCTGACTATATTGGAAGATTCCATGGGATGTGTGCTTGGTCAACAAGATGAGACTGGAAGAAAGGAACATGCTGTATATTATCTGAGTAAGAAATTCACAGACTGTGAGTCTCGATACTCATTGCTTGAGAAAACCTGTTGTGCTTTAGCTTGGGCTGCTCGCCGTCTACGCCAGTATATGATTAACCACACCACTTGGTTGATCTCCAAAATGGATCCGATCAAGTATATCTTTGAGAAACCCGCCTTATCTGGAAGAATAGCCCGTTGGCAGATGCTGTTATCCGAATATGACATTGAGTATCACACTCAGAAAGAAATCAAAGGAAGTATTTTAGCCGATCATTTGGCTCACCAACCAATTGACGATTATCAATCCATCAAGTTTGACTTCCCGGATGAAGATGTTATGTACTTGAAAGCTAAAGATTGTGAAGAGCTGTTACCTGAAGAAGGACCTGATCCTGAATCCCGTTGGGGTTTGATATTTGACGGAGCTGTGAATTCCTATGGAAATGGAATTGGGGCAATCATCGTCACTCCCCGAGGTACTCATATCCCGTTCACGACAAGACTGAAGTTTGACTGCACGAACAACATGGCTGAATATGAGGCATGTATTTTGGGTCTCGAAGAAGCAGTGGATCTAAGGATTAAGATTCTTGATATTTACGGAGATTCGGCATTGGTGATTAACCAAATCAAAGGAGAATGGGAGACTCGTCATCCTGGTTTGATCCCTTACAGAGACTATGCTAGAAGATTGTTGACCTTCTTCAACAAAGTGGAATTACATCACATCCCTAGAGATGAGAATCAAATGGCTGATGCTTTAGCTACTTTGTCTTCAATGTTTCAAGTGAATGATTGGAACGACGTTCCTACAATCCGAGTTATGCGTCTCGATAGACCTGCTCATGTGTTCTCAGTAGAAGAGATTACCGACGACAAACCTTGGTTCTATGATATTAAATGTGTTCTTCAAACTCAAGAGTACCCGCCTGGGGCATCCAATAAAGATAGGAAGACGTTGAGAAGATTAGCAAGCAGTTTCTTTCTCAATGAAGAAGTTTTGTATAAGAGGAATTACGACATGGTCTTGCTTAGATGTGTAGACAGACGTGAAGCAGACATGCTAATGCAAGAAGTACATGAGGGATCCTTTGGCACTCATGCCAACGGACATGCAATGGCTAGAAAGATGTTGAGAGCTGGTTACTATTGGATGACGATGGAGTCTGATTGCTGCAAATATGTGAAGAAATGTCATAAATGCCAGATTTATGCGGACAAGATACATGTGCCACCGACCCTCCTCAACGTTATCTCTTCACCTTGGCCTTTCTCTATGTGGGGCATTGACATGATTGGAATGATTGAACCCAAAGCTTCAAATGGTCATCGCTTCATCTTGGTAGCGATCGATTATTTTACTAAGTGGGTGGAAGCAGCATCTTATGCTAATGTAACCAGACAGGTGGTAGTCAGATTTATCAAGAATCAGATCATTTGTCGATACGGCATCTCGAACAAGATCATCACCGATAATGGTTCGAATTTGAATAACAAGATGATGAGAGAGCTTTGTGAAGAGTTCAAGATCGAACATCATAATTCTTCTCCTTACAGGCCGAAGATGAATGGAGCTGTTGAAGCTGCTAACAAGAACATCAAGAAGATTGTCCAGAAGATGGTAGTGACTTACAAGGATTGGCATGAAATGCTTCCGTTTGCTTTACATGGATACCGTACTTCAGTTCGAACTTCAACAGGCGCAACCCCATTTTCCTTAGTTTATGGTATGGAAGCTGTACTCCCCATGGAGGTTGAGATTCCGTCTCTGAGAGTGTTGATGGAAGCCAAACTTTCTGAGGCTGAATGGTGTCAAAGTAGGTATGATCAGTTGAATTTAATCGAAGAAAAGAGACTGACAGCGTTGTGTCACGGTCAATTGTATCAGCAGAGAATGAAGAAGGCTTTTGATAAGAAGGTCCGACCACGCGAGTTCAGAGAAGGTGACCTTGTGCTCAAGAAGATTTTATCTTTCCAACCTGATTCTAGGGGAAAGTGGGCTCCGAATTATGAAGGACTGTATGTCGTTAAGAAAGTTTTCTCTGGAGGTGCCATGATTCTCACCAATATGGACGGTGAAGATCTTACGCGTCCCTTGAACGCCGATGCAGTCAAGAAGTACTTCGCTTAGGCAAACTTCTGGTCAAATCAGTCTTGGCATATGAACACATTCTGGAATTCAAAGTTGTTAGGGAGAATAGTGATCATTGTTTTTGTATAACCTTTTATTTCATGTACTATTTCCCACATTTTTGTAAATTGTTGGAGTCGCGTTGTTAGCGAACTACCACCTTATTAATGAAATTTGAGCATTTACCTTCTGTGGGCAAAATTTTAATTTTTTACGGCAATATTTGAAACAAAGTATTTAAAATATTCTTATTTTCTAGAAAAAGTGTCGTGAACAACGAAAGGAATATTAACAGCCGTTCTGAAGATGGTCAAGCCATGAAATGCAAAACAATACAGTAATTTACCCTTGCATGAGGAGCTCGTTTTCTTTCAAAACGTTAGGCTTTTCAGGGGCGTCAAATTCCACCTCTTTAGCATCTATCAAGTCCTGGATCTTATTTTTGAGGGCCCAACAATTGTTGGTGTCATGCCCCAGGCTGTCGGAATGATAAGCACACTTTGCATTTGCATGGTAGTAAGGAGAAGATGTATTTGGATTCTTCGGCGCTTCTTTCAAACTAGCAAGGTTTAACTTCAACAGATGAGGGAGAACCTGAGCAGGTGTCATATTGATTCGGGTGAATTGTCGTGCAAGCCTTTCCACCCTTGCTTGGTTGGTTCTAGGTTGATTGTTTCTAGGCTGATCAGCTGCAGACTTCTGAATCATTACAGCCCCCACCACTGGCCGGCGCTAAACTCTTCCTTGACTTCTCTGAGAGTTGACAGCTGATACTTATTTCTTTACTGGAAAGGTATTTTTGACGGCAGCGGAAGCAGATGCATCCTTTTGAATTTTTCCGCTCTTGATTTCGGCTTCAACTCTCTAACCGGTTAGAATCAACTCGGTGAACCCCGCAGACGAACTTCCAATCAGGTGATTGAAAAAGGGGCATGACAGTGTACCCAAGAACATATCTACCAGCTCCCTCTCAGATAGAGGTGGTTGCACTCGTCCCGCCAAGTCTCTCCATTTCTGGGCATACTCTTTGAAACCTTCATTTGGGACCATGGCCATACTTTGTAATTGAGTACGAGTTGGTGTTAAATCTGCATTATATTGATACTGTCTGTAGAAGGCGACAGCCAAATCCTCCCAATTGTGCACATCAGATCTCTCTAGCTGGTAAAACCAATCTAACTGCGTCCCCAAAAGACTATCCTGGAAGAAATGAACCCACAGATCCTTATCAGAAGAATGCAGTTGGATTTTTCTGACGTAAGACCGCAGGTGCATCTTTGGAAAAGACAAACTGTACCTCCGTAGCTGCCAGACGCTCTTCCAGATTCTTGTATTTATCGTCTGCAGGCGGGTACTGCTGCTCAGAATAATCTTCATCCTCTTCATCCTCTTCTTCCTCAGACTCAGATTGCACGGCAGTTCCTTTACCCTTTCCTACCCCTTCATCAGATGTTGAGGGGAAATCCAAGACCCTTCTAGCTTGGTTCTCAAATCTTCTTCCCATGGTAGCTACATCAACCCTCTTCTTTTTCTTTTTCTCCTTTTCTAGTAGACCTTTGAGCTCCTCCTGACCATTTGCCAAGGTCATGAGTAGCTGTTGGAACTGTGAATTATGCGCTTGTAAGTCTTTGACCGTCTACTCTATATCCATCTTGCTGAAATAAACAGCAGAGAGATAAGGAAACCTGGTGTGAAGACCTGCTTATGCATATGATGAATGATGTGTTATTCATGTAATACATTCAAGGATTCAGAAATTCAAATTTGTTTTAAACAAAAAGGAACACACGTCATATTAATAAGAAGAATTTGTTAGTACATAAATGCCCCATGGGCAAAATAATACAAAATTCTAATGTAAAAAGATGTTGCGCATCCTCTTTGGTGCGATGTAGGTGTTGAGAGTCTTCTCTTCGTGAAGTTGGCGAGTAAGTTCCAAAACCTTCTTCTCACTGGCGTAGAATTGGGCTTCAAAAGTATCGCGTTCTCCCTTGAGATGTATCCAACTCCTTTGTAAATCTTCAAGTGATGTTGGCATGTCAGGATGTAGGAGGGTGTATGGAACCTCTCCTTCCATAACAGGCTCTTTGATCACAGGCAGAATGTGGGGGTAAGGCATCATAAGACTTTGGGCGCGGGTTCGTACCCACTTGAGGTAAGGCTCAAGAGGGATGGAATTCTTGTGTCCCAAGGTCTTACTGTCCACCTTGTTGGGCATCCTCCAAGCTCAGATAAACCTTTGTCGAAGTCCTTGATCGTCGTTGTCAAAGTCAAAAACCAAATCTGGAATCAGCATGTCATGAGGGACATCCCTTCGGGCATACCCAAACTGTCTCAGAGCCAAGAAGGGGTTGTAGGTAATGCCTCCCCTAATTCCAAGTAGTGGGAAATTAGGGAATTCCCCCCAACGATCAATGATGATAACATTTTCTCTGGATCGAGAACACCAATGAACATCTGAATGTGTAAGAGTCATCAATCGTTGTGACCACCTTAAACCCTACTCATTCTTCAAAACTGATTGGGGAAGGTGAGAAATAAACCACCTTGCTAGAAGAGGAGTACAGCACATGAGAACACCTCTTTTTCTCATTGTTCGTGTGTGAAATGAGTGGAGGATATCCCTAAGCAATGTAGGCACCGGGTTGCGAGCCATGAAAATTTTGACATCATTGACATCTATAAGCTGGTCAGGGTTAGGGAGCAAGACCAACCCATAGATGAGAAGAGCCACAATCTCCTCAAAAGCTTGTAACTCCAAAGAATTCCAGCAGCTTTGGGCCTTCTCAAACAGAAACTTTGACAAGAAACCCTTGACACCACTTTTGGTTTCCCAATAACCTATGATATCATATGGTTGCAAGTGTAGAGCTTGAGCAACATCTTCAGGCTTTGGATCTCTTTCCGTACCGTTGTAGGGTAGTTGATGGAGAATAGGAATCCTCAAGAGTTGAGAAAATACGTCCAAAATAGGTACAAGCTGGTAATCAGGAAATGTGAAGCAGTGGTGTGGGGGGTCAAAGAACTAGAAGAGAACTTTCACCATGTCTTCCTCAGTGTTGGTGTTGACTAAGTTGAGAAGACGACCATGCCTCTCGGTGAATGGAGAATTCTCAGGAATCCTTAAAGCTAGCTCCTTGAGTTGAGGAGGAATTCTCACAAGGTTGACTTGGATGGTTTTCCTACGAAGTGAATCCATTACCTACAAAACAGGAACAAAGATGAAGATCCAAATCCTTGAAATGGTTAGTGGATGCATATGATGCTTCATGATGTTTATGATGTTATGCACAAGTATATATGTACAAACAAATCACATAAGATCCTAGTTTCAGGCTTGCATGGGGTTTCAAAGGTAAATACCCTCTTGAAGTTTAGTTGGCTCAACCTGTCCTATAAATAGTAACCGGGTTCTAAGGAGCTCAATATCACTGGATTATTTTCTGTGTTCATTGTTTCAGTTTAGCCACTTTACTGGCGATTGAAATATTCCAAGAAAACAATCCTCAATGAGTGTAGTATCGAGTATCTACCAACTTCAGACTGCACCAAAGCCGGTCATCTCACTACCCCTAAAAAGGCCAAGATGGTCAAGTAAAGGTTCTAAAAGTCCATTAGTGCTTCATGACATCACTCAGCATCCTCGTATTCTCTTTGATTAACTCAAAGGCTACCGGTACTCACAAATATGTCGCACTAATATAGCTATTGCTTCAACCATGTCGGTATACCCCGCACAGTTTCCATAATGTATTGCTATTTACCTATGAATGTTTCCCAAATCTGGGTAGAGGATTCAAACCCAAACAATAGAACCAAATGTAAAGCAATCAAGTCAATCAATATAAGCATGTAAAGGTGATCTAAAACCCTAAGGTAACCCCACTTTTAAGTTATGTCCCCAGCAGAGTCGCCAATTCTGTGATGCGGTGGGAGAACTGACTTGAGGTTTTGCGTTTGTGTTCGCAAATGTTTCGGTTTAGCAAGAGTCGCCACCGACTTTTTATTTATCCAAAGGAAAGGTCAAAAAGCACAGGAAAGACCTTTGATATGTTTTCTTGGGTTCGGGGGGTAGTTTATGAAAAGGGAAGGTGCTAGCACCCTTTTCATCCATGGTTTTCCATGGGCTCTTAGTTTTGTTTTAGATCACTTGCTTTTGCTTTTCAATTGTTTGAAATGGTGCTTTGTGTGTGGTTTTGAAAGTATTTTGAAAAGAGGCCTTTGTTTAGGCAACCTTTGTAATGATCCTTGTTTGAATGTATACAAAGGTGTTTGTCTTTTGAAAAACGTTTCAATGTTTGAAAGTTTGTTTTAGGAAATGTTTTGAAATGTGTTGTGATGTGTTTTTGAAAATAGCAAAGATGTTTGCAAGTTTGATCAAGTAACTAGGAGCATCTACCTACCTACTCAAAGATCTTTCCTACACATTTTTAACCCTTTCACATTGTTGTTTTACCATTGTATTTGGTAAACAACCTTGTGTTTGGATGTTAAACGGGACAGCCGCGGGTCATCGTATTGACCATGATAGCAATTGTGCTAAGTATCTTTAGCAAATTTTTGAGGGACTAGATCATTTTGTTTATGCAACCAAGATAGCGTCATCGAGGGACTATGATCTTTTTTTTGTTTTGTTTTGCAAAGATACCTAGCATGCATACCATGGCCATTTTAAAGGCCACAAGTGGATGAAACCCTAGGGGTGCTTGTGTGCATTGTGTTGTCATTTTTTTTCATGCATTTTTGTCTTGTATTAGTCAATTTATTTGTTGATTTTGGATTTTTGCATACAAACCCTAATCTTGCTATCATGGCATATTTGAAAGCAATAAAATGCGTAAAAGTAATCTAAACTATTACAACATTGATATGGGGAGGGGGATACAAATTTGAATAGGGGATTTGCAAGAAATTAAAAGCCTAAGTCAACTATTAAAACCAAATTGAATTAACTGTGCAAATAAATAAATAGCCAATATTCAAATATGCAAATAAATTATAAATATGCAAAAAATGTTTTTGTATTATTTTTATGTATGTAAAAATAAATTATTTTATGTATCAAAAATAAGAAAAAAATAAAATATTATTTTTATTAAGGGTGGAAACCCTAATTTGTTTTAAGAAAATATATATATATATTAATTATATTATTTATTCATTCATGTACAAAAATGAAATAAAATATATACAAAATGTTGAGAAATAAAAATATGTATGATAATATTATTTAAGTATATAAATAATAAAAATAAAAATATAATATTTTTATAATATTTACAAGTTTTTTTATTTAAGAAAATAAAAGTATATTATTTAATAATTATTTCTATGTCCAAATAATAATAAAAATAATAAAATAAAATGTGAAAATTTATGAAAATATTTTTGGGAATTTTTAATGTTTAGAAAAATAAAATAAAGTCAGAAATGTAAATAAAAATAGAAAAATATAAAAAATAAAATGAAATGGGCCAAGGGGGTGTGAACAGCAAGCTGGAGGGGTGCAAATAGTGAGAAATCCAAGCCCAACCCACATTGCTTCGTCCTTGTCCTTGAGACAGCAACCAAACACGCGCTTCTTGTTCAAATGGCTAACTCCTGCATTTGTGCTTAAAAACAAAAACTTGCAACATGAAAGTTATAGAGCATGATCATACGATTCTAACCATGTAAAAAACTTAATCTAACTCTCAATGACCAGAGAGAATTTCTATGGCCCTAATTTCTAACCTTGTTTTTTCAGAAAGTTCATCATTCAAATTCTCCCAGCTCAGTTAACTTAAATGAAATCTATACATATGTACAGCTCAAGGGCAATGGGTACTACATTTTTTATTCACAAACCTAAGCCTAATGATTCCTAAATAGAGAGATAGAAGTTTGAGCTTTACCTGTTTCAGTCAAGCTCGAGTATGGCAATGTAGGGGTTTTCTGTGAGGCCTGAGATGCTTGTGAGCTTGCTTGAAGTTCCTTTAAGCTTTCCCAATGCCTAGCTAGCTTTGAACTTACCTGAATAAGCTTGTAGAAGTCAACCTACACAGTCAGAATTCAAAAATGGTGAAGTGTGTAAATGGATTTACAGTCACTTGGGAATGGTTGGGATAGTTTAGGTAGGTTATATGGAGTGTGTTGGAACTGATTGCAAGCAAAACGCACGAGTGGTTTGTGATTTGGAAATCAAAATGCAGAACCTGCCCTGTTTTGCCAAGAACTTGTGTTTTGGTGTTTTGGAAGGTTTGAGGACTTATAAACTCGTGTTTCTGGCTTAGTGTATTGTGTAAAAGTTGTTTGAAATGTTTACAACACTTGGTTATAACAGATGCAAGAGTTGTTGACCTTTTGCAAGGTTTCTTGGTTTTGAAGCAAAAGTGAGAAGTGACCATGCTATGGCCTGTACAAGCCTCCTTCTTAGCTGCACAAAGTTGTTGTACTTTGCCCTAAGTTTGTGGAGTTGGTTTTCTACAAAATATTGGGTGTATGGCTCAAGATAATCAAATTGACATAAAGCATGCTTTATCAAAATGGCATTGTTAACTTTTTGCCATTTTTAGATTAATCCTTTGTATAATGCTTCCTTGATCAGAACAATGCCTTAATCTATTGAGTTTGCATTCAATTTTTGAGTGTGGAAGGGTTTAAGGACATGTAAATAAGTACAAGCAAGGCTGGATAGAATTTGCAACTTGTAGCAACATGAGAAATGCCATGGATCAAAATGACATTTTTCCAAATTCAAACCTTCAATTCTCCTTAACCACAAATGATTTTGGAGAGTTCTTGGACATTTTGGAAAGCTTGTAACATGCTCTACAATCCATATTTGAAATGCATTTTGATATTCCAATTGGAACTAGGTGAAAAATTTCCATGAAGATAGGTCAAAATCCTGCCTAAACTAGGGCAAAATTTTACTAAGTTAGAAAGTTTTTAGACCCTTATTCATAAACTCATAACTTGATATCCAAGCATCTTTTGGGAAAAATTTGTGAATAAAAGTTGTAGATTTTGTGTAGGAATACAACTTTCATGTTGGAAGTTTTGTTTGAATCCAATTGCATCATGGTGAAAAAGTTGGGCAAAGTTGGGGGAAAATAAGAAATTTTCATAACTTAGAAAATTTCTAAGTTATGAAAATTTTCCATTTTAAACCCTAATTTGCAAAATTAGGTTTCTTGGTGAACAAGTTTCATGTTTTGACACATGTTGATGAAAAATGACCCTTGACACTTGATTTTGACCAAAAAGTCAAAGTTTGACTTTTCAGTGTACAGTTGATTTTTGATCAATTGACTGAAAAATTCATCTGTCAATCCAATGCAATTGAGATCTTTTGAACTTTGTGATTAGGTCAAGATGATGCCATTGAGTCCTTGAATCCATGTTTGAACCCAATTTGCCATTGGCTAGGTTAAAAATCAGAATGGTTCATATGAGTCCATAATGTTGATGTGGATAAAAAATTATGAGGTTTGACTATAAATTGGCCACAGTTGACTTTTCCCCAATACAGTTGATTTCTGGGTCAATTGTCCAATTGACTGGGCAAAAATTTGATTCAAAGCTTGAAACTTGATATGGGCAATCTTATGAGTCCAACATGAAGTATGAAAGTCATATTGAGGATTGGAAGTCCAAAAATCCATGTGCAAACTCAAACCCTAATTTTAGGTCAACGGTGCAAAGAGATGTCTTGAGCTGAGCAAACCCTAATCCTGTGTGGAGTCCAAAGAGTCTTGTGAGGGGAAATATTGATAAAATGAGAGGGAAAATTCCGGGGTACAACACTTTGTTTTGCAGATCCAGTACAAGCTACCTCAACACGGCTACCATGTGCTCCCCCAATAAACATCGTCCAATCAAATCTAACTCTAGTGATAAGCTACGCCTCATGGTGCACCCTAAGGAGTTGCCTTCACCAGATCTCACATGCGCCTAGCCCTCTTTCCATTGGGCCTGAGATTTCTATTTATTCCCACCCCCCATTTTTTCTTTTTGCAATGTAGGTCCACCAAGTCTTTTTTATTTTGTTTTTGTTGTAAATTAATAATTTCTTTTTTTAATCAGCTTTTCTTTAAATCATAAAAATCAAAAATCATAAAAAATATTAGATTTAGGTTTCTTTTTCATTTAATTGATTTTTTTATAAATAAATTAATTAAGTTAATTTAATCAATTTGATTTTTATTAATTAAAAAATTAACTAGAATTAGGTTAATTATTTATTTCATACTTCAAAGATTTTTCTAAATAAAAACATCAAATATATTTTTCTTCTAAAACACTTAGATTATTTTGTAGGGTTTTACATCTTTCCCTTTTCCATTCTCCGCGTGTTTTTTTACTTTTTTCCACATTATTATGAATTATTGTAATTGTAGAGGGATATAATAGTTTTACAATTAGGGCTCTTTTACCTTTTTCCCCCATTTATGGTTTGTATTCCCCCATCCCCGAAGCTATATAATAGCGTAGGTTCAATTTCCACATTTTAATTTTCCGCACTGCTTTATTAATGCTTTTATATATATATATATATATATATATATATATATATATATATATATATATATATATATATATATATATATATATATATATATATATATATATATATATATATATATATATATATATATATATATATATATATATATATATATATATATATATATATATATATATATATATATATATATATATATATATATATATATATATATATATATATATATATATATATATATATATATATATATATATATTTGTTAGATTAATAGGATTGCATGGTAAGACTTAAAAGCAAACGTCAGAAAATCTAACATCCGAGATAAACATACTTGAAACACAACACATTTTGCACACACGCGCACTTCTAAGGTACCCCCACTTGTTGCCTTCAGAAAACAACAATCACGTCTCTCCAACGTGAGATATTTTAGCAAAGATAATTTGGTTAGAAGATCGTAGTCCTTCGATGACCCTTCAATGTTGCCTCGGTAAAACTATCTTAGTACCTTAGGATAATTGCTAAAGTGTCCTACGAGTTATTTTCGTGACTGTATGGTGACTCCCGTCTGTCCCTCGAAACATCCAATGATAGAGCTACCTACTAACTAATGGTAGGATAACACTATCTAAAGGAAAAGAGGAAAAGAGGAAAAGAACAAAGACCTTTTGAGTAGGTAGATAGCTTATAGTTTCTTGCTCACAAAACAAAACAATTTCTCACACATACATTCTCTTTCCTAAATATTTTCAAAAGACAAAACACTTTGTATGAATTCTCAACGATACGAGAATCATTACAAAGTTCGCTGCACTAAGGCATCTTTTCAAAAATACTTTCAAAATACACTTACACAAAAGAGCATTTTCAAATTGAGTTAGCAACTAAGAGCCCGTAGATAACTGTGGATGAAAAGGGTGCTAACACCTTCCCTCTTCATAACCTACCCCCTAAACTCAGAAAATTCTCGAAGGTCTTTCATGTTCTTTTCACCCTTTCCTTTATTGGATAAAAGAAAAGTCGGTGGAGACTCTTGCTATCCGCAACATTTGTGATTAAACATAAAACCAGTAAAGTCATTTTTCGCACCGTATTACATTCCTGCACATACGAGTGCAAATTTCAGGGGACTTAAGTATTCAATCCTCTTCCACCTTCAGATCACGAATGGAGGACATGCCAATCTAACTCTTCAGGTTTAAGAAGATTGAATAGGGGTAGCTATTGTACCCCAAAATTTTCCCTCCCATTTTCTTCAAGACATTCTCCTAGGGTTCTCAAATGCTCAAGGTTGCTCAAGAATTGATCAGACAAATTTGCCTCCTAAGCAATGGAATTGCAACTAGGGTTTCATTTATCTCAAGGAAATTTGGGTTTCTAATGCCTCAACTGGTTTTCATGGTTCCTTATATGTCTCTAAGAATTCTCATACTAAGTTTCATGGCTTGTATCACATGTTTGATCAGTCAATGGCTCAGATGATTGAAAATTTACTATATTGGATAAAAAGTCAATTGTGGTCAACATAAAGTCAAACTTCAAGAGTTTTTGTTAACGCCAAGATTTGAATTCATATTCATCATTTTATCAAGGTTTGATCATGATTCATCAAGGAAAACTCTCAATTCATCAAAAGTCAAAAGTTTCCAAATTGGGGTTTTCCTAAGGAGAAGTCAACTGAATTTTGACCAAGCATAACTTTCACATGCTTCATTAGATTTTCCTTAGACAAAGCTCATTGCGAAGGAAATTCAATTCTCTACAACTTTTTCTCTCTAAGCTCAAGTCCAATAAATGCTTCATTTGAGAGATATGGGCCAAAATATTATAGGTCATTCCAAAAGTTAACAAAAAGATACTTTTTGTCAAGGCAACTTAAATCAAGATAAATTCTTCAAACGAAAAAATGATTAACATAAAGATTGTAGGGGACATCTTGATCTTTCCAAAAATTCCAAGATCACCCTCATATGATAGAAATTGAGGGAGTTATGATTGGCACAAGTTGGAAAATTTCGAGAAAATGCATGAAACCCAAATTGATCAAACTCGAATTTTTGGGCTAATGGGCTTGTGTTTCAAGGTCCAAACATGTATTAGGCCTCATAGTGAACCTATGAACCTATTTATACACCCCTTTGATTTTTATTCCTTTTATTTTTTATTTTATTTATTTAAATTACAAAATTAAATAAGATAGAGTCAAGGCTTTTCTTACAAGGTCCAAGCCCATAATGGTTTAACCTAATTCTTCTCTATATATTTCTCTTCATTCAGATATAACATCACACAAAAACCCTTGCAGATAAAACTATTCCAAAACTTCCAAAAATTCAATAAACTAGGGCAACACAAAACCCTTGTTTCCAGTCCTTCTCAATTGAAACCAAGCATTGCATTATCATATTGAAGTGCCCAGGAATCCATCTCAATCTTCAAGCAATCAAGATCATGCCCAGAACATCACGTTCATCCTCACCGGTTTTAATAGGTTTTTTTTAATTCAAACCTTTAATTTATGCATTGTTAACTAATTTGATACGTTTACATGTGTTCATATACATCATTAGAGCAGGTTTGATGCATAATATGTGAGCCCTAGCACAGTGGTAAACCATGCAGCGTGAAAGGCAAAGGGTGTGGGTTCAATACCCACCCCTGACATTTTGTGTGATTTTACTTCTAACTTGTTCTTAATGCAGTGTGGAAGGCTAAGGGCGTGGGTTCAACACTCACCCCTGACATTTTGTGTGATTTTGCTTCTAACTTATTCTTTTTCCCTATTTTTTTCCCTTAATGCAGTGTGGAAGGCTAAGGGCGTGGGTTCAACACCCACCTCTGACATTTTATGTGATTTTTCTTCTAACTTGTTCTTTTTCCCTTAAACCCTAAATTCACCTAACCATAAAACCACAAACCTTTTTTTTACAAAGCTGGAATAATTTTTTTTTGTAAACGCTAAAAATAATTAGGTTTTAGGTTTTTTATAATTAACCTTTTTTTATTAACTTAATTAATTATTTTGTTAATTAAAATTAATCATTTTTTAGGTTTTTCATCATTAACCTTTTTTATTAATTTAATTAATCAATTATTTTGTTAATTAGAACTAATTAACTTTTAAGTTTTTTACCATTAACCTTTTTTAGTAATTTAATTAATAAATTATTTTTGTTAATTAAAATTAATTAGTTTTTAGGTTTATTCATCATTAACCTTTTTTATTAATTTAATTAATCAACTATTTTTGTTAATTAAAATTAATTAGTTTTTTAGGTTTATTTTAATCATCATTAAAAAAACCTCTTCCATAAAAAATCATCAAAAACATTTCTTTTTTTCTCTATTTTTATTTTATTTTATTTTATTTTCATAGATAAAGTGTATGGGGTTCGCAATTTGTAATAGCTTATATTTCTCGCTTTCCTTTTTCATTATTATGAAACTCTTTTCTGGGTTGTAATAGCTTAGGATTTTTACTTTCCGCTTTCTATTATGTAACTGCCTCAAAGCCGTGTAATAGGTTTAGGTTTATCTTTTCTGCTTTTACTTTCTGCACCTTTACTATCTTTTTTATACTTGCTATATTACTTCTTAGTAATTAGGGTTGTATGGAAATATAAAAACTAATCAATGGATAACCTAACTTCAAGACAAAATAATTGAATACAAAACACTTGGACATGTGCACCTCTAGGGTAGCCTCTCTTGTTGCCTTCGGAAAATAGTCATGCCCCTCGAACATGGGGACGCTTTAGTAAAGTCCCTCCAATACAAAAGATAATTGTCTCTCGATGACCCTTTCGATGTTGCCTTCGATAAATTATCTAGTTCCTTAAACGATAATTGCTAAAGTGTCTTTACGAGTTGCCTTCGATGACTGTATGATAACCCACGATGGTCCCTTCACATCCAACGATAGGGCTTCCTACTAACTAATGTTAGGGTAGAACTATCTAAAGGAGGATGAAAAGTACAATAAAGACCTTGAGTAGGTAGATCGTTGTTAATTGCTTGCTCATAAATCTCTTCAAAACAAAAACATTTCACACAGACACTTTCGAAATATTTTCAAAACACCTTGTACGCATTCTCGAGGACAGATACGAGAATTATTACAAAGTTCACCTTACAATTGGCATTTTCAAAATATTTTCAAACATGCACAACACAAAGAAATTTTCAAAACAAAGTGAGCTAAGCGGTTAAGAGCCCGTAGATGACTATGAATGAAAAGGGTGCTAACACCTTCCCTTTTCACCTACCCCCAGAACTCAATAATCTCAAGGTTTTTCCTGTTCTTTTCACCCTTTCCTTTATTGGATAAAAGAAAAGTCGATGGAAACTCTTGCTATCTGCAACATTTGCGATAAAATGCAAACCAAGTCAGTTCTCCCACCGTATTACACCTATTTCCTAAAATGTAAATCTAAATCCTAGTATCCTTGTGAACAAGGTAGATAAGGGGTGCCTAAAACCTTCCCTTCGTCTAAAAACAAGTCAAACAACTTAGAATCTATGACCAAATCAGGGTTATACATTATATTCCCTTCCCTAGAATAAAAATTAATGGTGGTGACTCTCATTTTTAAACTGGTTACAATAGCTGGCGACTCTGCTGGGGACTCAACCCTAGGATTTAGAAACCTCTCTTTTGAGATATTATTTATTTATACTTATTTTTTTCTTTTGGTTTATTTATTTGTCTTTATATCTTTATTGTCATTATTTTATTTAAATAATGGTGGGATTTTATTATTTTAGAAATATATTTTCAAAAATCCTTAGAAAGAAGGTTTGTCTATTGGCCAAGGGGATACATCATCCCTATGATTTTTTGTGACGACTTTTCCTAGAGTTGGTGGAATTCCAAAAAATAAATATGTCTCAAGGGGTATCCTCTTCGGGAGTAGGACTTTTGGACGAAACCTATGACTTTTTGTATAAAACCTAAACTAAAAACTCATGGTGAGACCTCTCACGATCTAGAGGCGAAAGTTTCTGTCTACAAAGAGGATCCACTCAAGGGGGGCCCTTGTGCATTACCCTCTAGTGTTATCCATGATGCCCTTAAGGAAACCTGCTTATGGGGAAGGTAGAATATCCATAGGCCAAAACAAGGAGCCTACCAACTAAGGTTGTGAAATCTCATTACTATGCCACACAATCATGCATTCATACATCTTGCACTCAACATATTCATCATTCTCCATTCTTTTTGTCTGTCTTATTCACAGAATTAAAAAATAGTCAAAGTGTCTTAAAAATGAATGCCAGAGGGAAAACTTGTTTGTGTTAATACCGTCAAACCAGATATGGCGAAGATCAAGACCATCAAAGGAAAACTGCCTGAAAGAGCCTTGAAGATGTTTACTCGCTGTTATGGGAATACCCTTGAGTTAACAAAAGTGGATGTACAATTAGATGTTATTTCTTCCTTGGTTCAGTTCTACGACCCTCCATTGAGGTGCTTTACCTTCCAATACTTTCAGCTAGCGCCGACTTTGGAAGAATATGATAAACTCTTGAATTTCTCTAAGGGAAAAGCTTATGTGGGAATTGGGCAGACTATTAACATTAAAGACTTAGCAAATGGTTTAGGGATCCCTTATTCTGAATTTTCACTTAATTACAAAAAAAGAAGGTGATGTACAAGGGATTAAGAGATATTATTGGGAAGCTAAATCCCTTTCTTTTGCCGATAAAAAATAATGGGAGTCTTGTGTTGATTGTTTAGGGCTACTTTTATTTGGTGTAATTTTTTTTCCCCAGACTCTAGACTATATTGACCCTGTAACTATTAGTGTATTTTTGGGCGCAAAAGCTTTGAATGCGGACCTAAATCCTACTTTACTTTTTGATATTTATTATGCACTTCACACTCGATATGAAAAGGGGAGGGTTACTCTAAATTGTTGCATCCCGATTTTATATTATTGGTTTATGACTCATATCTATAAGGAGGATTACATGGTTCCAAGTCTGACAAGATACGAGTGGCCTCAAAAATTAAGGTTTCTTACTGCTAATTATGTGTTATGGTATGCGAGGAAGCTAGACATTGGAGATATCATTTATAGTTGTAGAGAATTTTTGAATGTTTCATTGATTGGATCATGTGGTTGCATCAACTACAACCCTTAATTGGCTTTGCAATAACTAGGGTACCCATTGGAGGATAAACCCTCCAATGAACAACTTCAACAATTAATCATTCATGATATGGGAAAAAACAACCGAGAGTTGTTCAACAAGATCATCCGAGCTTGGAATAGGGTTAACAAGAGAAAAGCGAAAAGGAAGAATATTGTGGTAAAAGAATCTTACACTCGATGGGTTTTGGATAGGGTGTAAGTTTTTAAGTTACCATTTGACATTGATTCTGAGTAAAAGCCATATGTCCCATATCCTCTGCCTGTGTCCTTAGAAGAAATAGAAAACTTGAAGAAAGCTCTGAATCAAGCTTAAAAGGAGAAAGAAGAATTGGAGCTTAGACTCCACACCCTAGCTAAAGAGAAAAGACAAATTCAGCATGAGCTTGATTCTAAAGATCAACAGATTCAGAGAAACCATGAAGCATTCGAAAAGGAATGTCTTAAGCGGAAACATTCAATTGAAGGGTTGTTGAGTGTTACATTTAACTTGGATTCCCACAACCAATATTTGGAAGATACTGCTAGTGAAATCAGGCGACTAAGTTGATGGTACGAAGAGGAAATGCAGGACAAAAAGGAGATGGAAGAAGATTTGATGGCTCAAATTCAAAGTTTGGCACAAGCTTCTTTAGATCAAGAAGAGCAAATGAAGTATCTTACTATGATGGCAGAAATATTTCTCGCCCAAAGGACTGATGAATACGAGCAAGTATTTATTGAGTCTGAAGACCTCCGAAAGAATTTCCTAATACAACAGAAACTCTATACGGAGATGAGGGCTGAAAAATTATATTGGGAAGAGAAGTATGCAAAGATCTCCAAAGAAGGAAAGGATAATCATAAGATAATTTCGGACCTCTACCTAGAGTATCGATTCTACAAAGACAGACATGCGAAACTCGCCTTCTTAGCCAACAATGTCATTGAGGACATCCCTAGAAGTTTGAGAGACGCAGAAAATGTAATGGTCCCACTCCCAAAAGACGTTGAAGACTTCCTCAAGATTTGTAGGACCATGGTCGATGGCTTCAGAGCAAAAATCCACAGGCGCACTTAGAAGATTTTGTTTTCCTTTGTTATTTCTTTCAGCAAGCTTTGATGTTTTAAGTTTGAATAATTTTCAACATCTGAATTGTATTCATTTTTTTAAGATAAATCATTTCAATAAAAAAATTTGTTTCCATATCTCGATTGTGTATTTATTTTTAGATGCTCAGCAATAAAAATGAAAACCTAAAACAAATATATATGTATGTGTATCCAAGTGAATAAGGAATTCAAAAACAAAAGCGCTTAGCATATTCATACGCATCCATGCATTCACAAACATCACATCATTTCACATTTCATAACAAAAAAAATCATTAATTTTCAAAATTATCTCCAGTTAAACCATTAGTAGAAAAGCGCCACCTCTCCGCCCACTGTATCAAACAAGGGCCCATCAAAGGAAAGTGATGAAACGGATCAAAGAGAACCAAGCCGCATTTAGGGAAGATTGGATCAGGTAAAAGGTAACATTAACTCAATGAAAGGAGATATGAGCCAAGTTTTTCTAGCCTTGAAGAACATCATCGAGAGGCAACAACAAGGTTCATAGGGTAGCCTTTGAATAAGTAGGTTAGACTATTGGCACATCGAGTAGTCACTAACCAAGAAGAGAACCAGAGTTAGGACCCCAAAATTCAACTATGGCTTAACAAGAAGTCAAGAAAGTGGATACTGAAGGGTTTGTCCCACCTCAATCGAAGGTAGGGGCATCCCATACTTTGCAGATTTCGGTCAACATACAGACAACTATGCAGATCTATAATATGAAGATCTTGATTTGGAAGGTGTCACTCAAACACACCAACCCAAAATTGTTGATAATCCCTTGGCGCTCAATCAGTACAAATCTCTGGAAGAAAGGTTGAAAGATGTGGAGGGTTACGATGCTTTTGATGTTGACGCTCTTGAAATGGGTCTAGTCCAAGATGTGGTAATCCCTCCAAAATTAAAAGTACCTAACTTTGGAAAATATAAGGGGCTCACATGTCTGAGGAACCAGCTATGTATTGCATAAAGATGCATGCATATGCTCAAGATCATAAGCTGATAATCCATTGCTTCTAAGACAGTTTGAGTGAGCATCCTTAGATTGGTACATGAAATTGGAGTGGATTCACATCTAGTCATTGGCGATCTTGTCAATTATTTCTTGAGACAGTACAATTACAATCTAAAACATGGCGCCTAACCACATGCAACTCCAAAAGACGTCTCAAAAGAAGGAGGAGTCCTTCAAGGAATGTGCTCAAAGGTGGAAGGAAATGGAAGCCCGTGTACAACCACCATTCTTGGATAAATAATTAGTCGATATGTTCATGGGCACTTTACAAGGGTTGTACTATGACAAAATGGTAGGAAGCGTCTCTTCCATATTTTCTGATTTGGTGACTATTGGTGAAAGGATTGAAGCTGGTATAAAGAGTGAGAAGATACAAGGGGCGTCAGCTAGTACCCCTTATAATGCAAAGAGACATGTTCCTAAATTTTAGAAAAAGAAGGAAGGAAAAATAAATGTTGTAGCATCGTATCCAAGAACGTAACAACCATTGGTTATTCCACGATAATAACAACAACAAAACAGGTTTAAAAAGCCTCCGAGAAGATTTAATCCTCTCCCCATGCTGCATAGTTAATTATTGCAACATTTAATCAAGACCTCTTTGGTAGAACTAAAGCCTCTAGCTCCTTCAATTGGGGCACTCTCACCAAAGTACGATGCAAATGTCAGGTGCGAGTATCACGTAAATTCTCCAGGGCATACTATAGAAAAATGTTGGGCCTTTAGACACAAGGTTCAGAATTTGTTGGACTCTCAGGATATCACTTTTAATAAGAAAAACATCAAGACAAACCCTATTCCTCCGCATGGTGGGCCAGCTGCGAATGCAATTGAAGTGGTCACTAACTTTGGGGAAGCCAGATAAGTGAAGGCCCCGATAAACCTCTTGAAATAATATTTGTTGGAGTATGGGTTCCTCTTGGAACACAATGAAGCTTTTGAGAAGACATTACAAAAATTGGTGGATCAGGGGATAGTCTAACTTGGGTGTTACCCTAAAGAAGAGTACATAGTTGCGATCGATGGAAGTACGAAGAAGCCATTGGTAATTCCACACCAAGGGCCAAACCCTAATAAGAAGACTCTGGTGATTCCATGGGGAGAGTCAATAAAAGCACTAGTGATGATACTACACCAGACTCTGAGAATTCTAATAGTTCTAAAGAATAAAATGGTGATTAGGGGGCCATCTCCTACCCCTTACCGAAGCAACAAAGCGGTACCCTAGAGTTATGATTCTACTGTTTATGTCAGTGGTTTAAATCAAGAATGTGAGTCGTCGTCAAGTCAAGGACCTACAATCACAAATATAGCTGGAACAAGGGCATGACTCACAATGGGCGAATCTATAGTCCCAAACCATTGAAGAAAAATGATTTTATAATTAAGGATAAGAGGAAAGATGTGATAGAGGCAAGCTAAGAACAAGAACCTCCAAGCAAGAATTTTATTGACCAAGAAGTGAAAGAACTCCTGAAAATAATCAAGAGGAGTGATTATTGGGTGGTGGATCATCTACACCAAACCCCGACCAAGATTTCAATACTCTCATTTCTCCTCAACTCATAAGCACGCCGAGATTATCTAATTAAGGTTCTAATCTCTACTCACGTCACAGAAGAGATTACAGTAAATCAATTTGACAATGTTGTAGCAAATCTGACATCTAGATCATATCTAGGTTTTAATGACAGTGAGTTGTCTCCATAAGGAAGAGCTCACAACAAAGCATTGCACATTTCTATTCATATAGGTACTACAAGCCTATCCAGGGTACTCACTAATACTGGTTCTACCCTCAATGTGTTACCAAAATCCAGCTTGATGAAATTAACATTGGATGGTGTTATAATCAGACCAAGCTCTACAATAGTCAAAGCTTTTGATGGTTCTCAAAGTAGTGTTTGGAGAAGTGGATCTTACTATCAAGATCGGCACGCATATGTTTTATATCACCTTTCAAGTCATGGATATAGAACCAGCGTATACATTTTTACTCGGACGATCATGGATTCATGCAGCGGGTGCTGTTACATCAACCCTACATCAGAAATTGAAGTTCTCCTTCGAGGGAAGATTTCTTATAATCGAAAATGAAGAGGACATCTTTGTAAGTCACATAGAATCCTACAGATATATCAGTGTTGATGAAGACTATATAGCAACACCATTTCAAGTCTTAGAGGTTGCTTCAATGGTAACCCTACTGGTGGAGAAAATCAAGAAACCTACCATAACTTTGTGGAGAGAATTGCAAGCAACTGTAGAAGATGGTACCTCAAAGGTTGGAGCGAACTTATGGAGATACCTGAGAAGAAGAATCGTTTTGGTTTGGGCTATGAATCATCAAAGGCTACCCTGAAAGGCAAGGCATGGTTTCCTTCTATCCAGAAAACCTTTATCAATAAAGGAGCAGAGCATGGCGGACAAGTGGAAATGATATCGAACAAAAGCAACAACAAGAGAGCATCTGACTTCATCCATGAATGTGCTCCAGGAGAAGAGCTAAAAAAATTAGACAGCTGTGGAGATTCCAGATATCTTTTTCTTTCCAAAGTAATTTTTATTGTTTTTGAAAGAACCTATGCCAAGCCCGAGGCATAAGGGTAGCTTATAAGTGTCCCCAATTTGCTTCAAATAGTATTCACAATTAATAAAATTTATATTTCACATTCAATTAAGATCCCTGCCTTTCTCTTGCATTTATTTCTTACATTTAAAAATGGCAATACTTTTATTCATATGCATTTTCCAAATTCACATACTAAAACTGCACCAAAACATGATAAATGTGCAGATCCATGCCTAAAATCATTGATAATGTTACTGCTGCTATCCGATATAATTTTGATGCACCCATCAACCAAGCAGAAGAGGAAGATGATGAAGATCTTGAACTCTCTAAAGAATTAGTGAGGGAGATAGAGCAAAAAGATGATAACATACAACCATACCAAGAACCTATTGAGACCATCAACCTTGACACAAAAGAGGATCCGAAAGAGATCAAGATAGAGGCAACATTGGAGGTAAGTGTCAAAGAAAGACTGATCAAGTTATTACATGAATATGTGGATATATATACCTGGTCTTATAGAGACATGCCAGGATTGGATACATATATTATGGTGCATAGACTACCTCTTAAGTAAGGTTTCTCTCCAGTTAGACGGAAACTCAGAAGAACTCGTCCAGACATGTCTAACAAGATTCGAGAAGAAGTCCTTAAAATATTTGATGCAGGGTTCTTAGCGGTGGTAGAGTAACCACCTTGAATATATAACATTGTACCAGTACCCAAAAAGGACGGCAATATGCGTATGTGTGTACATTATCAGGATATGAACAAAGAAAGTCCCAAAGACGATTTCCTGTTACCTCACATAGATGTTTTGGTAGATTAAAGCTCAAGCTTCGGTTTTCTCATTCATGGATGGTTTCTCAGGTTATAATCAGATCAAAATGGCACCCAAGGATATGGAAAAGACTACTTTCATAACTCCTTGGGGAACTTTCTGTTACAAGGTGATGCCTTTCAGTCTAAAGAACGAAGGGGAAACTTATCAAAGAGCTATGATCACACTATTCCATGATATGATTCATAAGGAAGTGGAAGTATACGTAGATGATATGATTTCCAAATATCATATAGAGGAGGATCATATTGTACACTTATAGAAATTATTTGAGCGTCTGCGAAAGTTTAAACTGAGGTTGAATCAGAACAAATGTACATTTGGTGTCAGGTCATGCAAGCTACTCGGTTTTATCGTAAGTCAGCGGTGGTATTGAGGTAGATCCCAACAAGGTGAAAGCCATACAAGAAATGCTATCTCCAAGGACAAAAAAAGAGTTTTGTGGTTTCTTAGGACGATTTAATTACATTTCAAGGTTCATATCGCACCTAACTGCTATGTGCGAGCCTATATTCAAATTACTTTGAAAAGATTAAACATTGGTGTATAATGATGATTGTCAGATAGCCTTTGAGACAATAAATAAATATTTATAAGAGCCACCAATCTTGATGCCACCAGTTCCTGGAAGACCGCTCATCATGTACTTAACAGTGCTTGAAGGGTCAGTGGGGTGTGTATTAGGACAACATGATGAAACGGGTAGAAAAGAGAATGCAATCTATTACCTTAGCAAAAAATTCACCGACTGCGAAACCAGGTACTCACTCCTCGAGAAGACTTGTTGTGCATTAGCTTGGGATACTAAATGATTGATGCAATATATGTTAACTCACACCATGTGGTTAATAGCAAGAATGGATCCTTTGAAGTACGTGTTCGAAAAACCCATTCTTGCTGGAAGGATTGCTAAATGGAAGATGTTACTATCTGAGTATGACATCCAATGTGTTACTCAAACGGTCATCAAGGGTAGTGTGTTGGCTGACCATCTAGCTCATCAGCCATTTCCAGAATATCAACCAATAAAATTCGACTTTCCATACGAAAATCTCATGGTTATAGGTGACTACGAAATACCAGGTCCCGACGAAGAACCTGAACCAAGGGCACGTTGGACACTCATGTCTGACGGGGCTTCAAATGCACTAGGGCATGGTATTGGAGCAGTTTTGACTTCCCCGGAGAACTTTAACAAACCTTATACTGCAAGGTTATGTTTTGACTGCACCAACAATATTTCTGAATACGAAACTTGTATCTTGGGTTTAGAAGCTGTTATCGATCAAGGATTAAACATATCGAAGTGTATATAGACTCAGGATTAGTCATATACCAAGTCAATGGTGAATGTAACACTAAACATCCCAAATTGATCCCATATCGAGATCATGTTTTGAAGCTAGCTACGGAATTTACCGAGATCACATTCAGTCATATTCTGCGAGAAGAAAATTAGATGACAGACACCTTGGCACCTTTATCAGCCATGTTTAAAGTGACCTATCCAAATCATGAACTGCGCATTACAATCAGACATTTTGAAGAACCTTCACATTTCCTTGCTATTGAAGAGGGACTGAATAACAAGCCTTGGTTCTATGAAATCAAAAGGTATCTCGAGAAACAAGAATATCTAGAAGATGCCTCTATGATTGACAAATGAACTCTGTGGAAGCTAGCTTCAAAGTTCATCCTAAATGGTGATGTGTCATACAAAAGAAACTACGATATGGTATTACTCAGGTGCGTAGAAAAAAATGAAGCAGATACACTTATGAGAGAAATTCACGAAGACACTTTCGGAACTCATAAAAATGGACATGCCATGGCCAGAAAGATCTTGCGAGCAGGTTATTATTGGTTGACGGTGGAAGATGATTGCTACCATTATATAAAAACATGTCACAAATGCCAAATTTACACCGACAAAATACATGTGCCACTGACTCCTTTCAATGTCCTAAGTTCTCCTTGGCCATTTTCAATGTGGGGAATTGATATGATAAGAATGATTGAATCAAAAGCCTCTATAAGACACCAGTTCATACTAGTTGTTATCGACTACTTCACCAAATGGGTGAAAGCTTCGTCCTACGCAAATGTGATAATACAAGTGGTTACTCGTTTCATCAAGTAGAATCTTATATGCAGATATAAGGTTCCTAGAAGAATTATTACAAACAATTGGTCCAATTTGAACAACAAGATAACGAAGGAGTTATGCGACAACTTCAACATTGAGCATCACAATTTCTCACCATATCGACCTAAGGTGAACGGGGCCGTTGAAGTTGCAAATAAGAATATCAATAAAATCATTCAGGAAATGGTGAAGACATATAAAGATTGGCATTAAATTCTCCCCTTCGCTTTACATGGCCATCATACTTTCGTACGTACATCAACAGGTGCAAATCCTTTCTCTCTAGTATATGGCATGGGACAGTACTCCCCGGTTGAGGTAGAGATTCCAACACTTAGATTTCTAGTGGAAACAAAACTTGAAGAAGCATAGTGCGTTCAGACACGGCTTTATCAGCTCAACCTCATTGAATAAAAATTCTTGACAGCTTTATGCCACGGTCAATTATACCAAAAGTGGATGAATAAGGCATTTGACAAGAAGGTGCGCCCTCGAGTGTTCAAAGAAGGAGATTTGGTGCTCAAGAAAATTCTACTACCTCGCCTTGATTCACGTGGTAAATGGACACCCAACTACTAAGGTCCATACATGCTAAAAACAACATTGTCAGGTGGTGGTAAAAACAGCTTTCTCAGGTGGTGGTCTTATCCTCGCAATAATGGACGAGGAAGAACTGTCACATCCGATAAATTCTGACGCAGTCAAAAAATACTATGTATAAAAAGCTCTCTAAGTTCGAAACCTAAACAGGAGACTTGGGCAATAAGGAGTGGCTTGGTGGATTGAAACCCCTAAAGGGAGATCCAGGCAAAACATAGGGACATAAACAAAAAAAAATTATCCCGGAGGATTAAAAACCCGAAAAGGGAGGTCCAGGAAAAAGTTATGGATCTTATTCAAAATAAAGAACAAATAGACTGTAATCTAAGAACCAAGACTATGATCACGAAGGAGAGGGACCAATCCAAATCATTTGACTCAGAAGCAAAGGAGATTGGAGCTATCAAAAGGACATTGGAGAAATAGAGTAGTGATTATCATTTTCGTTGCCATTTTCAATTTTAAAACTTTATGTAATTACCTCTTTCAAGGAATTGCATCTTGTACTATCGCCTATTCAGAGGAATATTTGTCAATAAACATTTACCTTTTCAATCTTTCAATTTTATTTTTCCTTTTCAGACATGTTTGCAAACACTACGACTATTTCTTGTGAATACTGTGTTGAAATCATTTTGGGGATTTGACAAATAAAATCATTTAATATAACATCAAAAAGCATTTTAGTTAGGAAAGTATTGAAAGAAAATCCACGACTACGTCCATGCCTACGACTATAGCCATATTCACTCTTGTGGCTATTGTTACGCCCACGCCTACGCCTACACTTGTGATACAAATATCAAAATCTTGTTAACACATTTCATCTTGTTCAAATCAATTCAAAATACCACGATGATGCAACATACAACATTGAGATTCGGTGACACAAAACCAATGGAAAGGATATTAAAAACAATTTTCACAACAAACATTTGGTGTATACACTAACATTTGAGGCATATACAAACGTTTGGGGCATATACAAACACTTGGTGCATTTACATTAGGGGTACGTACATAAATAATTCAGCACATACACACTTGGGGTTCCATATCAATCTAAAACATTATGCATCGTACATGGCAGTTTCCAGATACATCTTTGGTTAAACTATAAACTTTCTCGGGGCTCATTAGTGGATTATTGGATCCACAAGATAAATGAATACCTTGGTTGAGAACAGACACAACCCGTAAACTATGATCTTATCTTAGGTTTAATTACCTAAGATTCGATCACCAAAACAATCTTTAAGTATCTACCCTCTAGGTCGTGGTAGATATGCGAATTTTCAGGATTACGTTATTTATCCTCTAGGTCGTGATAAGTACGTAAGACTATTCTCATGTTGTTTATCCTCTAGGTCATGATAAACACACGAACTTTTCAATCATCTATCCTCTAGGTTGTGGTAGATGTGTGGATTGTTGGATTTGTGTTATTCATTCTCTAGGTCTTAAAGAATATATAAATCAATCTTAGTGTTTGTTTATCCTCTAGGTCGTGATAAACACACAATCTTTTTTCAATTATATATCCTCTAGGTTGTGGTAAGTATGCGAATTCTCATGGTTATAGTATTCATCCTCTAGGTCGTGATGAATACATAAGCCTTACCCTGTACCATTTATCCTCTATGTTATGATAAATGCACTGGGTCATCCTCGTTTTGTTTACTCTCTAGGTTGAAGTAAAACATATGAAATCTGCTATATAATCCATTGTGTTAGTCTCCATGCAGCAATGTATTATTAGGCTATGTATTATTCACCCCCTAGGCTGTGATGAATAAGAAAATCTACGTCTTAAGCTTACCATAATAGTAAGTAAATTTACAAACTTGTACTATTTACCTCCTAGGTTATGGTGAATATGCAAAAAATATATGATCTCTTTTACATATTGATGAGTTATCCGCATCGTCACATCTAAGCCAAATCAAATCTCTTCGTTCAAACTTTGGTAAGATGATACATTATCGTCTATGCCTATTTTTCATACTCGTGGGAACGCTGTATAGAGTATCCTTATAATCTTTCGGACAAATTTTGGGGTCTTCTGTTATTTAATAAACCTATGATTCGAACGTGCGAGACCGGCATATTCTCACACTATTTAATCGAAGAGTAATTATATAGGGGCAACTGTCATCCCCCAACTTTCCCTGTTGGTTTCTAAAAAAATTATTCCTTATTGATATTAATGTTATAATTTTCTTTATAAAGTTTAGAGTATTATTATCAAAATCATATATGTTGTGGGGTTTAAGTTTATAGAGGGGGGTGTATTGTTTCAAAATGGACCATCAAAATATGATGGCCCAATAAGTTTCTTCTTACAATTAGAAAGGGTTTGCATTTGTTGTTTAGATTTTATCCCATTAAAGTTGGTAAAAAATAGAAAAAAGGGTGTGTTGGTTTAAACAGGAGTGTCTATTAGAACCTGATGGCCCGTTACAATTTTTAGGCCTATTTACCTTTTGAAAGGGGGTGTGTTAGTAGGGCTAGAGGTCTTGTTTGTCAAAGAAAAGCCCATTTTTTTCCAAGCCTATAGAGCAATTTGGCGGCCCATTAAGGGCTAATGCATTTTTAACAGAGAAGGGGTGTGATTGTTTGGTCTACCTATTGGGCTTCTCAAAATAATTATTGGTACATTTTTTCTAATTATTTTTAGAGGCCCATGTTGGTTTTTTTTTTGAGCCCGTTTTGTTGAAGTCAACACGCCTTCAAATTATTTTATTTTACTATTATAATTGTTCTACTTTATTATTAATTATTATTTAAAAAAATGTTATTGTATTAAACTAATTTCATTGACTTTAGTCAAAATTAGGATTTCAACCCCTAATTTCCAACTAAGCCTTGTGGCGCCCATGTTCAATATTATTCTTCTCTATATTAAGCAAGCCCAAGCCCAAGAAACAAACACTATGCAAATCAAATAAAGACTAAGCGTATCAAATTAGCATAAACAGAATCAAATCTTTACATAACAAAATCTTCCAAAATCAATTACAAAGAATTAAATCAAGATTACAAGATATCAATTTCATATCTCAATCGAGTCAAATCTCTAATTTACATATAATCTAATTTCTAATGGAAATTAACAACAAAACTTCCTAATTTGTCTAATTCCTAAAACTATATAAACCTTAATCCTAAAATTTAAAAGTCACAACAAATCTGAGGGGAAGAAATTGGAGGAGAAGAAATTGTAAGTAGAGAAGCAGACCCCGTGAATTAGCTGCCTTCCTGAGATCTGGGTTTCAACTTTCGAAACCCTACATCATGTTGCTTCAAGTCATCACCACCATCACGCTGTCATTTTTCTTCACACATGCAATCAAAGAAGAAGTAGAGCATAAATTAGAGGGAGAAAGAGCCAAAAGAAAAGAATACAAAAAGAATCACTGCATGGGAGGTAAGTCGATTCACTTAGATTAGGGTTTGTTGTTATTTGAATCTGTGATTTATCTTTGGTTTTGGATTTTAGGGTTTCTAAAGGGGTTAGGGTTCATTAGGGTTCATGTTTAAGGTTAGGGTCCATCGGGTTTAGGGTTAGGGTTCATCAGGTTTTGGGTTTTTGTATTTTGGTTCTGTTGTACCCCAAAATTTGCCCTCCCATATTCTTCAAGAATTGCAAAGTCAAAGCTTCAAAATTCCCCAAGGGTTGCACAGTGTAAGGGCCTCCTAAACAGTCAGAATTAGGGTTTTGGTTTTGACAAAGAAAATGAAGTTTCCAAGGGTCCAATCAAGTCCCACATGCTTATAAATATGGTCAAGCATCCTCATACCAAGTTTCAAGACTTTCAGCACAAAATTGCACAGTCAAAAACCCTAATTGCACTACAGTCAACTGTAGGGGCAAAATGGTCATTTGCCAGTCAAAAGTTCAAATTTTTGGTCAACATCTCATTTTGAAGCCACAAACATCATTTGATCAATGCTTGATCATGATTCTCAAAGCTTGGCTCAAAAATCATCAAGATGCAAAAGTTTCCTTATTTGGACAGTTGAAAAAGTCAACTGTAAATTGACCAGGGCATAACTTTCACATGGACTATCAGAAAAATTCCATCCAAAGCTCATTTTGAAGAGAAAGACATTTCCTACAACTCCTCTTCACACTTAAAGTCCAAGAAATGCTCTCACAAAAAGTTATCAATTTCAACATTATAGGTCATTTTCAAAAGTCAACAAAAAGGGACTTTAAGTCAAAGGCCATAACTTGCGATTGGTAAATCAAAATGACATGGGACCAAAGGAATTGGCTAGAGGACTCAAAGACCTTTCCAAAATGTCCAATAACATGAGCAAAGCTTAAAAATTGAGCAAGTTATGCCTTGTGGAAGTTGGGAAATATTTGGATATTTTGAAAAGTCAACATTGATTCAAATGACCTAAAATTGCTAATGGGCCTCTTTTTCTTCCACAATTCATTATCCAAAGCATGTGCACGACCACTTGGCCCAAAGGGAAGTTTTTCTTCGTTTTTTATTTATTTATTTGGATTTTTTATTATTAATAATTCATTTAAATTAATTAAAATACATGAAAAATATAAAACCTAATGTTTCAAATCTTTTTATGCATGATATATACTCAATAATTCGTGCATGGTCAGATATAGAAGGAATTGAAGTTAATTGGCCATGATTTGTACCAAATAGGCATGAAAAATATTTGAAAAGATCTTGGAAAATCAAATCTTGCAAACCATGAATGCAAAGGTTTTGGATCAATTTCTTTAACCCTAATCATTCACAGGTACATATAGATGCTAAACCTAATCCTAAAAGAGAGGAAGATGCGCCGTACATAGAAAACAAAACTTGAGTTTTTGGTTGAAAAATTGAAAACTGAAAACAGGGATAGAGGTCGATTCAAGCCAAGAGATTCATCTCATCACCTTCCTGAGACCTTAAGCAACGTACCTGACTAGGTTTCCACGTCTCTAACGCCTTGAATCATTGTACAGAAGTCAAACTTTTTCACTTTGTTCTCATAATCGTACTTTAATATTTATGCATTTTCATGGCATTTCTTTCATAAATTCTGACTAATGAGAAGGTTCTGGAGCTAACCATATAAATTAATTGCGTTTTTATGCGCTATACATGATTCTACCATTGATGCAGGCTAGGTTTTCTTGAGTTCCAAATTAGGGGTTTCTTGATACTGTAAAATTAGGGGACCTCAATGCCATGACCATGTTCAGTGCGCTTGGACGAAAAAGATAGGACCCTCGCGCCTAATTTATGCTCAAAGAGGGCTTAATCGCTATTATTGAATGTGGCTTATTTTGAGGGGGTTCAAAACCCCTGTTAACCGTTTTCTATTTTTCAGGAAAAACAAAACCATGGGGAAGACGATGAAGTGGCCAGTTCTGGTTGGTCTATTCAAAATTTCACGCTAAAAATCCACTAGCGTTTTGTTTTATTTTATATTGATTGTTGGTTATTATATAAACAAAGAACTCAAGCAGCGCGTTTGGTAAAGTGCAAGACTGGTAAACCACAGGACATGGGTTCGAGCCCCAGGTCCCCCACCCCTTTCACATTATTTTTCAATTAAGGATTCTGTGCAGGTTCACCATGGAGGAATACTATACGTCCAAAATCTCAGCCTGCCACGCGGTCAATCTCATCAATCCAAGGGTCACGATCTAAAGAACATGGTGAACTCTAGTCTACGCGTATACATGCTAGTTGGAAAAGTCCACCAGGCCAAGGACAGATGGGCCTAAATTGCTAAAGTTTCACCTCACAACTGGGGACAACACCCCCCTAGGTTTGCAAACCCTTTTTTTACATTCTTTATTTTTTCATTATTTTTACTTTCTTTTAATTATTGTTTTTTTAATTAATTTAATATTTTCATAATATATAAAAAACACCAAAAAAATCAGAAAAGATAAAAAAATAATAAATATTTTTATAAATAAATTGCATTAATTAATTTTAGTTATTAAATTAGGTTTAATTGTAATATTTTCCTTAATAAAAATCTAAAATTGGTAGAATTAGGGTTTATAATCATTTTTATCCCTTTTTCTTTTCTTTCATAATAATTAAATATTTCCTATTATTTATTTTTATAATTAAATGGCATGTAAATAATTAGGTTAAATATTAGGTTAAAATTTAATCTTTTCTTAATAAACTAAAAACAACTAGAATTAGGGTTAGCATTTTATTTTAATTAATTCTTTTTCATTAAAATCATAAAATACAAAAATACCAAAAAGACAATTTCTTTTCCATTTTAATTTTATTAATTTAATAATTGTTTAATTTAATTTAATTAAAAAGGGTCCAACGCCCTCGTTTCAATTTAAAATCTCAATGCGCGTATTTTTTTCTTTTTTTTCTTTTAATATTTATGTATCTCTCCCAAGGCCATGTAATATTTATCTTTCGCATTTTTAATTCTTTATTTTTCCGTCAAATCGGGTTCTGGAAATTTTGGCGATGTGGACCCGCGCCTTTTGTAATAGCTTAGAATTTTACCTTTCTCGTACTTTTAACTGTTAAATAAATGCATACAAGAATGAATGACAAAAAAATAAAAACAAACGCATAGATCACCCATAACCTGACAAGACAAAAATAAATGAATCTGACACACAAATCACACACCACCCCTAGGGTACGCCTCACTGTTGCCTTGCCTCGAAAGGTGATCGTCGAGTAAAGGATGTCTTAGTAAGTCCTCATGATCCGGGAACCTGGCATGAGGGTAGCTTCTAAGGTGTCTTCCCATTGCTCTGGTGATCACCATGTTCCGAACCTCGAATTGACCCGAACAACTCCAATAGTGGTGCTACCTACCTCTCAATGGTGGGATGGCACTACTTTAAAGGACATCTACACAGACGAATTCCTTAGGGTAGGTAGACGACTCTAGATACTTGCTCTAATTTCAAAACAAATCAAAAATACTTTTCACACCAACACATTTTCAAAAGCTTTCGAAAGCAAATTTTCAAACACTCTTGAGGACTGATACAAGAGTCAAACTGAAATTTTCAAAGAAACTTTTTAAAACCCACAGTTGAAAAGCAAACAAACCATTTTTGAAAACACAAATGAGCAAGTATCTAAGAGCCCATGGATAACCATGGATAGAAAGGGTGCTAACACCTTCCCTTTCTATAATCTACCTCCCGAACCAAGAGCAATCTCTTTAAGGAATTTTTCTGTGCTTTTGTCCTTTCCATTTGGAGAAAATAAAAGACGGTGGCGACTCTTGCTTCCGCGACATTTCGCGAACCAGCGTTAAACAGTCAGTTCCAGATCCACCGATCACAGAACTGGCGACTCTGCTGGGGAATTTTATAAAGTGAGGTGTACCTTAGGGATAGTTCATAACTGTGTTTTCAATTGTATTGACTTGTCTGCTTTAAATTTGTGGGTTGCATGGGAGTTACATAGATCCTAACCCGGATCTGGGGATACCCTGTTTAGGTAGCGTAAGCTGTGAGGGACCTGTCTGGCGTATACCGACATGGGTGAAGCAGTGGCTACGTTGGTGTGGCGCCTTGGTCTGTACCGATATCCCTCGTGTTGAAACGGGGAGAATATGGGTCTTCCAAGGAGTCATTAAGCACCAACAGACCTTAGAACCTTACATGACCCAACTTGGCCATTAGAACAGTAGCAGTATGCTACGCCCATTGAGGCTAAACTCTCGTGATGGTTCTGGCTGCAAGAAAAGATTGCGATGCTGGAGTTATGACCGATTGAGGGTAGTCAATGATATTGGGATCCTCTAAGAACCCGGTTACTTTTGATAGGACAGGTATGAACCAACAAACTGAAAGAGGGTAATACCTAGACCCCATGCTGGCCTAAACTCTAAGGGCTTCTCTTGTGTGACTTGTGTGCCTTCGTACTTGATTAATTGCATGCTTGTTATCTGACACATAAGCTATTTGCAGGTCTTGTTTATAGTCCTTAATTGGGACTCATAACATGGTTTACTAAGTTCCTTACAGGTTTTGGTTTGCAGTCCTTAATAGGGACTCATAACAGAGTATACTAAGTTTCTTGAAGGTTTTATTGTTTAGTCCTTAATTAAGGCTCATGACAGGTTTTACTTGAGTTTCTTGCAGGTTTTGGTTTATAGTCCTTAATAGGGACTTGTAACAGAGTTACCCACATCATTCCATGCATAGCATAACATCATACCATTGCATACATCTTAACCCATTTCAAGGATCTCAAGGGCTTGTGATGCAGGTCTTGATGAATCAACTATCCCAGCAAGGGGAAAAGAGGATTTATTTTCCTCTAGACAAAGCTGTCAGGGGCTATGACCCACTTGATATGGTGAGCTCTGACTCTTGAAGAAGGTTCCCCTAACCAAGGTTGTTTGGAAACCAAAACCAGACATGATGACTAAAGTCAGGGGCCATGACCCACTGGATATGGTGAGCCTTTGACCCTTGAAGAAGGACTCTCTACAACAGGAAGTTCCTTCAATCAAGCTATCGGGTTCAAATTCTAACAATTTTCTTGTTTACCCCGCGAGATCCTTGAAAACATTGCATGCATATCATACATATCATTGCATAACAGATACCCTTTCTCTACAGGTTGCTCACCTTCTCCGCTGTTTATTTCAGCAATGGCTTGCCAACAAGATAACCAGGACCTTCTTGCTCAAGAGACTCGGCTCGGGGAAATCCTCCTGAATTTATCCAAGGGGCAGGAGAAGTTGAGGACACTTCTCATGGAGACTTTGGTCAGGAACAGCGCTAAGGACGAACGGATGAAACATCTGCAAGCTGAAATGGATGCAATGAAAGCCCAAATGCTGGGGCAGGGGACTGCCATTCAAGGTTTAGCTCAAAGACAAGAAGAGTTCGGAGTTCTCATCAACCAACTGCTTCAGAATAACCGACTGGGGCAAACATCTAAGGTTGAAGGGCCAGTCATCATTCAACCACCTTTGAGACAAGGAGGTAAAGGGAGAGCTCCTCAAATGGCTCCAGTATCACAAATTCAGCATCAATCTCACCAGCTTCAGCCAGACAAGCCCAGGAGGCAATTCACCCAGCTCAACATGTCACTGTTTCAAGCTCTACAACGCCTGTTGAGATTGAATCTGATCACATTAAGGGCTCATCCCCGGAACCCCAACACAGCATCTCCTATCTATGATCCCAACAAAAGGTGTGCCTACCACTCTGCCAGTCCAGGACATGATACAAATGAGTGTTGGGCTCTGAAGAACAAAATCCAAGACCTAATTGATGAAGGAGCATTGGAGTTCACACAAGATGGTCAGGCTGAGTTTTTCTACCATCCCTCCAAGACTCACCATTTGAAGTAACAAGCCCTGAGATGAAAAGACTTTTGTTCATTAGGATTTTCAAGTTGCAATTTTCTTTTGTTCAAACATTTACTCATGTCAAACTTGGTTATTTCATTTAATGCATCGCATATGTCTGTTTTGAAGCAATATATTCGTATTCACTATATGCAAATTATTTTCATATTTTTTCTGATGATCAACTCTCGGTTAATAATTCTAAGCCTCTTGAGGGAGGATGACGAAAACGATACCGCTATCCTTACAGTATGCTTTTGAACAGACCCCGCTGATGAGGTACAGGCATTGTTTCAATCTCTAAACACTGGAGTTATAAGGAAGATAATCCCTCGTCAACCCCTCCGAGCCAAAGAAGTAGGAGTTTTTCTTTTCGAAAATTAATACCCTTTATCATAACCTGGGGCAGGGTAGTTCTCTCAGTTGATCCAAGTGCATAACAAATGGCACCAAAGAGGTCCTTACAAAACAAAAGAAAAACAGTGATGGTTCCAAATAATCAATAAAGAAAGGCAGTCATTATCTCAAAAAATGAAAAACCCATTAAGTCAAAACCTATGAAGGAGACTTACAAAACTGGGGCATCCCGCTGACTGTAATCACAAAAGAAACAGTTCAGGAAAAAAAAATAGGGATAATAAAATCAAAGAAAGAGGGCACACAAACCCTTAACAAAAAAAAGAAATGACTGCCCATTCAGAATAAATCATCATTATCTGAACCATCATTGGTATATCAAAGCAAAGACTCAAACAAGGTCTAACGCACGATCAGCTGAGTTTAGGTTTGAAGAACATCACGAAGAGCGGGTGGGTACAAATAAATTTGAGCCTTTATCCTTTGTTTCTTGAACCGTGAACCAAGCCACGTTATAACCCTTAAAAGTCCTAGCTGAAGCATGGGTTAGTTCGAAAGCATATTGTGCCGAAAGGTATCCTGACTCCTTAAGGCTTACGGTAAATACGGAGTTGATATCACGTTTTACAAACATTCACTTGTTTTATGAAAAAGAATGCATTTTCAAAATCTTCAAGACAGACATAAGCTTTGCATTTTAACATAACTTTGTTTGCATATGACTTTTTGTTTGAACAGCATAGAAATTCGCACGACGAATGCCTAATGAACAAGAGTACTTCCAATCAAGGGGCAGACATGACCGTGGTCCATTATCTGGGGCAATTCAATCAAGATTCGGAGAATCTCTCAAAGGCCAAATAGCCGGGGGCAAATCTCCGCCTGAGTCACTTGGGGCACTCCAGTGACGAATCTGGCACGATCAGACATCTTCTGGTAATATGGCAACACAAGCAGCCAGGGGCACCTCCCTGCATGCTAAGAGTGTGGGCATAGTCGGAAAAAAATACTACGCAAAATCAAAGACCCGCTAGGTTGACATACCTAGGCAAAAATTAGGGCTTCCCGGCGAACCAAAAGGGTTCGGGCAAAAATAAGGGATGAAATGGAAAAAATCTGTACACCCGGCAAGTCGAAAACCTGAAAAGGCGGCTTGGGCAAAAATGGGTATCCCGGTGGACTGAAAACCCGAAAGGGCGGTCCAGGAAAAAGTTAGGGATCAAAGCGTACGACTATGTCTCGTCATCTTGTCACCTGCCTACCAGAAGTAGGTTTGTCCATCAACAACTTTCAGCACCCCACAGGTGCCTTCTCCCATAGAAACAGGGGCAATGATGAGCCGTCCAAGCGATCTAATTGCTCTGTCTTCAAGGTATCAAGGGATGATCAACTAAAGAACACAACCAGTATACCTTAATTCCCCAGAGAGTGAGCCAGCAAGTCAGTGCACTCTCCTCAAGCAAAGCTTTTATCAAACTTAAGAAAGTTGGGTATCCTCCAGCAGATCTCAACATTCTCCAGCAATGTGCGGACATTTTTAACAAGCATCCCCGGCAGTCTTGGCCTAAAGATTGTTCCCCGGCAGTATATCAAACATTCAACAGAGTCACTTCCCTAGCATCCCAAAACTTCCCCAGGAGAATCCAATCCAGCTTCCCCAAGAAAGTTGGAATCCATCTCCCCAAGCAGTAAGCTTATCCCCAGTAGATTCTGGAAGCTTATCCTCGCAGAGCACGAACGCGCCACCCGGCTTTATTCAAAGAGTTATTTCCTTACCGGGATATAACTGGGTTATCCTCATCCAAAAGCCACGGAAAGAGCGTCCTCGACGAAGTCTTCTTATCTCCAGCGAAGTCTATTAACACTTCCAATACAACAAGGGTATCCCCGGCAAGTTATTATCGACAACTCAGCAAAGTACCTCTCTTCCCACAGAGTATTGCTTCCCAGCAAGATCGTCAAAGTATTTTTTTCTCCCCGCAGAATATCTATTCGCCAAGTTTATTCCCCAACGGAGTCATCTTCTCCTACTGGTATTCTTGCAATCATCATCCCCAGCGGAAGCAAAATCTATTCTCCAACATCAGCCCAGGAGTGACTTCCCGGCACCCGTCAAGGATTTACTTTCCTAGACGAAAAATACATTCATAAACATCGCACTTCCATACCTCATTATAAGCATGCATAGACGCATCATATCTTACAAATCTCATTTATGTTGAGAACATCATTGCTTGGTCCATATCATGCATTGCATATGACTGACCTTTACCTTTTAGGAAAGATTCAGTTAAATTCTCAATCATATTTCAAGACTCTAAGACCTTATCTGGTTCAGTTAAATCGACTCCAAAGATTTCTCTGGTTATTATCCAGTCAAAGGCCTTCTCTGGTCCAGCTAAATCGACCCCAAACAGATTTTTCTGATGAAGACTCAGTAGAAGTTACCCAAGGTTTTCTCAATGATTGCTATTGAGATTGTAATTGCCTATGGTTCTCTCCCCGATCCTGCGGAGATGATAATTCCATCCAAGGTTTTCTCAATGATTGCTTTTGAGTTGTAATCACCTATTGGTTCTCTCCCCGACCCTGCGGAGACGATAATTCCATCCAAGGTTTTCTCAATGATTGCTATTGAGATTGTAATCGCCTATGGTTCTCTCCCCGATACTGCGGAGATGATAATTCCCACCAAGATTCTCTCAATGTTTGCTGTTGAGGTTGTAGTCGCCTATGGTTCTCTCCCCGATCCTGCGGAGGTGGTAATCCCAAGATTCGCTCAACGATTGCTGTTGAAGCTGAAGTCGTCTAAGGTTCTCTCACCGTTCCTGTTGAGGTAGTAACCATCCCTGGTTCATTCATCACCATTTGAAGCTCCAGATTTAGCTCCTGTAACCAGTCAGGACACATCTACACAAAGCATCTGAAGACCAGCTCCTGCAACATGTCAGGTACTCATTTTTCTTATGCAGATACGCAAGTTCTCGCTAAGGAATCTCTTATGCGATTGACACCCAGATGGCATCTATAAGCCCATCCACCTTCCATCATCTCTTAGCATGGCATCTATAAGCCCATCCACCTTCCATCATCTCTTAGCATGGCATCTATAAGCCCATTCCACCATCACACTGCTACTATGTGAGCGCAAATTTCTGGGCACTCTAAGTGTTCAATCATCTTCCACCTTCGGATTACGAAAGGCACGTCATCCAATCTGCATCCTCAGGTCTAAGAAGATTGAACAGGGGCAACTGTTGTACCCCAAAATTTTCCCTCCCATATTCTTCAAGAATTGCAAAGTCAAAGCTTCAAAATTCCCCAAGGGTTGCACAGTGTAAGGGCCTCCTAAACAGTCAGAATTAGGGTTTTGGTTTTGACAAAGAAAATGAAGTTTCCAAGGGTCCAATCAAGTCCCACATGCCTATAACTATGGTCAAGCATCCTCATACCAAGTTTCAAGACTTTCATCACAAAATTGCACAGTCAAAAACCCTAATTGCACTACAGTCAACTGTAGGGGCAAAATGGTCATTTGCCAGTCAAAAGTTCAAATTTTTGGTCAACATCTATTTTGAAGCCACAAACATCATTTGATCAATGCTTGATCATGATTCTCAAAGCTTGGCTCAAAAATCATCAAGATGCAAAAGTTTCCTTATTTGGACAGTTGAAAAAGTCAACTGTAAATTGACCAGGGCATAACTTTCACATGGATTATCATAAAAATTCCATCCAAATCTCATTTTGAAGAGAAAGACATTTCCTACAACTCCTCTTCACACTTCAAGTCCAAGAAATGCTCTCACAAAAAGTTATCAATTTCAACATTATAGGTCATTTTCAAAAGTCAACAAAAAGGGACTTTAAGTCAAAGGCCATAACTTGATATTTGTAAATCAAAATTACATGGGACCAAAGGCATTGGTTAGAGGACTCAAATACCTTTCCAAAATGTCCAAGAACATGAGCAAAGCTTAAAAATTGAGCACGTTATGCCTTGTGGAAGTTGGGAAATTTTTGGATATTTTGAAAAGTCAACATTGATTCAAATGACCTAAAATTGCTAATGGGCCTCTTTTTCTTCCACAATTCATTATCCAAAGCATGTGCACGACCACTTGGCCCAAAGGGAAGTTTTTCTTCGTTTTTTATTTATTTATTTGGATTTTTTATTATTAATAATTCATTTAAATTAATTAAAATACATGAAAAATATAAAACCTAATGTTTCAAATCTTTTTATGCATGATATATACTCAATAATTCGTGCATGGTCAGATATAGAAGGAATTGAAGTTAATTGGCCATGATTTGTACCAAATAGGCATGAAAAATATTTGAAAAGATCTTGGAAAATCAAATCTTGCAAACCATGAATGCAAAGGTTTTGGATCAATTTCTTTAACCCTAATCATTCACAGGTACATATAGATGCTAAACCTAATCCTAAAAGAGAGGAAGCTGCGCCATACATAGAAAACAAAACTTGAGTTTTTGGTTGAAAAATTGAAAACTGAAAACAGGGATAGATGTCGATTCAAGCCAAGAGATTCATCTCATCACCTTCCTGAGACCTTAAGCAACGTACCTGACTAGATTTCCACGTCTCTAACGCCTTGAATCATTGTACAGAAGTCAAACTTTTTCACTTTGTTCTCATAATCGTACTTTAATATTTATGCATTTTCATGGTATTTCTTTCATAAATTCTGACTAATGAGAAGGTTCTGGAGCTAACCATATAAATTAATTGCGTTTTTATGCGCTATACATGATTCTACCATTGATGCAGGCTAGGTTTTCTTGAGTTCCAAATTAGGGGTTTCTTGATACTGTAAAATTAGGGGACCTCAATGCCATGACCATGTTCAGTGCGCTTGGACGAAAAAGATAGGACCTTCGCGCCTAATTTATGCTCAAAGAGGGCTTAATCGCTATTATTGAATGTGGCTTATTTTGAGGGGGTTCAAAACCCCCGTTAACCGTTTTCTATTTTTCAGGAAAAACAAAACCATGGGGAAGACGATGAAGTGGCCAGTTCTGGTTGGTCTATTCAAAATTTCGCGCTAAAAATCCACTAGCGTTTTGTTTTATTTTATATTGATTGTTGGTTATTATATAAACAAAGAACTCAAGCAGCGCGTTTGGTAAAGTGCAAGACTGGTAAACCACAGGACCTGGGTTCGAGCCCCAGGTCCCCCACCCCTTTCACATTATTTTTCAATTAAGGATTTTGTGCAGGTTCACCATGGAGGAATACTATACGTCCAAAATCCCAGCCTGCCACGCGGTCAATCTCATCAATCCAAGGGTCACGATCTAAAGAACATGGTGAACTCTAGTCTACGCGTATACATGCTAGCTGGAAAAGTCCACCAGGCCAAGGACAGATGGGCCTAAATTGCTAAAGTTTCACCTCACAACTGGGGACAACACCCCCCTAGGTTTGCAAACCCTTTTTTTTACATTCTTTATTTTTTCATTATTTTTACTTTCTTTTAATTATTGTTTTTTTAATTAATTTAATATTTTCATAATATATAAAAAACACCAAAAAAATCAGAAAAGATAAAAAAATAATAAATATTTTTATAAATAAATTGCATTAATTAATTTTAGTTATTAAATTAGGTTTAATTGTAATATTTTCCTTAATAAAAATCTAAAATTGGTAGAATTAGGGTTTATAATCATTTTTATCCCTTTTTCTTTTCTTTCATAATAATTAAATATTTCCTATTATTTATTTTTATAATTAAATGGCATGTAAATAATTAGGTTAAATATTAGGTTAAAATTTAATCTTTTCTTAATAAACTAAAAACAACTAGAATTAGGGTTAGCATTTTGTTTTAATTAATTCTTTTTCATTAAAATCATAAAATACAAAAATACCAAAAAGACAATTTCTTTTCCATTTTAATTTTATTAATTTAATGATTGTTTAATTTAATTTAATTAAAAAGGGTCCAACGCCCTCGTTTCAATTTAAAATCTCAATGCGTGTATTTATTTCTTTTTTTTCTTTTAATATTTATGTATCTCTCCCAAGGCCATGTAATATTTATCTTTCGCATTTTTAATTCTTTATTTTTCTGTCAAATCGGGTTC